>OX637581.1:883921-1510389 GCA_951800085.1 Comarum palustre
CATTTATTAAACGTAAAATTATAACTCATTGTATTATAAAATCTTGGCTCCGCCATTGACAAAGAGTCATGTATTTGCAACTTTAAATAAGAAGCTAGGTTTTGTATACAAATATTTAGAACTTAAAATTGTTTAATATGTAAAAGCATTTTCGCTCTCTCTGCAACACCATCGCATGCACAGTAATATTAGTGTACTACAAGTTGAAATAAAAGAAATAAGATGCAATCCCACGGGAATATAGGGAAATAATTAAACTACGTACCCAACCGGCCGGGCGCCCGAAATACCGTACTGGAGGGTCAAAAGTACGGAAGAGTCCAAAGAGATCGATCGACGACTCATTTGTTCTTTGAGGTCGGTCCCCTATCGATCTCTAGTCATTGTGCAATATATTAGCTTAGTTTGGACAAACGAAACTCGTCCCCAGTTAAACCTCGCATGCCAAAGATTTTTCTTTGGAAATCCTTATCACTCCTGGTCTTTTCCATCAAGGCGTCAACATTGCTGCTTATGTAGCTTCCACTACTGATCAAAATGTATTGACCAACTCCATCATCATGGGGTGTGTGGCTATATATATATATAATTATTTTCTAATGAAGGATTTTGTATGACATATATGAGAGAAGGAGGGTTTCATTAAGAATTTTCTTGTTGAGGACTTTCTTTTTAGTTGTTTATTACATTTATTTTTTAATCACATTATTTCATCACAACAGTTCAGTTTATAAGTCTATATAAGTAGATCACTTATACAAATTTTCAGTCAAATTGGTGATCGTTAAAGCATCGAAATAGATCAAATTAATGGATGATCCAAATATGTTAAACAAGAACCGTTTAAGTTTATAATCAGTAAATCACATTTATGAATACTTTAACGATTTTTAATTTGTATGAAAATTTGTAGAGATGATCTACTCATATACATCTACAAACTAGACGGTCGAGATGTGAATATGCGATCGAAAATAGGGTGAACAAAAAAGTCCTCAACAAAATGGTCCTTAATGAATCCTCTCCCATATGGGGGATAGAGATTTATAGTAACTTTAATCATAAAATTATATCTTTACCATTCAATATGTAGTTTTATATAAATAGATCAATTTTATGAAAAATTCTTCTGAAAGAGGAAATCTTGGAGTTTTTTAGAAGTGTCATTTTTAGACTAAATTTATAAACTATTAAAATAAATTTCATACTAGTCCCTAAAATTATGGAATAATTTACAACAATTGTACGTACACTGACCTAGATTATATTAAGAACCTAGCTAGTTTCACACAAGGGACAGGTCGAATATTGTTTTAGTAGGAACGTTCGCACAGACACGGACAGAAGAAGGGATCATGGATTCACTATATCTTGTGTCTTGATAATTGAAATATTAGAAGACGCCTACCCTTAGAGCTCCTGGTGATATCAGGGGCTTTGTGCAACCAAGGAAGGCTTCATGAAGAGTCCAAGTTCTCACTGTTCTTCCCCTTTTCTGCTTTCTGTTTAGTCAATTGTAGTTCTGTCCTTTATACCCGGTTCAAGGCTTCCGAATGGCAAATGAACTCATTTTATTGCCTGTATAATTAAGATGTCGTTATTACCAACCACCGTCTTTTTTTTGTTCACCTAACAAATTTTTCAGTTATTAAAAGTATATACCCAAAATAAAGTTTTAAATTAGTTATATAAGTACACTACTTTGTAAAGAAGGAAGACTAAAAACATAACCACTTAAATTAAAAACGTAGGCCACTAAATATTTCCTTGGATAAAGTAGGTAGTGAGGGGCATTTGAGCATCTTTAATAATGTTAGTCACTTTGAGCATCATCAATAATGTTAGCTATTTTTTAGTTATATTTTTGTCAAATTAGCTAAAATGTTATTTTCGTTAGCCACTTTAGAAATGTGTATGCATCAATGTTTTCTATTTTAGCAAAAAATTATAATAGCTCGAGTTTAGCTAGTCTACTGGAACTCAAACAATATTAAAAATAGTACTCTCTTCAAAATAGCTAAAAGTTAAAATAGAGAATCTGCTAAAGTTGCTCTTAGTTATCAAATTTTAACAAAAATAGCTAGTATTCTCTATTTCAACAAAGGTTTGATTTAAATTATTGATAAATAAAGAAAATTAATTTAAATGTGTTTTAAAGTTACATAAATAACTTAAAAAAATACATTGAATTAACATAAATTATAGAGTCTTATCTCCCTATCTATATTTAGAGAACAAGATAGCTAAAAGTTAAAATAACTAACCATGCCACTTACTAATCTGCTAGAGCTTGTAAAATTGATAAAAAAAACTAAACTCGATCTTTAAAATGACTAAAAATCCAATATAGAAAGTCTGCTAAAGATACTTTTAGACATGAATCAAAATACATGAACATTGAAATTAATTACAAATGAAAAATGGAAATAAATAAGATTATGATTTTAATTGTACATAATCAGACATAAAAATGAAAATAAAGAAGATTATGATTTTTTTAATCTATATGGAGATATTTTCAATACAAACATAAACTTTTAACTGGATATATGTCATGCAGAGGTGTGAGATAAGTAAAGTTAGCATTGAAATCAAAATATATGGCGTAATGAGCAACGGCACAAAGTTTTCCACTGGTCACAAATAATGAGCAATAGCCACACACATGAGTGTGCTTGATTGTGGCTTTTAGAGGCTAGCTAGATCCAATAATACTCGCATATGAGTGTGACGTTTTTCTCTCAATAGAGTAAAAACCACAGCACTACTCTCAAATTCCCACATTTTCCAGTAGCTCTGTCACTAGATAAACTTTGTATTATGTAGTTGGAAACTCAAACCTTTGTTTGCTACTTTGAAGTACACATGTTATATCTACCATGCATATTGCGTTCTCAATCAAATGTAATATGAGAAAGAATTATGTCTAGAGCATGTTGTCAAATTGTTTGTAAAGCAAATTTTCTTGAGAGGAATCGATGGAACACCAAAGACCTTTCCTTTTTCTGATTTAAAATACGAAATTTTGCCCTTCAGTCGCTCATATATCCAAAGGAGCAAGATGGAAGTAATCTTTCTTATTGTAAATCGGTCTTGGCTAACTTGGCAAATAGATAGTGAGGTGTACAAAATGAAATTGCCAAATGGGAATGCATATGCCATATGGTACAAACCTAAGAATTTGGATGTGAGTGTCACATGTACATACGTTACGTTCAAACAACCACAGTAAGTCTTTACAGATTAAAATATATCTTACTACGTATTTTACTTAAGTTGTTGTGAATTTAATAATAAATTAAATTATGACATAATTTATCCAAACATGTCTGGCCTGAACTTTAACAGTGCCTTGAACTTAAATTTCTCCGCAAAGGTTCGTTTTTTAAGAAGAACAATGAAAAATAATAATCATGTATTGAGGCTTGCTTGCATTCACTGATGTTGCATATAGAAAACAACACAACTGAGGTAGGTTCTATTCTATCACCGATTTTTGCACCTATAAATCTACTCTGAACTTCTAGCACTGTTTTGTACCTTCTGTGTCACCTTCTTGGCGTTAATTCTCAAAAGCTACTGAGATATCACCCATTGCTTGAAAATTGAAATCGAACTTATTTGACCTTCCTCGTCAAGTAAGTGGGCATTGCATTTTCATGTTTTCATAAGTTGTAGTCTATATTTTTGGAATTTCGGCAACTTTCGCTTGGTAGGAGATTGTGTTACCTCACATCATCTGCAGTTATATATAGCTTAGATTGTGAGAATAGTATTTTGACAACATCAGAAACACTTCGAACTAATTTGCAGCAACTATTTCTTCGAACAGAAGCATAAATGGGAGAGGAGCTAAATATGCATGAACCAGTGAGCTTTTGGAAGATGCCTGTTGGTGTTTTCTTCAGGGATGCAAAGTACAGTTCTTGTTTCTCTTTATAAATTTTCAAATTGTTTTTACCATTGATTATAGAGAAGAAAAAGAAAAGGATCAGTGCATGTGAACTGATTGATCGATATATGATAAACGCAACCGCAGGAGTGTTTTCAAATGGGATGTGATCGGTAAGGAGATACTGCAGATTGCAGTCCCTGCTGCTCTGGCTGTAGCTGCTGATCCTGTCGCTTCCTTAATCGACACAGCATTCATTGGTCATATAGGTATGCACTCCTTATTTTCTTGATTTTTTTTCCGGCATGCACAGACGCACTATACTTTTAGGCATTCAACTATTTAGCTCATGATAAATTCTGTTTTTGACTAATGCATGTGCAGGATTACTTGTACTATTTAGCATTGAGATCCAGTCATGAATTTTGATTTTCGGTTTTCAGGTCCAGTGGAACTTGCAGCAGCAGGAGTATCTATTGCCTTGTTCAATCAAGCTTCAAGGATCACTATATTCCCACTTGTCAGTATCACCACCTCCTTTGTCGCAGAGGAAGATACTGTAGCAAAAATGAAAATGAAATCAAGGAAAGACCAGAAGTTGAAAAAGGGTTCAGACATGCTTGATGACATGGAAAATGGGGTTGCTAGACCGAGGTCTGAGACAAAAGAGCCTGCACTAGATGAAGCAAATGACGAAGCCGCAGAAAATGGCAAGTACCTGGAAAATGATGAAAACACAGAAAATTGTGAGAACTCAGACAGAGGACTAGATGAAGGTAGTGAACCAAAGAAATCCATGCCAGTAAATACTAAGCTGGAGAATGGAGATAAAGGTGATCCCAAAAACAGTGAACCACAAGAAAATGGTACTCTTTCGCTCCCATTGTCAGATTAATGAACATCCTGAACTGCTATTGTGATTGTGTCATTAGTATCGGTTATTTTATTGATCAGGTGATTCAGGTCCCAAGACAAGTATTGAAAACGGTCCATCTGTTGTTATGAGCAAAACTAAGAAGGCAAAGATGAAGAACAAAAAGCGTAATATTGCTTCCGCATCAACGGCACTCATCTTCGGAGCAATACTTGGCCTCCTGCAAGCTATATTTCTCATGTTAGGATCCAGAGTTTTGCTTGGTGTGATGGGCGTGAAACATGTAAGTGGATTTAACAAATCATTGTGTTCTATCATGGATTCTTTGTGTCATACGTCGCATATCTTTTGCACCATCCATTGTAAAAGATCAGCTAACCAATCAATCCTTATTGAATGTGGGAAATAATTACAAATCTTCTTATCGAGCAGGACTCCCCTATGCTAAGGCCAGCATTGAAGTACTTGACAGTAAGGTCCATCGGTGCACCTGCTGTTCTTCTTACATTGGCCATGCAAGGAATCTTTCGAGGGTTTAAGGATACTACAACTCCTCTATATGTCATTGGTAGGCATAAAATTCTCTTCTGATATCTTGGTCCTTCTTCTTGCCTTTCAATATCGTTAAACACAAGAAACATGCTAATTAAGGATAGCCGTAATGGACAATTCTTGTTGGTTCTTTACAACAAGATAATGTCTTTGTGATGTATTGAGTTGTTGACAACATTATAGTGCAGATTGATAATAGAACATGCAGGTTGAGAAAACCATAAAAATGAAAATACCTGATCTAGAGACTTACGGACTACTTCCAAAAAGCAAAAGTTGCTTATCTTTGCTAGTTGGTACTAATAGAAAAAGACTGAGCATGTGATGAAAACTAACAATAAACCTGTCAAGGAATCGGCAGAAAATGAACAAGAGTATGCTGCTGCTATTCTGAGGCATATTAACTAGTTGTTGAATAAAGGGCTGACATCGTTATATCAAAAATATATATATGCTGTATATGCTACTGTTCGTATCATTGTAATCTTTTTACTTCTAGTTGTTGAAGTGTAAATGGTTTCTGTTTTTTATCTGATACCTAATCCTCTAGTTTGTTAACTTGTTTCATTTTGCAGTTGCGGGTTATGCAATTAACATTGCCTTGGATCCACTTCTCATCTTCGTCTGCGGTCTGGGCATCAGAGGTGCAGCTATTGCACACGTTCTTTCTCAGTGAGTAGTACACCTTTGTGTCTTGGAATTCCTTTAAGAGCATCCATCGAGTGTGTATCATTTTCATTATATTAACATGTATAATTTATGGTATTAATTCTTTAAGGTACTTGATGGCACTGGTCCTCTTCTTAATCTTAATGAGAAAGGTTAATCTCATGCCACCTAGTATCAAAGACCTGCAGTTTGGCAAGTTTCTTAAGAATGGTAATTAGCTTATTCATTCAATTTAGTTGCTCTCTTTGAAAAGTTCTTATCATCTGAATTAGTTATTCTTGGAAACATACAGGTTCTCTACTGTTGGCTAGGGTGGTTGCTGTGACATTTTGTGTCACCTTAGCAGCATCTTTGGCAGCACGGCTCGGTCCAACTCCCATGGCTGCATTCCAGACATGCTTACAAGTCTGGTTGACATCATCCCTTCTTGCTGATGGGCTGGCTGTCGCAGGACAGGTAATTTATCAAGTTTAGTTTACTCATTTTCTAGATAAAAAATCAGAAAATTTCGTGAAATTATTTGTTTTCGGACCTGAGTTATGCTACTTATGTATATGAGCTTCTTCATCATATATATAACCTGTTTGTTGTTGTCCCCTTCTCTATAGGCTATTCTAGCATGTGCTTTTGCAGAGAAAGACTACAAAAAGGCAACAGCTACCGCAACTAGGGTTTTACAGGTACTTGAATTTAACCATTCATGGATACATAAATTTTCAACCTCCCTTGAGAATTTCCACAGGTCGGAATTTCCTTCGAGTTCATATTCTTTTTCTTTCCTTGTCCAGATGGGATTTATCCTTGGTGTGGGACTCTCTCTTGTTGTTGGAGTTGGTTTGTACTTCGGAGCTGGGATCTTCTCAAGAGATGTCAATGTGTTGCACCTTATAAAGATTGGCCTTCCTGTATGTCTAACTTGCTCATCAAAAAGCTGGTAATTTAGTATCATTATTCTTATAATGAACAATAATTAATGAACTAATTTATTTTGAACATATCTGCCAGTTTGTTGCAGCAACACAACCAATCAATTCCCTCTCCTTTGTCTTTGATGGTGTCAACTTTGGAGCGTCTGACTTTGCATACTCTGCGTATTCCTTGGTATGTTTTACATCCTGCAGTTTGCTTATTTGTGATAAACTTTTAAAAAGTAATAATTGGTTATTTTCTTTTCAGGTTCTGGTGGCCATAGCAAGCATTGTTTCTTTGTTTCTTCTCTCTAAATCCGATGGTTTTGTTGGAATATGGATCGCTTTAACCATATATATGGGGTTACGTGCATTCGCTGGCGTATGGAGGTAAATCATTCAACTAAAAATGCTGTAAGAAGCATATTGTAAATTCACTCGAACGTGATGTGGTCCATCAAGCATATGTTTTTCACATTTGTATTATAAAGGAATCAGTTGAACTGAGGTTGCTGATACAGTTATATATTTATATATTTGCAGGATGGGGACTGGAACCGGACCTTGGCGCTTTCTCAAGAATCGTTCATCACCACAGCTTTCCTCGCCATGATTCTTTTTCTTTAATTTGCATTATCGTCTTCCAGACAATACGTTATATATAAGTCATAATTTTCCATCTGCAACTATCCGCATTTCGTATCATGGTGACATCTGAAAGACACTGGATTATTTTGAATGTATTATTGCTGCACTGTAATTTCATACCACCATTGTATCCAATAATACTCTTCTACAGAAGATACATAAAATTGAAGGGACTGACGAATCCCAGCTTTTTAATCTCTCCATTTCTCTCTGCCTTACTAATTTTCACTTGTGTGTTTTTCCTTTTTTTTATCAAGTTTACGATTGTGCTACAATATTATGAGTCGAACTCACGATTTCTCACATACTATAAAGAGACTAATGTCACTAGACCAAACGGTACGGAGTTGTTTTACCTTCTTTTCATCAAGAAAAGAAATCCATTAATGTTACAATGAGTAGTGTGTTTGGGAAATTCTGCAATACAGTCCACAGTCCAAATTAGCGTAGGTCATTCACTTGCTTTGCAAAGTTAGCAACTGGGAATAATCTGAACCCAAGAGGGTTGGGGTAGCCACTAATGTGACTCCATCGCCAAGCATAAGTAATATCTTTTATGTGAGCCCGCAAGCCATCACAAGACTCAACTATGACATATATCACGAAGTCTGTCGTACAAGCTACACGTCGACACCCGAAAGTCACCGATCCAACATCGGGAAGTCACATTGTCGGCCTCACCAACATGCACTCACAAAACACTTTTTGGACATCTTATCTCACATCGAAGGAAATGTAAAGAGTGGAGTCTCCTTCCCCTATAAATATGAGACTCCCATCTCTTATTAGAGTCTTCTTGAATTATGACATTAATTGCTACTCTTGTAATTCGCTATTAAGGCACCCAAGACTAGTACATATTAAGTGAACGTAGCCTTGCCCACCGAAGGTAAGGTGAATCACTATAGATCTCGTGTCGGCCCTGTATCGCCCTCTAATAATGCCATTAAACACATCATACTTCGTCATCACACACACACACGTATCACCGCATGGTACAAACCAGTATCAACATTGGCACCGTCTGTAGGAATCTTGAGCAACAGGTTCCTCACGTCAAATCACCATGGCTAACAACGAAACCAATCAAACATCACCAGATATATACAATGCTACAAGGAGAATAAATTTCGGGATCACGTCCCTTGAAATAAATGTTCACGAATCCCCGCCACAAACAATTGCACCTTTGACAATGGAAGGTGGAAGACCGGTAGTCAATGATGATGCCGCTAAACTAGCATTGGTCATTAAGGACCTACAAGAGGAGAAGAAAGCGAGAAAAGAAAAAAGAGCGGAAGGCTCAGGAGAAAGTGACTCAGCTACAAAAAGTTCCAAGTCAAGAGGGAATCGGGGACAAGGGACTATGCGAGGAAACTATAGAATGGCAGACTTTGATTATTCCCTCATGCCGGGTGAGCTAGGGGATCAACTTCTTTTATCGCCAGTAAGGATCAAAGAAAGGACCGCCAATCCAGAAGTTCAGAGACACCAAGAAGAAGTGGAAACTGGGGCACAATGGATGAGGAGATTAACAGAAATAGAGCAAAGATTGACTGAGCAAATGGATTCCTAAAGAATCACTCCCCTCTTCACAACACGATCATGACCATTTACCAAAAGAATTTGCCATTCGAATCGACCAGCAAATTTCAAAAGCCCAAAATTGTCTACTTATAAAGGGAAAAGTTGTCCCTTTGCTCACATGGATGGATTAAGGAAAGTCACTAGTTGAAGGAGATATGACGATGCCATTTTGTGTCAGCTGTTCTGTGAAACCCTAGATGAGGAAGCAATGAATTGGTTCTGCGAACAACCCACTGATTCAGTGGATTCATTCGATAACATGACTCACGTCTTCTTCACTAGGTTCATACTAAATGTCGTAGGAGAGCATATGGCGGACAAGTTGTTCCAGGTAAAACAATCTAAAGGAGAGACACTTCGCTCCTTCATCATGTGCTGGTAGGCAGTGATATCCAAATACCTGTTTTTACCCTCATTTATACTTAGTTTATCCCTTAGTAATGTCGTTTTTACTTATTTTGAGTCAAAAGGGTTTTTCTGTAGAGCAATGGCTAAAACGTGCATTTATACAGAAAATTGTGCTTAAGTGTTGAAAATTCGATTTGGAACAAAGACTTGGTTATTTTCTCTTATGATTCGTTATACCTTTACATTGTCAATTTTGATGAATTTGTTTTAATGTGTAGATGACATGTAAATGAGCATATGAGAACAAGAATCATGAAGATTGGACTCATGGAAGACAACAAGAGAGGCCCCGGAAAAGAAGAAACTCCGAAACATTGCATTTTGATCCGAGCAGAAAGTTTCAGAAACCCTACATCAACTTTGGAATTTCATATCTAAAGATCCAGGAGGAATCTGAGGGCGAGCCATATACCGTTGGAAAGCTGTGCGTGTCTAGTTTTCTGATAAGCTGAAATCGTATCAATTGGAGTTCATATGAGGGAGTTATGATCAAAACAATGGACGGAGGTCGAGCTGCAAAACTGGGCAGTTTCTGCCTAAGTTGTTACACGAGTTTAGGAGCTGCCTAGAAGCCCAAGACTTGTGTAATGAGGCCTACATGGATCCAATAACATGTAGAGGAGTTCAAGAAATTAGAAATCTAAGGTCCAAGTTTCGAAGTTTAATTTTTGTTTTTGTTTTTAAAATTGTTTTATTTGTTTTCGAGTCTTAGGATATACCCTTAAAAGTCTATGATGAACTATATCTTTGAATGCATGATTAACGGTTTAACATTTATCTTAAGAAATTGCGAGTTTCATGGATATTGTGAATTAGTATGAATATTTGAGACTTGATTGATAATGAAGCATGCATGTTTGATTAGATTGTTCCAACATAACCTATGTGAGCTTTTGAGCCTAAAAACTTTCTTTCATGAGTGATGTGCCGATTTTGTCTAAATTTTCACTACTTTTTCACTATCTTTTGAAACCTCATTATTTTCTTTGCATATTCAATGACTATGTGCTATAGCTTTTTAATGGACTCTAGAATTTACTAGAACTTGCTTATGTGATTTTCGAAGCTTTATAATCATAACTTGTCTTGATTTTGAATATGATATTGAATTTAATCTCATTAGGATCACCACCACAGCCAAATTAAGCCTGTGCCTATTTTGTATCCGTCGTAGGACTCCTTAGTTAACCCCTTTGAGCCTATATTAAGCCTTTTCTTTCATCACCCTTAAACAGAATTCCTCAGCTTAGAATAGTTAATCCTTGACCTTGTTATCAAGACTTGGCCAAACATTTTCGATAGAGCTGTGATGTGATGCCAAAGAACAAGTGTGGGGTAACGTTGAAGTGTGGGGTTAAGCACCAATGTTTTGTATTGTATATGTGCCAAGCAATGTATATATATCCGAAAAAGAAAACAAAATTTTCCGAAAATAAAAAAGAAGAAAAAAAGAAAAAAAAAGAAAATCGGAGAAAGAAAAGAGAATTTCGGATCAAAAGTAAAAGGCACGAAATTCTATGGTGTTTTGTAAATTGTGGACTTGGAGTTTGTAATAATTTGAAGGTCTAGAATTATCTATGTGACCTTTGTTCATGTTCATGAAATTTGGAGAAGTGAAGAGTGACGTATGGGTCCAACGTGATGGAATTTGACCCATAGAGTGGAGACATAAGGGGAATCGAAATTTGTCAAAGTCTTGGTGATTTCTTATAGCATCACTTATCCCAAATATTCCTACCTTATGAAACCAAGCCCCATTACAACCATATGATTGAGATTAATTCATGATTCTTAAGATAGCTGACTTTGATTTGTGGAGAATTTCTCATGAGTTAAGCATATAGTTTTGGTCCATTACTGCACTTAGTTGTTACATGAGGTTTTTCCATGAAAAATGTTATTCTCAAAGAGCTTTTATTTGTTGAGATATGCAAGTTATTTGTTATTTTATCATCTTTTCTCTTGCATATACTATTGAGTGAATACCATTTTCTAGTGAAAAGAAGAAGAGAGTAAACCCTCGTGAGGAGGATCGAATTGCCAAACATGTTATACTAAGTTTCGAACCTCTTACTTTTTCATGCTATGACACATGTTTATGAACCTTTGCAATTGAGCTTTCACTTGAATGTTTGAACTTGAAAGTTATGCATGATAACGAGCCTGAGACAATCTTTTTAAGGGTATTAGAAGTTTTTGAGTCGTTTGTTTTTGTTTTTAGTTTTAGAGTCAGTTTGCTAAGGGACTAGCAAAGGGTAAGTGTGGGGTAGTTTGATAAGTGTGTTTCACGCCATGTTTTTAATGTGTTTTTACCCTCATTTATACTTAGTTTATCCCTTAGTAATGTCGTTTTTACTTATTTTGAGTCAAAAGGGTTTTTCTGTAGAGCAATGGCTAAAACGTGCATTTATACAGAAAATTGTGCTTAAGTGTTGAAAATTCGATTTGGAACAAAGACTTTGTTATTTTCTCTTATGATTCGTTATACCTTTACATTGTCAATTTTGATGAATTTGGTTTATTGTGTAGATGACATGTAAATGAGCATATGAGAACAAGAATCATGAAGATTGGACTCATGGAAGACAACAAGAGAGGCCACGGAAAAAAAGAAACTCCGAAACATTGCATTTTGATCCGAGCAGAAAGTTTCAGAAACCCTACATCAACTTTGGAATTTCATATCTAAAGATCCAGGAGGAATCTGAGGGCGAGCCATATACCGTTGGAAAGCTGTGCGTGTCTAGTTTTCCGATAAGCTGAAATCGCATCAATTGGAGTTCATATGAGGGAGTTATGATCAAAACAATGGACGGAGGTCAAGCTGCAAAACTGGGCAGTTTCTGCCTAAGTTGTCACACGAGTTTGGGAGCTGCCTAGAAGCCCAAGACTTGTGTAATGAGGCTTACATGGATCCAATAACATGTAGAGGAGTTCAAGAAATTAGAAATCCAAGGTCCAAGTCGGAATCCTTGTCCAAAGATTAAAGGAGGAAACCAAGTCCAGGAAGGATTTCAAGTCCAACAAAGATTGTGTCTCCTTGAAGCTGCCGAGTTTCTCTAGGGTTTTCCCTTAAATTTTCTGTATAAATAGGACCTATGTACATCAATTTTAGTGTCTCTCAATTGCTCTAAGCCTTAGAATAGCCTAGCTCTACTTAAAAACCCTCCCTACACTGAAATTCCGTAGCCTTGCCGCCGCCGCACCCTTGCTGCCGACTGCTCCCTTTGCCGCCACCAATCCCTTCTTCAATCCTTGCCGACTCTTAGGGTAGGTTTAGGTATGAATACATTCAAGGTTTATGTATGTATCTACTGTATGAATGATGGTTATTTATATATATGTTTGTGTTGGTTTTCGGTTTTACGTTATAAACATGTTTACTTGTTCTTCTTTGTGATTTTCATGTGATTGTGTTTATAATTGTAACGTGTAGAACTACATGTTAGGATGACGATTTAGATTAAGTTGTTTGTGTTCACGCAATTAATAACTTGAATTGATTAATCCTCACCTGTACACGTAATCGAACTCTAGGTTAGCTTGAATCTAGACAAGTTAGCTATTAGGGGGAGTTTCATATGCCGTAGTGTTCTAAGGGTTGAGATCAGGCGATTGTAGGTCTTGATTCTTAGTCACTACCAAGGGTTGCTAGGGTGAGAGATTTACATGATGAATAGGATGAGTGACGCCATACCTAGGACCATGTTTCCAATGACTCTCGTTCGATCAGTGTATTTTGTCTTAATGTCAGGCGATTGTAGGCATTAAACAGGATGACACATATACAAACTTAGTGTCAGGCGATTGTAGGCACTAAGTTTACGTGAGAAGTCTAAATAGTTGGAATTAATTACAAGTTGTAAAAACGTAAATACGACCTCTTAAACTTGCGAAATCTGTGACATGCCTTTCTTCACGGTGCTATGTTGTTTTATGCTTGAGTATTGATTGACCATGCTTTGTAAATAAGTGTCTTTATTTTCTTTTTCGAATCACCCTATAAATCCCCCATAATATTTTGTATATATGTTTATACTTGTATTCTTTTGAAAATACTAACGATTTGTTTTGCAGAATATAAATCCTTCCCTAGTGTCCCCGGTTAGAACGATCCCTACTTACTAAAGCTACAATGATAGGGTTTTTAATTGCACAGGTCAACTTTTGACACGTCAATACCGAGACTTCAGCAAAACGCTGGGTTTGATAGCATTTAAAGAAGGGCTCACAAAAGGGAAATACCTCTGTCGATTGAACAAAAAGTTTAGATATGCCAGTTATGATGAAGTCTTGACATATGTCATAAAGACGACCCAGACAGAATACACCATATGGGGCAAGAGTGAGAAGGGCCCATTCCAACGTACTCAGAAAAGCAACATAATCGCCCTAAAACCCTGGCCCCAACAATGCCATATGTGCCGCGAAATCAGGAACCCCGCAGAGAATGGCAAAGGGACAAAATGAAAAGTGACAAGCGTAAAAAAGTCGGTCACTAGAGTGACAAGCAGTCTCGAAGATGGACAAAAAGACAAGATATAGGAGCAATGACGAACAATGCGAGAAACACAAACATCACCTCCCTCGTTCTCAACCAATGGGATACTTTGGTAAGCTAAGGACAACCGCGCCACCGCTGCCGTCTGGCGTCCGCAAAGTGGTTCGAGGGAGAGACAGAAAGAAGAGCAAACGTGCTGCTCTCCCTTCAACCGCGCCACCGCTGCCGTCTGGCCACCGCTGGATGTCCGGACACCACCTAACGAATCCCCTCTCTCTCCTCTCTATACCCATACCCACGAATCCAACATGTATCCACTCTCTTAACCAAATCCCTAAGCCCCAAATCTGATTTCAAGCAAATCTCTTCCATCTCCGGCGAGTTCTTGGTTCTCCAAGGTAAATCAATTATCCAATTTCGTTTTCTAACTTCTTGATCCTCGATTCCCTTGATTTTTAAACCCACTCTTACTCCCTCTCCTTTTTTGGGTTTTTTGTTTTTCGGCAAGCCCTTCTCGGCCGCAGTGACGCCATCGCAGCAAGGAGGAGAGACCCTAGGCGCTGTTCGGGCCAACAGTAGCTTCGAGAAGGTAGTGGCCTTCAAGTTAGTTTTCAACAGAAGGAGAAGAGGATCGGTGAAGCTTCTGTGTTCATCAAAGGTGAGGTGGTTTTGGTTTGTGAATTTCTAGAAGGTGTATAGGTGTTTGATTTGGTTATTAGTTGTTTGATTTGGAGAAGGTGTTCTAATGAAGGTCCGGTTGTGGACAGCAGCTTTGGAGGCGGGGCAGTGGAGTTGGTTCGTGGAGGAAGGAGCCGTGTGTGGTGCTGCTACTCGGCAAAGGAGGCAAAGACCTTATTTCTTTGCATGGCTGCCATTTTGGGTTGTCCTGGAAGAAGATAGACTCCATCTGTGTTAGTATATTATCATATATGTTAGCAGGGATTGTTTTTCTTTTAAAACTGAAGCGCGCAAGAGAGCGATTAAGTGAGATTGACCTCTGATTATCCACCTTTTGGATTACCTAGTATTTTTGTAACACCCCGCCTAAAAAATTTACTTTTTTACCGGGATCAGGCGGGTTACAGAGGGTTGTAACTGCGCTGTTAGTCTTCCCCGAACTAATATTCAAGTTTAATATCGAGATATTCTTGATTCTAGGGGAAGATAGAATTAATGTCCCGAGGTGGTAGTTTATGTTAATACGAGTCCTCTGGTATGACTAGAATATTTTTTTGAAGCTACGAGCGGTTTAATATGGATTTAATCAGTTTACGGGAAAAATAGATGTTATTTACTTTACTGTAAAATGTGACTTTGCGATAAATCGAGAATTTAGGGAAGCTTTCTTTGGGAAAGTTGTAGGGGTGCTAATACGAACCTGTGGGTATGTCCTACATTTTAATCGGAGTTCGTAGGTGGAAATATGAGTAAAAAGATGAAGTTACTGTACGATAAAAACGATAACTTTCTATTAGTTGATCTGGGCCGTTGATTTGATCGACAAATCGTGGCCGTTGAAAAGTTTATAAAAACCCTTTTTTTCTCTCTCCCTTACCTTTTTCATTTTCTTTCCTTTTTCTCTTCTCCTTTCTTTCCCCTTCGGTTCGAACTCTCTCTCTCTCTCCTTCGAGCAGTTCGGAGACTGCCCCAGCTAAACCACCACCGCCGGTACGCTTCTCACCTCACCACCGCCACCATCGGGCTCACCTTGCCCCGGCGACCAGGACGTGATCCCTAGCCGAGCCAGCACTGCTCGGCAGAGGAGAGAGAAAGCTGGAGGACTGTCCTCTCTGCCTCGATGCAAAACCAGTCGAGAGGAGGAGCTAGGGACTTCCAGGAAGCTCCCAGGAGCTCCTAGAAGGAAGGAGGAGGCCAGCGGAGCTCCGCTGGAAAACCAGAAGCTCGAGTTTAAGGTATGAAAACCTCAACTTTCTCTCGTGTCTGATGTGTTGTTGGATTTCCTAGGATGTTTAGAAGCTAGAAATGCAAGTGCAGAATCTCTGTTTGGCCGGAAAAGCTCGGTTTTCCGGCGAACCAGTGATCGGAGAAGACAAAGGGCACCGTGGCAGATTTACCCTTTTACTGTTTTACCATGAGGTTAAAATGTCAGAACTGCCCCTGACAGTTTAGGTTATTTACAAGGAGCCACTAAGGTTGAAATTCTAGAAATGTCCTTGGCAGACTTGTATATTTACAAGACTGCCACTAAGACTAAAAAGATAATGCTGCCCTTGACAGTTCTAGTTAATTACAGGGCTTCCCTGAGGTTGAAATTCTAGAAATGCCCATGACAGTTTAGCGTAATTACCCAGCTGCCATTGAGCCTGAATTTACAATACTGCCCCTAGCAGTTTAAGATATTTACAAGAATGTCATTAAGGATAATTTGACTATTATATCCTTGGTGGATTTATTAATTACGTGGTTGCCATCATATTTATTTATGTGTTTAATATTTATCGTATGTTGTACACTTGGTTTGATATATCGGTATAAAGTATGTTTAGGATAATCGAGATAAATAGTTGGTTTGTGGATATCTCAGCGGAGAGGTTAAACCTCGGGTGTGCAATGGGCATATGTTATCCTTAATAGTTTATCGACCGGTAAATAGAAAAGCGAGATTCGTCCAGTTAGGACGTTAAAGTAAATAAGAGCTACGTGGCTATCCCTAAGTACAGGGTACGTAGGCAGCCTGACCGGGTTTCGAGTGCAGTCACAATTAATATTTAGACCCTAGGTCCTCTAAAGTAATTAGTATGAAATCCAATTCTGTAATCAGGATAACCTCAGGTTTTGTGAGCTCTATTTCGGTATCGTTTGGACTGTTGAAAATGGTTTGGGTAAAGGTTATCCCTTCTCAAGTGGGATTACGAGGGTAATCTCTCTTGAGATGGGTTCCACACGTCCTATCTTGAGTTTAAGGAAGTAAACTCGGGCCAGAGCATGATAATTTTAGCAAAGGAGCTAGTAATTGCTTTCAATAATTTGGAGATGTTGTCAAACTAAATAAGCTTATGTACTGTCTGAGTCATATTGTGTAATGTTGTTATGTGATGTTTCAGATATAGATGCGGAGTTTATAGATATTGGACTAGGACGATCTAAAAATTTTGTAGAAGTTCTAGATTTGTTGAAAGAGCAAGGTCATGCCATTATTTCCATAACAGAACATTATGCTCCTGGTGAAACTCTACGGTAAGTGTAGAATGATATAATTATGCAGTAAAGTGTAGGCACTTAACTGGGTTTGTTTTGTAGGCTTTAACTACTAACTTCTGTTTTGCTTAGGTAAGAGTTTACATGAATTTAGTGAGTTGGCTAACTAGACCTTTTCCATATCTAATTTATTTCCCCACTATTTCTGTTGTCAGTCTTTGTTTTGGAAATCAGTGTGATATGAAGTTATGAGTTATCTGATGTCTACTACTTGGTTGTATTAATGTATCTGCAACATGATTTCATTTTATGAAATTTATGAACTGAAATTGCATGTTGTCAAGCAGAACATCCATGGTTACAAAATGCAGAGAAAGCTCCAAATGTAAGAAAGGCTCAAGCAGTTCCCATTTCTCAGTGAAAAATATATTTAAAAAGAAGACCACAGGTAAGTATATCCATTGATCATTCTATGAGTTTGTAAAGCACCACTACTACTACTACTACAATGATGTATGATTCAAAAAGATATGTAATTATGTGAAAATTTTCAGGTTAAAGATGTAAAAGTAATCAGGCCAATGTTCACATTGCTAGCTAGACACTGATGAAGATGGCAAAGTAACTTATGAGAAATTGAAGACTGGTCTTCAGAAAGTTGGTTCGCTGGCCGAAACCTAAGTTATAGATGCTGATGGGAGAGGTAAGTTATGTGGTTTCAAATCCGTTCGAGAACTTGAAACACAATACCTTTGCTTATGTCCCCAATATATCTATTTTCTGTTCATCATTTTGAGCATGCTGATGGGTATAGGAATTGAGTGAGGAAGTTGTGGAATGACCAGGCTTACAAGATGGAACTTGAGGAAGACAACAAATCTAGAGGCTTAGATATAGTTAGTTGCACATAGTTGGTTTTGTGCTTATGTCAAGAAACTATTTGACTAGCACTTGTCAATTACTACTTGATGTGCTTGGATTGATAGTTTTTCTGATGTAAGATTGGCATTTGAAGACTAATTGAATGTTACAATTCTTTTCAGTGTGTTTAATTTCTTTTTGTATAGAATTTTGTCCAAAAAAATAATTTTGCAAGCAAATATGCTTCCTAAGTTTTTTTAATCCATATATAAATTTTGGCAATGGTAAATATGCCGTTGCCATTGGGTGAATTGCGACAGTGTAAGCAATAACCTTTTTCCATTGCCGAATAAGCTACGGCCTTTGCAGTCGCTATGTGTCGTCGCAAATGCGGTGACGATGGCTTATTGTCATAGCCTAGAGCAACGGTGATGGTAAAAATGTCGTCACCAAGCCATCGTTGTTGCCCTTTGACGACAGCAAACTGGCTTTTGGCGATGTCATTTGGCCGTGGTTAACTGAATTAATTTTTGTAGTGCTTTGGGGATCTAGATAAGGAGATATACATGAAATTCCCTGAGGGGATTTAGCTGCCTAAATCGAGTAACTCTAAATCACGGAGTGCGTATGTCATTACATTGCAACACTCACTTTATGGATTAAAAACGGACGAATGTGGTATACTCGTCTAAGTGACTACTTGATTAGGTTGGGATATAAAAACAAAGATCTATGCCCTTACGTACTCATAAAGAAAACGGACTCTGGATTTGCGGTTGTAGTCGTCTATGTTGACAACTTGCGTGCTCACTTGAAATCCGAGTTTAAAATGAAGGACATGGGAAAGACCCAGTTCTGCCTAGGTATTGAGCTAGAGCATAGAACCGGTGGAGTCTTAATTCACCAAACTACATATGTCCAAAAGATGCTCAGGAGATTTAATATGGACAAGGTGAACCCTATTGGCACCCCAATGGTAGGTCGAAGTTTGGATGTCATGAAGGATCACTACTAGAAAAATGACTTTAGCCACGAAAAAAACAGGCCGACGAATGCAAATTTGGTCGCCAAAGTCCACTTTAGCCGACGAAAAAAAATCATTTGTCGTCCAATTAAAAAATTAGACAGCTATAGTTGACTTTAGCCGACGAAATTAAATTTTTGTCGGCTAAATTCTTTTTTCATCGGCTTTAGTTTGTATATTTTTTCCGGAAAAATTTAAAAGTTTAGGCGACAAAATATATAATTTTGTCGGCTAAAGTTCCTTATATTTGTAGATCTAGACAACAGCTCATTTGAAAAAAAAACAGGAGAAAAAGTTTGGATGTTGTTGAAATTATTGGGTGTTGTCAAAATTTGTCCAGAATTAGTTTGTGAAGCTATATATATGTACGTATATATGTTGATTTTGAGTTTTATTTGAGTTTGTGTTGTGATTGAGTTGATTTCAATATATATATATATATATATATATATATATATATATATATATAGATGATGATTTGTTAATATGAAGTTGTTGTTAATAAGTGTATATATATATTAAGTAATTTATAATATTGTGTTGATGATATGAGTTGATGATTTTGTGTTTATGTTGTTATATAATATTGTGATGTAATTATTAAGTATATATATATATATATATATATATATATATTTGTGTGTGTGCGTGTGTTAATTAATTTGTTATTAATTAGTTGTAGTAGAATATTAAATTAATTAAGATTTTATATATGGAATTTAATTAATTAAGGTTATATATATATATATATATATATATATTTTATATTTTCAGAATATGGATAAGAGTTGGATTTCGCTTTCAAAATGAGACAAAATATATTGTAAATGAGTCATTAGTTTTTTGAAAGATGCACTAGCTAAAACTAACAGGAATACCAATTTTCTATTGTCCGTGCACGAAATGTTAGTGTGTCACAGCGATATGCATAGATTTGCGATTGATAAAGTATGGCAGCACCTGAAGAGTAACGGGTTTTTGAAGAAGTACACATGCTGGATTTATCACGGTGAAACATCATCAAGGGGTCTTCATGATCATGTGTAATTTTTTAAGACGGGCAATATATCCAACGAACAGCGGCATTCATCAACGATATGTTTCCTTATGAGAGCAGTGTATGTGCTCAGGGACAGTATATTTCTGCAGCCGCTGAAGGGTTCCCGTTTGTTGAGCCGGTGCAACCGTTTCCTAGAGTTGTCAACACTGCTGATATTGTAAAGTACAACAAACTGTTTTCTTTTCAACATACCTCTGTGTACCCCGGTTGTCAGAAGACCGTTCTTGAAAGTGTGATGGACGTAATGAAGATTAAAGTTGAGAGAAAATCGACCGTGAAGGCTGTTGGTGATTATCTACAGTACACTGCTTCGATGCTGCCCCGGGTCGTCGTCTTCCTACCATGTATCATAAAAGATCTTGAGCTTTCCTACATCAAGATCCATGCATGCAGATATGACTGTGTTCTCTTCTAGGGTAAAGAACCAGAAGGGAATGACCTTGGTCGTTTTGATGCATGTCTGGTATATCAAACTGACAAGTATAAACTGACTCCTGCAGGCAATAAGAAACCTATGAAGGTACTTCAGTATTTCCCGTTAAGGGATAGGCTGTAGCGGTTGTACATGTCTTCACACACGGCCAAAGCTATGAGATGGCACACTGATAGGGAATTGCATGCCGAATGTACCCTTATACACCCTGCTAAAAGGGAGGCTTGGAAGCACATAGACAAGGAGTTTCATCATTTTATGTCAGATGTCCGAAATGTGAAGCTCGGACTCAACCCTTTTGGCAACATGAGTCTTCAATATAGTATATTGCCGATGATTTTGGTACCGTACAACCTTCCTCCATGGATGTGCATGAAGAAGAAATACAATATGTTGAGTTTGTTGATTCTAGGGCCCAGTTATCCAGAGAAGTGTCTCGATGTTTATTTGAGACCCTTGATTGAAGAGCTTAAGTTTTTTTGGGACGTTGGTCATACCACTTATGACAAGTACAGGCACGAGATGTTCCATATACATGTCATGGTTGTTGGTACCATTAGTGATTTTTCTGCCCGTGGGATGTTGTCGGGCAACGTTGTTAGAGGATATAAGGGTTGTCCAGAGTGCCTTACCCATGAGGAGAGCAGCAGCCATTGCAACAAGATATGTAAATTGAGTCATCATACTCTCTTTCCATACAATCACGAATGGTTGTTCGATGACAAGGCATTTGATGAGATCGTAGAAAAAGATGTATTTCCTAGAAGATGGACGGGAAAAGATATTTTTACAGTGCTTAATGAGTACGATTTGGGGCAGCTCAGCAATCATTGATAGTCACATATTTATGCGTATTTATTGTGTTTAATTGAACTATTACACTTGGATTATTGCTATTAATTGAGTGATTTAATTAATGTTTATTGTTTTATTAGGTTTTGTGGAGAAATAAAGAAAAGAAAGAAATAAAAAGGATTTCTAGTGCCATAAGGAAGGAGAGACCAAGAGGGATTCGGAATAAAAGTGTCCTAATGCAAATAGAAGAAGGAGAGGCCAAGAGAGACTATAAAAGGACTCTAGGGCAGCCACCTAGAGGTGTTTGAAAGAAAACAGAGTCAGAGTAGGCGAGAAAACAGAAGGGGAGATCGATAGAGAAGAAATCAAAAGAAAAAGAAAACGAAGTGCCCAGCAGCGCACACAGCTGTGCACGCAGCTGTGCACCCAGACGTGCACCTGAAGGCACCTCGCGGGCACCCAGCCAGCCACCAGCGGCAGACCAGCTGTGCACCTCGCGCGCACCCAGCAGTGCACGCTCGACAGCAGCAGTGCACCGGTCCTTCGACATTGAACCGGGAGCAGTCCCTCTTCTTCATCCAATCTCTAAACTCTATTATTTGTTTTGTTTATTTCATTATGAATTTCAGTAGCTAAACACCTTGTTAAGGGGTTGCTTGAAGCCCCGTACATGAAGTCTTTTTGATGCATATAGTTTAATCTAGTTTGCATATTCATCTTGAATGAGGTTTCTTTCTCTATGTGGTTCAGTGATGATTTCGTGTATGTCTACTTTGGTGCGCAACTTAGTATGCATGCTAGGACTCTATTGTCATGAGATACGGGTGACTGAAGATAATTTCTTCCACTGAATTCTCTACAGTGATACACCGATAGATTAGTTCGTCAGGTGATTGAAACCCTAGGTCTAGTAGGACACGCCCATAGTGTACCTGTGAACCCTTGTAGCTTCTCAAACCTTCTCTAGATCATAATGCTTTCTTCTTTGTAAACCTTAGGGTCCATGACTATAGGTTCATAGAGGGATAGATGCAGGGGAGGTCCATGACAAACTTGCATAGGCATAAGGATTAGGTAATATGATGTGGTTGTAACGATCAACTCTTCCTGGGAACTTTGATTCATGGGATATGTGCATTAGGTTAAGTATGCATTAGAGAGATGGAATGGTGGTGGTGGATTGCATTCCTCTTAACTCATTCATCACATAGTTTAAACAACTTGCATTCATAAGCATAGTTACTTTCAGTATTTATTTTCTACATACAGCAGTAGCTTGTCCGATTTATTTGAGTAACCAAATCAACTCCGATTATCCTCAAATTTTGTGTGGTAGTCCACCACTGTGTCTAGTTAATTGTGTCAAAATTTCATAATTTTTTGTTTAGTCTAGATTAGGTTCGTGGTGTGATTACTGTTCAGTGGTCGAGTCTGTCAGATTTGTGTCATTTGTTTTCATTTAGTGTTTTAAGACTCAGTTTCACCAGTTCCTTATGGACGATAACCCCTATTTATCTGTACTACATTGATATATATGAGTGGGGAATAGGGTATATTTGTTAGGCGGTCTTCCGCCCATCAATCATTCCAATATTGTGGCTGCAATACCTGAAAAACCCGACCGGTACAAATTCTGGACACATAAAAGCATATTTTAGGAACTCTCATACTGGAGTAAGTTGTTGATTAGGCACTACCTAGATGTGTTCCACATAGAAAAGAATATGTGTGACAGTGTGGTGGACACAATGCTGAACTTAGAGGGGAAGACATCAGTTGTTGAAAGAAGGTAAGAAAAATAGCCTCAAGCTCCTTACACCGTGAAGCCTGACCTGAAGAACGTAATTTTCAGGTGGATAAGTTGTGTGAAATATCCTTTAGGCTATGCAAGAAATATAGCCTAGTGTGTGAACTTCTAGGACAATAAGATGTACGGGTTGAAGAGTCATAATTGGCATATCCTGCTACAACGTCTCTTCCCTATTTTTATTCGGTTGTTCCATCCCCGTCAGGAGGTGGAGCCGTTAGTAGCATTATCAAGATTCTTCTAGAAGTTATGCACATGGGAAGTGAAAAAATCGGACCTCCGGGAATTGTAAAAGGACATTATTTATATCATGTGTAAATTTGAGAGGATATTTCCTCCAAATTTTTTTTGACATCATGCCTCACCAGATAATCCATCTTCCCGAGCAATTGTTGTTTACCGGTCTAGTACACTATACTTGGATGTATCCCATAGAAAGGTATGTTTTTTACACCTGAATTCCTCAATATATTATGTTCAATAATCATAACATTTTGCAACTTGATTTATAGGCAACTTGAAGACTACAAAGCTTATGTGGCTAGTAAATACACGCCTGGAGGATGTCTGCTGAAGCATATACTACTCCTACAAGTTGCAACCACATGAGCTAGTCATTGTCCACTGATGGGTATTGATTAACTGTCTAAAAGTTTAATACTGGAAAGACATCCATCTATATTGACAAAAAGTTTAAGGTGATCTCGTGTACCACAACATGGAGTTCGCAAACTATTTTGGAGCATGGGTACGTAATTCTATATTTTTGTATTTATGTTTATTGCATAACGATTCATATTTACAGTTGAATAGTTGGTTGCAGATGAACCATATTGAATTTGATGGTCACCCAAATTGGTTGCATTAACCCACTTCTAGTGATGAAGCCGATAATATCAAGAGTTTATCCGATGTGTAAGGTGAATGGCGTTCAATTTATATGTAAACAGAGAGACAAGAAATGGAGAACACAGAAGTCTAGGGTGATTGTCACACCCCGAATCTTATAATTTCACTGTGAGTTACCTTCCCTCCGTTATCCGTGAATTTACGGTGTCGATAATAAGGTTGAACAATAAAATTAACTGTCGGGATTGTTGTCGGTAATTTAAAAATTATCGGGGATTTTATTGGGGTTCCCGTGTTCTAGAAAGTTTCCTTATTTGGAAACTTACTTCTTTTATTCCTTCACTTACCATTTTCGGCGTCACTTTCCTCTTTCTCTTTTTCTTCTTTCTTCCTTCTCTTTCTTTCCTCGCGTCGTCCTCTTCCCTGGTCAGTGTCGCACTCTCACTGTGCTCCGCCACCACCGCCGCCGTGGGGCGCGTGACTGGCCTCCCTAGACTCGGTGGAGGTCCGGCAACCCAGCAAGCCTTCGGATCGGGGCAGCGCCGCCGCGTGGAGGGAGAGAAAACCCTCCGAAAAGCTGCTGTGTTTTCGGGTTCCGGTCGGGTCAGGCCTCTGTGCCGTCGTCTGCCGTTCTTAGCCGGTCCACAGGCCACCTCCGAGCCTTCCAAAGTCGGAGCACCGGTCGATTACAGCCTAGGTGAGGGATTCAATCAAGAATTCCAAATTTTGGGATTTCTCTACTGTTCATTGTGATTTGTTGGTGTTAGGGTTGGTTTTGGTTGTTGTGATGTAAAGGGAAGTTGTAGGGGAGATGGAGAGGAGCAGGAAGATGGCCGGAGATCGCCGGTCGGAGGCCAATTGGCCGGCGACCGGATTTTACTTTTCACAGGGGCATTTCTGTCCTTTCCTTGAGAAATTACTTTTAACAGTTTGGTAAATGAGTTAGGGGTAAAGGTAAAAATAATCCTAAGTTAATTTTGGAGATTTGGAAGTAAAAAGGATTAAGGGAAGTTTTGTTTATAAAACTTTGTGGAGGTGGATTAATGGCCGAGTCGATTAAGTTTCGATTATTATTCAAATTGTCGTTTCGGTTCGGAAAAAGAATTACATGTTATCGTTGGTCGGGATTGATCGAAGATTGCTAAGAGTATACAAGAATTAAGCTAGTTTAATACGGAGTTTATACTAATGTCTCCGGAGACCCGACTTTACGATTTGGGATCATTAACATATTTATTTTATTAAACAGGACGTGAGGATTTACGTTCCGGGGAGGCACAGGATCGCTCTCAGGGCTAGTCCCTTTACAGTGAGTGGACAGTTTATTTTTAAATGAATGCATGCCCTAATTATTGATTTATTTTTAAATGAATGCATGCCCTAGCATTATAATTTCCTCGGGTTCTTGATTGTGTATTTGGATGGATGCATATATGTTGAGGATTAGTTTCACTTATTTGTTTTGGGAAGAGAATTGAGTAAAGTACTATTATGAAATTATATTATAAGGGTTGACCAATGAATATGCTAGCTAGAGTAGCGTGAGGGCGCTACTAGAGCTCTTAGCTCCGACCCTAGCCTGAGAGGTCAGGCAAATTACGTAGTGCACTATGAGGGTTGACCATTTCCACTTTATTTAGAGCTCTTAGCTCCGACCCTGGTCTGAGAGGACAGACAAACCTGAGAGGTCAGGTTGATATTATAAGGGTTGACCGTTATCACTTTATCTAGAGCTCTTAGCTCCGACCCTGGTCTGAGAGGACAGACAAGCCTGAGAGGTCAGGTTGATATTTCAAGGGTTGACCGTATTATTTTATATAGCTAGCATAGAGTAGCGTGAGGGCGCTACTAGAGCTCTTAGCTCCGACCCTAGTCTGAGAGGTCAGACTTATTATGTTTGTGAATATTTCTCTTCCCAAAATCCTCACTTGGTTATTTTATCTTGCATTTGTGGAATTGTTATTAATTGTGGGCATGCATAAATGTTATTTAAATCAATAAATCTTTGGGAGAGCATGAAACATTGGTTTTAATTATTGTGGTGAATTTTTAGTGTTTCATGGATTATTTTCGTCCACTCACTCTAACATTTTACATGTTTCTCCCCTGGGCCTTTGTTTTCTTAAAATGCCCAGACTGCAGAGTTCGGCCAGCAAATTAGGAGGCGCATAGTGGATACCTCTCCACACAGTTTTCACTAGTAGGTTTCTGAAAACCTACAAGTGCTCTTTTCCTCCTTTGTATTAGAGCTCTGATAACCTGGGTATATTATTACTATGTTTCGGGGTAGAATACGGAACTTATTCATTATTATTCCAGGAATTTCGGATATCTATTAAGTTGAAAGATGTTTGTGATTGTGTTATGTTATTGTGGTTGTATTTGTGGAGGTGGTTGTGTGTTGTTGTGAACAGGTTGGCTTTTATAAGGAGGGGGTTGGAATTAGAAGTGTATACTGCATGTGTTTACTTGGATTTTAGGTGAAGGGTTACTCACTATTAGGGGATATTATGCCGAAATTTCGGTAACTACCCTTTTAGGTGGGTCCCGTAGGAGTCATTCTGGGATTTACTGGGAAATCTTGGGATGGGTCCTGTCAGTGATGGCGCATGGTAGGCGGAATGGAGTTGACTATTACGGCGTTCTTCATTCAGTGGTGGAACTCGTTTATGGGCAAGACATGACAGTGCACTTGTTCAAGTGTAGATGGTTTGATACTAGCCCTTAGAGCATGATGACCGTTCAGTATGGAATATTATAGGTGAACACTACTACAAACTATTACGAAGATGGCCCTTTCGTTTTTACCACATCAGTAAAACTTGTGCTTTATCTTGTTGACTTTGCTAAGTGTGGCACGTGGAAAGTAGTCAACCTCGTGCACCTTAAAAACATTTACCCAGAGGCTACACTTGGAGAGGCCAAGAACGAGGAAGAAGATGTTGTGTATCAAGAGCCCAGTGCAATAGGTATTCTTGACTCCTCTATCGTTCGTCTTAATAATTTTAAAGCGGGACATTCGGTTCGAATTCATGATGAAGAGCCATGGCTTATTGATGTTGATCCAAATCAAGAAACAGGCAAAGACTGGTGATGAGAAAAGACATAGAGTACCAGAAATTAATTTTGTCATTGAAGAAGACTCATCGGATGATTCCGATTACGAGCCTTAGTTTTAATTTAGATGACGTAATCCATTAATTTGGAATAAAGAAGAATTTATGTGATTTATAGTTTACATATGTTGAATTCATATTTCTGTTATTTTATAAGAATTTTGGGGATATATGAACAGGAAATTGGTATGATTTACATTAAACAACCTGTTTTTTTTTTATTTTTTCGACTTTAGCTGACAACATTAGCCATATTTCGTCGGCTAAAACAATCATAGCCGACAAAATTAGCCATATATCATCGGCTAAAACAATCTTAGACGACAAAACCGGTGAAGTATCGTCGACTATGATATAATAAATAAAATACAAAATACCCTAGATATGAATACCCTAAACCTCAAAACCTTAGCCGACGAATGCCCTAAATATTTTTCGTTGGCTATGCTGTAATAAATAAAATTAAAATAAATATTTCGTGTCGAAAACAAATTCTAAATAGAACCTTCAAACACAAAAAAGTCATGAAATATGATATGACCGGAATGGTAAAATATGTCTACGGTTGGAAAATCACATAATTCAGGTAAAGTCTCGGTGCTAATAGTTACGGTCAATGAAATTTTACATTCTTTCTCCCTATGGGTAGCCCTATCTTCGGCAGTTATTTTTCAGTAAATATTTATACCACTGGTTGCGTCTCATCGATTTGAAAATATTTATACTAAGGTCCGGCCAAAATACGTAAATTAGAATGTAAAATAACTATTTTCGTACTTTTAGGGAGTTTGACTTACGAGATTGATCGTACGGATTGAGCCCTTAACATTGTTGGATTAAGTTGAATTTTTCTCATACATGTATATTATCATAATGGTCATATCGGACGGTCATATTTTCGTTTCTCAAGTTTAATCATCAGAATCACGATGTGCCGAATGTAGGGCTGGGCATGGGACGGGATGGGACGGGATTGGGGTCATCCCACGTCCCGTCCCGGTTGTTATACACGGGACGGGATCGGGACGGACCTTGCATTTTTTAGAATGAATCCCGCCGGGCCCAATCCCGGATGGGACGGGACGGGATCGGGATGGGACGGGCCCAATCCCGCCACAAAACTGAAAACAGAAAAGAAGAAAAACTTGCTTACATTCATAACTTACAACATCAATCCATGATCTGATTACAATTACACAACCTACTTACATTCATAAGTCACAATCCATAACCTAATGATACCAAACATAACAAGAATAACATCCATCATCTGTTACACAAGTTCACATATCATAAGTTTAACAAGAAAAGAAGAAAATTAAAAACATAGCAATACAAGATTACAAGCTGCTCCAAAACAGAATTAAACATTGATCACTCCAATTGCAACAGACTTCCCCTTCCCTTTCGCTTTTGGAGCTGGAGGTGGACAATTGTTCTTGCTTGAAGCAGTGCTCTCATGCTCTGCAAGTGAAAAAGAGTTAGTCTGATGCGCATATAAAAATAGCCAAAAGGTGTAAACTATAAACACTTCAATAATTATACCTCGCTCGACATCATAATAAAACTCCATGTTTTCAATTGTTGGTTCATCAATATCCTCAACAACCTCTGCAATATCATCTCCTAGCATCCAGTTCTGCATGCAAATAAGTCCCTCTACTGATTTAGGAGTCAATGAACTCCTAAAAGGATCAATAACTCTGCCCCCTGTTGAAAAACACGACTCAGAGGCCACTGTTGAGGTCTGAATGGCAAGAACATCCCTTGCTATTGCTGCTAAGACTGGATACTTGCAGCCATTAACCTTCCACCAACACAGGATGTCAAACTGATCTTTTTCATCAGTTGGATCTAATGCAGCATCCAAGTATTGATCAACTTCATGAGCTGCAACTGCCTCATCATTTTCTTGCACAATCTTCTTCCAATTACTTAGTCGGTTGGATCTACTAGTACTGCTTGTACTTGTGATGGTGCTAGAAGAAGAGGTTGGAGATTGTGGCCTCTGCATGTGTACACCTCCATCTACATGAACAACATACTAAGAAAAAAAGAAGGCAGAAATTAAAGATCAGATATATACAAAATAGTGAAAATACTGAAAATAGAAGCATGTTACTTGCAAAACCAGCTATGAAGAACACGGGTAATCAATATATACCTCATCATATAGAGCCATAAGAAGGCCTTTAATCGCATTGGTTCTCCTCGTCACCTCATCAGCACGCAGCTTCTCTTCTATATACAAGTGAGTCACATTCTTCAATTTAAATCTTGCATCAAGAACTAGTCCAACGATCAACATGTTGTTAAGATCCCCAAAAGAGCCAAAATACTTCATCCACCTGCTTCTCATATTGCCTGCCATCTCTTGCAATGTCTTTTCTGTTTCTGATCCAGTTGCCAACTCCGGTGCCACAAACAAGCTTTTTATGTTATTTTCCATGTCAATAACATCGGCGAAAACAGTATGCACAGTAGGGTGCAGTGATGCACTATTCCTTAGAGTCACTTCATAGAAAAGTCTTAAAAAGTCAACAAACATCTTAGCCTTCAACCAATCTTCTTCTTCCGGAGGTCCCACCCTAACTCTCTTATTGTTGCTTGGTAATAACACTCCATCTTCATCAAATTCTTCTTCTGGCTCTTTAAAGTAATTCCCAAAATTCGATTTATCATCTTCAGCCATTACTAAAAATGCTTGTTTGAACCTTAGAGCCGCTTCCAACATCAAAAAGGTGTTGTTCCACCTTGTTGGGACATCCATACAAACAAGTCCCTTGCATCCTAGCTTCTCTCGCTCTACAACCTTCGTAAAAATCTCTAATCTATTTGGAGAAGATCTCACAAACTTCACACAATTCCTAATTGCCAACACTGATTTTTGTAGCCTCTTCAAACCATGCCCCACAATTAAATTAGTGATGTGAGCAGTGCATCTAACATGCATATATTTTCCATTTAAAACCTGTTGATAAGATGCTGACTTGTTCATCTTAGCAACAAGCCACTCTAAAGCAGATTTGTTTGCAGCAGCATTATCAACAGTAATGCACATCACTTTCTCAATCCCCCACTGCACCAAGCAAGACTCAATAAGCTTCCCTATAGTTGGCCCTTGGTGATTCTGAATAACACAAAAATTAATGATCCTCTTGTGCATTTTCCAGTCTACGTCGACAAAATGGGCAGTAAGCACCATGTAATTGATATTTTGAACACTGGTCCAAGTGTCAGTTGTAAGACTCAACCTATACATCTTTAGGATCTTCTTCAACTCTATTTTTTGGGTGTCATACATACCTAGAAAGGCTCTACACAACTTCCTTCTACTTGGAACATCAAACAGAGGACACACTTTTGAACAAAATCTGCCGAACCCTTTCTTCTCCACAAAGCTAAAAGGCAACTCATCAATGACAATCATCTCCACACAAGCTTCCAAATAATCAACTTGGCTATAAGCAACCGTTGTCAATTTATTTGTCTTAGACTTATCCCCAGTAAAAACCTTTTGTGACTTATCAACAGCATGTGGAAAATACCTACAGTTGTGATTGATATGCCTAAGCAAACCAGAAGTGCCACTCCTACTCTCAACTGAAAAGTCCCCAATCTTTCCCCTAGGACAGAATATGCAATGAGCCCTTCTACGAACTACCTCAACTATGTTTCCCTTCTCGTCTTTTACTTTCTCAATTTTGTCATACTCTTTAAAATACTCCCATACAGAACTAGATCGTTTCGTACCTGATGCAGATACAGTAGGAGTCTCACCACCCTCACCTATAGATGCAACAGGTGCCTCATCTTCAGATGCAGCAGGAGCCTCACCTACAGATGCAGCAAGGCCACTTGAAGGAGTCTGAATTGGACTCGGATTAGCAGGGACTGATGTCGTTGGAGGAGATTGTGATCCGACTGATGTCGCTGTTGAAACATCCTGAAGGCCAGAAGCAGAGCTTCGCGGTCGAACAATTGTTTTCTTCCCTCTAGCCATTGTTTTTCCTATGGCACCTGCAATATAAGGTCATCTATTAGAATTCAGATCGAAAACCAATTAGTTGACATATTTCACTTCACACAAATCAAACACTTCGATTTCACACAAACCAACAAGAACTATATACAACTGCTTCATACATTTCGATTCCATTTCTCACAGTTCAATCAACAAATCAAACATGAAAACAGATACATAGACATGTACACCTGCTGCATCTCTTCTTCTACCAGACAACTGTATTTCAATGATGTGATGAAATTAAACACAAAGTTCAAATCCTAGTAATCAGAAGTTCATAGGTAAGTTTATTTCTCAGAGATTAGAGAGAGAGAGAGAGAGAGTTACAGTTGAAGGATCGGATAACAGCAGCCTACTTCCAGAACTTAACTCTAGGAAGTACCAAGTTACTGACCGATTCTTGTAAATTTGAAATTTAATTTCATAGGAATCATACCAACTGTTATCCCCCACCCCAAAAAAAGGAAAATGGAAAAAAAAAAAGTTGCAGAACTGCAAATATATAACTTTAAGAGTATCAAGGAATCAGATGATACTTTTAAGCTGCCACTGCAAGCACAGGGGACCTCCAGATTACTAACACCATCCTCTTCCTGGCAAATGCGGCATTCGACAGTCTGAATCAGCGGCTCCTCTTCTTCAGATACAGCATTCTCCCCTGCTCCCTTAATATCAGTTGCACAACTCGGTATCTCAGCCGATTCGGAGGCCGGTGACGAGGCCTCCGGAGAAGATTCCGGTGATTGAAAACTGTCAGGTTTGGTGAAGCGAATGGAGGTTGCAGATCGGGTTGAGGCGAGCAACGGATGGAGGTTGCAGAACCTCCAGATCGGGTTGAGGCGAGCAACGGATGGAGGTTGCAGATCGGGTTGAGGCGAGCAGCGGAAGGTTGCGAGTGAGGGTCAAAGCAGAGTGAGGAGAGGAGAGGAGAGGAAGCAGAGAGAGGAGAGGAGAGGAGAGGAAGCAGAGAGAGGAGAGGAGAGGAGAGGAAGCAGAGAGAGGCTGAGTAAGTTGTTCAATGTTCGGTATTAGGGCAATTCCATCAACGGTGAGATATAATAAATTTAATAATCAACGGTCAAGATTAATTATTCACTGTTTATACGGGACGGGACGGGCCTGACGGGACGAGAAATTTCAGTCCCGCGTCCCGTCCATTGTTTCTCTAACGGGACGGGACGGGACGGGACGAGTGTTTTTAGATTCAAATCCCGCCGGGATCGGGACGGGATCGGGACGGGACCGGGACGGGACCGGGATTTGCGGGATTTGTGCCCACCCCTAGCCGAATGTATAAAAAGGACTATAGCCGACGAGTTTAATGACTATAGCTGACGAGTTTTTTATGTCGTCGGCTATAGTTCAAGAGTATATAAAAAACTCAGCTTCGTCCTCTCGCCTGAAAACGCAAAAAACCCTAAATCGAAAGTTTCCTCCTCGCCTCCACAGCGCCTCCAACCAGCGTGCCACCCTCCGCAGCATAGGTTAATACACACTTCCTCTCCTCTTCCACCTCTCATTTTGAAATAGAAGGCAATTATGGATTAAGGTATGAACTTCTCTTCTTTCAATTTAACTAATGGTTATATCTTTCTATTAGGAGCTTGCTTAAGGATCAGCAAATGTAGGGGAAAATCGGGGAGCCTCTATGCGTGTTTTATGTGTTGCATTGGTGTTATTTGCTTGTGTTAAATGATTGTTTTCTTGCTGCCAATAACATTTGCATGGCTTGTTTGATGCATAAAGTTACTATATCATATAAGGTGTAGAGGAAATGATAGTGCTATGTGTAAAGCATGTTGGGGTAAATAAGTTAAATTTGAAACTTTTGAGTAGTTGAGTCCTTGTCCTCTAAGGTACATGCAACTTGAAATTCCTAGCCGACATATGATGTTTTTAGCCCCAAAAGTCTGCTTGTCAGAAAGCCAGGATCTTTGTTTTTTGTTGCATTCAAATGTTGTAAATAGGTTTTTACTTTTAGCAGAATTTTTTTAGAATAAACCTTAAATTTAAACTAAACTTTGAAAATTCATAACTATTTCAAGAAAAATCGTTTTTAAACGATTCCAAGTCCCAGAGTTACTTTTGTGTGTCTATTACAAGTCTTTAGACATTAATAATTAAACTAATTTAATAATTCAAAATTCAAATAATTTATTAAAAAATAAAAAATAAAATAATTTATTAAAATATTAGTGACATTTTAATTAATTTGATTTGAAATTAATATTTTAAATAGGATGAGCAGCCAATTTAGATCCACGGAGGGTTCGAAGGGTTAAAGGTCTAATCTTCTAACAACCCTCAAACGTCGTTTCGGGGCCCATGACAGCCAGACATGTGACCCTTCAGGAGATGGCGCATAGGCCCTTTTCCCAATCCTCTAGGACCTACTGCTTCGGATGGTGGGTCATCTGGGGTACAGATGCTGCCGCCTCATTTGTTCCTTCCGCGGATGATACCGGTCATAGACGCCGTGTAATATCCCAAAAATTAGAATATAATTTAGATTAGTATATGACTCGTTAAACTTTTCAAATAAAATGTATCGAGTATTAGTTTAACTTTAAAGCGTTTAGAAATCCAATAGCAAAGATATTATACAAAAATGAGTTTTAGAGAAACATTAACGAAGTGAAGCAAATAGTCCAGTGGATACTCGAGTTCAAGTCAAGTACCTCCTGGTTTTGGGTTCGAGACAAAGAAACTGGATTCGCAAAACATTCCATACCATAGGATAGTAAAACTAATGAAAATATTTTTACTAGATTAAAACTTTTAGTGGTCATGCTTATATATCATTTTGGTGCTAATTATTGTTAGTTTATATATATTTCTTACATAAACTATATTAGTAAAACCACACATTTTCTTCACATTACTTTACCCATATTTCTTGTAATCGAATTTAAAACTAGTTTTAGTATATATTAATAACACATTTACAAAATCTTAATAAAGAAATAAATCAAATTCTTTTACTTAATGCTTTGTGCATATATATATATATATATATATATATATATATATATATATGTGTGTGTGTGTGTGTGTATCTATAGATTCATGTCAATATATATACAAGTTAATAGCTGATTTTTCTTTCAGTCATCTTACTGTTTGCTCTTCTTTATGAACAATCACCCTAACTATCTAGTCTAGCACCCAATATTAATGTTTGGTCTCTTAAGTCAAATATTATTGTTGGAGATTAATTCCAATGCATTCATATTGGCCTATATATACATGGGAGCTGTAACATCATTTCTTCGCACCTCAAGATCAAATGCAAAAATGATCACAAACTCCCTTAGTTGAATAGAAAAGATTTTCTCACCAAAATCTCTTAGTCTTCACTTCTTCTCTCATAAGAAGTTCTCTCTTTAAGTTCTCTTTTTGTCAAAGAAACCAACCTTATCAAACCTCCACTTCACTTCTGAATTTTAAAAGTAAGTACATGGTTACTTTTCTATAATCTTGTCTTTAAGATTATCAAAATGCATAACTAGGGATCAAATGAAAAAGAATATATTTTCTAGAAACCTATATTTTCGTAAATAATAAAATATCACTTTATAAACTTTGATATAGTATTAGATTCCTGGTGCGTTGTACTCTTTTGTCCTTCGTTCAAGGTTTATTTTTTCTCCCACTGGGTTTTTCACTTGGCAAGGCTTTAACGAGGAAACATCGTATGCACCATCCAATCTGACGACACACGAGACAAGGGAAAGTGTTGTAGGATATATGGCATGTGTGTGTGCTCTTGGTCTATACCAGTTCATGGGTTTTATGTTACTTTTATATAATAGAAAAAGTATATGAGCTTATTCTAATGTGTAAGAGAACGACTCAATGTATGTTAAGTGAGTCTCTATAAATAGAGCTTCTTCTATCAATAAAGTATATTAAATACATTCTATTATATTCTCCTACTATATATATACATATATATATATATATATCAATCATTAACAAAATAGTTATTACTATGACTACAAATTCTACTGCAACCTACAACAAAATGAGTAAAAGCAATCACTTTTATTTAATTTACAGTAATTATTGATTCTAAAATAACGTACTAGTTTATGGAAAATATGACAATGACAACAAGTTTGTTGTCAAAGTGATGAACTATTATGTATTTATCATTAATGAAATGATTACTACAGTGATTACATATTTTACCGCAACCCACAACTATTGGTATAGATATTGTAACTTGTTTGTCATTTATAGTAATTAATTCAAAAACTATATCTAGAAGTAATTATTTGAATGAGGTTCTCCACTTGATAATCAAGTTTTACACACTACCAGAATAACTGTCATAGCCGACGAAATATAATTTAACAGGCCGACGAATTTTTTTTTCGTCGGCTATAGTCTATTTTAACCGACGAAAAAAATAGCATCGGCTAAGTTAATTTTTCATCGGCTAAAGTGGACTATAAGCCGACGAAATGTTTTGTCGTCGGCTAAAATGGTTTTTTTAAACCATAGCCGACGAAATTTTCTGTGAACTATAGCTGACGAAATTTTTAAAGTTTAGCCGACGACATATATAATTTCGTCGGCTAAAAGTCCTTATATTTCTAGATCTAGACAACAGCTCATGTGAAAGAAAAAACTGAGGAAAAAGTTTGGGGGTTGGCGAAATTGTTGGGTGTTGTCGAAATCTGTCCGAAATTAGTTTGTGGCGCTATATATAGGTACGTATATGTGTATATATCTTGTTTTTGAGTTGATTTAAGAGTTTTATTTTTGTTATGCATTGATTTTGAGTTTTAATTAGAGTTGATTATATTGGATTTTGAGTTTGATTGAGTTGATCGATTTGGGTTTGATAATATATATGAAGTTGTTGTTATATATATATATATATGTATATATATATATATATGTATATATATATATATTAATTAGTAATTATTATATATATATATATATATATATGCATGTATATATATATATATATATATATTAATTGTACGTTAACTGTAGATAGAATATTGAATGATTTGTAAATTTAATTAATTAATTAGCGTTTATACATATATATTATGTTATCTTCTCAGGATATGGATAAGAGTTGGATTTCGATTTCAAAATTGGACAAAAGATATGGTAAAGGAGTTATTAGTTTTATTGAATATGTGATGGATAATGCTAAAGGGAATACAATTTTCTATTGTCCGTGCACTAAATGTCAGTGTCGCAGCGATATGCATCAATTTGCAATTGACAAGGTTTGGCAGCACCTTAAAAGTAATGGGTTTTGGGAGAAGTACACATGTTGGATATGCATCGAACGATCCAACAACGGCCTTCATCAACGATATGTTTCCTTATGAGAGCGGTGTATGCTCTGAAGGACCGCATATGTTTGAGCCGGTGCAGCCCTTCCCTAGAGTTGTCAACACTGCTGGTATTGACAGGTACAACAAACTACTTACTTTCCAACAGACCCCTGTGTACCCCGGTTGTCAGAAGACGGTTCTTGAAAGTGTGATGGACGTTATGAAGATGAAAGTTGAGACAAAATCGACTGTGAAGGCTATTGATGACTACCTACAGTACACTGCTTCGATGCTGCCCCACGGTCATCGGCTTCCTACCACTCATCATAAGGTCCGATGTATCCTGAAAGATCTTGGGCTTTCCTACATCAAGATCCATGCATGCAGATATGATTGTATTCTCTTCTGGGGTAAAGATCCATAAGGGAATAACCTTGGTGACCTTGACACATGTCAAGTACGTCAGAGTGATAGGTATAAGCTGACTCCTGCAGGCAATAGGAAACCTATGAAGGTACTTCGGTATTTCCCGTTGAGGGATAGGCTGGAACGGTTGTACATGTCATCACACACGGCCAAAGCTATGAGATGGCACGCTGATAGGGAATTGCACGGCGAAGATATCCTTATACACTCTGCTGACCGGGAAGCTTGGAAGCATATAAATAGGGAGTTTCCTCATTTTGCGTCAGAGGTCCGAAATGTGAGGCTCTCGGCTCTCATCCGACGGGTTCAATCCTTTTGGCAACATGAGTCTTCAATACAGTGTATGACCGGTGATTTTGGTACCATACAACCTTCCTCCATGGATGTGCATGAAGAAGGAATACAATATGTTGAGTTTGTTGATTCCGGGACCCGGTTATCCAGGGTAGTGTCTCGATGTGTATTTGAGACCCTTGATTGAAGAGCTTAAGTTTTTTTGAGACGTTGGTCATCCCACTTATGATAAGTTCATGCACGAGATGTTCCAGATGCATGATATGGTTGTTGGTACCATTAGTGATTTTCCTGCCCGTGGGATGCCCGACAGGTATAAATTTTGGACACATAAGAGCATATTCTGGAAACTCTCATACTGGAGTAAGTTGTTGATCAGGCACTACCTAGATGTGATGCACCTAGAAAAAATGTGTGTGACAGTGTGGTGGGAACAGTGCTAAACTTGAAGGGAAAGACGAAAGACGGTCCGAAGGCACGCATTGATCTTAAAAAAATTGAGATACGAAGACATTTGTGGTTGAAAGAAGGGAAGAAAAAAATGCCTCAAGCTCCGTACACCGTGAAGTGTGACTAGAAGAATGTAATTTTCAGGTAGATGAGTTCTGTGAAGTATCCTTCAGGCTACATAGGAAATATAGCCCGGTGTGTAAACATTCGGGACAATAAAATGTACGGGTTAAAGAGTCATGACTGTCATATTCTGCTACAACGTCTCTTCCCTATTTTCATTCGACCGTTCCTTCCCCGTCAGGTGGTGGAGCCGTTAGTAGCGTTGTCAAGATTCTTCCAGAAGTTATGCACAAGGGAAGTGACAAAATCTGATCTCCGGGAAATGCAACAGGACATTATTTATATCATATGTAAATTTGAGAGGATATTTCCTCCAAATTTTTTTGACATCATGCCGCACCTGATGATCCATCTTCCCAAGCAATTGTTACTTACCGGTCTAGTTCACTATACTTGGATGTATCCTATGGAAAGGTATGTTTTTTACACCTCATGTTTTTATTGTACATGTTCAATGTATAATCATAACATATTACAACAAATTTATTTATATGTAGACAACTTGGAGACTACAAAGCTTATGTGGCTAACAAATCCGCGCCTGAAGCTGAAGCATATATTGCGCACGAGTGCGTCACCTACATGAAGTTGTATCTAGGAGTGTTGAAGGAAACTCCACAAACCATACCGGTAGATGAACCGAAGTTTAACATTTCCATAGTCTCTAATGATGTTGAAGTTTATGGAATTTTACCAAAGTCCTACAAGTTGCAACCACATGTGCTAGTCATAGCCCATTGATGGGTATTGATTAACTGTCCAGAAGTTGAATACTGGAAAGACATCCATCTATACTGTTCAGACATTCAAGGTGATCTCGACTACCATAACAAGGAGTTCGCGAACTATTTTGGCGGCTGGGTATGTAATTCTTTATTTTTGTTCATGACTCAATCATTGCATAATTATTCATATTTACAATTCATTGAATATTTGGTTGCAGATGAACCATATTCAATTTGATGGTCACCCAAATTCGTCGCACGAACTAAGACTTCTAGCTATGAAGCCGATAATGTCAAGAGTTTATCTGATGTGTAAGGTGAATGGCGTGCAATTTATATGTGAACAGACGACTACACTAGGAGAGGCCGGAGACGAGGAAGAAGATGTTGCGTATCAAGAGCCCAGTGTAATAGGTATTCCTGACTCCTCTACAATTCGCCTTAATAATTTTAAAGCGGGTCATTCGGTTCGAATTCGTGATTTAGACGCTCGGCTTATTGATGTGGATCCAAATCAAGAAACAGACGACGACTCTTGTGATGTAAAAATGCATAGATTATCAGAAATTAATTCTGACACCGAAGAAGACTCATCGGATGATTCCGATTACGAGCCTTCTTAGTTTGAATTTGTAATACAAATTGATGTGTGTTTTATATGCTACAAGCTGTTGAATTCATAATGTATCTTAATGTTGGTTATATATGCAGGAAATTGGTTTGTCTACGGTTAAACCACCTGTTTTTTTATCTATTTTATAGTTTTAGCCGACGAAATACAACATATTTCGTCGGGAAAAACTATCTTAGCCGACGAATATCCTAATTTTTTGTCGGCTAAAGTTAAATGAATAAAATAATAATTTATACCACTAGTTGCGTCTCCTTGATTTGAAACTATTTGTAGTTGAAGGTCCGGACAGAATAAATAATTTAGGCGGTCAAATCACCGCTTGTTTGTGTTTAGGGGTTTGACTAACAGGATTGACCGTGCGGATCGAGTCCTTAAGTTTGTCTGATGTTGCTGAAAATTTACCCCCATACATGTTTCAACATAATGATGATATCTGACGGTCGGCTTTTCGTTTCACAAGATTGATCGTCACAAACAAAATATGCCCACTAATGTTGTATAACTAATTTACCAAGTGTTAAGTAAATGTTCCGTTTTGAAAACAAACTATACGTAGAAGCTTCAAACGATAAAAGTCGTGAGATAAGATATGACCGGAACGATGAAATATATCTACGGTTGAAAAATCACGTAATTCCAATAATTTTCGGTGCCAATACTTGCGGTCGTTGCATTTTTTCATTCTTTCTCCATGGAGGACGCCCTATCTCCGATGGTTATTTTTCTTATAATTTTTATACCACTAGTTGCGTCTTCTCGATTTGAAACTATTTGTAGTTGAAGGTCCGGACAGAATACGTAATTTAGGCGGTCAAATCACCGTTTGTTCGTGTTTAGGGGTTTGACTAACGGGATTGACCGTGCGGATCGAGTCCTTAAGTTTGTCGGATGATGCTGAAAATTTACCCCCATACATGTTTCAACATAACGATGATATCTGACGGTCGGATTTTTGTTGAATACTGATAAAACATATAAATTGGACATGAATTTACTAAATTACTATAAAAAGTAATTTAGCCAACGAATTTTTAGTAATTTCGTCGGCTAAAGTGGGACTATAGCCGATGAAATTACTAAGTTTTAGCCGACAAATTTTTTATTTCGTCGGCTATACTTCTTCCTATATATTCGGACCCAGCGACAGAATCCTATTTCTTCTCCTTTTCTCTTCTCGGCCGCACTCCTTTCTCCCTCTCCTCACAATTTTCTTTCAATTTTTTCAACTCCTTCCGGCCTCCACTCCGCCCCCCATTAAGGTATGCAATTTCATGTTTATATTGAATTATAGAACTATTTTCAATTATTTTCAATATATTGAATTATATGATAATGTTGTTTGTGATAATATTGTTGGTAATAATGTTGAATTATATTAAATTATTTCCATTAATTGGTATACTTTAATATATTTGGGTATATTAAGTAAATTGGTAATTTTTAATATATTTGGGTATATTAAGTCAATTTGGTATATTTAGTAAATTGGGTATATTAAAATATTAATTGGTATATTTTAATATATTTAGGTATATTAAAATATTAATTGGTATATTTAATATATTTGGGTATATTAAAATATTAATTGGTATATTTAATATATTTGTGATAATTTTGTTAATTTTTTATAATGCTATATATTTAACAAAATATTAATTATATTATTTAGGATGAAAAGATTATTTAGTAAATCAAAGAGTTCAAAGGGGTGAATCGTCTGAGGAAACGTCTAGCAACCCTCAGGCGTCGTTTCAGGGCCCAATGATGGCCCGACGGGCGTCTCTTCTAGAGCCGACACAGAGAAAGTTGGGGGCCACACATTCCTCCAGGCAGCCGGACGCCGCTTGCTTCTCTAGGCAACCGGACGCCCCTCGCTCCTCCGGCCAGCCGGACGCCCCTCGCTCGAGGCAGCCGAGTGTCCCTCACTCCTCGAGGCAGCTGTGGCCTCCGACTCAGGCGGAGGTGTCTGCACCACGTATGCCTGAGATACACAGGGCACCGACTCCGGGCCCTACTGTTTCGGAGGGTGGGTCTTCTGGGGTACAGATGTCGCCGCCTCTTCTCTACCTTCTGCGGTTGATACCGGCATTACCTGCAGTCGATGACTCAGGGGCGCCGATTTATCCACTACCCCCGCAGGTGACCCCATCAGCGGCGTACCTGTTCGTGCCGTTTGGTACGGATTTAATTTCTGCGAGGGTATCATCATCGGCGACAGAGTCGGAATCTGTCGCATCCGCCCCAACACCCTCAGGTAATGATATATAAATAATTTTTTATGTTATAATGTTATAATAAAAATAATCTATTAATAATCAATTTATGATAGGCACCGTCGGAGCCAAGCCGACAAGGAAGAAGAGAGGTCCCGTCACAGGGAAGGCTCTCGAGAAGACAGTGAGTACCTCGGGAAGGATCGTCATTGATACTGACGGGATGGGAACGTAGTATCGGGAGCAAGACGAGGATGTACTCCAGCCGAGTGGGAGCGCTTATTAGGGATAGAGTCCGTATGTTGTGGTCAGACTGGGGTGAGGTCCCACAGGAGGTTAAGGACATGGTCCACAACGCAATGTCGGTAAGTATAAAAAAATCATAGTTAACATTATTTATTACATTGTAGATTTATGAAAAACTAAACTAATAAATGTTATAATGCATGTGTGGTTTGACGTTCCCCAGCACCTGAGGAACACCTGGGCGGACGTTGTGCATGGAGGAAGGTACGTTGCAAAGTTAATGACAAAACAAAATTATGTATAATTAATAATATTTATAATTTTTTTGTTGTTTTACATGTACAAGGAGTGGAAGAACGAGTTACGGACCCACTGGACTATGCATGGGAACGAACGTTCTGGTACCCCCCTTGAGTTCCAATTCAGGGAATACGAGTGGCGTTGGCTTCTAATATCTGAATTCAACAACCCACATAAACAGGTAATTAAAAATAATAATTTATTATACTAAATTATAATTAGTACGTTTTAAAATATTTTACTAATTTTTTTTCCTATGTAGGCCGTTTCCCGGGCGAACGGTCAGAACCGGCAACGCAACACAAGGAACCATCATGCCGGTTCTAGACAGTTTGCATCGTTGATGGAGGAGGCGGCCAGGGAACATCCAGAGGTCAACCGGTACGTCTATACGTACGAGAAGGCATATCCTGACACCCCGGAGGATATTATAAGTCGTTTTACGTTTTAAAATTTAGTAAATTATATATATTTCAAAATGTTAATTAATTATTTTTTTCTATCAAATTAGGCGAGGGTGACGCAGGCTAGTGACGAGGTGATGGCTGCTATAGTCAGGAAGACATGGCCTGACACGCAAGAGGAAGACATGTCCGAAGCCATGTCCCGGATCGACACTTCGGATCTCAGGGTTGGGGCGAGGATCATGGGCACAACATTCCCACCGCGAGGAAATAACTTCTACTGCTGGGGTTTAGGAAAGAAAGGCGAGGGGTACTGAAGACCACTCCCGGATTTCAGAAAAAAAAAAAAAAAAAAAAAAAAGAGCCTCGATCAGCAGCAGAACGACTCAGCTAGAGGCGGAAATTCAAATGTTACGGGAACAGCAAGCCGCCCAGACAGCATATACTGCCGCTTTACAGGAGTATAATGCGGCAGTATATGCCACCCAGTAGGCACAGCAGCAGCAGCAGATGTTCCAGTACTTGCAAGATTTTTCAGCTGCACAGCTTCAGTGACTTCCGCCCATGCCTACGCCTATTCCCTTACCCCAACCGCCGCAACCTCCCCAGCAACCTCCTCCTGGCGCGGATATAGATTTAGATGACATCAACTTTATTTAGTTTTTAGGTTTATGAACAATTATTTATTTAGTTTTTTAGGTTTATGAACAATTTATAAATTAAAAATTTAATGCAAAATGTTTATGCTACTTTTGATGGTGTTTGTTGTTGGTTATCAAATTGCTTGGATGGTAATTTAGAAATTTTGTAGTTTTTTGTAGTATAAAAGTACTATAGCCAACGAAATTTACCATAATTCGTCGGCTATAGTATTTTTTTCAACGTTTAGCCGACGAAATATGGTAAATTTCGTCGGCTATAGTTGTAGTTAAGCCGACGAAATGTACTATATCGTCGGCTTTTCTCCATTTAATTTTTAAATTTTTTAAAATATTTAGCCGACGATTTATACTACATTTCGTCGGCCAAAGTCTTATGTTTAAACCGACGACAATGTATTTTGTCGGCTAAAGTAAGAGTTTGGCCGACGAATTATTGGAAATTATGTCGTCGGCTATAGTGTAACACTTAGCCGACGACGGCTTCTATTTCGTCGGCTAAAGTCATAGCCGACGAGCCTTTGCCGACGACTTCATAGCCGACGACAACTCGTCGGCTATGATCTTAGCCGACGAATTTGATGAACTGGCCGACGAAAAATTTTCGTCAGCTAAAGTGCTTATCCTGGTAATGACATTTAATAAAAGATGTCTGAATATGATATTTATATCTTTAACCACTCAATTACAATAACTACAATAAATGTTGTCATAAATAGTAATTATAGTTCACGAAAGTGTAATTTATTTTTTATATATTTATAATATAAATTTGAACAATGTTACCTATTAAGAATGTATCGTAAATATTGTATATTTAATTTTTTTTAAATAACATATGTCAATTTTTAATTAAATATCTTCTTAACTCATTCAATATATTAAATAAAAAAATTAAAATATAGGATAGATGAACATACCATAGTCGGCCCTTAATTTTATCGGTTGCGCCCTCCACCAGAAAGAAAAATTGAATTTGCTAGGCTAAATAGTAAAGTATATGCCTAATTGCTATCTACCTTGCGTTCCAGAGTCCAAAAAAGAAATAATAGAATTATTTTTCTGACATCTGCAACTACAAAGCAAATCTTGGAAATATAAAGAATCTTGCCTACCAAATAGGGCCAAATTCCCTTGTCAAGAAAATGATAGAAATATTAAACTAAGACAGATAGAAACTCCACGACTGGAAAAGACCCCAGATGCCAACCGAGTTCATTCACCAAATACAGATAGTATAGCTCCAAAACCTAAACAAAAGTCATATTACTCAGCAGTATCTCGTTTTCTATCCCAACAATCAGTCAAAGAAAAAATGAAAAAAGATAGACCCTTTTCTTGCATGGTTGTGCATCAGCCAATAAAATGGATCATGATGAACTATATGATGTTGGTGGAGTCTTCATTGGTGTTCTTGCAATAATCCTACTGATCATTGTAGTTTCTTACTGCAATCGCCGGCAATCCCCGGTGGATCCTGCAGATCATGATGATGAGCCATCTCCAACAGCTGAACGAGGCCTTGATGAAGCTACAATATGTTCATATCCAAAGCTGCTTTACTCAGAAGTCAAGCTGCATATGTTTGATTCAGTTTCATGTACTTCTCCTTCCTGTTGCTGCATATGCTTAGCTGAGTTTGAAGACAAGGACGTATTGAGATCTGTCCCTAATTGTGGCCATTTTTTTCACCAAATCTGTGTTGACAAATGGTTGCTGCTTCACCCCACATGCCCAGTTTGCAGAAACTCACTCGGCCATCCATTGACTTCTGTTGGTTCTGTAGCTGAGGTCTAATAACTTCTTTTGTTTCCTTCTCTTTTTTTGGTCACTCATTAGGATTCAATACACATGTCTGTGATGGAACAAATCTGATAACTCTTGTTCTTGATATTTGGATATTTGGATTGATAAGTGTATATTTGATGCATACTTATGAATGAAGATGGGTTACCAATGACCAATAATTGATCTGCATTTTTTTCACTACTGACTTTGCCAAAGCAACACAAGATTTAAGTTTTAGATTGAGGGACTGTACGTATCTTTAATCTGTATGTCTATATTGTAGCAGTATCGAGATGGTTTTAAGTTTCAACCACAGACATCTGCATCATGGTTGAACGTTGGGGTGACGATACAATATGAAATTAGGAATGCACTGCACTTGCCGATCAGCCTTTTCTGTATCTGTAATATCAAACACCAAAACTCAGAACTAAATTCTAAGCTTAAAAACATTCTCTTTTTTGAGTGGCAATGACTCCTTGTTATGTTTTAAATGTAAAAACTTTAGAATGTAAACTTGAGAGGATTTTGTTTGTTTGTCATGCCACCCCAAGAAAATGTCATGAAACACACAACAGATGAATCTTCCCCTACAACTTTTTACCCTAAACTAGTCCTACAACTTATTACCCAACTTATTACCCTGAACTAGTCGGTGACTCGTGAGAGCTTTCACTGGAGCCCTGAACTTCACCATTCTGTAAAACATCGTCCCATGATTTGGTGGAACAGTAGTGTGGCAATTGAGTGGCCGCCAACCTCATTGTATCGAAAAAGAAAGTTAGGCAAATGGATCGAATGTAAATTTTTTTTAATATTATTCCAATTTTGAGCTGTTAGATAGCTTAACGTCCCATAATGTGTAATGAAAACGTTTTGTTATGTTCATGGTGGATTACCTAAGGTAATCTAACCAACCAATTTTCCATTAAGTTTTTAAAACGTAAATTATGCATAAGGATTAGGAATGGTACCAAACCAAACGTCTCCATTGTGTCAATAAACCACTGTAAGACGCACGCCAATTCTACTATTAGGATTTCCTGCACAACCCAAATGCAAGATGCATTCATCGGTCTCCATCCCCACGGCAAGATGGTGACTAATCATCAGACCGCACCATAGGGCAGCAAGATGGTGAGTGAAGTGAGGGAGACCCTGATATAGAATACCAATACCAACTTGGACCACAATAGATGAATAAATACTCCAAGGAAAAATGACAAGGTCACCAATGGAAAGCTTTAAACCAAAACCATTAAGTAATCTTGACTCCAGCAACTCACCATTAAAAGCAAAAACCTTCCCAAGTCCTCTACCACATTCCCCCACATCAGATCTCACTCAAATTCCCCAAACCCTTTTAACTCGTCACAACAATAAAGTCCTCCCACCCACCCACCCACATGAGTGGTTGCCACCAATTGAAAATAGGTACATGATACCAAATGGGCACATCCCAACACCTCCAGTCCTCTCCATCAACTTTAAAGATCCACAATTTCTTATTGAGGAAGAAAAAGAAAACAAAAACAGAAGCGCAAACATCAATCCCCATTGCAATTCAATATATGCTTTTATGAGTTTATCCTAATCCTAGTTCTCCTACAATCTCCACCCCACAACCCACCAAAAACAATCACAATCACCCATCAAATACACAAGCACAATGAATGTAGTAAAGTTAAAGGTATAGCATAATAGTGTCAAGGCAGCTTTATAAAAAAATAATAAATGAATTCATATATATATATAAGGGATTCAGTTTTACATCAACAGATAAACCATATTGCAAAACTGCCCCACTACCACAACAATGCAGATCTCAAGGGTACAACATTTCTTGCACCCTCCAAAGAAATTGATCTCCCTCCAAAGTTCATTTTGCCCAACCACATCTACAGGAGAACGACAACAGAAAATATTGAAGAAAATTGAGATATAACAAATTGCAGAGCTCTTTGTTTTTGTTGCAGTCAATTCTGTAGTTTCTTCAGAGACAAAATTAAGCGAAAATAAAATGCACAAAATATAAATATGTAAAGAACCTCCAAAACTAGACTGTTTTCTAATCCCAGAGGATCTTTCATCCTTCTCCAATTTCTTATGGAAAGAACAAATGGAGAAATATTTGAATGGTATCATCACAGAATATTTGAGCCAGCCTTCTCCACCACCTTCAACCTTACCCGCCACCAGTTAACAGTTTAAATTTTGACTTCGATTTCCAGTAAAGAAACCCAGAAAAAGAATATGTACCTCACCGAACTTAAATACTTGGCTCAATGAGTAAAATGAATTCATTTTATCTAGACTACTAACTGATCAATCTGCATCTGCTCAAGCCAGGCATCCAAAACAGAATGATCAATGGAATCAATTTGAGAATTGGAATTCAAAACCTCACCGGATGCGACAGCACTCGAAGCCGGAGCTGCAAACTTATCTTTCATCATCTCAGGTGGTGATTCCTTGACTAGAGATTGAACCCAGGAAAGATCAGGTTCCTCCCCATTGTTCAGAAGCTCAAATGAAGATGATCTTCGCATTCTGCCCTCAGCTCCTCCATTAACAGACCAATCCAACTTTCCGTTTGACCAAGAATTTACAGGGGGCCTAACCATGGAGGAAAAGTTTTTAGATCCAAGATCCCTTGAGCTGAGACTGCGTAGTTGCTGGTGCGAATTCTCAAGCAGGGAAAATGCCGACAGCCTAGAGCCCATTGGGGAGATTGGCTCCACACTCCTAGGTGACATCCTTCCAGGAGATTGAACTCCAAACTGAGCCTGTAAAAGAGGATGATCAACATTTTTTGGTGACATACCATTGGTATTGATGGGTGACAACATGTTCTGTTGTTGAAATTGATTCAGTAAAGCTGATTTGTGGGTAGGTGAGAAAACAGAAGCAGCTGTATGTTCTGAAAATCGAGGTGAAGAGGAGAATTCAGCAGAAAATAGCTCTTCAAGATTTGAGGGGGTTAATGTTTTAGAGCGGCCAGAACAACCAACAGAGATGGGACTTGGACGGGGCTGCGAGAAACAGTTCAATTCATTCAGAAGCTGTTGCTGAGCATCCAATTCACGCAACAAGTTTAAATTTTCAGGTGGCATGTCCCACGCACTAAGCGAAGATCTCAAGCGGCTTGATTGGAGGTTGCTTCCAGAAAGATGAAGAGTTGGCACATTTGGATGAGGCCATGCCACTGAAGATTGAGAAATGCCATTTCCTGATGGAGACATGGACTGACTAAAAGGGGATGGAGACATCGCAGAGACTGATGAAGGTGAACCAGGCAACAGACTCAAAGCAGCAGCCATGTCCATGACAGTAGGACCAGATGCAGAAGAGCGTGGGGAAGGGACAGCAGATCCCGTTGACACATACAAGGGACGCAGCTCCTCAGTCGTATGTGCAAAAAAACACACTCGTCTATTGCAGCTTGTTCCATCCTTGCAAAGTCGGGTTCGGTACTGAGCAGGGTGGAGCCAACATTCAAACACTCCATGAGCATACTCACACATGTCCCCACGTCTACAAGCACCCTTACGAAATTCAGGGCAGGGCACACAGCTGTAGTGAAACTTGCGGGGATCTCTTCTTCGGGCATTCTCCCCTGGGTGAACAAAAGGGCACTCTGTCCAGTCATGAGAGTATGCCCGTGAGCAAGGTCGGACCTTGAATGAGAACATGCGGAACTCATCAGTGGCATAAATGCTGTTCTTAATGTCAGGTAGGGAAGGATCATATGGATATTCTTTCTTCTCTGAATTAGGATTAACAAGCAACTCAGTAAACTTTGAAGCAGGAGAAGAAACTGATTCTGATGGAGATTCCAATCCATTTTCGGAGGACGAAGAAAGCACAAGTGAATCAGAATTTGATGTAATAATTGATAGGTGTAAACTGCAGTCACTTACTGAGCCATCAGAATCTTTTTTTGAGAGAAGCTCCTCAAAAACAGGGCGCATGCTTTGCAGCTTGGGATGAACAACCAATACATCAATTGGGCGATGACCACTAGCATCTAAGCAACTCAGATTAGCACCAGCAGATAGAAGGAGCTTGACAATATCCATTGCATTAACAGACCCACCAGAAGCAGCACAGTGAAGGGCAGTGCTTTGATCCAAACCACACGAGAAATTTACATCAGCCTCGGGATTCGAGAGGATAAGCTTGACAATATTAACACTACCATAGGTAGCAGCAACCATTAAAGGATTTCTTTGCTCAGAGACAATATGTTTGGATCCCTTCTGACGGCTGTACCACAGTCCAATGTGATTAATTGAAGAAGTATCACGATCAATCAATTGCTTAAATCCTTCAACATCATTGTCAGAAGCAAATTCGAGTGCTCTGGAAAAAGAATCTTCAGTTGCAACAGTCAGGTGATTCATGTTTTCAGGGTTAGAGTTGGTTTCAGTGGACTCAGCTGAAGTTGTTCAGGATGTCCACAAATGCTTTAAATAGCTGAAAAACGAAAAAGAACAGATCAGATAAAATAAAAAATGATTCATAAATCTTTAGAAAAAAATCATCAAGCACATATCCATATGTTTTGAACATTATTATAAAATCAGTGATTAGGGGCATACCAACAACAAGGTATAATAGATTGGTGGAGAAACAGCCCAAAAGGCTTGAAATTTTTATTTATGGTCTAGACACCGTCAGAGCCGTAAGGTATTCAAAAAGAACACCAAGCCATGAACTATTAAAAGGAATGAGTACCAAAAACATGAATTTATAGAAACTGATCGACAAAGACATCCATAACCTAGCTCACAAGACGTCTTCTAAAGCAAATCTAGAATCACCGAACATAGATGTAATCTCAATTGATTTGAATAAAGTTTGGAAAAGAAATTATTCTTATTCTTAGCATGCAAACAAACTTTAACGAGAAAGGTGATATCTTTCGTGATATAAAGAATCTGGAATATGAATAAGCATCAACAATCTACAACAAGAAATTGTTCAAATGATAACAAATCAAAATCCCAATTCAGGCTCACTATAAATACAAATACTTTCATGAAATAATAGTCGTAGTACACCAAACACATTATTCACAACATAAATTACCAGAAGAAGAAATATAGCTTGACGTCGATTTGGCAATCCGACATTTTGAACAAACTCTCGAAAAAATAATGAAGAAACCGGATCGAAGGAGATCAAAATTTCTGAGGAGAGTGTTGACTTACAGGAAAAAGAGTTTCCAACACAAGGATCAAAGTTGTTGAACCAGCAGCAGAGGGAGCCCAAATGTTACAACTTTAAGTGCTAAAGCTTTCAGGTTCCATCTCCATCGATAAGAGCGAAGAATCATCACACAAAGACAGTGAGAGGCATAGATCAGCAGCAGCAGAGACGAGAGAGAGTAACGTCTACCAGGAAATTGAAAATTGGAATGCAAATGAAGATGAAATGCAATTTGGGGTTTAGTGTAATTCGTGGGGGGAAGGAGGAAGGGCCTCGAAATTCACAACAAATGTGAGTGAAATGAAGTCTAAATTCATGTCCAGAGTTTCGAAAGTGGTGGGGGACAAGTTGGACCGGTTGTGCCGGTGGAAGGGGGTATTTGTGCTTTTTCTATTACCTGGAGCGGGTAACTGGTTGAGCAGGTGGGGACGGTGGAGTGGACGTGAGAGGACAGGTTAAGCGGATTGGAATCCTGGGTGTTTGGGTTCCGCCAATCAGGTTTTGGCGTTAATAAGAAAGAACGGACGTTATGGTAGTGGTCAATTATGGAGTCAAATCCAAGGAAAAGACATGGAGCAGCAAAGACTTACAATTGGAATGATAATTCATTTGGTATTAAATTACAGTTTTTTTAAATAGATTTAAATTTACAGTTTTACAATTGGGGAATGCATGAATTTTTCTTAACATGGTAAATTCTGACTACCGTATCAAGTTTTATATAGTAACTCATAGATTAATTGGAAAGATGCACAATAAAGTCGAATACAAAGACGAATGTGTTCGAGGATAAATCAGACATAATGTGTGTTGGTATATGTATGTGAGTTTGTTAGGCTCAAGTAGAAATAAGATCCATGTAATAGTTTTCTTATAGAATTATGTAAACTCTCTATATAAAGGCTTATATTTAAAAAAATATTAATAACTCACACACCCTACATATATTCGTGAGTAGGGCAGATCCACCTTATGGTGAGTTTAGGCAGTTGCCTAACCACAAACTCATAGTTTACATGGTTTAATTTCATAACCTTTTGCCAAAACATATTGTTAAAAAAATGCTCCAAAGAAGGCAGAAAGGAGAGGGCAGAAAGGAAGAAAAAGACTCATTTTTCTTTGTAACGTTTAAGAGAATTTCGAAATTAACGGCCTATAATGACATGATTAATTAGGATAACCTATTAATTGGTAATCAAAACAAAACAAAAATGAATACATGGCAATTGAATTTAGTTGTATTATTCACATTATGTAATTGACAAGTATCAAACTTAGTACTCCTAATTCAAATTTTAAATGTTAAACAACATGGGTAACAAAAGACACACCTACTAATCGAAGGTCCTTGGTTCTAACCTCAGCTTGAACATATCTTGGGGAGGGGTCATACCTTAAATTGCTCAACAGCCCCAGAGTGGTAGCTCACTCAGGCACCATTTTTGTATAAAAAACAGAGAGATGTTTCTATGATATTTCATTGTTTATTTAAGTGGGCGGTGTCTCAGTTGTATTATTTTTTTCATAAACTAACTTTTGCCCAATCTAAAAACGAATTCTGGATCTGCCACTGTCCGTGGGGATAAATCGAACATTATGTGTGTCTTGGTTCATGCTATGTATGTGAGCTTGTTAGGCTTAAGTAGAGATAGGATCCATGTAATAGTTTCCTTATAGGACAATGTAAACTCCATACATAAAAGATCATATGAATAACAACATAATTTTATTCTCCTAGAACACGTTATCAATCGTGTCTCTAACCTAGAACAAAAAACCATCAAACAAAGAAAACTAAAACCCTAAAACAACATCCCTGGTCGCACCCCCTACAGCACCCCTATTGTTGCACCTGTGCCGCACCCCTATAGCACCCCTGCTAGCACCGTCGCACCCTACTACACCCCTACCGCACTTGTGTCGCACCCCTATGTTGTCGTCGGACCTTATTGCACCTCTGCTCCCACTGCTGCACCCTTTTGCTTGCTATTAATAAGGTATGTCTTTGAAACCCTAAAACTAGTTTCAAGGTTTCTAAACTCGGGAGGATAAAATCGGTTCCTCCATTCTCCATCCTCATTCTATGCTTGGAATTTGGTGCATGTAGGTTAAATCCTAGCACTAGTTGTGTTACTGGGTCCGTGTTGTTTGGTATCCAACGCTGGGTTGATTCGATTAAAGTGTTGCTTGTATCAACCCGCGTTGTGCAGTCAACGTTCGATTTGATTAAAGAGGTTTCTTGTGCTAATCCGTGGTGTTTTGATAACGTTCAATATTATAAACGGGTTGCTTGTGACAATTCGAGAATTCAAAGCATCGAACCCTCATGATCTCTGATAAGTGCGTTTTACGTCATGTTTTTAATGTGTTTTTACCCTCATTTATACTTGGTTTATTCCTTAGTAATGTCGTTTTTACTTATTTTGAGTCAAAAGGGTTTTCTGTAGAGCAATGGCTAAAACGTGTATTTATACAGAAAATTGTGCTTAAGTGTTGAAAATTCGATTTGGAACAAAAACTTGGTTATTTTCACATGGTTCGTTATATTGTTACATTTTCATTTTTGATGAATTTTGTACAATGTGTAGATGACATGTATATGGACATAGTATATCAAGAATCATGAAGATTGGACTCATAGAGGACAACAAAAGAAGCCACGGAAAAGAAGAAACTCTGAAACATTGCATTTTGAACCGAGCAGAAAGTTCCAGAAACCCTACATCAACTTTGGAATTTCATATCTGGAGATCCAGGAGGAATCCGAGGACGAGCCATATACCGTTGGAAACATGTGCGTGTCTAGTTTTCAGATCAGCTGGAATCGCATCAATCGGAGTTCATATGAGGGAGTTATGATCAAAACAATGGACGGAGGTCAAGCAGCAAAACTGGGCAGCTTCTGCCTAAGTTGTCACACGGGTTTGGGAGGATGTTTCTTTACCAAAATACTTCCCAAATGTGTCAAAGGACTTAATAAGAGCTTAATGAAGTCATGGGAAGCTGCATTGAAGAAGAAGATTCGAAGAAGTCATCAAGGACAGCCAAAATAACTAAGTAGACAGCTTTCCCGAATGGCTGCCTCTACCGAGTTCTTGCAATGAAATCGGCTACCTAGAAGCCCAAGACTTGTGCAATGAGGCCTACATTGATCCATCAACATGTAGGGGAGTCCAAAATCAAGAGGTCCAAGGTCCAAGTCGAAGTCCTATTCAGAAAATAAAGAGAAGTCCAAATCCAACAAGGAGAGAAAAAACCTACCCGGTTTGGGACTCCTTGAGGCTGCCGAATTAGACTAGGGTTTTCCCTTAGTTTTCTCTATAAATAGGCCATGTATAGATCAGTTTTAGAGGTCTTTCAATTGCTTAAAAACCATAGTATAGCCTTACTCTACCCAAAAACCCTTAAACACAGAAAATCACAAGCTGTGCAGCCACCAGTCTCATCCACTGCCGACTGCCATCTTCCACCGAATCATCCTTTCATCCTTACCGATCTGTATAGGTAGGTTAAGCATGAAATCCTTCATGGTTTTGTGTAATAATTTTCTGTGTAAAACAGTTCTTTATGATATATATATATATATATATATATATATATATATATGTTTTGGTTTTTGGTTTTGCATAATAAGCATGTTTATGAACTCTTCTTTGTGATTTGCACATTAATAAGTTTATTGTGTAACGACTTAGATTGCATGTTAGGATTATGATTTAGTTTAAGTTGTGTATGTTTGTGTTTATTAGATGTTGAATTGATTAATCTTCACCCGAGCATATAATCGAACCTTAGGTTAATTTGAATGATCACAAGTTAGCTATTAGGGGGGTGTTTCATGCGCCGCAGTATTCTAGGTTGAGTTCACCGCGTCGGGCTCTCAATTCTAGTGGCTGCCAAGGGATGGTAGGGTGAGAGATTTACATGCTAATAGGATGAGTGACGACATACCTAGGATCATGTCTCTAACGACTCGTGAACGGTAAGTGTATTTTGTGTTAATGTGATGCGCGTCGTAAGCATTAAACAAGATGACACATAAACTTAGGATGATGCGCGTCGTAAGTTCTAAGTTACATGAGAAGTCATAAAAAGTTGGAATTAATTTGCATCTATGATAACATAAACGTAATAACTTGATCTTTCATGAAACTTATGTGTTCTCTAACCGGTGTTTGCTATATCTTGTGCTTGAGTATTGATTGACCAATGTATGTAAATATTTTGCTTCTTTTCTTTATATGTTTCGAACCACCCTATAAATCCCCCATAATATTTTGTATATATGTTTATACTTGTATTCTTTTGAAAGTACTAATGATTTGTTTTGCAGAATATAAATCCTTCCCTAGTGTTTCCGGTTAGAACGATACCCTACTTACTAATGCTACAATAATAGGGTTTTAAATTGCAGGTCAATTCTTGACAGGTCAATCTCGGAAACTAACTTTTGCTTGAATTCTTATATGCAGAGCAATGGACAAGGCTCGTGTGAACTTTGATATCCTTGACGCCGAGGGTAAAGAGTACCATCGATGAGTCTTGGATCTCAAGCAGACATTCATTGGTAAGGAGTATACCAATATCATAGTCCCTCCTCCGACCCCGAAACAGGCACCTAATGTCAAGATCAAATCAAAGGCCCTAATGTTCATGCGTTGTCATCTTGACACCATATTGAGGTGGCAGTATCAAGATATTGACTAGCCGCAAGCACTCTGTGATGCTTTGGCAAAAATGTTTAGAAACGTCCATGTGCCCCTCCTACCAGAGTTATAAGAGCAATGAGATAATATGCGTCTCTTGGACTACACCAATGTTGGGAAGCATCATAAAGACATGGTGTGTCTGCGCGTAGGGCTTGGTTTCTATGGTGTGATAAAGTTAGAGGAATATCTTATTGAAAAAACCTTGTTGACTTTCCCAAGATCAGCTAGTGTGCTAATGAAGTAGTATCGCTCAGAATACAAAAGAGTGTTGCTAAATGTACCCAGCAAATCACTTAATAGACTCAACACAACTATTTTTAGCACAAATTTTCTTATTTTACCCCTAAAATAAACTCAGCACCTTGAATCGGAAAAAAGTATATACGACACCTCTTAAATCTCAATCGTTTTCGTTTTGAGTGTGTTTCAACAACAATTGAAGATAGGGCCAAAAACATCCTGTCAACCACTATTCTTCTTCTTCTTCTCCCTTGTACATCTCTCCTTTTTGCAGTCTTCATGCAAAGTATAAGAGTCCATGCCAATCTTCTCTTGAGTCTTGATTCAGGAAAAGAACAGAACAAGTCTTGATTAGGGAAAAGAATAGGACAAGTATTCATGTTCCAAATTCGATTTGCAAGTCAAGTATTCGTGTTCCAATTTTTAAAATGGATTATGACATTTCGATTCAGTTTTAAGAGTGTCTGTGGTCATTATGCTCATCATCATTTTGAAGTTACGGTAATCGATTTTGTTGTGGTATGTAATATAGACATAAACTTGGTTGAGGGCACAGCCGCACATCATGAAGTACAATACACTCAATTTGTAGTTGGATATAGAGAAAAGAAAGACTTGTTTCTCTTAAATCATTTAAATGATGAAACTATGTAATCTACGCACTCGATTTGTAGTTGAAAACCATGTACCACTACGATTAGGGTTCATATATAATTACCAGTATTCATATGGCGCTCTTCTAATCCTTCTGTAACTAGTTTGGTGGGGGTGTTAAACTCTGAATTGATCGAATAATTTTTGCTCGGTTTTTCTAGGGGTAAACTTGGAAAATTTAACAAAATATTCTAGGACTGGGTGTGTTAAGAGGTTTGTTGGGTACATTTAGCATCACTCAATACAAAAACAAGCGGGTCACAACTTTCATTGGTCTCATGACACAACTGCTTATTGAAGAAAAAGACAACAAGTTCTTGGATCAAAACAACATAAGACCTATTGGGACCTTGACTATTCTGGAAAATAACTATAACAGACCCAAGAGTGAGAAAGTTCCTCAAGTTAAGCCACGAGCACGTCCTGTAGCATATGCACGGCCTCGGCCTGAACCGAACGCTCGTGAGGAAAGCTCACGGCATGACTTCCAGAATAGGAAGCGCGACAATGTTAAAGGCCGCTCCAATGTCTAGAAGAGAGTGGATGTTGCACCTGGCCCTCGTGGTGGTGCTCCTAAACCGGTTTAGAAAGCAAATTCAGTAAGTGTTAGGCCCTTATAATGGCACCGGTGTGGATCTTTAGACCACTGGATTAACCAATGTCGGGCTCCACCCCATGTGGTTGCTGCATACAAGATGTACAAGGAGACTTTAAAGATTAATTGTACAGAGGCTTATGATAGAAACACCAAGACTAATCTCACGATTGTTGATTTCCGTGATTCAAACCCCGACATGGTTGCTGCTGACTTTTGATGTCATTGGGCTTACGGTTGATTTCATTGTCTCTTTTTCAAGCTTATGTTAAGACATGATGTGTCACGCCCTGGCCCGAATTTTATGTAATGAACACTAGGATTTGTTCTAGCTTGCGGATCAATGTGTATTAGATCTTCTTGGATTCTCTGAGGATTCCTTAAGCAATCATGAATCCTTGCCAATAATGACTTCCACTCAAAAGGAAATACATAATAATAACGTAGACCACAAGAATCGGTCCAATGGACATTCTGACAAAACATTCACTAAATATTAATATTTTGGTCCAAACATTGAGGATAAGTTGTGCTTGGCACCAGAGGTTACGTTATGGTATGTACACCAATAATCTTGACAATGACTCAATTCATGGCAAATCAAATCCGCTCCCTGAAATAGAACCATGTTGGATATATAAGTCCGCGGCTACTGATCTCAAATCAGTTCTTGTCCATGTTCTCGGAGCCTTAAACTTTACAATCCTACATATAATTGCTTCTGTGGTCACCATCATATAAATAAGGTCAATTTTTCATGTAGCTGCTTAGCTAGCTCCCTCGACCACTTCCAAACTTTTAGCCACGAGATACTGATTCCCCCTTTGAACAAATTTTGTCCCTCATCTTGATTCGGATAACAAATCAGTGGACTGCAATATGGATGTGATTTTGTTTTTGTGGAAAAATAAGGAACCCTATCGATCTTTAGGAATCTGATCTGATGCCCTTTAAGATATGGTTGGGAACCTCTTCTTTCCATTTTTCTGTTGGTCGTACGACTCTTGTTAGCCCAATGTATTTGAACCTGGCATGGCCTATTCCCATTGTTGACATAGGGAGGAAATCCTCTTCTTGTGCCTGAAAAACGGTCCAATGCCTAGTCACCGGTGGCCGCAACGTCTTACCTACTACTGCCTCTAACTGCAATCCAGGTGGGTGGACAACTAAGATCAGAGCCAAACATGTCAAGCCAATCCTTCCCAAGACACCTTCTAACCCCTCAAACAGAGGTGCGCTAGGAATGACCTCTCTGCCAGTCCCACATTGAAGAGGAATGACACAGTTCTCAAAACGCACCTATATAAACAACCCAAAGAGCTAAAGAAAAGATAAGATTCTTTAGCCCAAATTATGTCAAATCGCTTACCCACAACGACACTTAGGCATTGGAAAATCAAAAACTGGTCCCACACCAGTCTCATCTCCATACGTTACTTGTAGTAACATGGCCCCGGATAGCAACTCCAGACGTTACTTGTAGTAACATGGCCCCGAATAGCAAAACCAGTGGTATTATTCTCAGAATACTTATTATATATATATATTATAACACCTATTATATATCTGTGTTCTTTTTTAGTATGATTAATTTTGCAAGAAATTAATTTTTCAGTATGATTATATCTCAATTAGATATACAAAGCCAATCCTCTCCAGAGTGCCTCTGTTTGCAGCCAATTTTGTATTAAATTTTTAATTTATAAATTATTCATAAACCTAAAAAACTAAATAAAGTCGATATCATCTAAATCTATATCCACACCAAGAGGAAGTTGCTGGGGAGGTTGCGGCGGTTGAGGTAAGGGAATACGCGTAGGCATGGGCGGCGACGGAAGTCCCTGAAGCTGTGTAGCTGAAAAATCTTGCAAGTACTGGAACATTTGCTGTTGTTGTGCCTGCTGGGTGACATATACTGCTGCATTATACTCCTATAAAGCGGCAGTATATGCTGTCTGGGCGGCTTGCTGTTCCCGTAACATCTGAACTTCCGCCTCTAGCTGAGCCGTTCTGTTGCTGGTCGAGGCTCCTTTTTTCTGAAATCCGGGAGTAGTCTTCAGTACCCCCTCGCCCTTCTTTCCTAGACCCCGGCAGTAGAAGTTATTTCCTCGCGGTGAGAATATTGTGCCCATGATCCTCGCCCCAACGCTGAGATCCGAAGTGTCGATCCGGGACATGGCTTCGGACATGTTTTCCTCTTGCGTGTCAGGCCATGTCTCCCTGATTATAGCAGCCATCACCTCGTCACTAGCCTACCTCACCCTCGCCTAATTGGATAAGAAAAAATAATTAATTAACATTTTGAAATATATATAAATATAATTTACTAAATTTTAAAACGTAAAACGACTTACAATATCCTTCTGGGCGTCAGATATGCCTTCTTGTACGTATAGACGTACCGGTTGACCTCTGGATGTTCCCTGGCCACATCCTCCATCAACGATGCGAACGGTCTAGAACCGGCATGATGGTTCCTTGTGTTGCGTTGCCGGTTCTGAGCGTTCGCCCGGGAAACGGCCTACAAAGGAAAAAAATTAGTAAAATATTTTAAAACGTACTAATTATAATTCAATATAATAAATTATTATTTTTAATTACCTGTTTATGTGGGTTGTTGAATTCCGATATCAGAAGCCAACGCCACTCGTATTTCCTGAACTGGAACTCAAGAGGGGTGCTAGAACGTTCGTTCCCATGCGTAGTCCAGTGGATCCGTAACTCGTTCTTCCACTCCTTGTACCTGTAATACGCCAAAAAAATTATAAATATTATTAATTATACATAATTTTCTTTTGTCATTAACTTTGCAACGTACCTTCCCCCATGCACAACGTCCGCCCGGCCAGGTGTTCCTCACGTGCTGGGGAACGTCAAACCACACCTGCATTAAAACATTTATTAGTTTATTTTTTCATAAATCTACAATGTAATAAATAATGTTAAATGTGAATTTTTTTATACTTACCGACATTGCGTTGTGGACCATGTCCTTAACCTCCTGTGGGACCTCGCCCCAGTCTGACCACAACATAGGGACTCTATCCCTAATAAGCGCTCCCATGCGGCCAGAGTACATCCTCGTCTTGCCGCCCGATACTACGTTCTCATCCCCATCAGTATCAATGACGATCCTTCCCGAGGTACTTACTGTATTCTCGAGAGCCTTCCCTGTGACGGGACCTCTCTTCTTCCTAGTCGGCTTGGCTCCGACGGTGCCTATCATATATTGATTATTAATAAATTATTTTTATTATAACATTATAACATAACAAATTATTTATATATCATTACCTGAGGGTGTTGGGGCGGATGCGACGGATTCCGACTCTGTCACCGATGATGATACCCTCACAGAAATTAAATTCGTACCAAATGGCACGAACAGTTACGCCGCTGATGGGGTCACCTGCGGGGATAGTGGATAAATCGGCGCCCATGAGTCATCGACTGCAGGTAATGCCGGTATCAACCGCAGAAGGTAGAGAAGAGGCGGCGGCATTTGTACCCCAGAAGACCCACCTTCCGAAACAGTAGGGCCCGGAGTCGGTGCCCTGTGTATCTCAGGCATACGTAGTGCAGACACCTCCGCCTGAGTCGGAGGCCACAGCTGCCTCGAGGAGTGAGGGACGCTCGGCTGCCTCGAGCGAGGGGCGCCCGGCTGCCTGAAGGAGCCACCGACGTCCGGCTACCTAGATGAATGTGTGGCCCCCAGCTGTCTCTGTGTCGGCTCTAGAAGAGACGCACGTCAGGCCATCATTGGGCCCTGAAATGACGTCCGAGGGTTGCTAGACGTTCCCTCAGACGATTCAGCCCTTTGACCCTTTGAACTCTTTGATTTACTAAATAATCCTTTCATCCTAAATAATATAATTAATATTTTGTTAAATATATAGCATTATAAAAAATTAACAACATTATCACAAATATATTAAATATACCAATTAATATTTTAATATATTTGGTATATTAAAATATACCAATTAATATTTTAATATACCCAATTTACTAAATATACCAAATTGACTTAATATACCCAAATATATTAAAAATTACCAATTTACTTAATATACCCAAAGATATTAAAGTATACCAATTAATGTAAATAATTCAATATAATTCAACATTATTACCAACAATATTATCACAAAAAACATTATCACAAACAACATTATCATATAATTCAATATATTGAAAATAGTTCTATAATTCAATATAAACATGAAATTGCATACCTTAATTGTTGGGGAGATGGGGGAGGCAGAGTGGAGGCCGGAATGAGTCGAAAAAATTGAAACAAAATCGAGAGGAGAGGGAAAAGGAGTGCGGCCGAGAAGAGGAAATGAGAATAAATAGGGTTCTGTCGCTGGGTCCGAATATATAGGAAGAAGTACAGCCGACGAAATAAAAAATTCGTCGGCTAAAACTTAGTAATTTAATCGGCTATAGTCCCACTTTAGCCGACGAAATTACTAAAAATTCGTCGGCTAAAGTACTTTTTATAATTATTTAGTAAATTCATATCCAATTTATATGTTTTATCAGTATTCAATGAAAATCCGACCATCAGATATCATCGTTATGTTGAAACATGTGTGGGGGTAAATTTTCAGCATCATCGGACAAACTTAAGGACTCGATCCGCACGGTCAATCCCGTGAGTCAAACCTCTAAACACAAACAAACGGTGATTTGACCGCCTAAATTACGTATTCTGTCCGGACCTTCAACTTCAAATAGTTTCAAATTGAGGAGACGCAACTAGTGGTATAAAAATTATAAGAAAAATAACTATCGGAGATAGGGCGTCCTCCATGGAGAAAGAATGAAAAAATGCAACGACCGCAAGTATTGGCACCGAAACTTATTGGAATTACGTGATTTTTCAACCGTAGATATATTTCATCGTTTCGGTCATATCTTATCTCACAACTTTTATTCGTTTGAAGCTTCTACGTATAGTTTGTTTTCAAAACGGAACATTTACTTAACACTTGGTAAATTAGTTATATAACATTAGTGGGCATATTTTGATTGTGACGATCAATCTTGTGAAACGAAAAGCCATCAGATATCATCATTATGTTGAAACATGTGTGGGGGTAAATTTTCAACATCATCGGACAAACTTAAGGACTCGATCCGCACGGTCAATCCAGTTAGTCAAACCCCTAAACACAAACAAACGGTGATTTGACCGCCTAAATTACGTATTCTGTCCGGACCTTCAACTACAAATAGTTTCAAATCGAGGAGACGCAACTAGTGGTATAAATTATTATTTTATTCATTTAACTTTAGTCGACGAATAATTAGGGTATTCGTCGGCTATATTATAGGGTTTAGGGTTTACAGTTTAGCCGACGGAAAATTAGGGTATTCGTCAGCTAAGATGGTTTTAACCAACGAAATATGTTGTATTTTGTCGGCTAAAACTGTAAAATAGATAAAAAACAGGTGGTTTAACCGTAGACATACAAATTTCCTGCATATATAACCAACATTAAGATACATTATGAATTCAACAGCTTGTAGCATATAAAACACACATCAATTTGTATTATAAATCCAAACTAAGAAGGCTCGTAATCGGAATTATCCGATGAGTCTTCTTCGGTGTCAGAAATAATTTCTGGCAATCTATGCATTTCTACATCACAAGAGTCGTCGTCTGTTTCTTGATTTGGATCCACATCAATAAGCCGAGCGTCTAAATCACGAATTCGAACCGAACGACCCGCTTTAAAATTATTAAGGCGAATTGTAGAAGAGTCAAGAATACCTATTGCACTGGGCTCTTGATACGCAACATCTTCTTCCTCGTCTTCGGCCTCTCCAAGTGTAGCCGCCCGGTAAATGTTTCGAGGGTGCACAAGGTTGATGACTTTCCACGCGTCACCCTTAACAAGGTCATCAAGATAAAACACTTGTTTCACCGATGTCGCAAAAACGAACGGGTCGTCTTCGTAATAGCTTGTAGCAGTGTTCACCGATAAAATCCCGTACTGATTAATCTTCATGCTCTGCGGGCTTCTAGTATCAAACCATCTACACTTGAAGAGGTGCACGGTCATGCCCTGCCCATAAACGAGTTCCACTACTGAATCAAGAACACCGTAATAATCAACTCCATTCCGCCCACCAGGCGCCATCACCCCAGAATTCTGTGTTCTCCGTCTGTTGTTTCTCTGTTCACATATAAATTGCACGCTATTCACCTTGCACATCGGATAAACTCTTGACATTATCGGCTTCATAGCTAGAAGTCTTAGTTCGTGCGACCAATTTGGGTGACCATCAAATTGAATATGGTTCATCTGCAACCAAATATTCAATGTATTGTAAATATGAATAATTATGCAATGAATGAGTCATGAACAAAAAAAAGAATTACATACCCAGCCGCCAAAATAGTTCGCGAGCTCCTTGTTGTGGTAGTCGAGATCATCTTGAATGTCTGGACAGTATAGATGGATGTCTTTCCAGTATTCAACTTCTGGACAGTTAATCAATACCCACCAATGGGCTATGACTAGCTCATGTGGTTGCAACTTGTAGGACTCTGGTAAAATTCCATAAACTTCAACATCATTAGAGACTATGGAAAGGTTAAACTTCGGTACATCTACCAGTATGGTTTGTGGAGTTTCCTTCAACGCTCCTAGATACAACTTCATGTAGGTGACGCACTCGTGCGCAATATATGCTTCAGCTATACATCCTTCAGGCGCGGATTTGTTAGCCACATAAACTTTGTAGTCTCCAAGTTGTCTACATATAAATAAATTGTAATATGTTACGATTATACATTGAACATGTCGGATAAAAACATGAGGTGTAAAAAACATACATTTCCATAGGATACATCCAAGTATAGTGTACTGGACCGGTAAGCAACAATTGTTCGGGAAGATGGATCATCAGGTGCGGCATGATGTCAAAAAAATTTGGAGGAAATATCCTCTCAAATTTACACATGATATAAATAATGTCCTGTTGCATTTCTCGGAGATCAGATTTTGTCACTTCCCTTGTGCATAACTTCTGGAAGAATCTTAACAACGTTACTAACGGCTCCACCACCTGACGGGGAAGGAACAGTCTAATGAAAATAAGGAAGAGACGTTGTAGTAGAATATGACAGTCATGACTCTTTAACCCGTACATTTTATTGTCCCGAATGTTTACACACCGTGCTATATTTCCTGCGTAGCCTGAAGGATACTTCACAAAACTCATCCACCTGAAAATTACGTTCTTCTGGTCAGGCTTCACGGTGTACGGAGCTTGAGAATTTTTTTTCTTCCCTTCTTTCAACCACAAATGTCTTCGTATCTCCATTTTTTTAATATCAATGCGTGCCTTATGACCGTCTTTCGTCTTTCCCTCTAAGTTCAGCACTGTTCCCACCACACTGTCACACACATTCTTTTCTATGTGCATCACATCTAGATAGTGTCTGATCAACAACTTACTCCAGTATGGGAGTTCCTAGAATATGCTCTTATGTGTCCAAAATTTATACTTGTCGGGTCTGTCAGGTATTGCCGCCACAATATTGGGATGATTGCTGAGCTGCCCAAAATCATACTCATTAAGCACTGCTAAAATTTCTTCCCCCGTCCATCTTCTAGGAGGCACACCAAGTTCTACAGTCCCATCAAATGCCTTGTCATCGAACCGTCATTCGTGATCATACGGAAGGAGAGTACGGTGACCCAATCTGCATATCTTGTTGCAATGACTACTGCTCCCCTCATCGCTTAGTTACTCTGGACAAGCCTTATATCCCCTAACAACGTTGTCCGACAACATCCCACGGGCAGGAAAATCACTAATGGTACCAACAACCATAGCATGCATCTGGAACATCTCGTGCATGAACTTATCATAAATGGGATGACCAACGTCCCAAAAAAACTTAAGCTCTTCAATCAAGGGTCTCAAATACATATCGAGACACTTCCCTTGATAACTGGGTCCCGGAATCAACAAACTCAACATATTGTATTCCTTCTTCATGCACATCCATGGAGGAAGGTTGTATGGTACCAAAATCACCGGCCATACACTGTATTGAAGACTCATGTTGCCAAAAGGATTGAACCCGTCGGATGAGAGCCCGAGCCTCACATTTCGAACCTCTGACGCAAAATGAGAAAACTCCCTATCTATATGCTTCCAAGCCTCCCCCTCAGCAGGGTGTATAAGAATATCTTTGCCGTGCAATTCCCTATCAGCGTGCCATCTCATAGCTTTGGCCGTGTGTGATGACATGTATAACCGTTCCAGCCTATCCCTCAACGGGAAATACCGAAGTACCTTCATAGGTTTCCTATTGCCTGCAAGAGTCAGCTTATACCTGTCACTCTGACATACTGGACATGTGTCAAGGTCACCAAGGTCATTCCCTTCTGGATCTTTACCCCAGAAGAGAACACAATCATATCTGCATGCATGGATCTTGATGTAGGAAAGCCTAAGATCTTTCAGGATACATCGGACCTAATGATGAGTGGTAGGAAGACGATGACCGTGGGGCAGCATCGAAGCAGTGTACTGTAGGTAGTCATCAACAGCCTTCACATTCGATTTTGTCTCAACTTTAATCTTCGTCCATCACACTTTCAAGAACCGTCTTCTGACAACCGGGGTACACAGGGGTCTGTTGGAAAGCAAGTAGTTTGTTGTACCTGTCAATACCAGCAGTGTTGACAACTCTAGGGAAGGGCTGCACCGGCTCAGACATATACGGTCCTTCAGAGCATACACCGCTCTCATAAGGAAACATATCGTTGATGAAGGCCGTTGTTAGATCGTTCGATGTACTGCCCGTCTCAGAAAATTGCCCATGATCATGCGGACCCCCTGATGATGTTTCACCGTGATATATCCAACATGTGTACTTCTCCCAAAACCCATTACTTTTAAGGTGCTGTCAAACCTTGTCAATTGCAAATCGATGCATATCGCTGCGACACTGACATTTAGTGCACAGACAATAGAAAATTGTATTTCCTTTAGCATTATCCATCACATATTCAATAAAACTAATAACTCCTTTACCATATCTTTTGTCCCATTTTGGAAACGAAATCCAACTCTTATCCATATCCTGAGAAGATAACATAATATATATGTATAAACGCTAATTAATTAATTAAATTTACAAACCATTCAATATTCTATCTACAGTTAACGTACAATTAATTAATATATATACAGGCATATATATAATAATAATTACTAATTAATATAATCAAATTAATATATATATATATACATATATATATGTATAACAACAACTTCATATATATTATCAACTCAATCACACTCAAAATCCAAAAATCAACTCTAATTAAAACTCAAAATCAATGTGCATAACGAAAATAAAACTCTTAAATCAACTCAAAAACAAGATATATACACATATACGTAGCTATATATAGCGCCACAAACTAATTTCGGACAGATTTCGACAACACCCAACAATTTCGCCAACCCCCAAACTTTTTCTCATGTTTTTTCTTTCACATGAGCTGTTGTCTAGATCTGGAAATATAAGGACTTTTAACCAACAAAATTATATATGTCATCGGCTAAACTTAAAAAATTTCCTCGGCTATAGTTCAAAAAACATTTTAGCAGACGAAATGTTTTAGCTGACGAAAAATTAACTTAGCCGACGATAATTTTTTTCGTCGGCTAAAATAGACTACTTTAGCCGATGAAAAAAAAATCATCGGCCTGTTAAATTATATTTCGTCGGCTATGACGGTTATTTCGGTAATTTATTGTAATTATACCTAGCCTTTAACATGTTCATGATCTTTTAAAGGAGAAGACTCACAATTAACCAATTGTTTCATGCACCAAAATTATAGAGAAAAATGCTCTAGTTCGTCAAACGCAAAAGACGCAAAATTATGCAAGATATTCCCAACAAAGACGAAGCTAATCCGTCGTTGTGATTTTGTATACACAAGTTGTGTAACATAGCCATGCCGTAATCCGACCAGACGTACAGAAGTATCCCGGACTCCGCTGAGATAAAACAACAGAAACACAAAAGTCTACAAACAAAAAAGAAGTTGGTTTCATTCTCTAGAAGTGAGGCTAATTTGTTTTCCCGGTAACACACTGCTTTACAAGCTGCTTGAACCCCTTCTTGTGAAGAGTCCTTCTCCTCTCCTCGACGACGACCTTATTCACCTCTTCCTCAACCTTGAACCGACGATCTTCATCTCTCTTACTCTCAGAGGCCTCCAGTTCCTCCTCCAACTGCATACACAGCTTTAAAACACGTTCCTCCACATGATCCAGCCTCTCAATCAGCGTCCCCTTGGCGCCCGTCTCCATCATCACGTTCTGAATCGGACGGCAGTGCTTCTCGAGGCCTTTGGGAGAGAAGTCGTCCGCCGTCGACGACACCTGTGCATAATCGCTAGTTATGGTTCCACTAGAAGGCGTGGATTCGCAAGAGCTTTTGGCCGAGTGTGAGGATTGAGGGATGGGATTATTACACCCCTTGATTTCCTCCAGCTGCCGAAGTATGACGTCGAGGCGGTCCAGCCTCGACAGAATCGGTTCCTCCGTATTCGCCATGGTTGTCGTTGTCATCGCCACAGCCACCATCACTCACTTTCTCTTTTTCTCACGTCGAACAAATTAAGACGGAGAAGAATCGAGAGGTTCTTCGATCGGCGTTTATAAAGGAATGAAGCGACGTGACACGCGTCGGATACTGGGGAAGGTGATGTTAGGGTTCGGAACACGTGGCGGGCTAAGGCGTGGATGTAGATTGCGTTGGAGGGTACACGTGGTGCATGCATGCAAAGGAGTAGGATAAACCACGTGTGTCGTCACGTGATGCTTCGTCGTCGGTCCTCGTATGGATATTATCCGGAGACGGTAAATTACCAATCAGATGAATATGTTTCCAACTTTCCACCGCCAATATTGGATCGAAATAGCTAGATCCCTGGCGATCAAGATCACACTTGTTTTTTTGTTATATATATATAAAGAAACGACTAAACAAACCACGAGCTGTAAGGTGTCAAAAAAGTCTAAACTTATAACAACGACATCATAACGGAGAGTTTACGATCAAGTATTCAAGTTTATACGTCGTCAGCACTTTTTCAAACTTACATATTCATATCGTCTATTACTAATTATAAGGAAACTATAAATTGTGCATGGACAGCTTTCGGAGATCAATGAATTGTTTTGAAATAGAGATGGGGAGAGGTGATTCATTGATTGATGACCTTTTTATCAAGGGTTAGTTGATAATTTTTTTTAATTATTTATTATATCTATTTTTTAATCATATTTTTTATCTTAACCGTTCAGTTTATAGGTATATATAAGTAGATCATTTCTACAAATTTTTAGTCAAATTGCTGATTGTTAAGATATCAAATAGATCAAATCAATGGATAATCCAAATATGACAAGTTTATAATCGGTGAATCACATTTATGAATATCTTAACGATTTTCAATTTGTATGCAAATTTGTAGAGCTACTCATATATATCTACAAGCAGACAGTCGAGATGTGAATATGCAATCAAAAATAGGGAGAAACGAAAAAGTTCTCAACTAATCACCAACAAGAAGGTCCTTAATAGAATCCCTCCTTAGAGATTGATACTTGCAAGTTTTTTTAATCAATTATTATAAATTCGTGAGTCGAACTCAAAATCTCTCACTTACTAAAGAGAGACTGTCGTTAAACTAAATGGTATTGCAAGTTAAAAAAACATTTCGGAATAACATGATTATTATTTAACCAAAGAAAATCAAGCTCATATTACTGAATTATTGCAAACATAATTTTCTGACACAACTAAAAAAACTGATCATTACTCGTAGGACATTTAGAAGGAATTAGAACCAAATTGAGTCTGCCCAACAATGCTTTGCCCTTGTAGAAGACTTAAGTTGTCTTCAACTTCATCATCAATTTGCTGAACTTGAGATTGTTGTCCAACATCAGAGTTAAGGGCAATGTCAGCTCGTGTCTTTGCTAATTCACATTCGGCTTCATCTATTTGTTCATGTAATCGGGAAAGAACCCCAACACAGCCATATACAGGATCCTGTGCTCTGCATTCAGCCTCATAATACAAAGTATCTGCAGCTAGAGCTCGATGATCAGGCGGGAGTTGCTGATAAAGTATTACAAATTAATTAAATTAACAAAAAAAATTAGTCATCAATTTAAATACACTATCCACATTCAGAACTAGACTTTGTTTTGTTTTGTTTAGACGAGAAATGAACAAGGCTATTCGAACTCTGAACTTCAAGCTAAGGGATAAAAACCCTTCGATCACCACTAAGGTTAGTGAGCTACTATATAGCGTTACACCAAAATATAAAAATATTGAAGACAATGTAACGGTGTAACCTCCATTGTTCAAATTTTCTTGGTCATTGTCCTAAATCATATATATTGGTTTTTGAATATTTTGTTGTTTAGGCTATTTTAAACGTTAATTTTAAGTCTCAATATGAAATCACTGAAAATAGAAATGGTTGAGGATATGTAGTAAATCCAGAATGATAAATATAAATATATATATATATATATATATATATATATATATATATGTTTTGGTTTTTGCAGAAAATGAGAGATATATATATAGACAAGTTACCTGGAGCATTCTTGCAACATTGCTGGCACCAAAGATTCTATGAACAGAAGCAAATCTTTGAGGATTATTTGGTGGAAAATACGGAGCGAATATACAATCTGAAGGGCATCTCCTTCTCAAATACCTGCAAGCAGCACAGCGACCAGAAATCATAGCTCGAAAATCTAGACTTGGATATGCAAAAATCTCACGTACTCGCAATATATTTTCTTAATTTCAATCTTTTGAAAACCAGAAATCTTAGAAGATTTTGGGTAGATTGTGTCTAAACTGTTCAAAGATCACAAGTATATGTATTGCGGTATGTGTTAATTCTTAGAAAGATTTTAATTCCAACGGCTAGTTTTTTCAAATTGAAGATGTTTAAGGTAACATCTCAATAGTAGACATATAATTAGGGGTAATTTGGTTTCTTCCTCTACTTCATTCTTTTTTGCTCATATATCACAAGTATTTTAGGTAGATTGTGTCTAAATTTTTCAAGATCACAAGTTTGTAAGTATTGTGGTATGTGTAAACTCTTACAAAGAATTTAATTCCAACAGCTAGTTTTCTCTAATTGAAGAAGTTTATGGTAAGTTATTTAAAATTTCATTAGTACACCTATAATTAATTAGGGTACTTTTTTGAACTGATTTCTCTTTTTACATATTTCATAAGTATGAATTTTAGCTTTCCATGAGGAACTTTGTGTTGGCTCTTGGTCCAACGGCTTCTATCGAAAAAATGTTTGGAAATTTCTTAGCATGGTAGTAGGACTTGTAATCAGGATAATTTGGTTTCGTATTTAAGTTAATGCATCACAAGCTCTCAACAGAAGATGACAACAAAATTCAAAGACAACATGACCTGAATGAGGTGAACCCATTCCAACCGAACTCCGATCAAGCCCATGAATGACAATAATCACACTACCACAGCTCCACTGCAAACAAGAGTTGCATCGACCTCCCTTTGCTTGCTTGGACATGCAGGCATGAGGCCTACGAATTGGATACTACCAAATTATCAATGGTAATAACTATGCTTATGGTAGTTTCTGAAATAACTATATATATGTGGGTAGGGTTTTGTTCAATGCTAACAGAATAAAGGTAAGATGAGGGTATATACTCCTTGTTACCCAAGTAAATAGGGATAGTTAAAAGTTACACTAAGATGAGGGTGGTTGAAGCTGAAGGTACTCCTACATCATACTTGCCCCAGGCTGAAGGTGAATACCAGACTACCAGAGTAGCTAGAGAAATATATAATGTGTAATAAATTAAATATTCTTTCATAAATAGTCTTGACATTTTCAAATAAGTACAACAATTATCAGTTTCTTTTCCCTCGCCTCCTATTCATATAATCTACAAACACTGTATGCTTCAAATAGACAAACTAGTTGACAAAAAAATATCATAACAAAATATAAGACAGTTTGGTCACTCCCCCTCTTGATCTCGAGCTTTAGTTGGGCGAACAAAATGAATATGAATTTTCACAGTACCGTTGTCTTTCTGTCTAGCAGTTGATTCCACACACCTCGACATCGGGACCAGTGACCCTGGTGGTAAATGGATCAACCCTCACCCACAACAAAGAGAAAATTGACGCCAGGAGGATTGACCACACGACAACAATGGTGGGTGTACGGTTTTGACGTCCCATAAGACCTTTGAGGAAGGGATACAAATGGACAATCACCCAAAAGGCAAAGAAAAGCTTACCAAAGAGGGGACCCCATGACTGGTAACCACTGTTAACGGCATATGATATACCAGCAACCACCCCCACCAAGTTTATGATGAGGAGAGTTGTTGGGGGGATGAGAAGGGTTGTCCATTTGAACATGTAGAGTTCAGCAAAGTCCCCGTCTTCATCTGATGCCTTGGAGGTGACAGTGAAGTTGGTGTCAATACCTGCAAGTACTTTCAGGAGACCCTGGACGACAGCAAACAGATGGGCTGAAACACCACCAATAACCCAAAATTGTTCATTTCTCCACCACTCATCAATTCCGACACCACTCCATCTCATCTCTAGGATACCAGTTGCAAAGATGGAAAGAAAGAGCGAGATGAACCATATACTTGCAATGTTGCTAATCTGCAACCAAAATAAGCAGATGAATTCAGTGAACTGTTACAATAATCTTCTAACAAATCTTCACACTACACGCATATAGACTTTGCTGTAAGGTCCAAATAAGTTTATCCTCTCCTGCATACATAACATGGCCTATCTAATCTAAAAACAAGAATACCACTGATCTCGTTCTTTATTACAAAAGGCGCTTGCATGTTAAAATTTTAGGGAGGGAGGAAAATAGAGTACATAGAAGATATTGAAAAAGAACAAACCTGTGGAATGATGAATTTGTTGGTAAGAAGACAGACAGCCGGCAATGTACAGTATGCAAGAAGAGGTATGGCAGTAATTGGATAAATGGTAGTGTTCACATATGCAAATCTCTCCAGCCATTTTAGCCTACCATTGTACCCATACCAGATCGGACAATGCCGACTAAGAAGAATTTCCACAGAACCCAACGCCCATCGAAGCACTTGGTTCAGACGATCTGAAAGATTAATGGGAGCAGACCCTTTGAACGCTGGGCGCTTAGGCATGCAGTAAATAGACCTCCACCCGCGGGCATGCATTTTGAATCCTGTAAGAATGTCCTCTGTGACAGAACCATAAATCCATCCAATCTGTAAAACAACGTTTACTCTTAGATCAAACAAGAATAAGGTAAGGAAAATATCATGCAGAAAAGCAGACAAAACATGTGAACACAGAAGCAAAAGATATCAGTACAAACTGTCTATGATGCCTAGCTCCTACTTCATGGAACAAAAGCTCAACAAAAATTAATACAATTACACTCCGAAAAAAAACTTAAGAAAGAACACAGAAACCAAGAAAATAAATGAGTCAGTAGTGTAAGGAAATTTTATTATGTGGATTTTTTTTCTCTCAAACGCCCAAACATAGGGCAGTTACTTGAAAGTAATATATGTTAATAATACTCTAACTGTCTAACAAGTGAAGCGGAACAAAACTTGAATATGAAAGGCTTGTTTCAACTTTAAGACGCAGAACTAAAAGTCAAAAAATTAGGTAGCTAAATATTTTAAATTTACACATTCATTTCTTGCATCGGAAAAAAATTCAAGACATGGTTTCTGAAGGTGATATAGTGTAACTAAATTTGGAACTTTCCCCATTGCATTGAACAGAGAAGGATATGAAGAAGGTACAAAAGGGATTGATGAAGTACAACTTGCCTCTTGTCCCCAGTCACTTTTGTCTTCATAGCCACAGCTGATAACATGAATGGCTTCTTTAAGAAGAGTTTCAGGTGTCGCAGATTGAGGAACACCACCATTCTCCATAAGTGTCGAAGCAACAAAAACAGCCGACTGACCAAACCTTTTCTCAAGGCTCATTTGTGACATCAATAATGACTTCTCATCATCAAATCCAGTACCTGATTTTGGAAATGGAAATACGAACATTTGAGTGCCAACTAATAAAATTAATACTTGCAGACAGTGAAGAACTCAAAAAGAAATAAAACCCGGGCAATAACTGCCAGTTTTTCAACATGTATTAGACACTAGAAACAGCCCAAACAATAGTATAATATGAAACAGAAAGAACTAATTACCTTCAACCCCCTCTTCAATGTCCTCTAGACTGAAAATCGGTACAGTAGGATCCACATGCTTGCTTGATTTCTTCTTGTCTGAGCCTTTTTTACCTGATTTTGATCCCTTCTTTCGTGACCCACCGCAAAGTGATGACAGAACTCCAGCTTTCTTATGCTTGGGCTTCTGGGGAGGTTCATAACCATACAAGGCTGTTCTATTGAAAACACATCCAGTACCCACATAAACTGGGCCTTGAATACCATCTAAACCTCTCAAGTTAATCTGAAATCCAGAAAGGAAATGTGTGAAAATAATATCAAACTAAACCCCATATATCTAGAAAGGAACTACATTATTTTTAAAGTATCTATTTTATGTGAACATGTGAGTCAGAGAACTTACATCAAAGAAAACAGTATTTCGATTGGCATAACGATCATTTCTATCAATGCCATCAAACCTCTGTGGAAACTGAACATAGCACACATTTTTCCCAAGGTTAGGATCCATTAGAAAGCACATTGCTTCCCTCAAGGCCTTACTATTGTTGATGTAGTGATCACAATCAAGATTCAACAAGAAAGGTCCATTCGTGAGGACTGCAGATACTCGAACCTGCAACAAAATTGGAATTTGTCATCAGAAAGGGATAGACGTAAACATTATGTGAGAGCTGACTTTAAATTAAAAAATGAAGACTCACAAGTGCGTTCATAGCACCAGCCTTCTTGTGATGTTGGAAACCTGGACGCTTTTCACGAGAAACATACACCAAACGTGGCAGTTCATTGCCCTCAGCATCAAGCCCTCCACTTTGCCCCAAGAAAACCTGAAAGTGACAAAACAGATACGATCTTAGGAAACAATGAAACTAAAGCAAGGGAGGAGCATCTTTAAGTAACTAGAAAACTGCAGCATAAGGATCTTGAATGTGAAGCTGTAGCTACCTGGATCATTCCTGGATGGTCTCTGGTATTATTTCCAGGCCATGGAGTACCATCTTGCATGATCCATCCTTCTTCAGGTACTTTTGTTGCCTTTGCAACAAGCCCATTGACACGAACTTTAAATTCTTCATATTCTCTCTGATAGAATAAAGGAAATAGCATTAATAAGGAGCAATTCTATTGAAGGGATGGAGAGAAAGGGGCAGCTATTGAACTTGTATACTAAAAACCTACCTTCATTGCTCTGCGGTCCTTGACAAATGATGGTTGAACTTTATCCTTCAAGTAATCAATCTTCTGTGAGAAGTACCATTCAGGAGCCCTAGGCTCTATGGCATACTTTTTGCAGAAAGGGACCCATTTCCTTGCAAATTCTGAAGTTTCAGAGAGCGCTTCAAAAGTCAACATTGCAGCTCCATCATCAGAAACATAGCAAGAAATCTTGTCAACTGGATAGTCCATTGCAAGAATAGATAACACAGTATTTGCTGTCACCATAGGAGGCTCCTTCAGTGGATCCACAGTACTGACAAAGATGTCAACAGCAGCTAATTGTGATGGCTCTCCTTCTCGGTCATATCTGTAACTCAGATGGAGTGGGGATTAAACTACAATATACAAGGGCAACTTCAAAGTTGAAGTGATATTGCTACTTGAGATCTAAAGCTGAAATCTAGCACTGGGTTATAAAATGAAATGAAACATTTTCGTACCTCAGAGAAAGTCTGTCGAGATATGTTTCACGATTTACAGGCAACCACTTAGGAAACTGATCGAGAATCCAAGATATAGCGAACCAAATCTCACAAATGACTGATATCAACCACAGAGCATAGGCATTGCGCACAGGATTTGTTAACCGATAGTGCAAGAAAATACTGAGAATAACCAGCCGCAGTACAATGACCATCCTGTAAGGATTTATCCTAGACGATGGGATAGAGACCTTTCTAGAGAGAGGTTGTCTTGCTTCATCATTCCTGCAAAACAGAAAAGCAAAGAAATGGAAGTCAGCTATTGTTAAAGTGGAACAAGATACAAGGAAATTTACTGATCAAATTGTAGATAGAGCAATAATATGTTTTCCTATAGAGCACTATGTACACAACTATTCCTATTCTGAGGATTGTACCAGAAAAACTTGAATTACTGAAACAAGAAACAAATTTCAAAGTCTTAGCGTCATGAAAACTATCAAATGCGTCTTTTTTGACTGAATAAACATGCTCAATCATAACCACAATGAAAAGAATACTTATACAACAACAAATAGCACTCACAACAAAGAGTCATCCACAATCACATCAGTGCTAGCATCAATATCTCCACCCCCTCTTTCTGAGGTAGCTTGACCAGTGCTCATTGGAATAGTATTCTTGTCCTGCTTCATCTTCCAACCATCCACTCTCTCTTTCCATGCTACATTACCTATCCCAGGAGAACCAAACTCTCTCACAGGATCCACACCCCTTAAATTAGCTGCAAAAAGAGTGTGATCAACAACGTCGAATGCATATTTGCAGGATGACAAACGAAACAGAAATGATGACACATTATAGGAGAGTATTACGTGATTGATTAACATCTGATGAATAAGGAAGAGGATGGATACGCTTTCCACCAATTGAAGCTCCAGGAGATGCCATGGAAAGGTGCCCTGGTGAGGCAGCAGACAGTTCTCCGGAAACCTGTATATTGGTAATTTTCAAATAGTAGATTCAGTACAAATTTCGTTTGAAAATTGGATATAGCATGTCAAAGGTTTCAATCTACCTCTGTTCCATTAGTGAGAAGAGGGATGTGATTGTGAGAAACCTCTCTATCATAGTTTGGACCCCCAATATCCTCTCCTCGCCCATATGTCATATGCCAGCTCAACATACGCTCTGCAATCTTTTGTTTCTCATTTTGATTCTCTGAAGTATAGTTGAATTCACTGGCACCATCATCAGCATCACCATTCTCTTCTCTGTCACCCAGTATTGCAGGACTTCCTGAAATTAACCATAGACAAAAATAACAAAAGTAATTAGTCACAAAACCCCAATTAAGAATTCAACAACTTAAATTGATTAAAGCATTTATATGTTCTATAAAATTTACACATCAGCTGTTAAAACAGAAATTTTTGGGATAATGGAAAACGACATCAAAAATTTATGCACAACTAAAGGAATGTGATTAACCTTTGTGCCTCTTGTATCTGGTTTTGCATTGAGGGCAAGACTGATTTCCATCCTTCCTCTCATACTCATAGCATGGCCTGCAAACAGGAAAAGAGCAGACGTCGCAGGCAATGAATGGTTCACCAGCAGCTGTCTTCCCTACATTATCCCCACAGATCTGGCAGACCTGACCACCCAAGTTCTTCATCGGCTAGTTAAAGATTAAGATTAATCAGTGAGAATGAAAGGCTATGCTAATGACAACTGATAGAGACAGTGATGGCCAACAACCAAAACTCAATTCCAATATCCGTTGAGTGAAACATTGATGCTGATTGTGATAGAATTTTCTTTTCTCTTTAACTTCAAATTAAACAAACAAACGGCAACTAGAACCAGTATGATGCTTACCTCAGTTTCTCCCTCCGACTCCATTTGAACGTTCTATAAGCACAGATTTGAACAATGGTTCTAAATAGTATGGAAGTTTCAACAAGATCTATGCATTTCGAAATCCCCAGATCTTGGTAAAGCAGCTGGATAATCAAGTCAAGAATCAGATTTTACAACTCAACAACCAGTATCGCTTGAGTTAATAAGAACACAAGAGAGTAGAGTTCTGAAACTTTGGAGAAACCAAGCAGGACTGCATCTAACGAAAATTAAAATATACGGCAATATGCCTGGTTTGCCCCAACTATTACACATTGCACAATTAGTGAAATCCAGTAAAGAACAGAACAGAAGAAGCAATCAGAGAAAGAAATATAATATACCTTAGCTCATCTAAAACGCCGATCTACCCAATTCAACCCTCGATCCAATTCCCCAACAGATCTCCAAACAGAAAGGAACCCAGAAAAGGATTCTACTTCTTGAAGATCAGAGATCAAAGTAGACCCAAAAAGAGAGAAGAGTGATTGACTGAAGCCGACAATGCCTCTCTCTCTTCTAATCAAGAGCGTGTGAGTCTGTGTATAGCTGTAAATATAATAGAGAGGGGGAAATGGCTTAATAGAGACGAAAGAGACAGAGCAACTACAAGGCTCACCGACAGTCGTTAGAGACAGGGAAAGAGATGATGAATGTGTTGTTTAAGTCGAAGAACCAAACCAAACCAAACCCAACCCAACCCAACCCAACACATCATCTTCTACGCTCTCAATGATTTGAGTTCCTGATTACCTCATAAAAAAGGAAAGAATGGAAATTTATGAAAAATAAAATATCTTTGTGTGTAGAAAAATAAATCGGAAATGAAATAAAAAAGGAGATTTGGGATGTTCCAGCTGTGGAATGTTCGCTGCCAGTGGGTTTTGCTCGAGGTTGTGAACATGCTTGTGCTATACTTCAAGTTTGACCTTCCCTTTAGTTCACAGTGCAATCAGTCTCTGCCACGTCATCACGGAACACTAGTGGGGTGTTTAGTCTTTAGTTTAGTTTTTTTCGATTACTTGGTGTCTTTAGTTTAGTTTTGTCACATTGGTAACGCTTTGCAAATATTTTTGTTTTTAAGATATGAAGCGTAAAAAAACAAAAAAGCATTTTATCTTATATAATAATATGTGGCTGAATCGAATCTCTATCATTATGAATATGGATGAGCTTTTTATATAGAAACTCACACAAGTACAATGAGTCAATCCTTAAAGTATTATGTTAAGTCCATAATGTAAACCTATTACAACTAGAGCACATGCATAAGGCCTATGGACTAAGCTCATATACACGGCATAAGACCAAGTGCACACAAGCACATGTTATATTTCGTACAACACTCTCCTTGTGTCTCGCGTCGATATGTCGGATGGTGCTTACAATGTTGCCTCGTTAAAACCTTACCAAGTAACAAAAACCCTGTGGGAAAAAACAACATTGGTCGAATGTAAAAGAGAATAACACACCATGCTTCTCGATCGAGAGCGTGGCTCCCAGTGATGAGTAGCTCAATTGGAGAGGCTTGATAGTCTTCACATGTTAATGCTCTTTACATGTTTCTTGAGAGTAGACTTGGGCAGAGCTTTAGTAAACAATTCCGCTACGTTTGTCTCTGAACTCACTTAATTAACTTGGATGTTGAGGAGGGCTTGTTGTTACTGATTATAGAAAAACTTTGGTGAGATGTGCTTCGTATGATCACCCTTGATGAGCATTGTCTCATTTGTTCAATACATGTGACATTGTCTTCATAGATACAAGTCGGCTTGTCTGTGGTGGAGCTTAATCCATTAGTCCCTCTATCTGAGCCAAACACATTCGCGGACATCTTCATGTAGCGCTATAATCTTTGCATGGTTAGAGAATGTTGCCACTAAGGTCTATTTAGTGGACCTCAAAGATATCGTTGTATTCTCAATGGTAAAGACATAACCAGTTTGGGAGCGCCCTTTATGTGGATCAGATAAGTATCCAACATCCGCGAAACCAACCAAGATATTATTAGGTGTTTCAGTATAAGGGCAGCAAGCGGTGCCAAGTGCATTGGGAGAGTAGTGTTTCTCGACATCTAAGTGTGCATGCATACACATCGCTCGGCAGTTATGTACACAACCTTTGTTGGCTGCTGCATCATACTCGACAGCATGTGCACAGTGCATAGCAATGTGCACGCAGCACCCGGCAGCTGCAGCACATCACTCAGCAGGTAGCGCCCAACAGACAGTGTGCACCGCTCGGTATGCAGCAGGCAGTACTCGGCAGTAGGCACTTAATGGATAGCCGGCAGCTGCTGATGCTTGGTAGGGGTAGCACAGCGCTCAATAGCGTGCATATAGCTCTCGGTAGTTGTGTGAAGTTCATGGCAGCTATGTGCACTGTACCCGGCAACTTGGTTCCTTAGTTGACCAACGCCTAGATTCTCAGGAACACTGCACTCATTTGAAGTCCATCTTTAATCCTTATATGGAAAGAACAGGCCCAAGTCTATTGTCCCTTTAAGGTATCCAAATATGTTCTTGACACTAGTCCAATGATGTTGTGCTGGCGCAGAGCTATGTCTAGCTAACAAGTTCACTGAGAAAGCAATGTCTGGGCGAGTACACTGAGCCAAATATAGAAGCACACTAATTGCTCTAAGGAATGGTACCTCGGCTCCAAGTACATCATCGCCATCCTCTTTAGGACGGAATAGATCTTTCTTAACATCCAAACTCTGAACTTCCATGGGGGTGCTAACTTGATGCATTTTATCCACATTGAAGCGTCTGAGCATCTTGTGTACATATGCACTCTGGTGTATCAAGACTCTAGAGGCTTGATGCTCTAGCTTAATGCCTAGGCAAAACCGATTCTTTCCCAAGTCTTTCATCTCAAACTCAGACTGTGTCGTGGTCTCATTGATCTCATCAAGAGTCCCGATGATGTTCATATCATCCACATAGACGGCAACTATCGCAAACCCAGAACTCGTTTTCTTTATGAACACGCAAGGGCACAACTCATTGTTCCTATAACCCTTCCTAATCAAGTAGTCACTAAGGCGGGTATACCACATCCGTTCAGATTGTTTCAATCATTATAGTGAGCTTTGCAACTTGATGCAATACGCACTCTGTGGCTTAGAGTTACTTGACTTAGGCACCTGGAAACCATTAGGCAATTTCATATATATATTTGAATCAAGATCCTCATAGAGATATGTTGTAACCACGTCCATAAGCTGTATGTCCAGTTTTTCAGATACTACCAAACTGACAAGGTAGCGGAAAGTGATTATGTCCATTACGGGAGAATATGTGTCCTCATAGTCTATCTTAGGGCGTTGTGAGAAACCTTGCGCCACAAGGCGAGCTTTATATCTTAGTATCTCGTTCTTCTCATTACGCTTTCTAACAAAGACTCATTTATGTTCTACAGGCTTTACACTTTGGCGGCGTTAGCACTACAGTCCCAAATATCTGTCTCTTTGTTAGGAAATTCAATTCTGTCTGGATAACATCTTTCCATTTAGGTCAATCCGCTCTATGTTAACATTCACGGAAGGAGCGTGGTTCGATATCATCATGCTCAATAATCTCTAGAGCCACAAAAATAAGCAAATACATCATCAATATGGGTGGATGATCGGTCCAGCAATGACAATGTGTCCTCATAACACATCTAGATTTCTATGTTCTTGATTACCGACACGGGTGCCGGGGCGTCCCCCAAACACACCGATATCGTTTCTAAGACATAGGTGTAATCAAAGATAATCTCGTGAGAATGATTCTCAGTATCGATAAGTAAGGGATTGGATTTTGCTATAGGAGCCATTTTCTTCCTGGGATGCACATCTTTCGAACTAAGCGGTCTCCACCCGTCCACTAGGGTCGGCAGTGCCGATACGGTGGGCAGCAGTGCTTGGACCCGAGGTGGTAATGCATATCTTCGGGACTTCTAGTCTTGCAGGGACATTAACAGCTGGTATGTCTGATCTCGTGACTTTAGCAATCTCAGCAAATGAGTTAGGCATCAAATCCGCCACTTGCTGGAGCTCAAGGATTCGCTTCACTTCCTTCTCAACATGAGAGGTGCGGGGATCATAATGAACAAGTGTTGGATCTGACCAGGCCAATTTCTGACGTTCACACCGAGAATGCGTGCTCTCATCTCCCCCTAACGATGGGAAGACGGTCTCATCAAAGTGACAATCAGCGAATCGCACCTTAAAGAGATCACCTGTCAAAGGCTCTAGGTATCTAATGATAATTGAGCAATCATAGCCAACACATATACACAAATGTCGTTGTAGACCCATTTTCTTACGCAGTGGTGGCGTAATATGTCAGGACCCACCCCTGGTTAAAACCCTTTAACCCGAAGTAAATCCTGCAAGGACCACCTCAAGGGAACTTCTTACCGAAACCCCCTTGAAATGGACAACCCTTCCTACAGACCAACTCAGCACTTCCATGAATAATTTAAATCACCCCCGACACCTGGAGCCATCTAATTCCCCAAGTCACAACTACACTTTACTATCTTATTCCACTATCATGGTTGGGGTAATCAGAGTAGTCTACATGGAAGTTATACCTAAAACACTAAGTGAGCAACAACGGATTAATTAGCTATGCCTCGACTTCGGTACGCGCGACCTCCTCTCAGGAACCCTGCAACACTGGGCATTTGAAAACGAAGGGCCTAGGGAAAAACATTTAAAAACAATATTAGCGTGAGTGGACGAAAATCAAAATATGAAAAGGTAAAAATCTTTTCATGTTTTCCCTTTGATTTTTCAAAATTCACATGCACGCAACCAATAGGAAATGAATAAATAAATCATAAAATAAATCCCTTGGCTCAAATCCATAATTAAAGATGTGGGGTATTAACCACAACCACGAGAAAACAACCGACCAGCTCTACCACGAGAGGGTCTATTGACTAGCTCAATCGGAGAGGGTCTCATGATCCGCTCTATTCAGGAGGGTCCAACCGACCAGCCACCACCGAAGAGGGTCCTGACCTGTTCTATCCAGGAGGGTCCTACTGACCAGCTACCACCGAAGAGGGTCAGATCAGTTACTATCCAGAGAGGGTACCTTCTCCATCTAGAGAGGGTACCTTCTCCATCTAGAGAGGGTCCATGCTAGCATGCAATACATATAACCATATCCTTGAAAATCCTTTAAAAACCTCGTGGTAAAATAAATCGAAAACCAAGTCAAAACTCCCATGACTTTACTCTAAATACATTAGATTTAAAACATTTCCAGGAACCCGAAACCGGTTCCCTGACTTTATTTTAAAATCGTTAACTCTAAGAGCCAAGTTTCCCCTTTTAAAAATAATCTCCCTCCATAACCTAAAATGGTGATAACAATTAAAAACCATATTCCGGGAAAATCCTTTAAAATCACGGAAAATGTAGGAACCTCTTCCTCAGCTCACTTATCGTTAAAAAGTATTAAATTCCTATTTTTCCAAAATCACCATAAAACCTTAAAATGGGGAAATTCATAAATAAAGGAGAAACTAAATAAAATCCATTGCATGCATTAAATTTAAAATAAAAGTCCACTCACAGACTGAGGTCTTAGCCTAACGAAAACCTGAATTCCGCTCAAGCCAAGTCTCCACAACACGAGCCTCTTCGCGTCCTGTTCCATAATTAATATTAATTTTCTGGACTCTAGAATAATAATTAAATAGCATATGCGTACACATTTAAAAGCGTACAGCTCGCTCATCGGCTCCACATTTCTCAAATTATCAACTAAAAATCTCCGACCTTCACCAATAACTTAAGAGTCCTTAAAATAAATCTTAAACCTTATCCAGCAATAATTGATAGTGAGAATAATATTTAATTATCCGCCAATAATACTAAACTAGAAAATTTCAAAACCTAACCAAAACTCCTTCAAAAATTACCAAATTTAAACCATAGACTCCTCACATTAAATACTATTTAATGGGCATGAAAAACTGCCTAAAAAGTGGCGGCACCGCTGCTAGCTCTGCCACCGGTAGAAATTCCGGCGACCTCCGATCGCCACCAAATTTTAACAGTAGCTTCGTCTCGTCATTTGGAACAACTTTCTAGTTCAGCTCGAACGCTAAGTCGGCCTCTAACTAGGTCAATTACGTGATGAACAGTAAAACCCGAAAATTTACACTTCAAATCCTCAATTCTCCCTACACACTTCAAATCAAGCTACCAAATTCTAGAGGATTATAGTACTTTTAAAACTCATCCTAATCATATAAAGAACTCAACAATTGGTGATCTAGGGATGGAGAAATCCGATCAAGAACAAATCACTGTACACATGATAAACAAATAGGAATTTCTCCTGATTTACGGCGAGTTAGGTCGAAAAACTTATCTAGGAATGAAGTAAACTCGGAGGCCGAGCTTTTGGGACCAGTGCGGCGGCGATTGGTGGAGCAACGGCGGCGCTGTGTCACACCCCGATCCTAGAATTATTTTACGGTTGATTACTTTGGTCTTTTACCATTTAAAGTGACCGTTTAACCGTACAATGATCGTAAAGTTGACTTTTTGTTAAGTCAAGAATTTGGGAAAACTTCCTTCTTGAAAGTTATAGAGGGCGTCGTTACGAGTTCGTGGACACGTAGCACGCTCAAATCGGAGTTCGTATGGGAAAGTTATAAACAAAAATGTAAAGTTATTGTGCGGTAAAATGGCTATATATAGGAGTTACCGGGGTGAAAAATCAGATTTTTCACCCGGCCCATTTTCTCTCCTCTCCCGACGGAATCGCTGCCTGTTTATAGGTGGAACCTAATATTTCACCTTTACCGGGTTACAATTAAATGTGAAGCCACTCTGGGCCCTTTGTCTGGGCCCAATTCACCATAAAGCTAAGTAAAGCAAGGGAAACTACTCCCACATTGGAAAGGGATAGGAATGCTGCCTTCAATGCTACTATAAATACCGGCACGTGCATCCCGGTAAGAGGGAGAACTTCTTGACTATTCTTGATATTTCTGCTTAATTGACAGTGTCTGACTTAAGCATCGGAGTGGCTTCCCTCGGTAAACCCGGGGACGCCCCTTTGACGTGTTTGTTCTTTACACAGGAAAACTCGGAGTACAAGGAAGTTCGCTATTTCTGGAACCGTGCAACCCGCTAAAGGGACCGCGAGTTTACCCGGAAACAATTGGTGCTCTCGTTGAGAGCCGAACTCAAGACCTCCCGCTTAATATTTTGAAGAAATGCCAATGAGTCGTCAGCCAGACTTGCTAAGGTAATAACCCCAGTAGGGAATCCTCCGGGTTATGGAAACCCGCGAACTTTTGACAGTGCATACATCAAACCCGCTACCCTCCCACCCACTTGATAATAGGTACCAAGTTATCTACAACTGTCCAAGTTTATTATGTTTTGATGTTATATATAAAGCCTCAGTCCCACATAAAACCCGACCGGGTTATGTCTATCAATCAGTTTGTTGAGTGAATGCAGGCGATCTCCACAAGACGTGAAATATTGCAAGCCTTAAACGGCCTTATTTCACTGTCAAACCCGGCAAGCTCCGATAATCTCCGATAATCTCCGGTCTACATGACGTGAAATATTGCAAGCCTTAAACGGCCTTATTTCACTGTCAAACCCGGCAAGCTCCGATAATCTCCGATAATCTCCGGTCTACATGACGTGAAATATTGCAAGCCTTAAACGGCCTTATTTCACTGTCAAACTCGGCAAGCTCCGATAATCTCCGGTCTACATGACGTGAAATATTGCAAGCCTTAACGGCCTTATTTCACTGTCAAACTCGGCAATCTCCGATAATCTCTGGTAATCTCCATAACTTGAAATATTGCAAGCATTTCACGGCCTTATTTCAGTCTTTGAAAGTCCTAACGAACCCGTACAGCCCTAGCGACACTATTTTTATTTACATGCCAAACCGGCACTATATATGTGTATTTTGTCAACACTTGCATATTTTGCATCAGATTACCGTGTTATTTGGCAGGAAGCCCTTGGAAGTCCTAACGGACCCGTAAAGCCCTAGCGGCCCTATTTTCACTTTATAATATTAACATGCCAACCCGGCACTATAAGTGAATTTTGTCAACACTTGCAGGTTAAGCATCGGGTTGGAAGTCCTAACGGACCCGTAAAGCCCTAGCGGCCCTTGGAAGTCCTAACGGACCCGTTATGCATCAGGTTACCATGTTATTTCACAGGAAGAATTATGCGAAGGATAAGCTTGAAAACTTTCATTTGAAGAAGTCAATTACAAAGGCGGCAAACCGCTACAAAACACAGACCACTACAAAAGCAAAAACAAAAATACTTAAGAGGCTCCAGCTCATGGCGCTGCAGACCCGCTACCCCGCCAGTGCTCGAGCCGCCACGTCCTCCCCGGGGCCGTATGATAAACTGTCCCCTACGGAGCGGTGGCCGGTTTTGAGGACCACCGACAATCCCACCACGGGAAGTACCTCTCCGGGCTGCTGAAGCAGGAACCGGGGGACTCCGAGCCGGGTTTGTAGAAGCCCTAGGCTTTGCCGCCACAGCTGGACTCGACCGGGAGCCGCCTGCAACCTCATCGGGTCTGACATGACCTTGGTGACCGTCATACCCAGCTTTGTCGAGCCAGCCTTGGCGAATCCCGGCACTAACAATTTCGGCACGAGCCTCAGCCCTTGCCGACCGCAGCTTCAGCTCAAACTCGGGGCTCGCCAGAAACTCGGAGATAGCAGAGTCCTTGGCCCGGGAAACTGCCTGGATTAAATCTCCTTTTTGTTGCTCCAAGGAAGTAACTTGTTGCTGCAGCGCCTGGTTTTGCTCGGTCAGTTGAGCTATAGCGGCATCTTGAGAACACCGGTCCTCCCGGTGACCCTCGATGACCCTCTCAAGCTCCGAGTTTTTGGCCACCAAGTCTGCCACTTGTTCTTCTGCTTTGGCCAACTCCTTCCACGACGCGACCGCTGACGCGCTGGCCTCTTCCCGGAACCGAGCCAGGCATTCTTCGCTGACCGTCGCCTGGTCCCGGGCCGCCCGGAGATCGTCCCTGAGCACTCTCTCCCTCTCGGGGATTCCTTCATTTATTAGCCGATCAGCTGCCAAGTATGACATCCTGACCGCCTACAAAAAACAATTTAACGGGTTAGTATCAAGAAAAAGAAAGAAACCCCAACACAAGTCACACGAAGGAAACACTTACTCGCATCAGCTTCTCCTGTGTCCTCCGGAGGGTAACTACCGGGTCTTCGTGCCCCAGGATGCAGGAGTCCGCGGCACAGTTCTTCAGGTCCGCCACCATCCTCTGCACGGCCACGTCCGCCACCCCTCCACTCGCCAACTCCTGCATGATCTCGTGAATGGCCCGGTGCTGGCTCCTCTCCTTCCTCTCCCTCCTCTCCTTCCTCCTCTTCTTCCTCTCGGACCTTGCCGAGCTGGATGCCTCCCGGGTGCGTTTGTGGGAGGGGACGGGTTCCACTTCGTGCACTTCGTCGCTCCCATCACTCCCCTCAGGGTTCTCACTCGCCACCCCTTCAAAACCAACAACTTCTTCACCCCCGTCGTCAGCCTCATCTTCAGTCAACTCCTCTTCACCCGGGAGCACAGTTGTGGGCACCGCGCTCATCACCGGTTCTTCAGTCTCTTCATCGGCGAAGGTAAATTGAGTCACCGGTTCTTCAAATACCGGGTTTTCACCCGCCTCCGAGGGATTCCCTTCAGTTTCTTCTTCCTCCTGATAAACCTCTGGTCCGAGGACCTCAGCCAAGTACCCGGGGACCTCGTTGTAGTGCAAGGTATCAACATGGAACTGCTGAACATCCCCTTGCTCAGCGTCTGGTTGCAGGAAAGCCGCTTTTGTGGTCAGGTCGATGTCGTACAGTAGACCATCCGCTGCTTGTGTCCGGATCCCGACCCATACAGCTTTATCCTCGAAGCCGTCATATATTCCCGGGTTCTTCCGTTTGGTGAACTCCATCGGAAGAAGAGCTGCAACAAAAAACATAACCCGTTAGACAAGAGCATGTGACAACAAAAATTTGAAAGGACACCGGACAAACCTGGTAGCTCCATCAACCGGCACCTGCTGTACACGTACAGCCTACAAAGCCGGTATGAACTCCGGTCATCTTGACCCCGGAAGGCCCATAGCATCCTCCGGATCCTCTTCTCCATCACCGGCTCCAGAGGAATGTCGGGGACGTCTGCAACACAAATAACATAATTATAACCCGGGACAGAGAAAAGAAAGAAACCCTGAGGGAGAGGACTTACTCATCAGTGGTTGGAAGTCACCCGGTACTTGAAGCGCGTATCCCGGGTCTTGAAAGTTTCTTATCAAGAAACTTTTCTCCCTCCAGGTCCGGCTCACGGAGGTTGGCAGGTCCTCGATGATCTTCTTGAAAACCGCTTTGGACTTCAGTTGGATGGTCCCGCTGAAACCCGCCTTCCGGGAGTACTCGGCCCGGTACATGGCGTGTAACTCGTGATAGGTTGGCATCTGCTGCTTCAGCACCTTGTACATAACGCACAACCCGAGTAGCTGCCTCCACATGTTCGGTCCAACTTGCCCGATTGCGAAGTTGCTCGCAGCCAAGAGGTACTGCACCTCTACCTTTAGCGGGAGTGACAGGCCGCAGCGTAGCTGATACTCGTGGCACAGCGTCCACCCATCTCCGGGAGCGAAGAACTGGTCCTCGGGTTCTAAAGGCCGTATTTCAACAGACTCGGGGATTTTCCAGTTGCTCCTTAGCTCCACGATCTCCTCCGCTGTCAGTGAGTACCCAGGAGGGTCGAGAGCGGTCCCATCAGTGAAGGTTACAGACGCAAACTCGGGGACGTGAGTGTCCATTGCTTCGTTGGCCATCTGCAAAACACAAAAACACGGGGATGTCAACAGAAGCCTAGATAACCCGGTGACCGCAAGTTAAAACCCCACCCAGAATAACGCAGAAACCCAGAAAAACCTTCTTGGAAACCCAGAAACACCATAAAAATCATCCCAAAACACACAAAAAGAAGGGAGGAGAAGCCATACCTTAGCTGGGAAGGTTTGTAGGGGTTTTGACGCAGATTTGAGTCTTGAAATCAAAAGAAACAGCGACAAAAAGAGAGCGAAAGCAAAAAGCACGAAAAAGTTATCGGTTTGGAAGGTGAGACAAAACTGTCACCCTCAACCCCTATTTATACAGTTAGGGGCGTACACTGAAGGGACGTTTCAGTTTCTCGAGGGAAACGACATGTGTCACGCATGCAGCTTCACAAAACCGAAAAACTTTTCAGTCTCCCCCCACTACAACCCGGAGACGTCGTTTTGAATTCTCAACAGAGAGTGTCTACGGGTTACGCTTACGTACGGACTTGGGGGACTGGGTACCCCGGGTTTGGTTGCTAACTTTATAACCCGGTAAAGAAACGATTTTAAGTCCCCACCCAAGCGTACCCCTTGACTGAGGACTTGGGGGACTTGTTTATAGGTGGAACCTAATATTTCACCTTTACCGGGTTACAATTAAATGTGAAGCCACTCTGGGCCCTTTGTCTGGGCCCAATTCACCATAAAGCTAAGTAAAGCAAGGGAAACTACTCCCACATTAGAAAGGGACAGGAATGCTGCCTTCAATGCTACTATAAATACCGGCACGTGCATCCCGGTAAGAGGGAGAACTTCTTGACTATTCTTGATATTTCTGCTTAATTGACAGTGTCTGACTTAAGCATCGGAGTGGCTTCCCTCGGTAAACCCGGGGACGCCCCTTTGACGTGTTTGTTCTTTACACAGGAAAACTCGGAGTACAAGGAAGTTCGCTATTTCTGGAACCGTGCAACCCGCTAAAGGGACCGCGAGTTTACCCGGAAACACTGCCGGAGCTTTTGGTCGCCACAGCGCCGCCGTCCGGCCACCTCAGGCCACCGCACCTGTCCCAAAAGTTCGGCCTCCGAGTTTACTTCATTTCTAGGTAAGCTTTCCGACCTAACTCGCCGTAAATCGGGAGAAATTCCGACTTGTTCTTTATGTGTACAGTAGAATTTCGGGTTCGAATTTCTCCCTCCCTAGATCAGCATTTGATGAGTTCTTTATATGTTTAGGACGAGTTTTAGGAGTACTATAATCCCCTAGAATTTTGTACCTTGATTCGAAGTGTGTAGAAAGAATTGAGGATTTGAAGTTTTGGATTGAAATTATTTCGGGGTTACTGTTCATCGAGTGTTTGACCTAGTTAGAGGCCGAATTGGCCTTCGAGTTGAACTAGAAAGTTGTCCCAAATGATGAGACGAAGCTACTGGTAAAATTTGGTGGCGATCGGAGGTCGCCGGAATTTTGGCCGGAATTTCTGCCGGCTGCCGTCGGCGGCGGCGGTGCCGCCACTTTTTGGCAGTTTTTCATGCCCATTAATTAGTACATATTGTGAGGAGTCTATGGTTAAAATTTGGTAATTTTTAGAGGAGTTTTGGTTAGGTTTTGGAATTTTTCTAGTTTAGTATTATTGGCAGATAATTAAATATTATCCCGACCATCGAATATTGCCGGTTAAAGTTTAAGGATTATTTTAAGGACTCCTAAGGTATTGGTGAAGTGGTTGAATGGGTGTCCATAGTAATTCCACAAATTATTATGGGTGAATCTAATGTCAAGTGAATTATTAGAGAAAGTCAGTGTTACGGTTGGGTAATCGGAAAAGAATCTATTCGTTGAAAAGTTGTTAAAAAGAAAGGAACTTGGTCAACAAGTGGTCAAATAGGATTTCCTGGTCAAACTAGGAAAAGACCAAGTCAACTGTAAAGACTAATATAATGGTTTGTTTGTACAGTCTCTGGTTGAACGTGAGACGGACTCGACTACGCGGTTAGTTCGAGGGTTTCGCTCGAGGAGCTTTCCGAGCAGGAAGAAGGTCGCAATGAGTACTGTGAGTGGACCTTTGTTTTTAAATTAAATTGCATGCCATATACTTTATTTGATTTCTCCTGCATATATGATTTCCTCCATTTATATGTTTTACGGTGATTTGGGAAAATGAGATTTAAAGATTTTAAAGGCAAACAAGCCGGGAAAGAGGTTCATACCCTTCCCGTGATTTTAAAGGATTTTCTCGGGATATGGTTTTAATGATTATCTCCATTTTGGGATTATGGAGGGGGATGATTTTAAAAGGAGAAACTTGGCTCACGGATTTAAAGGGGTTTTCGATTTATTATTCCCATGAGGTTTTACGAGGTTTTACAGGTTTTAAAGGGATTTTAAAAAGGGAAAAGGATATAAGGATTGTATGCTAGCATGGACCCTCTCCGGTGGAGCTGGTCATTTGACCTTCCCGGATAGAGCAGGTCGGGGACCCTCTTCGGTTGAGCTGGTCATTAGACCTTCCCGAATAGAGCAGGTCGGGGACCCTCTCTGGTAGTAGCTGGTCACTAGACCTTCCCACATAGAGCAGGTCGGGGACCCTCTCTTGTAGTAACTGGTCACTAGACCTTCCCAGATAGAGCAGGTCGGGGACCCTCTCCGGTGGAGCTGGTCATTAGACCTTCCCGGATAGAGCAGGTCGGGGACCCTCTTCGGTGGAGCTGGTCATTAGACATTCCCGAATAGAGCTGGTCGGATTTCTCGTGGATGAGGTTAACACCCCACATAATTGTTTATATTTGAGCCAAGGGATTTATTGAATTATTTAATGTCCATGATTTGTTGCATGCGGATTTTCTGAGAAAACTCTAAGGGAGAGCATTAGAGAAAAGTAGAGTTTTTATATTGGATTTTCGTCCACTCACGCTAACAGTTTTTCAATGTTTCTCCCCTGGGCCCTTCGTTTTCAAATGTCCAGTGGTGCAGGGTTCTAGAGCGGAGGTCGTGCGCGTACAAGAGTCGAAGCATAGTCGATCAATCCATTATTGCTCGCAAATCCTTTAGGGTAACTTCTGTGTAGACTGCTCTGACTAACCCAGTTTAGCTAGTTAAGTAGGTTAGGGAGCAGGAGGCCTCCATGAGTTAGGGTTTGTTTTTAAATACTCATGGATGAGCGGAGTTGGTATATAGGAAGGGTTGTCCATTTCAGGGGGGTTTCGGTAAGAAATTTCCTTGAGGTGGTCCCCGCAGGATTTACTTCGGGTTAAAGCGATTTAACTCGGGGTGGGTCCTGACAGCTGTGTCGTGTGCAAGATCCGGCAGCAGAAACCGTCGGGGGAGAGGAGAGAGAAAGTCCGGTAAGTTTTGATTTTTACTTTCTAGCTACAGTAACTTCCTATTTTTATAGTTTCTTGAAATAGTAACTTTCCGTTTTTTAGACCGTAACTTTTACATACAAACTCCGATTTGAGCGTGCTACGTGTCCACGAACTCGTAACGATGCCCTTTACAACTTTCATGAAGAAAGTTTTCCAAATTCTTGACTTAACAAAAAGTCAATTTTACAATCATTGTACGGTTAAACGGTTACTTTAAATGGTAAAAGACTAAAGTAACCAACCGTAAAATAATTCTAGGATCGAGATATGACATAATAGGCACATACACTCCACAACCAAATATGCGTAAGTGCGAAATGTCAGGCTCATATCTAGTAACCAACTGGTACGCACTAAACGCTTGGTTGGAGACGGGTCGAAAATGAACTAACACGGCTGCATGCAATATAACATAACCTCAAGATGCAATAGGGAACTTTGAGCCCATGATCAGAGCTCAAGCTATCATCTGAAGCCTCTTTATCATAGCTTCAGTCAAACCATTTTGCGTATGCACGTGTGAGACGGAATACTCAATCACTATCCCATCCGAAATGCAATTCTCGTCAAAAGTCTTTGACGTAAACTCACCGGCATTGTCCATCCAAATCGAATTGATTGGATGATCAAGGTGGTTAGCCTGTAATTTAATAATCTGTGCCAAGAGTTTAGGGAATGTAGCATTCTTTATAGACAACAAAACGACATGTGACCAGTGTGTTGATGCATCCACCAAAACCATGAAGTATCTAAACGATCCACATTCTAGATAGATGGGTCAAAAAATCACCTTGGATACACTTGAGAAATGAGATGTTCTCTATGTTTTCCTTGGCATAAGAGGGTCTGGCCACCAACTTCGTCATTGTACAAGCCTTACAAAGCGACTTGTGAGCATCATAAAGTGTCATTGACGTATCAGGGATGGTCTGAAGTCTCATGGTCGAGTGAGGACCGACAGTGTAACGCCTCATACCTAAAAGTTATCTTTTTACAGGGGTTTATAAGTTACCGAGAGTTTTTAACTGTGGCCGGTAACTTAATAAGTTATCACTCGAGTTTATTTTCGAGTTTTTCACGAAATAAGAAAAAATATATTTAAATTCCCTAAGTCGTAGTATGCATTGAGACGAGTTCACCGGTATGTCCGGATAATTTTTCAGAGTATCGAGCTATTTACTACGAATTTTTAAAATTTAAGGTAACTCTTAATTACTGTTTTGGTAATTTTTAATTACCATTCCGGTAACTAATATTTACCCATTTAAATCTGGGTTATTGGATCAATTGGGGATTCGATCTGAGCCGTTGGTTTCAGTATAAAAAGGGATGTGAGTGTTGTCCTGAGTCAAACACCCATTTCGGGCGTTGACCCGAACCCTTCTCTCTCCTCTCGCCCTTTCTCCGTCGCAGCGAAACCACCACCAAAATGACCCCCTCTGTCTCTTCTTCCTAACCCAGTCAGATTGCACTGATATTCTTGCTCGGTGGAGATCGTAGGAGGAGAACCCTACTAGTTTTTGACAAAAACTCACCGTTTAGGTGACTAGACGGCTCATGATTGGTATATTTTGACTCCTCTTTGTCTTCTCTTTGATTCTCTGTCATTATAAGCTCGATTCAAGCTGTAATTTGAAAAACCCCTTTTTCTCTCTTTTCTGAATTTCTCTGTTTTGCCGACGGCTCAAGTTGCTCTCAGCTTCATGACTTTCCTGTCTTTGGCACTGTTGTAATTATTTTTCAAAATAGCTAGGGTCTTAACAGGCCGAGTTGTGTTGTAACACACCGTCCCGAAATTTACTCTTTTACCTGGACCAGGTGGGTTACAGAGGGTTGTAACTGCGCTGTTAGTTTTCCCAAAGTTTTAACGAGTGTTAAGTTTGGAAATTTTAGTGGTATTGGTGCGTATTCGTACCTTCGAGAAGGGTGCCAAAGTGTTCGGAGTCAAGGGGCGCTCGAAAATGACCTATTTAAAGGGTCAAAAGTTGACTTTTTGTCATGTCGAGTTTCTCGGAAAACTTCCTTCACGAAGGTTGTGGCGCTCGACGATACGAGTCTGTGGACAAGCGACATGTGTGAATCGGATACCGTGTAGAGAAGTTACGGTCAACAAAAGTTGGGTTTCCATTTTTTGAAAGTATATAAATAGAAAGGATGGGTTTCCAAAAATGAAAATAACTCATTTCCTTTCTCTTTCCACACGTGCGCGCGTTCCCCTCACTATCTGAAAATTAGAACTGACCCGACTTTTTCGGCGAGCTCCGGCCACCGGAGACATTGAGGCCGGTCAGGATCTCTTCCTCTCCTTCGTGTGAGCCTCCCTGTGGTGGTGGCGTGGTCCAGTTCGGCCTGGATCAGCGCATCCAAGCTTGAACAGTACGGTGTCAAAACCCAGTTTTTGACCCGACTGGTTCTCCGGCGTGGGACGGTGGCGAGGCATGAAACCAGCCCAGAAAGGACGCCCAAGGCATTCTGGGCGGACCTCCGGTGGTGTTGAAGCTCAACACGACGGCTGAGGAGGAAGCAGTCCTTTCGGGGACTTTTTGGGACACTTCCTGGCCGAGTTGATCAAAACCTCAGGTATTAGAGTTGTTCCCCTTGCTGTGATCTAAAACTTTCATGCTTTGAGTTTGTTTAAATTCGGTGTTTCAGGTGGAGGCGCGTGAATATCATGAATATTGGCTTCCTAGGAGTTCTGGTTGCTCCTATAGGCTTCCTAGGTTTGTTGGGGTTGCATGTAGGTAGTTTTTGGATGAAGTTGACCGGTTGGAGGGTGGTGGCGCATGGGGCCCATGTGCAGCCGCTTGTGGCGGCGCGTGGCGGCACGTCTTACATCCTCAGGGGCAGTGAGTTGTCCTAGGATTATGTACTCGTCGATATGAGCACGTGGATATATAATTTTCCGGTTTCGGTTATCGTTTAGTGTGACGTTTAGTCAAATCAAATCATTTTTACCTTCATGTGGCAACTAAGGCCGATTATATAATTGTATGTGTATATTGATCGACCAAGTGTTGAGGATTTACCGTGTGGCGGTAGTTGACGCGTCGAAATTTCGAGGTGAGTAATTTTCTACTGAGGTTGAAATCTTAGAAATACCCTTAGCGGTTTTGTTTATTTACAAGGCTGCCACTAAAGTCGAAATTCTAGAAATGCTCCTGGCAGCTAAGCTTAATTACCAAACTACCATTGAGGTGGAATTGACAATATTGCCCTTAGAGGTTTTGTTTTTTACGTGGATGAATTTATATTTTAATATTTGTGTGGATGATTGTTGTATTTAAGTTTGATGATATGCTCGGGATAATCCTGAAAGATAGTTGGTCGGTAAATACCTCAGCGGAGAGGTTACACTCCGGATACGAAATAGGTGTTGCTACCCATATCAATAGATCGACCGATAACGTGTAAAGCAGGATTCGCCCCGTTAGGGAGTTAATTAAAATAAGAGCTACGTGTGGTTTGATCCCTGAATACAAGGTACGTAGGCAGCCTGACCTGGATTCAGGTGCAGTCACAAATAATATTAGAACCCTAGGTCCTCTTAAGTGATTGGTTTGAGATCCAAATACGGAAATCGAGATAACCTCCGGTTGTGAGGTCTATTCCGGTATCGTTTTGACTGTTGAAAATAGTTTGGGTATAAATGTTATCCCTTCTCAAGGGGGATTTCGAGTAATTCTCTCTTGAGATGGGTCCCGCACGTCCTAACCCGGGTTCAGGAAGGTAAACTTGGGTTGGGGCGTGACATGTGTTCTTAGTCAAGAGCTTACAATCTTTCTCCTCAGTTACCAATAGGGTCATAATAGAGTCAAACGTTGGAGTAAGAATACTCTTATAATCATGCCTATATTGTTTCATCAGCTACGCTGACGACCTGGGGAATGTGAACAGTGTTTTCTCTATGAGATCATCTTCGGACTTCTCAACTCCACAAAAGTGTAAGTGAGCACGCAATGTATGCATGTCTTTCTGGTACTCCTCCATAGATTTGTAATCCATTGGCCTTATGGAAGCCCATTCGGCCTGCAGCTCTGGTAGAAGCGCAACATGAACATTACCAAATCGTGTCGCAAGCTTATTTCATAGCTCCAGCAGGTCGGCAACTTGCTGCTATTATCACCTCAATGTGGAATCTAGGTGCTAGTGGATGAACATAAGCGCCTTGGACGTAGTCCTATCATCAGGCAGCTCTTCACCCTCTTTGAGTGGTTTTGTGGGAGGATCGATGGTGGAGATATAGTCCTTACCAATGAAAGTATACCTCATGTCAGGACCCAGCAGTGATACTCACGGCCTTGGGTGTCCAGATGATCAAACTGCATGTGTTTGTCTATTGACTCTGCATACAAGAATTCAAGCAGTTAGTTCGAGACCATTTGGATACCACACCATATTGACCTAGAGAGGATGTTAGATGCATAGGTGCACGCTCAACAGTCGTTGGCAGCCGTGTGCACGTGCCAAGGCATGACCTCGGTAGCAGTGCTCAGCAGGTGTACGTGTAGTGCCAGGCAGCAGTGTGCGCGCGCACAAGAGCAAACCCTGGCAACAGCGCTCGACAGCAGCCTGGCAGGTGCACATATGGTGTCTGGCTGAATCGAATATCTATCATTACGAATAGGGATGAGCTTTTTATATAGAGACTCACTCAAGTACAATAGAACAATCCTTCAAGGATTAAGTTAAGTCCATAATATAAATCTATTACAACTAGGGCACATGCATAACGCTCATAGGCTAAACCTATATACACGACATAAGACCAAGTGTACACACACATATCATATTTCCTACAACATTTTAAGCATTTTAACTTATTTGCAAAATCTCATGGTTTGTTTGGTTTATTACCAACTGGACTGATAAACCTTAACACGCACTACGACCTTAACCTAACCAATCGGCTCCACAACAAATCAAACATATAATCGATGACCTCACTAACATATTAGTTATTTTCATTAATCAATTCACGACCTCACTGATTAATGAACGGATTGTCTCTATCATCAACTCACTAGTGACTCCACAACCATAATATGAGTAAATCATCATGGCTCCAAGAAAGATAGGCACGCCACGTGTGACATGAACAGAAAGCATAAAGTAGCCTCCTTGACAAACATAAACTTAGCATGGTAACCGGTAAAACAGATAACACTCTTCACAAAATTGAGAAGAAATATTGTGGTTATCACAAGTTTTTTTTTGTGAAAAATGGACGTTAAACCTTCAATACCAAAATTAAATTTCAGTTACAAACATGACCTGCTCGTGAGAGCAACGACAGAACAAGTCATGTTAGCTGATTCGAAAGTAGCCCAAATTAAACAACCATGAAGTTTATCAAGTAAAAAATAAACCAAAATAAACCAAAACTAAGACATCTTGCCCAAACAAGCACAACTAAGCTCAAAACTAGATGCACTGTAGAAGACCATATGCTTAACGAATAGCCCAGACCCATTTGTTATGGACACCATACCCAACCATCTGCTTGCTCCGGCTTCACTGATCAGGCACCGACTGTGCCACCGCCACTCCATCGACATCATCATTGTTGACCAATAGAGTTCTGGCACTGCACCCTTGAAATCCAGCAAGAGACCCAGTGAATTTAAAATCTAAGATGATAGCATGATACTTCTACCGTCTTGGATCCTTTGTTACCTGCCCAAGCTCAACACAGTATCAACTTCCTCATTGAAGTAGTGTCACATTCCGGTTCTTAAATTTATTTACGGTTGGTTACTTTAATTTTTGACCGTTTGTAGTAACCGTTTTACCGTAGGAGGCTATAGAGTTGACTTTTTCCTAGGATCATTATTTCGAGGAGTTTCGTTCATGAAAGTTGTTAATACGAATCCGTAGACATACTATGTGTCTTAATCGGAGTTCGTATGCGAAAGTTATGGTTTAAAAACGGGAAGTTACTATTTCGAGAAAATCTTTAAAAAGGGGAACTTACTGTAGGTAGAAAGTGAAAAATCAAAAAACTTACAGGGCCTCTCTCTCCTCTTCCTGACGGAAAAGTCTGCCGGATCTTTCGCACACCACAGGTCCCAAAAGATCGGCCTCCGAGTCTACTTCATTCCTAGGTAAAGTTTCTGACCTAACTTGCCGTAAATCGGGAGAAATTCTGATTTGTTCATCATGTGTACAGTAGAATTTTCTAGATCAAATTTCTCCCTCTCTAGATCACAAATTGGTGAGTTCTTTATATGGATAGGATGATTTTTAGGCGTACTACTTACCCCTAAAGTTTGGTGAATTGATTTGGAGTTTGGAGGGAGAATTGAAGGATTGAAGTTTAAAATTTCGGGGTTTTCACCTTTTTGTTCGATTGACCTATTTAGACTAGGAATTGGTCTTCGAGTTGAACTAGAAAGTTGTTCGTATTGACGAGAGGAACAAGCTAAGAAATTTTGGAATCGATTGGTGGTGGGTAGAATCTCCTACCGGCGGCCGTCGCTGATGGCTCTTTTTGGGCAGTTTTCTTCCCTGAAAAATCCTATAAATTAAGAGGGGACTTTTGGAGTGAAGTTTGTATTTTTTAGAAGAGTTTTGAGATTTTTTTCAGGAGTTAATACTTGTGCGGAGACAATTTAATTATTTGGATATTGGTACGGATTCCAGAAATCTTGTCGGGAAGTGATCGTGGGATTTCTCACGTTAAAAGTGAAGGGTTGTGAATGAAGTGTTGAGGTTGGGCTTAGTTGGGCAAGTAGCACGTTTATTCCTCAGTTTCGGCTTATTTTATTTATATTTTTTTAGAGTTGGGAACTCGAGCATTTTAGTATTTATAAATATCTCCTTGAAACAGGACGTGCAGAAACTTGTGCTGAGAGGTCTAGGGATCGCCGTCAGACCTAGCAGTCGGTGAATGGACTTTGTTCTTAAGTCAAGCGTGCTTCAACATTTGGAAAAAAATGTACTTTATATGTTTTTAATTGCTTGTTGAGCCTGTGGGGCCAGGAAGGCGGGTTGCTCCCCTCCCGTGAGCCCCTTTGTTTAGTCGGCTGGAAATTTATGTTTTGTTGTTTACATTTCAAATTTACTTATTTATGGCCATAATTTTTAGGACGGTCGGGAAACCGTGCCTCCTGCATGAGATGCATATTTTAATTAACGGGGGAGGAGTCATATAACTTCACCATGAAGGGTCGTCATATATACATAAAGTTGCTAGCTAGTCATACGGCCCCCACCACTTGAGAAAGTGGAACGGGGCAATAGTAGCTCTAGAGGGTTCCGACGTTAGTCTGAGAGGCTCATTATCATGGTGGAACTTCTCTGCCATGAAAGGTCGTCATATTACTTAGAAACCTTAAAGGTTCTGACCCTAGTCTAAGAGACTTTCCGTCATGATGAAACCTCTTCCCCTATTTTTCTATAAGTTTTGTTCTTCCAAGCCAATGAGATTGGCGTTATTTGTTTCTCTTATTTATTTGGGAGTGTATCCTCAGTGAGACATGCTTTTATGATTTTTCAGACAAAAAGGGAGAACATTACTAAAGATATATTTTACACTTAAACATTATTTTGTCCACTCACTCTAACGTTTTAAATGTTTTTCCCCTAGACTCTTCGTTTTTAAAATGCCCAGTTTGTAGTGTTCGGCTCGGCCATAGCTTGGAGGCAAAGCATAGTTACCACCTTCCCACTTTTCTGTAGTAGGTTCTTGTATACCTACTTATGTAATTTTCTCGTTTCCTTCTATCGTATTTAGAGCTCTGACAACTATATGAGGAGATTTGTAATATTACGGTTGTGTGTTTAATTCCAACTTAGTAGTAGGGACTTAACACTCCTGAATTCCTTGGACTTGTTGTTATTTGTTTTAAGATTGTGCTTGAGATTTCTGTTGCTTGTGACAGATGTTGTTTATTGAGAAGCAGGATGACTCCAGGAGTTGCAGGTGGTTGTTTTACTAGAAGAGTGTGTTTCCCTTAGGGTTGTTGTAGGTAAGGGTTGTCCATTTATGGAGAGGTTATGTCAAAATTTTCGGAGTAACTTTCCCTTAAGGTGGACCCCGCAAGATTTACTCTGGGTTAAAGGGGTTAACCTAGGGTGGGTCTTGACAACTAGAATTGCACTGATACTCACAATTGAACTGGGAGATTGTTCACCAAAGACAACACTTGAGACCGTGTTGCCAGTTTTCTACACTGGAAGAGGAATGAACTAAGCACAGACAAGATATCTGTCGCTGGAGGAAATGGCTCTAGCTCTCATCACAACCGGTAAAAGACTGCCACTACTTTCAGGCTCACACAATTCATGTGCTCACTAAATAACCATTGAAGCAGGTTATGCAAAACCCCGAACGCAGTGGGTGTCTAAGAAAATGGACAATAGAGCTAAGTGAGTTTGACATTGAGTTCAAGTTAAGAACTGCCATGTACGTGTAGGTAATAGCGGACTTCATAGCAGAATATACAGAGGGGAAAACCATTGTTAAAGAACATGAGGTGATGAAAACAACAAAAGAAGAATGCACCCAGGAAACAGCAAAAGAACCAACCCAACAACATTCTAAATGGAACTTGCATGTAGATGGATCATCATGTGTAAAAACTAGTGGAGCAGGAATCATCCTAACATGACCTCAGGGACTTGAGATAGAGTATGCAATAAAATTCAACTTCAAAGCTTCCAACAATGCATCAGAGTAAGAAGCTCTCATTGCTAGACTACTGTTGACAATTGAGTCTGGAGCCAAAGACATCAATATCTTCAATGACTCACAGTTGGTAATGAACCAGATAAAAGGTTCATTCCAAACGAAGGACCCCCTGCTGATCGCTTATTTGGGATACGCGAATACGCTATTAGGAAAGTTCAATTTCCATAATGTCACACATATCCCAAGGGCATAAAATGTAAAAGTGAATTCCTTGGCAAGAGTATAATGTAGCCCCACCAAAGTAGAGAAGACACGAGGGTGGAGATTTTGGACAAGTCATCTATCACCAAGACTTTGTCAGAGATTTTCCACATCGAAACATGTCCCTAATAGATAGACGAGATCATGGCTTACAAGAAAGAAGGAACGTTGCCAAAAAACAAAACAAAACAACGACACAAAACATTGATCAGAATGGCCATAAGGTATACTATATCATCGTGGACAAATTGTACCGCCAAGGGTTGAAGTTCCCCCATTTGAAATGTGTCACGCTAGATGAAGGCATGGACGTGCTAAATATAATCCACAACGACGACTACGACAATCACTCAGGTTACCGCTCTTGGCAAACAAAGCAATACGTCATGAATACTACTGGCCCATAATGGTGGGAGTGTAGAGGAAGTGACAAAATGATGTTTCAAGTACGAACAATACCCAAGACACCAACGGAACCACTATTCGTTATAGTGGGACCTTGGATAGGGTCCACATGGGGCCTTGATCTTATGGGACCGCTACCAATTATGAATATCAATAAAGGTACATCATAGTGGGATCAAGTACAACAACAAGTTGATTGAAGCAACACCACTTGTTAAAATCAACACATGAATGGTGAAGTGGTTTATCTAGAAGAACATTTGTTGTTGGTTTGGAATCCCAAATATAATCATAACTGACAATAAAGTGCAATTAAACAATGAAGATTAGATCTAGTGGGCAGTAGAGAAGCGGCTCCAAATTTGCATCAGTAGCCCATCCTTAAACAAATGAGCAGATAGAGGCGGCAAACAAAAATATCAAAACTCTCTTGAAGAAGAAGTTGGATGATGAAAAAGACTTATGAACGGAAAAAAAGCTACCAGAAGTACTATAGGCACTCAGGACAACCCCAACAAAGGCAATAGAGGAAACACTATTTTGCCTAACCTATGGAAGTAAAGTAGTCCTCCCAATATAGATCATCTACCCAACCGCTAGAGTGGAAATGTTTGTTGTCATTATCAATAATGAAGGACTCCTCCTTTTCTGCTAATCAATTGTATCAACAACTTTTTCTAGATAAAGTTAATTGTTAGACTCCCATGATCAAACTTCAAGCCTGTCTGAGAACTCACTAATGAAGTTGGTATCTTGAAGTGGTTCTGGATCCAGTTGATGAGCCGACTACCATGATATTGGAAGAGAATTCTTCGTTAGATCCTAGTATACAAGCGCTTCTTTGCTGTGGAATTGCTGTTGGAAATTGAGAATGTTATGGTGCCATAATTAAGTTCTACCGATCAAATTGATAATGGAGCTGAAGAACCTAAATGAACAACTTACAGAAGTTTCAAAATCAAATATACAACACAAAGCAAAGTCTAAGGTTCCTAACAATCACTTCTATTTAGGTTCTTTAGGTAATTGAGTTCTACCGATCAAATTAATAATTGAGTTCCTAAACTTGTTCATTTAGGTAGCTTTGAGCAGCCCCATCTGATGATTTAGACATCCATTTCAGATTCTATTTGCATATAATGAAAGTTCATTTTTTAAGTTTTATATTTGTGTAGTTTCATGCAATTTCATATAGAATTCGTTGATTGTGTTTGAAGTTGAAAATATAGTTGTGTATTCTGTAAATCAGCTTTGTGTTTTGGAGTCAGTCACTTTGTTTCTAGAATATGTACATATAGGTTGGTTATTTAAAGTAGGTTTCTCCATAAAAGTTGTATCATGCATCTTAAAAATTATTTCAGGATTTGAATCACTTCAAAAACATTTTTCTACATCAAGTTATGATTTTTCAAAGTAGAGAGTCTGCAGTAGGAAATTCTGCAAATTAACTTTTCCAAGTTTTTGACACATCTGCCTTTGTATCAAAATTTTGTAACTTTCAGTTGAGCATTTGCGGTTTGTTTTTTCATTAAAGTTTTAGTACACATGTTAAAAATCATTTAGGAGTTTTAATCTCTTGAAAAGGATTTTAGTAGGTTAAATTATGATTTTTCAAAGTTAAGGTTCTGCATCAGCAAATCCTGCATACCAGTTTTCAAACCAGTTATCGATTTAGTAAAACATGTATATTTCATATATTTATTTGCAGAAAGTCTCTTCACAAAAGTTTTAGTACACATCTCAATGATCATTCCAGAACTAGAATCTTTGGAAAATACATTTCCTTGATTAGGATATGGATTTTCAAAGTGTAGAGTTCGCATTAAGAAAATGCTGCATTTGTCTGCTATTTGTTTTTTATTTCAGAGGTTTCTTTTATTCAAACTTATTTAGATGCTACACAAAATGAATATAGACATTCTTAAACTTTTCAGTATTACATAAAAACCATGTTTTCAAATTGTAGCTGAGTTATTTGTGGCATTTTGACATCATATCCAGTTTTCCTTATAATTTGCATACATCTTTGCTAGTTAGGTATTATGTTCTTAAGACATAAACTCCATGTTGAAGTATGCTCAAAAGCTTATAATCCTTATATGACAATTGTATGTTTAAAATTAAATTTATGTTTATGGATAATGATTTGTGAATTGTACGTGAATGTTTATATTTATGTAGGGACATATATTTGCAATAGCTTGGACATCAGGTAGGAGAATATGGGGAACCTCTGTTCAATTGTATTATTTGCATATATGTCGCTTAATATGTTTGTTTTGGGATGACTTGAGTATTTGTTGAATTTATATTTTGAAGCATGTGTTATGAATTGATGCATATATCATTTATTGATTACATTTGAAGGATAAAGGTGGTGAAGGAAATGTGATTTTGATCTTTTACGTAGTTGAGTTCATTACCTCAGCAGGAACCATGTACCCGTATATGCTCGTGATTTGTGCAATTAGTATACAAAATTTGAGGCTGGAGAAAGGAAAAATGGATAAGAGGACTAGCAAAAGAGGGCTAAGGATTGATTCTGGTGGAGTTGTTCATGTAGTTGAATATGATGAGTCACATTCTTTGTAAAATACATGGTATGAGACATGTAGACTTAATTTATTATTCTATATGGATCAACTGAGGTAGAAAGTGCATTCATGCATATCATGTATTTATTGTTTGATTATCTTTAGTTTGAAGAGGACTTTGCCTTCTACTGAGCCGTCTCACCCTTTTTACAGTTAGTCTTAGAGGAGTGAGGATTAGCAAGTGGAGGCAACTAGAGCTATTAGAGTTCTAAATGTGTAATCATCATTTAGGAAGAGTTCCTTTAGGAGGATCTTGTGTAATAAAATAGAAATTTTCATTTTAATGTTAAGTTACTCTTTTCCAATTTGTTTCATATTCTGAATATGAAAATTATATTTCATATTTAGAATATGAGTCACGTCTAAAAAAAATTACAAAAATTGAGGTATGACATAATCCATGCTCCTGCGGTGTGAATGGAGATGGAAACTGAAACTGGGATGTTGGGTAGCACACCGATTTCAATTGCACCAGTGCTTATAACTGCACCAAATCGTAGGGTTGCAAAGAGTGCAACACATCAATTCTTGGATTCAGTTGAACTATTTAATAATGTCATTTCATGTGTAATGCCTCTTTTGTAATCACATGAAGAGGTTAGTTATGCACGAACTAGAATGACCTTGAAAAAATATTTCTAATTTAAGGTAGCAATCCTAGATGACAAAGTGTCAATTATTGTCCTAAACATGCATGACAAGTTGTGGGTGTTACCTCAGAAGAAGAAACTAGGGAGATCCAAGGGTAGCAAAAATCATCGCAAGACAGCAACGGAGCTAGCACCAGAATTGGAAAAAAATCAAAAGAAGGGCAAAGGAGGTTGCGACTAATATACATGTGGAGTCTGATATGCCTGAGAAGTAGATCTATAAATGGTCCGGATCTTATCTAGACCCCCTCCGGATCCAAGGTTTTTAAATGGGGTTGAATCGAAAATTTGACCCGTTAATCTGTTAAGGACCCGGATCCGTTAACCCGTTTACTAAACGGATCGGATCCGGATCTGGTTTGATCCGATCCGTTAAAGACTCAGATCGGTTTAAAAATAATTAAATAATAATTTTATAAATATAATATTAGTAATAAATATTAAATAATATGATAATTATCTAGATAATCTAAACATGTATATCAAAATTGTCTCAAAAGTATGATTTGATGAAGTTGAAGGTTGTTAATGTTTATGTATCTATACTAATAAACATTGGAGGTCAAGTATTTTAATTATATTAGTGTACCGTTAAAGAGTATTTTAGGCATGTAATTCAACTTTTGATGTAAACTCTATTTTCTTATAAAATTTCATCAATGTTTTATGTAAAACTATGAAATTACTATTAAATTTTGAAATATTTATTATTATAAACGGATCGGATTAATGGATCGGGTATCCGTTAACCCGTCGAATCCGGATTTGGATCGAGCTATTAAAGATACGGCGGATAACGGGTCAGATCTGGATCTAAAGTTTCTATTACGGATCCAGATCTAGGTCTATCCAGTCTAGAACCGATCTATTTATAGGTCTACTGAGAAATAGGTACTAGTTGCACCGAGCGCAATTAGTGAGGAGAGATGTGCTTCCTCTACCCACCAAGTTTATTTTGTTCTGTCACCGTTCTTATATAAGAGTGAAATATGCGATTCTTAAATTACAAACCACACTTCCATTAGCTTTTTTCAGGACCCATCCCGGGTTAACCCTTTTAACCTGAAGTAAACCCTACGGGGGTCCACCTCACGGAATTTTTTTTTTCCGAAAACCCCCATTTGAAATGGACAACTCTACCGGATAACTGACGAAACACTTCCTCAATCGAATACCATTAAACACTATACTAGGGTATTCGGAGCATTCTACGTGGAAGCAAAACCTAAAAAGACTAAATAGTGACAGCAGGATGATTTGACTATGCCTCGTCTTCAGTACGCATGACCTCCTCTCAGCAACCCTACAACACTAGGCATTTGAAAATGAAGGGCCCATGGGAAAACATTTAAAAAACACAACGTCAGAGTGAGTGGACAAAAAAAGAATATCCAGGCACGTGAAAAGTAACTAGTTTATGTTATCCCTTTGAATTTCCAGAAAATCCATATGCATGCCTCATCGGGAAAGAATCCCAAATAATTATTTCGGAAACCAAAAAGTAAAATGCCAATCTCATTGGCTTGAAAATCAACAGTAAAAATAGGGGAAGAGGTTTCACCATGACGGGAAGACTCTCAGACTAGGGTCGGAGCCTTCCGGATGCTACTAAGTAATGAACGACCCTTCATGGCAGAGAGATTCCACCATGACAATGAGTCTCTCAGGCTAGGGTCGGAGCTAAATAAAGCTACTATTACCCCCTCCACTTCTAAAGTGGGGGGCCCGTATGGCTAGCTAGCAATGATAATATACGTATATAACGATCCTTCATGGTGATGAAAACAAGAAAATACGAAAAGTCATTATTATATGACCCCATCCCCCGTATATTAAAACATGCATCTCATGCATAAGGCACAGTTTCCCGACTATCCTCAAAACTATGGCTATAAAACAATGCATTCCAATTTAATGAATAAACTCTGGTTTCAGCTGACAATACATAAGGGCTTACAGAAGGGGAGCAACCCACTTTTCTGGCCCCTTCGGCTCGTTAAATTAATAAAAACATGTTTAGCATAAAAGAAGCAGGACATACATTAATTTAAAACAAAGGTCCACTCACAGTACTTAATGCGACCTCCTCACTGCTCGGAAAGCCTGTCACATCCCGGACCATCTCCGCCGTAGCACTATATTGTCCGCTTTGGGCCCGTCGGCCCTCACGGTTTTGTTTCCAGGAGCTCTAAGAGCAACTTCCCAGGGAGTCACCCATCATGGGATTGCTCTAAGCTTAGCAAGCTTAACTTCGGAGTTCTCATCCCCTCCAAAGCCACTGAGCTCCCAAAAGGCCTCGTGCTAGATGGGTGTCACCGATGTACATATATGGTACATCACCCTCTCCGTTGGTCGGTGTGGAATGTTATAAAGCCCCTCGAGTGCAACCTCGAAATATCTATATGGTCGAGTCCAATTGCATGTTTGAACATTGATTATAAAATTAAAAAGCACATCAGTCGTTTAAACCGTTGACTTGTATTTTTCCTAGTTTGACTAGAAAATCTTATTTGACCAAGAGTTGACCAAATTCCTTTATTTTTAATAACTTTTTCACCAATACGCTTAATTCTGATTGTCGACTAGAAATTTAGTTTCTGATTACAAAACTGCAACACCTCAACTTGCCTTACTATTTCATTTGGCATTAGGTTATCTCATAACCTAACTTGAGTTGGCATAACTATAAAACTCTTCGATAATTTACAAATCACTGAACTCAATTAATACTTTTCCAATAGTTTCAATTAATACTTCTCGAGTCGATCTTTTTCTTAAATTGACCAGAAGTTGCCACTTTGACCAATTCCATTTAAATATATGATTAACATAATTTAACCGGTTAACCAAGATTTACTTTCCTTTTTACTGGTTAACTTTCCATAAGTGGAAACCTTCCAAAAAGGGAAAGTTTCCTAAAATGGAAACTTCCTAATTACGGTAAGCTTTCTATAACTACTCGATTTACGAATTAACGGAAACTTTAGGACTTAAAGCTTAACGAATGAATCGATTTCTACCTCTTCGGTTCTCTGCCGGAAAACTGTTGCTTTGCCGGATTCCGGTGACTTGCCGGAATCATCTGCTGGAATTTCGCCAGGGTTTCCCTCATTTCTTTGCCTCCAAATTATCAACAACAACAACGAAAACAACAACACAACAGCACTAACAATTCGAAAACACAGTTGTATGGGACAAGAGTTTACCCATTGCCTCTACTCCCAAACTCAGCCCCAGAACCAAATCCCAGCAGCTCCCTGCAGCCTACTTCCTCCTAAACCCATCCCAGCAGCTCCACTCTACCTAAACCCCTAGAGCAGAACCCCCCTCGGCCTGTCACTAATTCGAAACAAAAACCTTTGCCTCTGCCTCTTCGATCACCAACACCACCGGACCTTTTTGGACTCCATTCAGTAGCTAGGGAACCTCACTGAAGCTCGAAGAACTGCTCGTCGGAGGTCAAGAACTCGAAACCCAGAAAAAAACCCGAAAACAGTGAAATTGAGAGTTTTTGATTAGGACCCGATTTGAGAGTTTAAAGGCAAGAAAATGAAGAAGAAGATAAGAGGAGAAGAACCAAACCTCCAAGTGGCCAAACCATGGCTTGAAACGCTGAGATTCGCCGGAATTCGATCGAGCACAGTGGTGCTCTATCTCCGCCATGAATGGAGGCTTGGGATATCTAAGGACTGGGTTAGGGAGTAGAGGAAGAGAGGAGAAGATTGGTGGTGGTCTGCCGGCGTGTAGTGACTGGAGTCGCCGGCACCGGGCGGACACATTATTTTAAGATATGTGTTACATTTACTATTCCTCCTGCATTGAAACTGAACTATAAATAAACGTGTTTCATTCGCTTTTACAAGAACTATAACTTTGAATGTTAAAAGATAACTTTTATAATCCATCATATGAGTGTGTTATTTTGGTATTGATATAAAATCGTTTGACTTTTATATTAAAAAAACTTTATTTAAATAAAAAATAAAATCCACAACTCCTAAATTGAAATCTACACACAACTTTTCTATTTTAGTTAACAGATGTACAAAAAGACAAAAAATAATTCTTTAAAATACAAAATTCAAGTTATCAAAAAAGAAAAATGGTCTGTGAATTTCACAACCCAAAAAAGAAAGGAAAAATGAAATGAGGACTAAAGTGAAAATGTTCCGAAATTATGGGGGCCGAAATTATAAATCTAAGCGCGAATACAAAGGGGGTTAAAAGCCTTCTCCTTGTTTGTTGAGTTGGAGGTGGATTAGGGTTCACTGAAGCACAGCACCATGGCCTCGTTTGGGTCCTTGAAATCTTCCATCTTCGATAGAGAAGAGCGAAAACAGTACCCTTCTCCCTCTCTAACCTTTTATTTCGATTTGTATCTTCTTCTTTTAATATCAATCTCTCCAGGCAGTACCAGGATCACATTCGCGGCCTCAACGCTTACGAACGCCACAACAAGTTCGTCAAAGATTACGGTTCTCTCCCTTTTTCAAATCCTATACTCAATTTCAAATTTTTGCCTACATCGCATTTGCAATTGTTAATTTTTTAGATTAAAAGGGCTTAGAAGCTATGGAATTGTAAAACTGTGTAATGCCGGATATTAAAGGAAGCAACTGCAAATAGTGAGCTGTTTATTTGTTGGATCCTTTTATGTCCTAGAGAAAAATGGATGATGAACAGTCTCCTCTACTTAGTAAAGAGGGTGGCTACAGTTGTCCATACATGCGCACACACGACTGATATTTTTCGATAGCCATGCTTCCACTCGAAACCAGATTGATAGTGCTATTACTTCATATCCGGAGCTTTTAAACATGATCGTTTTTCTCGATGTACTCTTGTTTATATTTTTTATTGCACTGTTAGTTTAAAACAAAAGTCGGCATCATCCAGTGACTGGATGTCTCATTTAGGTGTCTCCCTCACATTTAGCTTTGCCAGTTTGATAGTAGTTTATCAATAATGTTAGAATTGTTTCTTAAAGTTTAGCAGCTCTCAGTAAACTTTTATTTTTTATTTTTATATAATTTTCAATTCTGTTGCAGTTAGCTATTATGGTGGAGAGAAATCTTCACATGTGAAGTTGCCTGTGAAAACTGATCAAGACACACTAAGAGAAGGGTACCGGTATGTAACTTGTATTTGCTTCTTCTTTCATGTAGTACATTGTACCTGCTTGTTGGTATTGCTAGTAGCTTTTGAATGTCCTAAAACACCTATGTGAATGGTTTGCTTTAGGATATTGAGGGTTGTCCCTCAGACACAACAGAAAGGGGCTTATCTGTATCTACAAAAGCTGGAAAAAAATCAGAGAAGCTTTGAGCTGAAATTTCATTCTGAAATCTAAATAAATCGTATGCAGGAAGAAGCTTCTGTTTTAACTAGTTTAACATCTAGAAGAGCAGTATAGCCCTTGTAATAAGTAGATTTGTCTGTATTTCTGTACCGTTGAAATTCCAATTGTCAAAAAGAATTCTTGGTGCTAGCAGTTTGATTTTAGTTGTATTAACTAACCCATTTCCCCAAAAGAAAAACTATAGAAAAGTCCCACTTTGTTACATCTACACCTGAGTTCTGATATGTTGTTTTTAGTCAGTGTTTTCTCATGTCTGGTATTTGCTAGGTCTAGACCTTCCCTTGTCATAACTCTTTTTTTTTCGTTCTGGGTGTTCTTGCAAGTTTAGTATCTCTTTCCTATTGTGAGATATTGATCTAATTCGTAACCACTTTTTACCAGGTTTATAAGATCGGAGGAAGACGACATGGACACGTCTTGGGAACAGAGGCTGGTGAAGAGATACTATGACAAGCTGTTTAAAGAGTATCCTTTGTAAACTGGTGCAGTGGTGCTAATTTCATGCAACTGTTTTGAGTTTAGAAAAATTGATTTTCAACTTATCTAGCCTAGCAATGCATTATATATTGGTTATTAGTTATAGAAGTTTGACACCAACCCCTTTAAAGTCTGGTTTTATTATTCGGACTGAATGGTTTTGAGTTTAGAAAAATTGATTATCAACTTATCTAGCCTAGCAATGCATTATATATTGGTTATTAGTTATAGAAGTTTGACACCAACCCCTTTAAAGTCTGGTTTTATTATTTGGACTGAATGGTTTTGTTTTTTTACTTTCGTACTCACTGCATTATCTATTTTTGCATTTACTTATATTTTTTTTCACCAGGAGTATATCAGTTATCATATATGTATAAACAAATAGTGTCGCTTCAACATAATCACATGTGTGACATAAAATGCTTCATTGATTGTTGCCTTAATCTTATTGAAGATATTGCATAGCTGACATGTCACATTACAAGAGTGGTAAGGTTAGTCACATTAATTTGATAAATTCCTACAAAAGTTTTGCCATCTTTTGTTTACTTCTCAATTCACACTTTAAAGCCTAAACATCTAGACCACCCTTATATTGGATCCTCTGGAGTGTTTGAAGGGAATGTCCTTGAACTATTGTTTCTCCATGTTTAGTCCCTTATCTACCGTAACACTGTTGTTATACAACACCCATCGTGCTATAAATAATGCTGTTTGATTTCCAATTCTATTGTAGATTGGCCTTAGGTGGAGGACAGAAAAAGAAGTCGTATCTGGTAAAGGTAATGCAATTCTCTGCATTAACTGCAAAGGCACCCCTAAGTAAATCCTTTTGATTTATACATTATCAGTTCTATTTCCCTCCCTGTAAAGTCTAGACTCTCAAGAAACATGGTTCTTTCATGTACAAATTAAAGTCCCGATTTCTTTCCAAGACAGTCAGTTATATGAGACGACTAGTTGTATATGTATTTTTTTGTAAGACATTATGTATACTATGTTTTAGTTCAGTAAAGCATCACTCTGCAATTTATGATGTAAATTCACATGATTGAGATTAGTGAAGATAAAATAAAATGAGTTTTTCATACAGCAAGAATGTTGTCTGTCATTGGTGGCCAACAATATTGTCCATGAAGTGCTACATCTGAATTCTTGTTTTCTCTTGTTTTTGAACGAGTGTAACTTACTGAGAATCATATTTTTAGCTAAAAATCCTTCAAAATGAGCTTTATTTTGTGGAAAAACTGTTCAGTTTGAGTTCTTTTGTTGCATAAGCTGGCAGAAATGTCACTGTAGTATCTAGAAAATTTTAACTCGAATTTCCTCATTACTTCCCTCCCCTACCCCTTTATAATGATCCCTGACTCTTAAGAAGAGGACCTTCCACCTTCTTTATTTCACTTTTCAATAGTGGGTTACATGGTGCATCATTTATTCTTGTTGGTTGCTCTTAAATAGGGATGGAGCTGGAGTATATAGTTGACTTGATACTGTTTTCTGACAGGGCAGTTCATATGTGGTAGCAAACATTGTGACAAGAAAGATGCCTTAGCCAGCTTTGAGGCAAGTGTTTGTAACTTTATATATTACTCATGAACTCATAGTTCTTGGGAGTCATTCTAACGAGGACCTCTAAGTTGAGGACTAATTGAAGACTTTTGAATTAATTGTTTATTAGACTAACTTTTCAATCAAATTTTGACATCTTAATCATTCAAGTTGTAGAGTTATATAAGTAGATCAGTCCTACAAAATTTCAGCCAAACTGTTTATCGTTAAGAACTAGAACTAGATCAAATCAATGGATGAATCAAATCTATCAAACATGGACCAGTCCAGTTCATAATTGGTAAATCACACTTATACATGCCTTAAACGATTTTCAATTTAGTTGAAAATTTGCAGAAATGATATACTCATAAATATTTATAAAATGAACGATTAAGATGTGGATATAAGATTGAAAAGCAGGATAAACCAAAAAGTCATCAACTTAGAGGTCCTCACTAGAAGGGCTCCCCATAGTTCTCATCAAACAAAAAGGTTTATTTTGTCATGAATGGTCAGACTTATGATGGCTCATTTCATGTTCAGGTAGGAGTAGGCTTGTATTGTTTGCACTTTTGTATGAAAGTAGCAATCAGTGTGAAATAATAATACCTAGAGGTAACTCTCGTGGATACTTATTTGTGATATGAATAGAGTAGAAGTACAACAAGGAGTATTTGGTTTGTCTTGGTCTAACCTGTCATTTGGTGTTGGTACAATGAATTTTTTTATTTCATTATTATTTTTTCTTGGAATGAAAGTTGGTACAATGAACTACTCAACTACATTATGTCATAAATATTGTTTCTTCCCCTGTTATGAAAGTTTGCTATATGGTCAGACAATTTTTTATTTGGTAATCAAGCTTCCGGATTTGAACTGCTAAGCACTATATAGCCTTTGTCTTAACAATAGATCTGCATTCTGATATTTCGATTTTCCTTTCACAGGTGAACTTCTCTTATTATGAAGCTGGTGAAAATAAACAAGCGCTGGTCAAATTGGTAACTTGTGAGAGGTAATTGGTTATTATAATTTTGTCTTAGGCTCATTTTAGTACTTTGACATGCAAATTTATCTGATTGTTAATAGATTCAAGTTGTCTGTTTAATTGTTTTTGTGTCTGCTATTTATTCATACAGATGTCATGGTTGGCTCTCTGGATCACTTGAGATGTTAAATTATTTTCTTTGATTGTAATCTTTTTTATGGTTTGATTCAATGTTCCCTAACAGATGTTCGGAAAAGCTTCACTACAAACGACGAAAAGAGAAGGAACACATGGATAAAGAAAAGAATGAAGTGAACAGAAGAAAGAGGTTTGACCTTGACACATACAACCTACCTCTTTTGGGTTTCTTATTTTCTAAATTTTCCATTGGGAATTATAAGTATTTTTTTAAAAAAATTGCAAAGCTACCAATCAGACCCAAAAAAACAAACAAAAGACGTAAACCTAACCAAAGTCTCTTTGCAGGGACCGGTCAGGGGATGATGACACTGATGATGAGCGAAGCAAGGAGAGGAGAAAAGGTTTAACATTATCTCATTTGTACCTTGTCATTATGCAAATTACAGTTGTGAAAAATATTTTCATTAGGTTTTGATCTCAGGATGACTTCCATTTTATCCGTTTTATTCTTTGGTTTTACATCGATGGTGAAGTAAAATTGCAGGATTTTTCCCCTTCCCTGGTTATAGAAAGCTGAATTACATTTGGTCAGTGGATATGGTGTGACAGGGATGCGAGACTAAAATTGTTATTTAGTCCTATGGCACTCTAAACTGTTACTGATTCGCTTAGTTCTTTTGGCAGGAAAAAAGGCTTCACTGTCCACAAGTGATAACAGAGTCAATGATGAAGACGATAATGATAACTTTGACGAGTATCTTGAGGGAATGTTTCCCTGATAGTAACAAATTATGGGATAACAAGTCTGTCTCCCATATTACCAAACCATTAATCATAGTGGAAGATGGAAGGTTTGTGAGTTTAAAGTTGTGCCAAACTTCAGTGTATATAACTATCTGTGAAGTCAAACCCATCACAAGAGAGGAGGCAGATTATATCCTATTTCAGATATTGATTGCATGAACTTTAGTATGAAAGAGCAGGCCAGTGAAATGCTCAAATTGGTTTGCCTTCATTTCTTGAGGCAGATATATATTCCAACTAGAAGAGTCACATAAACAATAGTAACAGCTGTGGTAGGCTTGACATTGTGTTATTTTTTTAGGTGTGACCACATAGTTGATTAGTGTATTCAGGTTAGTAATGACAAGCAATGCTGTCTTATTCTCTAATCTTTTTCCTTAGGCCATAGCTCTCTCTTACTAGGCCGAAATGTTATAGGTTTATGTAGTTTTCAGGGCAGGTCGTGATAATGAGATCTTTCTTTTCTATAACGTCAAATGCCAATGAGCAAAGTTGCTTCCATCTGATTTTACAAGTTATTGAAATCCAAATCATTTCATTTTGGTTAGTATTATTAACACATCCAAATTCAAACGGTAATTTTATAAATAAAATTGAAATGCGTGGATGAGAAAATGGAATGTGTGTTAATAACACAAAAGGTGTGTTAATAAGAGTCTTAATTTTTCTGTAATAGAAATTTGAAAGCCATACTTTCCTATAGAAGAAAAATACATTATGTATTGATATTTGATAATGACAAAAAATCTGGTATTGATTGGTACCATTTTGTCTGATCGTATGAATATGCTCTATTCGTTCTAAATCAAATGGCATCCTCCAGATCTAAGTTTAGCATAATTGAATTTTGATGCTTCCATAGTTCACCCCAAGCTTGTATCGGATTTTTTTTTGTGAGATGATTTTAGCAAAATCCTCTAGTGTTCTGATAGCTATAGCCACTGCCTTACGTGAAGGTAATGTGCAACGAACTCCAATTGTTATTATTGGTTTGCTTTTACCAAAAATAAAATAAAATATATGTACATATATAGAGTATCTTTCTAGTAAGGATCTTTAAGTTGAGGACTAGTTGAGGATTTTTCGGTTTATCCCGCTTTTCGATTTTATATCCACATCTTAACCGTTCATTTCATACATATTTATGAGTAGATCATTTCTGTAAATTTTTAACTGAATTGAAAATCATTAAGGCATTCTTAAGTGTGATTTACCAATTATGAACTTAAATAGTTCATGTTTGACAGATTTGGTTAGTTCATTGATTTGATCTATAACTAGTTCTTAACGATTACCAATTTGACTGAAATTTTATATGATTGATCTACTTATATAAATTTACAACTTCAACGGTTAAAATGTTAAAATTTAATCAACAAATTCATCTAATAAACAATTAATTTAAAAATTCTTAACTAATTCTCAATTTAAAAGTTGTGACGGCTCCTATATATATATATATTGGTTTGCTAGCAATTTTGTTGTAGTGTTGCATATTTCGGAAGAGGGAAGCAAAAGTGAAAGTTCCATTACTAGTCCATGTTTGCTGCCTGCCAAGTGTTACGAGGCCAACACGTGCTGGGACACGTGGGTTCCCGAAATTCTTGCGTGTTGAGAACGTAGCACCAATTTTGTCTGCTACCGCGGGTTTGTTGGAGCGCCGACGGCACCAGCTCAATGTGGGGACACTAGAACGGTGGGCCCACCGTAAAAGGCGCATCTAGTTTCACGTTTGGCCGAAGCTAAATTTAGAATTTTGAAAAGAATTACTTTATAAATGATAAAATTAAGAAAAAAATTATATATAAGCAACTAATCAAATTTTAAAACACAAAAAATCTTTTTTTTATATAATTTTTATATAATTTAGGACATAAGACTAAACTCAAAACTAATAGCATCAAGCTTGATTCAAAATTGACATATCAAATGACAATAATATCCTTAGATTTCTAAAAACTCTTTTCTTCATATTTTTTTCCAGATCAGAATACTCTCATCGTCGTCATCGACAGTAGCACGTTTCATGTCGTCGTCAATATCACGATTCTCGTCTTGACTTCGACAGTAGTACGATTCTCGTGTTCTTGTCGATAGTAGCACGCTTCTCGTCAACAGCAGCACACTACTCGTCTTTTCATGTTGTTAGTAGCACGATGCTCGTCTTTTTGTCGACAATAGCACACGCTGCTCGATTTCTCATCTTCGGCAGTAGCACACTTCTTATCGTCGTTGACAGTAGCACACTCGTTGTCGTCGTCGTCAGTAGCATCAAGACCCACCCCGAGTTAAAACCCCTCGACTTTTACGAAAAGTCAACTCTATGGTCATTATACGGTCAAACAGTTACTTTAAATGGTTAAAGGCTAAAGTAACCAACCGTAAAATAATTCTAGGATCGGAATGTGACACATGTAGTCGTCAATAGCACTTTTCTCGTCTTCTCGTTTATAGTAGCACTTTTCTCGTTGATAGTAGCATGTTTTTTGTCTTCTCATTGACAGTAGCATGTTTCTAGTCTTCTAGTCAATAGTGGCACGCTTCTCGTTGTCGTCGATAGTAGCATGCTTCGTGTCGTCGTTATTAGCACGTTTCTCATCTTCTCGTCGACAGTAGCACGTTTCTCGTCTTCTTGTCGACAGTAGCACGCTTCTCGTCTTGACGTATTCTTGTCGAAAGTACACGTTGTTCGTCTTCTCGTCGACAATAGCATGTTTTCTCATCTTCTCGTCAACAGTAGCACACTTTTTGTCTTGACGTCTTCTTGTCGACAGTACACGTTGAGGTAAATGGATATTTTGTCTAAAAGGGTATTTTGGTAAATTGTTAACTATCAAGGGTAGAATGGTAAAATCAGTTTAAATGGCAGATATGTAAATAGTAAAAATCTGTAAAACTGTAACAGTAAATGTAAAACACTAAAACTGTAAAACAGTTAAAGTAAAACAATTAAATTGTGTAGGTAAAAAGGTTAAACTGTAAACAGTTAAAGTAGCCTGGTAAAACAGTAACAATAAAAGTTAACTTAGGTAAAACTGTAAAACAGTAAAATGACATTTTGTAAATATTGAAATCTGACAGGGGTATCAGGGTAATTTCATAATATGGTAAATGGGTAAATCAGCAACAGTAAAAACCAAGGTTATTTGATAAAATATATAGTGACACATGACATGTAGACATCAACTTGTCCTAAAATGTGATTAAGGGTAATTTGGTAAAATATATAGTGACACATGACATGTTGATTTTTATTTTTTCTAATTTGTTCTAATTTGTTAATTTGTGTCCTTAAAAGTGTAAGATATTATCTAAATGGTGTATTTGTAAACTGAAATTTGGTTGATAACTAAATTGTAGTTTACTATAAAATTAACTCACATTAAACTAGTATTTCGAAATCTCGTCCCACACCAAACGAGGTTATTTGTCTAAATGGCCCTTGCTGTTTATCTGAGAAAATGTTCTGGTCAATTAAGAGGTACTGGTTTGCTTTTATTAATTAGTGCATTTTTGTAATTGAAAATTTTCACTATGTTAGTCTGCACGCCACTTGTAAATATAGCAGAAATTACAGTGTCATGTTGTTCATCATATGTCTTTATTTATCGGTCAAAAGAATGATAATCAATGTTTTGTTCTAGGATATATGAGAGCTGAATATCGTAGTGGTTTTATTCATCAAATGAGAGGCCCCTTATATAGGGGTTTACATGGAGCCTTGTATGGAAACGTACTACATGTACTATGTGTAGTACAACAAGATATATATGGTATGTACTACATGTTTCCTATTACATCTAAGGCCCATGGGCTAAGCCCATATACACGGCATAAGACCAAGTGCACACACGCACATGTCATATTTCCTACAACACTCCCCCTTGTGCCGCGCGTCGATATGCCGGATTGTGCTTACAATGTTGTCTCATTAAAACCTTGCCAAGTAACAAAAACCCTGTGGGAAAACTAAACCTTGGTCGAAGGAAAAAGAGTACAACGCACCAACTACTCCATTGAGAACTCGCCATGTGATGCTCCCCCTGATGTGTACTTCAATCGGATTTTCCTGATGAATGGTGCATTCCAACATGCTTCTCAAGAGTAGATGTGAGCCAAGACTTAAACAAGTCTGCCATGATCAACCACAAATTGGGATCAATGGTCTTAGCGGTGCATGCAATGTTATCTCGTTAAAAACCTTGTCAAGCAAAAACCCAGTGGGACAAAAAACTGTGACTAAGGGAAAAAGAGTGTAACATGGTTGACACAAACAACCACACCCTTCACATTTGATGATGACATGTATATGCTAGACTTTCTTTCAAATCTGCATCTCCCCCTGATCTCAAGATCATTCATAGGGCGCTTCCGGATCCTTAGTGACCACGGAGCTGTTTTGACAACTTGACATATGTATGCTCTTTCAACATGTCTCAAATGTGGCATTACTCAGTGCCAGCAGCTATGTGCACGGTGCCTAGCAGCTGTATGCACAACGCTCGGCAGCAGGTGCACAGGTGCAAGTATAGTGTCTGGCAGCAGTGCATGTGTGCAAGACAGTGCACAGGCAGCGCCCCGGCAGCGCACAGGCAGCGCACATGCAGCGTGCACAGGCAGAGCGCCATATGTCCGGCAACTCGGCCATTAAACCAACCGGTGCCTAGATCATGATTCCGCTTCCGATGCATCTCGATTCATGCATGGCTAGCGATGGCATAGGCAACAACCTTTCTCTCATGCCATAGGGATTGAATATGCCAGATACTCTTAGAGTATTCAAGTGATGTCATATGCCATATTATTGGCATTTGCGTGGGAGCAAAGCTACTTAGCTTTATAACGAATGAAGGTGAGGTCAAGTCTTTCTTTTGATTAAACGGATCACTCTCTCTTGGAGTAAAGACCTTGACTAATCATGGGAGCATATGAAGGTTCCACTCTTCTTCAGAGGACCTAAGCCGATTAATGGAAATACATCATCAATACACAATCGATCGACTTCAATAAGAGATTGTGTCTTTCCCAAGATACTTTTCATTCCAACATCGGATATCCAGCATATACTGCGATCATCCGGAATCAATACGCAATGGCATTATTCATCATATCCCATCCGAAATCAAGGAGTCATGTACTATGCGTTCAAAACACTTGGCCAACGCAAGCTCCACTTGATTTGGCTTATGAAGTCTATTTAAGATCTTCATGCATATCTCTGATCCCATAGAGACGTCACTATGATCATAATCATAGGGCTGCATGTACAGTTATTGGGGAACTACCAAACTGACAAGGTAGTGGAGTGCAATAACATCCATTACGAGAGTATATCTCATCGTAGTCGATCCCAGTGCGTGTTTATGAGAAACCTTGCGCCATAAGGGAGTCTAAGACTCTTGTTCTCACTACGCTAACTCACAAAGGTTTACTTGATAGGGTTTACACTTGCGGTGTCGGCAACACCTGCCCAAGAACCTATCCCTTTGTTCGGGTCGCATCTTCCCATTTTAGGTCAATACACTTTGTCGACATATCAACAAACGTGTGGTTCGATAAACTCATCATCCCACGTCCTCATGTACACTAGTTTAGTCATTGTAGAGATCTCTTTCTATGAATTGGATTTTGACGTTGAGGCGTCCCCCAACGATAGTCACAATTCAGACTAACATGAGACGGAGTGAGTATCACTGATCAATGGACCAGTAGTGCCAAACTCGCTTTCTCTCTCAGTGCGAGTGTATATCGAACCCAAGGGCCTTAACCTAACCTTCAGGGAGCCACAAGGCCTAGGACACCATGTTGCCACATTATGGCACCCTCACATCACCACACAAGGTGACGGCGTCAAGACCACCTCAATATGGTCAAGCCACGGCATCAAGACCACCTTAATTTGGTCGAGCCATGTCCTCTTGGTAGGACATCATTCCTTACAGACATATGCAGCTGATCTCGTCACTATAGTTCTTTTGGGGATCATGTTGAGACTTAGTGGTGACCAACCACGACATTCACGTCGTTCCCATTTGAACCCTGGTGTTCGTATCTCCCCCTAACGGCGGGAATACAGTCTCAAAGTGACAATCCGCAGTGTAGCGGTTAAGGAGATCGTCTGTCAAGGAGCTTAAGGTGGAGAGCAATAAATTGACTCCTATCTAACCTTAGAACATATTCATCTCATGCGACACATCATCATTGGGCACTGTGGCAGTCCAATTTGGCACATTGTGGAACTCAAGGCTTGGAGATCCGTTACTATCCCGCCGAGTTCAAGGATTACAACTATGTGTCAATCCTAGCACACAGTTACGAGCTGTCGTGCATCAATGTAATGATGGTAAGTCGTGGACGAATTAATACATGTCTGCATGTCCCTCTTCAGGGATGGGTAGTGAGCCCATAGATACATAAGCAGCATGTGGTAGACGATGGTGCAACACATGACCAGTGTGTTAGCCCTTCAACCAACACCATAAAAGCGTATACGGTGTCCATACATTGGTTGCATCGGTCTACATAATCCTTCTTTGGATTTTCAATAAGAATGACATCTTTTGTGGCATAGCATAAGGGGATCTTTCACCTTACTCAGCTAAAGATCAAGCTTTACACAACGAAAACATGAGTACTGTGCGGCTGCCGAGGACATCATGTCGGCGCACAATCACAACATACAATCATGGCGTGTTGTTATCGGGGGAATGGACGCCTAAGAATATCAAACAATTCTGGGTTGCATATCTCACCCGGTATGACCAAATGTCATAGCTTGTCTGAGTCAATTGTACCAAATATACTTATTGGCGACACCTTAGGACTCATGCTCTTCTCCATGATGCTCTTAATCGGCACTCATGAGAATTATACACAAAAGTCATGGTCATTCTCATCATGGTAATCGTTGGTGTGTATGTTCATAACATACTTCAATGTTCGATTGCCTCTCTCACAATAAGGAGGGCATTTGTGACTTGGATCATCGAGCCAAAGGCATCAAGAATTGATTCAACCATGTCATAAAATGATGGTGAAGATCCAATCAAACTTAGTCACAAAAAGGGATTCACAATTTGCGAAGAGTATGTAGTTTTCGTGCAGTATGACCTATACTCACTAAAATGGCCATAACTCTCTCGTCTGGACGGATATGAACGAACCGCTTGAACCATTGGAAACTAGATTCACATAGTTTTCCAATGATATAAAGTGCGTGTTCTAGTTCATCCGGAGTTGATCTGGGGCTCTGACGAAGTTAAGGGACAGTAGGATACAGTCTGCTATGACCTGTACGCACTTAAACTGTCATAACTCTTTCGTCGGGATAGGTATGAACGAGCCGCTTAAACCACTGGAAACTAGACTCAGGTAGCTTTCCAATGATATAAAATTAGGCATCTAGTTCATCTGGAGCCGTTCAGAAAACTCTGATGAAGTTACGATACAGTAGTTTCAACTTACTGTGGTCGCAGATTTTGACATGATGAAGCTTTCAATTTTAAAGTGGCATCGCAGGAGTTATCCTCGACCCAAAAGTAAAGCGTACATATGGCATTACAAGTCTTCAACATCCATGAAGGATGATATTTGGTAACAGCAACATGGGGGGATCCAAAATCAAGGGAGTAGGTAACCTTTGCCGAGGTTAACCACGTCATCCGATGATGGAAAATCTGCTGTTAGGTGAAGACTAAACCACGAATATCGGCACACCGTCATAAGGCTGTGCATGATCATGTCATAGTGTGAATACACTTATCGAATCAACGATTTCATCGAGGTCTCATTTCGTTTGGAGAAAATCAAAGAGCCCTTCATGACGTCAAATGTCAGAGGCATCTATTTGACATTCCGTACGCCCTTTTGTACGTTTATTTGTATGCATTCATTCTTTTGCACAGGATTGTGTGGGTAGTCCCACCGTCTGAAAGGCACTCAATTTCTTCACATAACATACCTATCGAACAAGGTAGATACGTGAGAAAAAGACATAAACACCGAAGGCAACAATCGAAGGCAACCTTGTGCATTGCAGAATTCCTGGCAGCATGACCTTTGCTCACTCAAACAGGCATAACTCCTTCGTTAGAATGGATATGAACGAACCGCGAAAATCGTTGGAAACTAGACAAACGTAGCTTTCCAGTGATATATGGTTTGCGTTCTAGTTCATCCGGAGCTGTTCAGAAAGCTCTTCGGAAGTTGCTGTTCATAAAGTGGTAGATTCACTGTTTTTGCTTTTGGTTGCCCGCATTTGCAGCTTGCATGTATGCCAATGCACCTACACATATGTCATTGCATTAAGCACTTGATAACATTTGATAGTGCATGAGGAGCCACACATATGCCGGTGCATCGAGCACTCGACAACATTCGGTGGCTGCACAACCGCTGGCGCCCATGGCGCACGGTATGGGGCAGTGGGGGGGGAGCTCGGCAGCATATCTCAAGTGTACAGCATGAGGTGCACAGAGCTTCCGCAGCTGCTGCATAGAGCTTGGCCCTGGTGCTCAGTGCTCGACAGTCGGTGTCCTGTGCACGTCCTCGAGTGTTCTGTGCTATGTAGCTCACTTAGTGCTCAATAGCTGCATGCCTTTAGCATAAAACAGTGTTGCTCAGCTTCTAATCTCCATTCGAGACCTAGAGCGGCATTTAAGAGTCAATATGTAAGTGAGCGGCAAATTTTCTCGCTCATGCATACAAAACCAAACTATGGAGACTCGAGAGTGGTCATCTCACTTTATAGGTTGGAGGTGCAGCGTAGGAAGCAGTGGCTAAATCTCGAGCAAAATCTATGTGATGCTCGGCAGCTGGGTGCTCAGTGGTTGGAAACTAGTACTCGATAGCTATGCATCACTGGTCCTCTATAGCTAGGCACTAGGGGCACTACAGCTAGAAACTGGGCAGCCTGTGCTCTGCAGCGTGGCAGTGGTGCTCTACAGCTAAACGCTGGGCATCCTACACCGGTTGCTGATTCTCCTACCATATTCTCAACGGGACTTCTACCCGGAGAAATGTGCTAACATTGATCAAACACAACGCGGGTTCAATGAATGAGATGATTCTCTAATTCTGAACTCTCTTTAATAGCATATCACAAACCAACGTTGGATACCTCACAACGTGGACCTAAAAACATCTTCGGTGCATGGTGCACGCAACTAGTGCTTGTCACTCGGCAGCTAGTGCTCGACAGTGCTCGGCAGCTGCCCTAGGCAGCGCTCAGTAACAATTGGTAGTCAGCGCTCGACAGTGCATAGCAATTAGTGTGCAAGGCTTCGGTAGCTGGTAGCCATGTGCACAGATAGTGCCTGGCAGCAGCGCACGTGTGCACATTCAGTGCCCGGCAGTAGGGCGCGGCAACGCCTAGGCAGGTGCACATACAATGCATGGCAGCAGTGCACACGTGTTGGCAGCCGCGTGCATGTGCCAAGGCCCAGCCTCGGCAGGTGCACAGTAGGTGCACGTGTGGTGCCCGGTGGCAGCGTGCACGTGCACAGGGCCAATCCCCGTCAGCAGCGCTCGGCATCAGCCAAACCGGTGCACATATGGTGCCTGACAGCAGTGCACACGTGCACAGGTGCAAGCCCTGGCAACAACGTGCACGCGCACAGGGGCAGGCCCTTGCAACAATGCTCTGCAGGTGCACGCGACAGCACAACGGTCAGTAAGTACACGCGGCAGCATAGCGGTCAGTAGGTGCGCGCGCCAGAGCACATCACTCGGCAGCAGCGCACGTGTGCTAGGGCACAGCGCTCGGCAGCTGTGCACGCGCCAGAGCACAGTGCTCGGCAGCAGCGTACAACGAGCAGCATGCGGGCCTAGCGGTGCCAGTAGCCAAATGCACATATGTTTTAGGATTTTCCATAATAACCTGCAAAGACAAACGTCCCAAGCATAGAATGGGGATACAGAAGGGAGGAACGGATTTTGTCCTCCCCGAGGTTATTGAACTTTGAAATTACTCAAAATTAAAGCTTACTTGCTAGTCTGCCAAATAGACTGCATTTATATAAGCTGCTCCATGCTTCCATGCTTAAATCCATGCGCGTTCGGCGATTGTTCAAGCAATTCCATTATGAATTGTCGCGCGGGGAGACCTTGTGCACATGAAAAATATATGGTTAGTTAAACTTGCTATAAAACAGTAGCAAAAGTATTGAAAACATCAACCATATGGAGGATTCATAAAGAAAATAGGAATACAACCCGTGTGCACAGGGGGTGCGCGCGGTGCACAGGGGGTGTGCAGCGGTGCACAGGAGGTGCGCAGCAGTTGTGCGCGGTGGTGCGCGCTGGTGCCCAGTGGTGCCCAGCGGTGCGCTCGGCAGTGTACAGGCGTGCGCGGTGGTGTCCAGGAGGTGCGCAGCAGTGGGCACTCGGATGTGGCCGCTTCGCTCTAAGGTTATAGCGTCGTGCTGATAACGTGTTCTAGGATATATGAGAGCTGAATATCGTAGTGGTTTTATTCATCAAATGAGAGACCCCTTATATAGGGGTTTACATGGAGCCTAGTATGAAAACGTACTACATGTACTATGTGTAGTACAACAAGATATATATGGTATGTACTACATGTTTCCTATTACATCTAAGGCCCATAGACTAAGCCCATATACACGGCATAAGACCAAGTGCACACACGCACATGTCATATTTCCTACAACATGTTTATATTTTTTTGAAGCCTATATTTATGGACGATAGACTTTTACACCTAATTTCATACTTGACACATTTTAGACACAATGTTAAAGAATGTGAAGTCTTCTTTATGCTTGATTAATAGGTAGTATTGACACTCATGATCGGTTGTTAAAAAATAACTAAATTGGAATTGGACACATTTGTAGCTGCGTTTTTCTTTTGGATACGTTCTATGTTTTACAGATAACTAGAAAAAGGAAAACCAATTGTGAAAATAATGATACCGACAGGGTTAATTTGGTAAAGTCGTCTGTCCAAAGTCTCCCCATTTTCCAATGCAAACCTGTTGAAAATAGATAATAATATATTTAAATTTATTTCTCTACCTGCGTCACCATCCACTGTCTCTCTTAAGGTTGCAGAGAGACGCAGAGAGCATGAGTCCAACCTCCGCGACTTGGAGTCCCTAAACACCCAGCCTCCCCCAGTTTTAATCCCACTGTAAGATTTCTATTCAATTTTCAAACTTCAAATTGCATGCTTCAATTTTCCTATTTTTTTTCACTGAGAAATGCTTCTTTGGTTACTCAGAAAACTCGAGAATTGATAACAACGATGAATAAATTTTCGAGCTTGGGATAGTGAAAGTGGGTCCAGAATTTTCCAGCTTTTTGGGTGTTGAAATATTTAGATGCCCAGATGGAAAGGATTTTTGAAAATTTAGCCTTGATTGGAAAGATCAAATTTTACTTGTTTTGAAGTTATTAAGTTTGATTTTTATAATCCATTTGAAGCTGTGAATGGCCGTGAATTATCATTCATGTGGGAATTGTGTGATCGAATGGTGTTTGGTTAATTTAGTCTATTTTTGAGGTTGTTTTGGATTGTTCGTGGTGGCAGCAAATTAAACTGTTTGTGTTGTTAGTTGGACGGCAGCTGTGGATTTTTTTTCATGTTAATTTGCAGAATAGATAATAGTGGGATTATTCCTATGATGCTTATTATGATTGTGATCAACTTGATTAGTCTTATCCTCAACTTTGGAGATTCTGAGAGAGCTAGGAATGTAGCATCTTCACCTTCGGGATAGAATAGCCACGCTTGTTGTAGTGGGTATTTTGTCTTCCGAGAGATGAATTTAAGAATTTCTGATATCCTTGACATTATCAATAACGTGGCTGCTGTAGAATGATGGTAACTGGAAATATTGGCTCATCAGAAAATAGCAAACACAGAGAATGTCCTAAATAATTTTATGTAACATAAAAAATTCTACTGTGATTACCTATATCATTTCTGATCAAATTCTCTCATTTATCTGTGATTGAATACATGGTGCTTTATTAAAGAGTGAACACTATAAGAGTTTTAATACTTGCTTGTTGGCTACATCTTCTCCATTGATTACCTAAATTGCATCAGTAATTTTTCTATTTTCATTTGTGAATTTCCTCTCAAGGTCAAGCCAGCCATTTCAATAAATTTATTTGTTTTTTGTTTTATATTAGTACTGGTCTCCTTGCATGTTTTTTCTGGTAATGTAATCACTGGTTACTTTTATGGTAGGTATAATTGCTTAAATGTGCTATGGTAGACTTGATTCTTGTAGGTTTCTCTGTGATTTATTTCTAAACCATGAATGTTGACCAGCATTATCCATATGTTTCAATTCTCTTCTTTTATTTTATGATGAAACCCTTGTTATTATCCTGCCCAGGAGAGTGGTGAATGATGCCAGCCAAATCTAAAGATGAAGATCCACAGTTAAAACCAGGAGTCCAGGTTGATCTGCAATCAACTATACAACCTTGGTGGCGTGAAGCAGGGAATAGTTTGTCTTTTGGTGAAAGTGCTGTAGCATCATCTTTGCCAGAACGTGGTAATGGTGTTGTGTTGAATGGAGCTATGCAGTCACAAGCTGATGCTGGGCTGGATGGGGGAGCTAACTTCAACAAAGATGTACAAACTATAATAGGATCACAGTCTGGTACTTGCTCTTAGAATTATCATTTCTCCTGGAAAATGTCATGTTTCATTTAACAAGTAAAAGGGAAGATTTTATATATACATAATAATTTCACTAGTTTTCTAAAAAAAAATCACTAGTAAGTTATTTACTCTGAAATGATGTCATTGTTCTCTAATTCTGTTTCCTTTGTGTGAATGAAGAACATAATGCAGTATTGATTTTAAGATAATGATAGATGTCATTTAATATGAGAAACAAAGGATTGATGAATTTTATATTTATATTTATATATATACATATTTTTTTATGATTAAGATAGTGCTTAAGAACTGGATTGACTAGAACTTGATACATTTAAGATTAGCATCAGTGGAAGGAACAAAAGAATAAAAGACTTAGGCGTTACACAAACATTTGCTGTTGGTTGTTACAGTATTTTTGACTACTGATTCTTTTACAAGTAAACTAGCCTTGGTACAAGCGCTCGCGCGCATGCGGAAGTGCGGTTTTGTCCATCTTATGTTTTATAATTTAAGTGACATTTAGATGTAAAACCACTAAGTTACTAAACAACAAAATGCAAAACTAATATCGAGCTTCAAGGCAATAGGTAAAATGAACATAATAGATAAACTATATATATGAACCAACTGAATATGGCGCATAATCTGCATTGACGGCCAAACTATATTTTACAAACATAACAAACTCAAACATGAAGATTGATTATTGAACGTCAGGATTCCCTTTTAATCAATCTCGAACTCCTAAAATACTTCCTTTTTTCCTCTATATTATCTTTTCTCCTTCAATCTCTCGTATGTTTTTCTCACTTTCTCCGATGGACTTAGGCAATCACGTTTACGGCTGTACAGTTGCAGAGAATATAATCTAGGTGTCTTTGGATGAGGTGATTAACCTCTGATTTTGTGTCTTTGCATATTGAATTTCGGGTTTGAATGTGTGAAGACCGTCTTATCGATCTAGGTATGGAGGGGAAAAAAGTCAAATTTATCATTCCACAACCCCAAGTTTAGGATCGTCAAAGTTTATCAGCAAGAAAACTATAAAATCTTAATGGCATTATGTATGTGAGCCCAAAAAAAAAAAGAGAAATTCAAATTGATTGTGTTGACAGCATTGTCCATTGTGTTTGATGCATAGCTAGAAACCTAAACTACATAGAAAGTTAGAACTGAATCAGACCAAAAAAAATAGAACTGGAACTCACAAAAAAAGCATGAACTGAATGGCAGAGTTGTAAAATAATTTAAAAATTAAGGGCAGAGGGTCATGTACTATTCATGTGAACAGTACTTCCCCCTTCGCTTAACATATAGAGACTAGTGTCTAATGTCATCTATTCCTCACAAACAGCTAGGATGACCATATTATTCCCTCCACCTCGCGCTTCTACAATCATCGATCCCCTGTGAATGTGTTCCTGATCTTTCTGAATGTAAGATTGATCTTATGTTTTTTTGGTCTTTGGAATCATTTTGAGATCGAGCTAAACCTTTAAATATCTTCAGAAAAAAAGCAGCCTAACCCAACACTGTTAAAAACTGTTCAAAGAACAGTAGTACAAAGAATATATATATGTTAAATTTGCTTGATGTCAGGTCCCTTTGCTGGAAACCAATTTAGAACTAAAAATAAAAGGAGAAAGTTGATAATTCAACCAATTTAGTGGCTCCATAATCTGCTTGTTTCTGCTAGGAAATGTGTAAATTGACCCCTCCTGCCACTCTGGTTTATAGGGCTACCATGCAGAAATGGAAATTATATAATTAAATCTACTATACTCCTGTATTTTAAGACATGATTTTATCATAAATTTTGTCATAGGTTGCCAAAAGGGTTGCCCGCCAAATCCAATAATTTATCTACATAATCGAACATTCCCAGTTTCTGTAATGGTTCTTGAACTGTTATCAGAACTATATATGGAATATGTCTACTACGTATCTTCTGTCCAACATGTCCAGCATTATGTTTTTTTGTTCAATATGACCATGGCTCAAACATCCATATAGATATTTGAGTTATTGCAATTATCTTTATTTTTTTCAGATGGGAATAGTGGACGTGAAAAACAACAAATGAAAAGCCCTTCATCTGCAGTGGCTGCTAAATTGGGTCTTGATGTGAATTCACCAATGGAACTTGTTGGCCACTCAATTGTAAGTAATCTCTCTCTTTCTCTCTCTCTCTCTCTCTCTTTATGTGCACACAAAGACATGAGATAAATGGGTCCTAGCACAGACGTGTGAGGAACTTGAATTCTCATCCATACTCTACAGGCACACAAATTTCTGGTGGGAAAATGTCTGGTGTTCAATTTATAATTCTGGACTTTGAATTGTTTTTATTGGGTTATGCGAAGAAGGTTACTAGTTTCCATTAAATAATGCAGGTTTTGACTTCCTATCCATATCCGGATCCACAATATGGAGCGATATTGACTCATTATGGGCCACAAGCTATGGTATGCAAACTGCAGTAGTATATTGCTTCAGAATTTATTTATCTAGGCTGGGGGCTTCAACGAATTACACCCAGTTGAACTGAAGCCACCTTTTTTTCTGTCAATTAATTGGTGCCCTCACTTTCTGGCTGCAATCTTTAGGAATCACTTTCTAGAGACTGTTGTGAAAAATAGGGAAAGAATGATATGCGTTAAATGAATGGTGGGTTTCAGATTGAAACATAATAGATAATTTAGGAACCTAATCTTACCAAGTAAACTAGGAAAACCAAGTGATTACAGTATGCTTATATTCTTCATTACTTCTTAGAGGATAGCGAATATCATGTCTAGAAAAAAAGTTCCGATCACAGATCGACTGCACTTATGCAAGTTAAACTGCTTGCTAAGCAACACTTAATGTTGTATTATGAAGCTCCTGAGAAACAGTAGAGAAAATTAGCAACTAAATATGCCCAAAATATGCATTTTATTGAACACTTGCTACCAAAATAGCTGCTTGCTACCACTCAAATATGCATTTTGTTAGAAGCGGCAAGCGGGTAGCTAGAAGGGTCGAATAAATTATAGTTAGATATGAATGCTGCTAAAATTTGATGTGGAAAGGGGATCCACCACTAGAGTTCACCATATGTCATGAATGTTATGTCACCAACCAACCAGAGATAAATTATGTAAAACAGACTTTGCGAATGAAACAGCCTGAGACGCATATTGGTGGGCTGCTTATAAGTTTAGGTGTAAGAACCAGTGCTGCTGTAATACCATGTTGATAAAACAGAAATTACAGTCTAGAACATGCCTCTAGACAAATTAGGAAACTATATTTTTGGACTGATTTGGAATTACAATACACTTCGTTTTGGTTACAAGCCAAATATATATTATGGCCAAATGCTATGATGCCTATGCATGTACTCTATTTTTTTCTTGAAAGCTAGCATGTGTTTGCCAAAACTAGTGAGATTTATGTTTGATGGAGAATGCCGTCCTAAACTGGTTATGATGAATTTAATGCTGAATAAAGTAAAGAACTACAGCTGCTTGATGGTTTTACTTCATGGTGTACAATTGACATGTTTACCTTTTTGTACTGTACTGGTAATCACCATAAACTTAATGCGAAAAGTTTCGCTATTCATTCAATGACCTGATGTCAGGTGCCCCGTCAATTCTATGGCTTGCACCATGGTAGAATGCCTTTGCCTCTTGAAATGGAAGAGGAACCTGTATATGTAAATGCCAAGCAGTACCATGGTATTTTGAGACGAAGACAGTCACGTGCTAAAGCTGAGCTAGAAAGGAAGCTTATAAAAGTTAGGAAGGTAAGTTAATGATGTAGGTCTCTTCTTGTTGAATATGATTTCCACTGTATTTCTCAATGTAGGATTAAACTTATATAGCAGCAACTAGGCTACTGTTACAGCTATTTACAGTAGAGAGAATTAAAGTCTAATGAAAGCAAATCAAGAGCTGATTACAGCTATTTACAGCATTTACACAGAGAATACATAACTGATGCTAAACTATAGCGATTGAGTTACTCTCTCTAACATGCCCCCTCAAACTTGACTGTCCTGGATTGACAAGTTTGCGCATTAGAAAAACATGACGATTTTTGTGTAGGGGCTTGGTAAGAAGATCAAATGGCTGATCAACAGAGGGAATACAACAGACACGATGGCTACCAAGAGTTACATTTTCATGTACAAAATGATAGTCGAGCTCAATATGTTTCGTGCGGACATGAAAAACCGGATTAAATGCCATATATGTGGCACTAAGATTATCAATGTAAGAAAATAGGGAATTGAATCCGTGCTCCAAGTTCATAGAGTAGAAAGGCTAACGACTTGGTTTCGGCACATGAATGGGAAAGGGATCGATACTCTGATTCTACGCTGGAGCTAGCAATGGTCGGTTGCTTTTTGGAACACCAGGAGATCAAGTTGGTTCCATGATAACAAAGGTAGGTGGATGTGGAGCGACGACTCTGGGCAACCGGCCCAATCTACATTAGAATAGGCAGCAAGATGAATGGGCTGGCATGATCTGGTGAAGGATAAACCATGCGCCAGAGTTCCTTTGATATAACGAAGGATCCGTTTAGCTGCAACTAGATGTGGCTGGTGAGGGTGACTCATGAACTGTGTTATAGGGTTGATTGCGTAGGCAATGTCAGGCCGTGTGATTGTCAGATATTGGAGGGAGCCAACAATTTCTCGGAATGCAGAGGGATTAGCAAGGTCTCCATCTGTGGTAGTTAGAATGGGCTTGGTGCCATGGGAGTGCTAACTGGTTGAACAAGCAACATTTGATGCTTCACAAGTAAATCATGAGCATACTTAAGTTGTCTGATGTGAAGGCCATCACTGTCGGAAGTGACTTGTAAGCCTAAAAAGTAGTGCAGAGGGCCAAGATCCTTTATGTCGAAAGCACAACGTAAGGCACCAATAAATTGCTGAACAAGATCATTGTTACTTCCTGTAACCACAATATCATCGACATATAGGAGAAAATAAATAATGTATGTCATGTCGATAGATAAATAGAGATGAGTGCTAAACTTTAAACGAAACCGACGGACAAGAGATAGGAGGTCATGCGGTGAAACCAAGCATGTGGTGCTTGCTTGAGGCCGTAGAGAGCTTTGTTTAGCTTGCACACATGAGAAGGTCGAGAGGGATCAATGAACCCTGGGGTCTGGATCATGTAAACATCTTCAATAAGATAACCGTGCAAGAATGCATTCTTGACATCCAACTGACGAAGTGACCAGACTCTAGACACAGCTATACAAAGCATAGTCTGAATTGTAGCAGGTTTAATCACAAGGCTAAATGTTTTGGCATAGTCAATACCTTGCTATTGATGGAATCCCTTTGCCACAAGGCGAGCTTTGTGACGTTCAACGGTGCCATCAGACTTGTGCTTTACTTGAAAGACCCATTTGCAGCCAACAATATTCTGAGATGAAGATGAAGGAACCAGTGTCCATGTGTTGTTTTTCAACAAAGCATTTATCTCTTCTGTCATCGCAACTCGCCAAACGTCATGCTTATTTGCTTCTGTAAAACAGGTAGGTTCAGAGGAAGCTATAGTAGTTATGAGAGCCTAAGAGAGGATATTTGATTGTGCCATCAGTGCGAACCCTATGTTGAACTATACCATCCCGAAGATGCGTAGCCATTGGATGAATGGAGGGAGGCACTGTGGGAGTAGCAAAGGACTGATTGGCAGAAGAATTGGAGGAAGAGACAACAACCGGCTCGGGAGCAGAGGAGTCGTGAGGCTGGGACGAAGGTGCTGCAGCGATTGGGGCAGAGGTTGGAAGGACTGCGGTGGAGCAAGAGTCGCGGCGGAGGATTAAGGAAGGAGAACGGCTGGTGATGCGGTGACGGAATAAGGAGGTGCTGATAGAGCAGATAAAGTAGATGGCGATTCGAGGACAGGAGGTGCCGATGTGGTGGAGGGAAGAGGAGGAAGCGCAGGTGGCAGCGGAGGAGAGTCAGGATGAGGAAGTTGAGGCGGAAGCCGGCTGTAGGTGATGATCAGGGTTTCTTGACTGGTTGAGGCCGGCGGCGGTGGCATAGCCAGGTGCAGCGGGACAAAGTGAAGGACACCATAGTGATGAAGTTGACGCAAGAGCTGCAATTGATAGTTCTGGTGGGAGCGACAGATCTGGAATTGTGGGTGAATATGGAGGGCGATTTGGTGCTGAAGATGGTGTGGTCTCGGGATGTAGTGGAGAGGACGAAGTGGTGGGTGGGCCTCCAGATCAGATGTGGTGTGTGGGCCTAAGGCATCAAATTGTGGCCCCATGTTGCTGGGCTGTTGTGGATGAAACTGTTATTAGGCTGGATAACAAGATGAACTCCAATGGGCCCGAGTCTGTTACCTACAAATGTTTATAAGGAAAGGTTTTGTTAAGTAAAACATGCATAGACACATAGACGCGATTGGTGATGGGATCAAGACAACAATAACCTTTGTGTTGGAGACTATAGCCTATAAACGCATACTCGATACTACGACTAGAAAGCTTATTTGAGACATACGACCCAAGATGAGGATAACAAGAGCAACCAAAGACTCGAAGAGATGAATAAGAGGGTGCACTACCATAGAGACGAGTGAGTGTCCCATGCAAGAGTACGTGTAGGAAGGAGATTAATGAGATAAACAGAAGTCTTAGCAGCTTCGGCCTAAAGACTGTGGTGCTCCAGATGTGAGCAGAAGAGTGCGGGCCATTGTGGCAATATGCTGATGTTTGCGCTCTGCAAGCCCATTTTGCTCGGGGGTATGCGGACAAGAGAAAAATTGTTGGATACCCAAGGACTTACAATAGTGAGAAAAAATGTTTTACTTTGAATTCTCTATATAATCTTAGCATTGTAAATCATGTAGAAAACTTAATCACAAAGATGCAGAAGCTTTTCTGATATTTCTTCTTGGTGATTATTTAGGTTACAATGTTAAACTATATATAGAAGAGATTGGGTGTGAAACACACTTCATCACCCATACATCTCTTACACACATTAGACTAACCCTAAGGAACAATGCAACACAGCTGTGGCTCTTAGACCGAGACCACCATGCTGCTTTAGGAGAACAGTAGCTACCATGTTGCAACACCAAGGTATGAGCAACAGTGAAGCACATGCTTCACAGACACACCATCATGCTGCAACAGTAAGTTGCAGGAACACCATGCTTCTGTAGAAGAGGGACAACAGCTTGTAGTAGCCCATACCTACACCATCATGCTGCAATTTACTATTGTAGGAACACCATGCTTCTGCAGAATAGGAACAGCAGCTTTAGGCAGCTGTCACACACAACATATATCCTCCAATACTCCAATATCCTCCAATATATTGTGAGTAATGAGTTATTGTGTATATATCCAAGTCACTGCACAGCAAGCCTTGTGCATTGAGCAGTTGGGTGTTAAGCTGATAAGGCATGTGGAGAATGAAGTTACTGATGAACCAGCATGGTGGTTGATAAAGCAAGTGTTACTGTTGCAGCAGCATGGCTTCTAATAGGATTTCTTACTTTATCCATCACTAGAGCATGGTGTAGCAGCATGGTGTTCAAGCATGGCCTTCTAAATGATTGTATATTATTATACTTTCAGTATGGCTTAGCATGTGTAATTATAGCTGATCCATACTTGTTTCAGTTTTTTTAGGTAGGATTCAAAGTGTTTGAATTCTCTATATAATTAGCATTGTAAATCAGTTATACACAATTCAATATACAAGAAAGAAAATTACTCCATTTGTTTGAGTTTTTCTACAACGTTGTTGACATGTTCTGTTCCATTATGACCTTTGAAGAAATTGAATGGACCTATGAAAAAATATTTCGTATCATGGTAACTAAAGTTTGGAAGTGGGTTAAAACCTCATTTTTGAGACGCACAGCGGGAATATTCATTAGTAAAGAGAACATAGTATTTGAATCCACTAAATGAGAGAGCGGGAGACTGTCACACATCACTATGAATTATTTGGAAAAGAGAGGAAAAGAGAGAGCAGATACATGATTTGAAGAGAAAGGTAATTGACGCGATTTGCTAAGTGCACAATCTCGACAAAAGGAATGAGAAGAGAGTTTAGAGCCAAGAGACGAACCTATGCGAGCTAGAACACTGGAGGACGAATGACCCAAACGATTGTGCCAAAGGGAGGAGTGGACAGATGCAAGGGCTTGTGGAGGAGTTGAGAGACTAGACAAATTGAGGGGATAAAGAGCATCCTTATAGTACATAAGCATGAGATTTGATAAAAATCTAGGGCAAAAAGAAAGAAAACCAGATTGTCGTAAAGCGAGCAACAACTAGAAGATTCTTTTGAATTGTCGGAATATGGAAGACATTTTGTAGAGAAAAAGTGGAGGAGCCCAATGATAGGGGAAGGTTACGAGTGTGGGAAACAGACATGGAGTCTCCATTACCCATATAAACACAATGAGATCCAACATACGGTTGTGCGTTGGTGACGGGTATAGACGTCATGTGATGGGTGGCACCTGTGTTTGGGTACAAATTTGGATCAGATGCACAATGGACACCAGCAAATGGGACAATAGGGATATGTCCATGTGTATTAAGGAGCACTGTCCATTGAGGAAATGAAGAGGCAGGGACATTGTGTTGCTGCTGGAAGAACGGAGTTGCAACATGTTGCCTTGATTGACACGTACTGAAGTTGCTAAGAGCCATTTGCAGGAGAATACTGCCTTTTTTAAATGGTGAAAATAGCTTGCAGAGAGATGCGAGCTTGAATCTAAGAATATGAAACTGAAGAAAAGTATGGAGTGGAATGAGGATTTGGACCAATTAAATTGAATGAAAACCAGAATAGAGGGAGAGAGTGACAAGGAATACGCTGATTTTGGGAATATAGCAGAGGTAGGAGAAGGAAGGATTGCCAACGAAAAGGAAAGATGAGAAGAAAAGGACGAAAGAAGGAATTGAAACACTAGAAAGATAGGTGGAATTATAGGTAAGGATCGATGTTGAGGCTTATACCATGTTGAATATGATTTCCATTGAATTTCTCAATGTAGGATTACACTTATATAGCAGCAACTAGGCTACTGTTAAAGCTATTTACAGTAGAGAGAATTAAAGTCTAATGAAGGCAAATCAAGAGCTGATTACAGCTATTTACAGCATTTACACAGAGAATACATAACTGATGCTAAACTATAGCGATTGCGTTATTCTCTCTAACACTTCTTCCTCTTTACTGAAGTAGCACGTATAGCCAGTGATTAAGTATAACAAAATTGACTTTTTTCCCCAAGTTGTGGAGTAAACTTTAACCGAAACCTAAAGGAGTACACAGTAGCCTGGTTGCTGCGGATTACCCCTTCGCTTCTAATGTTATTATGGCTTTGACAATGTTTATATTTCCCACATGATTCCCTTGTACAGATCTTCCTTACACACTTATACATACATAGATGAAAACGCAACCGTGGAAGGCATGTTTTTTTTGAAACTAGGGTATCTAGATCTTTGACCCGACCAATCCCTAGGCTTCTTGCCTGACCCCACAACATTTGGGAAACTGAAACTCTAGCAATTGCTAGTGGGTACCATGGGAGAGGTCGAACCCGATACCTCTGGGGAACAAACCTAGTGTGCTGCTAGACCAACAACTCTTTGGTTGTTGAAGGCGTGTTATGATTATTGAATTTTAGCTAATTAAATGTTGGTTGCTACTACTATAAGTGGTTGTGCCATATATGATTATGTTTTTTATTTGGCAGCCATATCTTCATGAATCTCGTCACCAGCATGCCTTGAGGAGGGCAAGGGGTTGTGGAGGCCGGTTCCTTAATAGAAAGAAGCAAGATGGCAATGATGCAAATTCCTCATTAGAAAAATCCATTAATTTGGATGCAAACTTTTCACTGAATTCTGCCAATTCCAGTTTTCAGTGCTTTCCCAATGATAGTAATGGCAATTTTGTTTCCTCCAATGTCCAGCAAGAAGGATCAGGTTCATGGTTGGGGACACTCAATAACCACACACTCACCAATGGTAATGGTAATGGCAATGGCAATGGCAATGGCAATGGCAATGGCAATGGCAATGGCCCGTCATCGTCGTTGTCATATCGTACAACATTTGGTGACGGGATAAAAGGTGTTTTCCTTGGTGAACAGAAGGAAACAATGCAGTTGAATGGATCCTCACGTGGGGCCATTCACAGTAAATGACAAAGTTCCTTATAAGGTTGTGGTAGCTCTGGGCAATGGATATGAATTTTGTATACCAAACCATAAGATTAGATATATTGTTAATGTTACTCTCTTATAGAGGCTTGCCTATCTTGCAGGTGTTGCTGATGGTGCGCACTTACCAGCTTGGAAAGGGCAATGTCTAAATCAGGCAATTCATTCTTGGCTTTGGTTACTTTGTAATTATTGGGATGATACTCCAGGAGATAGGTGATGGACTCCATGCTGTCTTCAGTCATGAACCTCTTCCACTCGCCCCCTGTGGTAGATATGCAGTAAAACAAGTAGCTGTTTGGAATTTTAGAAAATATTGGTGTGTATGTAGATTTGAAACAGTGTGGTTTTCCTTTTCGGCAAGTGTGTTAAAAATTTCTGTTTGAGGCAGTGAGAGCCGACTGTATCTACTCTAATCTACACCCTTCCACAATTTGGAGTTAATTTCATCCATGTGGTCTCTAGATTTTGACTGTTGCTCCTGCTACTTCCCATTGTGTAAGGCAGTTTGTTTCAGAATGGAATCCTTTAGTTTGTGCAAAATTGTAATGGGTGTTTATTCAATTGGTTTTGAAGTTCTGATTCCTTGTTTCCTCCAATCGAAAGACACAGCCAAGCATTTGTTATATATACAGAAGATTATTGTAAATAACTAGCTGAACAGCATGCCAGCTACAAATACTTAGGACTACAAAACCAGAGGTTGGTCTGTCGAGTAGAATACTAAGATCATCGATCAGTAGCAGTAATTCTTCAAAGCCAGCTCCAATCATCTCTTTGTTTACTCTTTTCAATCGGCTTCCTAGGAGCTCAATTCTACAATTGAAATGATGTGATATTCAACCCGGCATTTCCACTTGTGTTGACCATGACTCGATTATTCTAGTGTGGAATCGCTCCAAAATTGTGTCAATGCTACCAATTGAACATTTAAATAAGGGTAATGACCTGAGAATTTGTTATTGTGAGAGATCCAAATTTTCTGTTTCTGTGAGGTGGGAAAGATGATCCGGGAGTGGCTCTTCAATAAGGTTCAAGCTTACATAAATCAGAATCATATTCTGATGGCCTGCAATTTCGACAAGCATTACACCGTGAAATCTATTCCCAGAAAGCAAAAGCTCCTCCAGAACCATGTGTTTCCCAAGATGAGTAGGAACAGACCCTTCATAATGGTTGAAGCTATGGTACAAGCCTTTGAGACTAGTTTCCTACTTTCCTTGGAGGCCATGCCATGCTTGACTAGAATAAATTGGCTCCCTTGAAATCCATGGCTGATTTAGTCGTAGCTTCTACTTATGGCAAAACCTTTTTATTACTGCCAGATCAAGAGAAGTTGGATTTCACAACCAGAAGGTGTTGAAGTTCAATGGATGCATAAGCTGGACAAAGAGATCTTCCAATGCATTTATAACTGTCAATGAAAACTTTAGATTGAATAAGGTATGAGAACCAATCCTGGATGTTCAGTCCTTCTCCAGAAAACATTAATACAGGTTTAGCTGATATATACTTACACTAAAAAGGTGTATATAAGTACATTATTGTGCAGAGACGAGACCATCTACGCACCAGGTTCAATTTACACAGGGATGTCATCGGAGGAATAAGGTTCTCTCAATCTTTTGAACAATTATAAATTTGCTTGTTCTTGTAATTGTTCCTGTTCCAGTAACCATAAATCAAGATCAGAAGCATTATAAGAATCTGGTGTGGAAGTAATGAATATAAATGCAAAAATAGGATTAGACAGTAGATCGAAAAGCAAACTAAATTGAGCAGCATCCTAGGAACCTTTGAAGTGGCACTGACCTCTGTCACGAAGAAGGCATGGAACCCATATGGAACTCTATGGGGCAACTCAACAACTGCAACAGGATCATTGGACATTGTTTTTGCATCTAGTACATATATTGCTGATTTTCTGTGTGGTCAAAATTCAAGTTCAGATTGCTTTGTACAATCCAGAAGATTAAACTAAACAAATGACAGTACAAAATTCCAATGACCATAGGATTAACTTCAGAACTCAGAAGAGATCAGGGAAAGTCCAGACAATGGAATAGGATTATCTAATCAAAGGTTTATTAGTATAACACGGTGTTCATTTACAAACCATAAGATGCTTAATCTAAACAGATATTATACAGTTATGATTTCATTCACATAAACCAGCAACTTGTACTAAAATTAGGACAGATGTACAGTTTAGAACAAGACATGTTGTGATTGCCTACTGATGATTAGCACATGAATAAGATTGAAATTATAAACTTGGTAAAAGGTGTGAAAGATTAGAGTCCTACCCAGTATTCTCATCATGTACAAAGAATATCAAGTAGCCATCATCTTCTTCTGAAGTAATGCCAGGAACACGAGGGACAAAAATAGCCTCAGAACCAAATCTACCGGGCCCCAGATCATAAAGACCTTGAACATTTCCTCCAACCTCAATTTTCGTTTTTCCAACCTCAGGTGCAGGATGCAGATCAAACTTTACTATCCCTGTCACCTTCGCAATGCTATCCAGTGTGGTTCCATAGACAAAACGTTGCTTCCTGATTTCAAACTAATCATTTAGTCAAAGTAGATGAACATCATGAACACTGCACTAGGTTAATATGATGACAAACAGCACAAAATTTGAAGACAAGGTGACAGAACAGGGAAAACAGGAGTAACAACGCTAATTTGTTAGTGTTCCAAATATTGAAAAGGCCAAGACTAAGTTCTTAGAAGTAGTCTATTTACACAGGGACTCCGATAATATCAACAGAAGTACATAACCACTAGGGATTCCTGTTACGAAGAACTTATTTTCAGCTGAATGTGGTTTTTCAATATCTAGTTTTCTCTCTAATATGTCAGCTTTGCACATTAGTGTACAATTGTGCACTTTTAGATCCAGAAATCTCCACGCAATGACAGGAGATGTGTACCTTCCGGTGTAGCTCTCATTCACCCTGGGAAAATCTACAGCTGATTCTGATAATTTCTTCTGTGTTGCTAGACCGGTTTTTAAGTTGAATCTCATCTCATACCTGAAATTATTTAGAAGACTCAGATACAACATCAGATGCTATGGTATTCACATTAACAACATAGGCTTTCATACAGCTCATTTTTGAAGGTGTCAAGCTTTTTCTTGATAGGACCATTGACCATGTCTAAATCGGGGTTCTCAAGGCGACATGTCATCAAGACAACTTCATCCTCTTCCTCCCAAGCATTAGCTATTGAAATATGTCAGACACAGTATCAAAATCTATAGAGGAACAAACCTTAGGCATAGCTTCACCAAGATTCAAAGCCCAGGAAAGATATATATTTATTGTAAGCCAATAATTATCACGAGCACACAATTATATATTCAAACAATATTTTGAACCCTCAACGGTTTTTTGGTATGGAACATGAACAGAAAAAGAGAGCTAGGTCATATCATTTGAACACCTTGATCAGACAGAAAAGAAACCTATAGATCTCAAACATATTTAAAAGTTGGGGGAACCCTAAACACCTGATGTATGTTTATAGAAATCTGTAACGCCTGATGTATTACTCTTAATAATCTATATAATTCTGATGTCTGACATTAAAAAAAACAAAAAACCAAAACTCAAAATCACAGATCATCTGCATGCCTGTATTCTACAAAATTTTGTAATCAAGGGTAGACGACATGTAGAAAGGACAAAATAATAGATTCCAATGGTTCAGTGTTAATAGAATATCTCTACTACAGTACATGGAATAATTGGATACATAAACTTATGTTCTGTCCTGCATTTGATTCAAAACGGTGATGAAAATCAACTTAACCTCAAGCAAAGGGAGGCCAAAACTCAGTGATCCTTGATATGTACACAATGTATGCGATTCAGCTAGGGAAGTATGAAAGGACGGGCTATGAGGGGAATCTAGAAACTAGAAATACTAAATAGGAAAAATAAATGAAAACAAAAAAAGTATAAACACACTATCGTGCGTGGATCTATATCAGAATGATTAGAGTTAGAACTGATAGTTAAGAGCTTCGGCTTGACTACCTGAAAGAGTGGCTGGAACCAAAATTTCTTCTCCATGCAGCAACAATATACTGAATATAGTGCTCCATGCATATTCTCATTAAACAATTCAATGTTTACAAAGAAAATATTTAGAATTAAATTTTTACAGATTGAGCTTATTTCACATACAACATTCCTAGAACTGCCTCAAAAGTAGGATACTGAGTATAAATTGCAGAATTTAATGATGCTGGCCGACTACCAGAACCACCAATTAATTTTTATTGGCATGAAGTTGCTTTTAGTTATTCAAAAAGAGAGTTGAACAAGCATTATTTAGTTCGCACACAGCTTTTTTTTCATTATCTTAGACAGGAAGGAAATGCATACCATTATGGAAAATGAAGCAATTTGGAAGCTCAAACCATCTGATTAGCAAATCATCCTTTGCATAACGTGGAAGGACACCAAAGCGAGCTTTTTTTGTCTCGTCAAATGAGAATATCAGCTTGCCTTCCTTGACCATTTCCTGGAAAAATTAAATTCAATAAAATGTTTTGAATCTCGATAATGTGATTGCTTGATGTTGAAAAATGATTCTGAAGTCAAATTATTATTCCAATGATTCTGAAGTCAAATTATTATTCCAAAGAGCTTCAGTATGAGAAAAGATTGGTGTACCATTGTAGTTCATGCCAAAACAACAGATTAAACACTCCCTCATGCATACAGCACAATTCACTGATTGAGTCTTCCATACCTTTGGTCTGAAGTACAAGGGGAGATCCATGAAAATTGCATAGTTCTCCGTAATGGCAAAATCATGCATCATGATAGGAGCCGGTACTGTTATAGGCACAGGATCATGCATGAAACCATCCTTTGAAACTACTCTGTATGTGACATATGGTGGATCATGCGAATAGCCAAATGTAAACATCTCACCTGCATTAGGTACTCCATAAGTTACACGGGAAAATTTCCTAATAGAGGCCGACTGAATATCTTTGATGAGAATGCGCTTACCAGTGAAAGGGTCAACCTTTGGATGAGCAGTGAAGGAATGCTTCAATCTCTTGTTATAATCCAACAAGCCAACTGTTTGAAGATCTCCATCTTCCAGCACTTTAAGAACATCTACATGATACGACAGACCCAAAGAATTCAGTTCTACGGTAATAAACAAGTCAAAGGTCCCTCCGATATACAAAACAGTTTCCATTCAACCATTTATATTTTTTCTTAATCATGCCCCTAATAATGGGAATTATACAGAAAATCTTAACTACACAGCTTTCATAGATGCTAAGATCTATTACAAATGAAAACCATGAGCGAGAAACAGATGAGTTAGGCTTACAAGGTTTGTCGCCCTCTGAAAGAGCTAGAAGCTTCCCGTGGTGGTATATGAGAGCTGTGTTACCTGGATGTGGGTAACTAACATTTAGTTTTACGCATTCCTTCCTTTTACGAGATAAAACATATAGGACAGTTTACCATAATTTCCAAGCACAAAATTCCATAACTACTACAAAATAACCACAGACACATGGAAAAATGATAAAGCAGCAAGATGATGCATGGTAATTGTCCTTGGAATTGTACTGGTGTAGACTATACTAGTAGGCAGTCGTGAGCAGTGCATTTTGGATAAATGATTTACTGTACTAGAGAACATACTTGTCCCATATCCATATGTAAGATCTACGACTTTCAGTTTTGCTCTCAGCTGCTGCATGCTAACCATGAGTAAACCAAAAAGCCCCTTAAGGTCTCCGATCTGAAAATGAGACAGTGACAAACATAAGAATAGGATCCTTAACAAAACATCTCTTACGCATATTTTAAATTAGAATTCCAACTGCTCAAGTAGTTACACAGGTGTACCTTCATAAATTTGGCACCTCCAAAGTACTCTTCTTGCTTAAGACGCGATGTCTTTACATAGCGGGAGACATATGTTGCTTTCCCATCCTTGATGCGCATACCATGTATCATACTGCAAAAATGTTATAAAAATCATCCTTTTCCATCTTTTAGAGCATAAACATACACTATCTTACAATGCACCGTATTAACAGAGCATACTACTCCAAATAATCCCTGAAACTTAATTCGAGTCACATTACTTAAATAGCCAAGACATGAACATTAACAGAAGCTAATTCAGCATATAAAACGCATTCAATATGGAATCAGCGAGTCACTCACCCATCTCCATCAAACCTGTAGAGAGAGAAAGCAACAAAGTGCATGATCAGCACAAGACCCAGATGATCAATTAACTCTCAAGTTTCAATCTACAAAAACTGAAATGGACCAAAAAGGGTACCAGTGATACCCAGCAACGGGAGCAAACTTGGGGTTGGGGCCAACCCTTACAAATTCTCCATTCAAGCAATCCTGTCATGTCAAATATGTCATTGGCAAATCAACGAGAAACCCAGAAAACATACATCAATGAAAGGAAGACTTTTTACAGGAAGATGGCCGATGACTTTGAGGTCCTTGGTCGGAGGAGTTTCCTCAATAACGGGAGCAAAGTTTCCGGCGAGATAATGGTGAGGCTGAGAGGAGTCGTACATCAACTTAACAATGAGCTTCTCAACCAAGTCCACCAGTTTGGATGTGAGCCCCTTGCTCGGCTTCGGATTCGGCACCACTATGCCGTCGTTGCTCTTCAGTTTCTGCTTCACGTCATCAGTGACGTGAGCCTTCTCGACCACCTCTGCCATCAGAACTGCGGTTTCTCTAGCCAAGCAGATGACACTCCTCTTGGTTTGGCTGTAGTGTCGTGTGGTGGGCGCCTTTATCTTCGGAAGTGATACTCGCACTTCTCTTATTACTAAGTCCACTCCGCTATTTATTTTAGAGTTGTTTTTATATACGTTGTTGTGTGCAGTCTCCCATATGCCCCTGCTGCCACCCAACCTCATCGCATGTAGAAATCTTGGCACTGGGAAACGGCGGCCGGAATCTGTATCACCAGTGATTACCGGAGGATACAGACCGATGGTATTTCGGTCACGTAGAACTTATTGGCTAGCTAGCGTCCTCATTTCGCAGCATGCATGCATGTCGTATAAAATCTTCATCATAGTTAGTCGGGCTGTAGTTTTGTTTGGATGTGCGCTTAATGTCTTGTGCATCTTTTACTTGTTGTGTGATGAAATCAGGAAAGAAAGAAATTACTAAGTACTAACCGATGATGGTGTTGCGGGATGAAATGTATATATAGTGATGGGAAATTAATATATATGAAAGTGTCATGGGAAACTCAGAAATAGAGGCTGCAAACAAGAGGAGGCTTTTGCCTCATAGTGCCGACCAGTTAGTGCCAAATGTTTTTATTCTTAGAAACCCCATTCCCCAGCTCTCTATCGATATCTCTCCCAAACTTCGGTATTTTCAACAATGAAACATACCTTGCAATATAATGCGGGATTCCATCTCAAACAATAGAACACAGATTGATCGAGAAGATCGAGCATGTGTATGGCTTTATTTTAAAACAAAAGTACCATACATGATACATGGACATGTATCTTTTCTTCTATGCAGGGACGGATCTACATAGAGTATTGGTTGGGCTCAAGTCCAACCGAGACTTAGAAATTAAATGTAGTAGTGAATAAACATTGAACTCATCTTGAAGCTTGACAGACTTGGTCAAATGTTTTAACTAGCACCTAGCCCATCCAGGTTCGAATCACATCAATAACATCTTAAAATCTTATTTCTTTTTACTTCTTATTTGCTCAAATTCTTACAAATGTTGTCTTCTTCTCCCAATGCATACTGGGCATGTTTGGTAGTAGGTTTTTCTTGTGTGCGGACAATATCAGGATAGAGTGAGTTATTTACTATATTCAAAAAAGAAAACCTCTTCTAATTTGACAATTTTTAAGTTTTTATTATGTATCTCTCATTTACTATTTTTTTTAAATAAGCAGTGTTTTGAAAATTTTTCTTTCATAATCGATTTAGAGATTAGTTTAGATGAATCTAGTTTTATGCATCTCAAAAGAGTGTATCTATTATAGTTTCTTTTAATTTTAATAGCGTGCTCGATTTTTCTTACCTAAAAAAATGTTCAATTTTCTTACCATCATACTCAATCAAAACAAAAAAAATTCAAGCCCACCCGACCTGTAAATTCTGAATATGTGCCTGCTTCTATGTTGAGTATCCTAAACTTCATGTTGTGTGCCATTTTATTTCCTACCTCTCCCTAGCTCTAGCACCGATATGACAATATCAAAGATGGGAGTGGATTGCTAATACTTACGGGAATAGTTGAAAGAATTACGGTTTGCTAGCTAGTGAACCACCGGTGGGACGAGGAGAAGACCGAATATATAGCACGTGCGAATCGCTCGGTTTTATGAGGTCACAACGACAATCACATATAGCTATAGCCTAGATAGAAAAGATAGATCCCGTTTCGTTTCTTTCCAAGTGTGAAGATGCCTCCGTTCCCGTTATATAAATACGCATGCAGGTGGTGATACATATGTGTGTCAGTATATGTTGTGGTAGGTGCCATGACTGCAGAGCATCCAGGAGGCGGCAGGCTAGGCTGGAGTAGCACCATGCATGTATGTTTGGCCAATACTCTAAACTAATAACATATTTAAAGCAGCCTGCTTCTGTTTTTATGTCTCAAGTTTGCTCATCAAGCCTTTAGAATCATTTTTTATTATGTTTTTGGTAAATGAACCTTTTCTCTCTAGTTCCAAGGCTGTGATCGGTGATAGGAACTAATTACTGACTAAGCCAAGAATATTTAGCGTAAGCCTTCTGAAGAATTTTCTATGTGAAGTAGCAGCCTCCAATTACCAAGTGCTGACAGTTCATGAATTCAAAATAGCTCCACTACGTACTTCATGTTGGTTCTGTTATTTTTGATATTGCTAGCTGATGGAAATCCTCTGCTTGCAAATAACAAAATATTAGGTCATTAGAGTACGTGTTCTTATAGCATAAGAAATTGATCTTAGAGATGGTTTACATACTACCGTATATCGATCATCATTATTATACTAACACGATGAATTTCAGTTTACACCCTTTTTGAAGCTAACATCAATTTAGTCCTTATTATTTTAATTTTAAAAATTTACTCTTAAAAGTTTTCAATTTTTTTAAATCAATAAAATCATATCTAATTACTAAAAATTTGTCAATTTTGGAAGTTATATGCTAGCATAAGAAAAATGTCCTAAAAGGCGATTTATGTTGTTATATAACTATTTTTGTTTTTTAGTGAGTTATAAAGTTAAAATTAGCGTCTAAATTAAACAGAATTTTAACAATTGGGTATGATTTATGAAAATTGAAATTTTTTTAACAATTGGGTATGATTTATGAAAATTGAAAATTTTAGAAGATAGATTTTCAAATTTAAGAGTATATGACTGAAATGGTGTTATGGGGAGAGGGTGGAGGAAACTGAATTTAGTCCATAATAATATTAGGAAACTCAAAGCTTTGATTGCATTCAGGGCAAGACTGTTGTTCCTTATATAGAATAAAGTTTTCATTGATTTTTTAATGATTTTCAATGAAATAAACCTGAAGAACCAAACATTAATCTTGAATGGAAACTTTATATATACACACAAACACCGAGAAACTAATTTCATTGTTGACCATCTCACCTCATTATTATTAGCTCATCGATCGATTTTTCTGAGAACCCAGATTTCGACTTGGGTTAGCTAGGAGGGGAAGTTAGTAACGAGTTTGCTTTTCAGTTTGCTCTTGTTCTTCTATCATGCATATATAGATGAGGAATGGAGGTGAGGGGGTCTCATGATATCACGTACGTAGAGATGAGAAGTTAAGGTAGTTCATCACATCTCTCTAGCTAGCTAGCTAGTTGTTCCCAACCACACCACGGAAACTTTTTAATATTGTTAGACAAATTGCTTTAAATGGCTTCAAGGTCACTTTATGTATAAATAGGTGATCTCTTCTTCATTCTTAACACACCAACATAAAACAATTCTCTTCTCTAAAAAGCTTCTCCACTCTTATTTAGTTCTCTTAAAATTCGGTGATAGTTTAAATACACTTCATAGTTCGTTAAACCTCTTGTTCGTAGTGCAACAATTTGAGCTTGATTGTCGTTTTATCCTAGGAGACCAAACGGCATTGAGGTCCTTGCACCGATTGAGACGCCGCAATTTGTCTTAAGGGCACCGTGTGATATACGGACTCGGCAAACTTCCATTGTTTGAATTCTTCTTCTTCTCAAATCCTCAATTTGTCATTTTATAGTTTTGTTCATATTCAATTTGATTAATTAGAATTAATTTTTATTATTTTATTTTAATAGTTTATAAACGATATAATTACCACTTTTTTTCTAACACATATGTGATCGCATTTATAAATCACTTGCTTTCTATTGTTCATCTGTTCACCGTCCATCCCCCGTAAACTAATTGATTAGCATAAGCAAATGGCATTCACTTCATCCCCAACCCTATTATTCTTCACCTCCACTCAAACAAACACATAATTAAGTCTCGTTTCTCGCTCTGAATGCATCATGCTTATGCTGGCTTATGGTTTCGTCTACTATATTATCATATATATGTTCAAAATTAAGGACTTGAACAACACATGCTAGTGTATATATCAGTGTTAGTGATCATTGTACGTGGTGGAATGTTAAGTAGCTAAAGGGGAGAATGCATGGCACATATACAAATGATTTGACCAAATCCAATGTGCCTCACAATGTTCTAAATATATTCTAAACCTTAATATATGAAAGGAGCCCGAGTAAAAGTTTGATGATCGATCATTATACAAAAGTGATAGAGAGAACTTAAACTAATAAAGAGAAGGAAATTAAAATGGTCTCCGGCCAACAAAGTAAACTAGCTAGTCTCTGAATTCCACGCACGCACTTGCAGAATTGCCTAAACTTGCGCCTACTATCTATAACATCATTAAGTTGACGATCGGAAATGGGTTCAAACTTTTTCAAGGAGACGCCAGTTATGTTAATATGGCACTCAAATTTTTGAATTAGCTAGGTTTCCAAAGTCTACCATTTTGTATTAGCAGAGGTTAATACTTAACAGCATTCATATTAGTTGAATAATGCATGTCAACGATCGAGACTTTCAAAACGGCCATGAGTGGTAATATACCTATTGGTTTCGGAAGTACCAACTTATACCTAACAAAACTGTAAATTGTTACATATCTAGGATGAGAACAAAAGGTCTACAAGAAAAGAACAAAGATAACATTTTATATGGCGTACGTATAACCATATCCATGCTATTGCAATTGCAATTGCAGTAGAAAATATGTTAAATATTACAAATACATAATAACATAAATTTATTATAATTAAATAAATAATTATAACTAAAAACTCATAATATAAATATGATAATGAACACCAATGTTACTAACTCGAATTCAAGGATAGGAGGATATTGAAGGAAGTCGAGTTGTATGTCTCACACATTTTTCTTAAGACAAATTATGTCTCCTCTTCGGTGCAAAGGTTTGATGACACTTGTCTCCCAAGATACAACGACTGCTTGTCCCTTGAAACTGCACTGCAACTAAGGACACTGAATGAACTTGAAGTACCTTCGCTATCACCAAAACACAACTTAGAGAGGGAGAGAGAGAACTCAAATAAGGAGAGATGTTTTGAGTTGGTGTGTTTAGAATGAGGGATAGAGTCACCTATTTATATTGGTAGGATTGGAGAAAAACTTGAATGCCATGAATAAAGTTACAACCTTTCATTAGCCCACTACCATGTCATTGATTCATGTTGTTACAAAAACCAAAAGACAAGGAAGTTGAACGATCAACCATTACATGCATTACTTTGGTGACTATTTTCATTCACCTTTAACTATCAAAATGATTACAAAAAAATCTTTTATTTCTATCATTTTTCAAACAATTCCCCACATAAATGAAATAGGTGACCGAGACTCGATAAACTTAGTGATAGATATCTACGGTTGAAACCTGCTTAGGATAGGTAGGTTTTACCTTTTGAACCTTCCCTTGTGAAAGTATGCTGACTTTACTAACTAGACAGTAGACGCGATGTCTTTGAACTGTTCGTCATTTGTGTAAATGATAACATACTTCACACAGGAATCTTCCTGGTACTTACAGTTCTCACTTTTGTGTCCATTTTGGCCCTGGACACGCGCCTGGTTCTGTAAGAGTTTGATAGGAATTGATCCCTCAAACAATTCCCTTAGAAGCGGCCCCACTTCTCTCTTACATAGGTGATTTCTTAAGAGTAACCTACATTACTCCCCTCGAATCTTCGACGCATAAGAATTATTAAAAGCTTTCGCTTAACCTCATTTCTTACGAGCATCACTGTTTTCATTATAGGAATGGACATGAGAAAAATCCCCACAGTGATCCAACATGGTCTCTACAGTTTGATTATCCCTTTTGAACCTAGATCTTGAGATCTCCAGTCAGCTAGGTTGGGTATCCACTGCAAATATTTTTAATTCATGGGCTTTAATCTCATTTTCCTCAATGATTTATCAACTAGCTCTATGTTTAACCATTTGGTTAGCGGATCTGCAATATTATCCTTTGACCTCACATAGTCAATAGAGACAACTCCAGTAGAAAGTAGTTGTTTAATGGTATTATGTCTTCGACGAATATGTCTTGACTTACCATTCTACATCGAGCTCTATGCCCTGCCAATTGCAGATTGACTATCACAATATATGCATATTGCAGACACATGTTTTGTCCATTTTGGAATATCCTCTATGAATTGGCGTAGCCATTCTGCCTCTTCCCCACATTTGTCTAATGCGACAAATTCAGACTCCATCGTGGATCTGGTTATAATTGTCTATTTAGAGGATTTCCAGGACACTGCTGCACCTCCCAATGTGAACACATACCCACTAGTGGATTTTGAGTCTTTCAAGTCAGAAATCCAATTTGTATCACTGTATTCTTCTAGGATAGCTGGATAATTGGTATAATGCAGCCTATAGTCTATCGTATACCTTAAATACTTTAGTACCCTCACAATTGCTTGTCAATGCATAGCTCCAGGATTACTCATGTACCTGCTCAGCTTGTTCACAACATAAGCGATGTCAGGTCTTGTACAACTTGTCAGGTACATCAGATTTCCAATGACTCTAGAGTACTCTAACTGAGACTTCCCATGACACTAGAGTACATCAGACTTCCAATGACTCTAGAGTACTCTAACTGAGAGACACTCTCTCCTTTATTCTTTGAGAGATGTAGAGTCATATCCATCGGAGTTCTGACAACTCCAGAATTATCCTTATCGAATTTTCCAAGGATATTGTCCACATAATGAGATTGACTCAATACAAGCCCATTTGATGTTCGTTTGATTTTAATCCCTAATATAACATCAGCATGGCCCATATCTTTCATATCAAATCTGAAATTTAACATATCCTCAGTGGACTTGATCATCTTTTCATTGCTTCCAACGATAAGCATGTCATCATCATATAGACACAGAATGACATATCCATTTTCTGTATCTTTGACATAAACACATTTATCACATTCATTGATCTTGAAACCATTGGTGATCATAGCGTTGTCAAATTTTTCATGCCATTGCTTTGGGGCTTGTTTTAAGCCATACAATGATTTCACCAATTTGCACACTTTTCTTTCTTGACCAAGAGTAGAGAAACCCTCAGGTTGCTTGTTTATAGGTGGAACCTAATATTTCACCTTTACCGGGTTACAATTAAATGTGAAGCCACTATGGGCCCTTTGTCTGGGCCCAATTCGCCATAAAGCTAAGTAAAGCAAGGGAAACTACTCCCACATTGGAAAGGGACATGAATGCTGCCTTCAATGCTACTATAAATACCGGCACATGCATCCCGGTAAGGAAGAACTTCTTGACTATTCTTGATCTTTCTGCTTAATTGACAGTGTCTAACTTAAGCATTGGAGTGGCTTCCCTCGGTAAACCCGGGGACGCCTCTTTGACGTGTTTGTTCTTTACACAGGAAAACTCGAAATACAAGGAAGTACGCTATTTCTGGAACAGTGCCACCCGCTAAAGGGACCGCGAGTTTACCCGGAAACAATTGGTGCTCTCGTTGAGAGTCGAACTCAAGACCTCCCGCTTAATATTTTGAAGAACAATGATGGAATCCTCCGGGTTATGGAAACCCGCGAACTTTTGACAGTGCATACATCAAACCCGCTACCCTCCCACCCGCTTGATAATAGGTACCAAGTTATCTACAACTGTCCAAGTTTATTATGTTTTGATGTTATATGTATAAAGCCTTTCAGGCCCACATAAAACCCGGCCGGGTTATGTCTATCAATCAGTTTGTTGAGTGAGTGCAGACGATCTCCATTTGACATGAAATATTGCAAGCCTTAACGGCCTTATTTCATTGTCAAAACTCGGCAAGCTCCGATAAAACTCCGATAATCTCCGATAATCTCCGGTCTACATGACGTGAAATATTACAAGCCTTAAACGGCCTTATTTCACTGCCAAACTCGGCAAGCTCCGATAATCTCCGATAACCTCCGGTCTACATGACGTGAAATATTGCAAGCCTTAAACGGCCTTATTTCACTGTCAAACTCGGCAAGCTCCGATAATCTCCGATAACCTCCGGTCTACATGACGTGAAATATTGCAAGCCTTAAACGACCTTATTTCACTGTCAAACTCGGCAAGCTCCGATAATCTCCGATAACCTCCGGTCTACATGACGTGAAATATTGCAAGCCTTAAACGGTATTTCACTGTCAAACTCGGCAAGCTCCGATAATCTCCGATAAACTCCGGTCTACATGACGTGAAATATTGCAAGCCTTAAACGGCCTTATTTCACTGTGAAACTCGGCAAGCTCCGATAATCTCCGATAATCTCCGGTCTACATGACGTGAAATATTGCAAGCCTTAAACAGCCTTATTTCACTGTCAAACTCGGCAAGCTCTGATAATCTCCGATAATCTCCGGTCTACATGACGTGAAATATTGCAAGCCTTAACGGCCCTATTTCACTGTCAAACTCGGCAAGCTCCGATAATCTCTGGTAATCTCCATAACTTGAAATATTGCAAGCCTTTCACGGCCTTATTTCAGTCTTTGAAAGTTCTAACGAACCCGTACAGCCCTAGCGGCACTATTTTTATTTACATGCCAAACCGGCATTATATGTGTAAATGTTGTCAACACTTGCAGATTATGCATCAGATTAACGTGTTATTTTACAGGAAGAATTACCGTGTTATAGAATGGTAAACCCCCGTAAAGCCCTAGCGGCCCTTGAAAGTCCTTATGGACCCGTAAAGCCTTAGCGGCCCTATTTTTATTTAATCACATTAACATGCCAAACCGGCAATATGCGTACATTTTGTCAACACTTGTATATTATGCATCACACTACCGTGTTATTTGACAGGAAGCCCTAACGGACGGGTAAAGCCCTACCGGGCCTATTGTTATTTTATGACGATAACATGCCAGACCGGCACTATGTGTAAATTTTGTCTACACTTGCGAGATATGCATCAAATTAACGTGTTATTTTACAGGGAAAAAGTGTTATAGAAAGACATTCCCCCGCAAGGCCTTAGCGGCCCATGGAAGTCCTAACGGACCCGTATATCCTAGCGGCACTATCTTTATTTACATGTCAAACTGGCATTATGTGTAAATTTTTATACTGTGCATCAGGTTACCGTGTTATTTCACAGGAGAAATTATGCGAAGGAAAAACTTGATTACTTCAAAGAGATCAATTACAAAAAGTAGCGAACCGCTACAAGTAAAGTCTAGTCTACAAAAGCAAAAACAAAAATACTTAGAGGCTCCAGCTCATGGCGCTGCAGACCCGCTACCCCCGCCAGTGCTCGAGCCGCCACGTCCTCCCCGGGGCCGTATGATAAACTGTCCCCTACGGAGCGGTGGCCGGTTTTGAGGACCACCGACAATCTCACCACGGGAAGTACCTCTCCGGGCTGCTGAAGAACGAACCGGGGGACTCCGAACCGGGTTTGCAGGAGCCCTAGGGTTTGCAGCCATGGCAGGAGTCGACCGGGAGGTGCCTGCAGCCTCGTCGGGTCTGACATGACCTTGGTGACCATCATACCCAGCTTTGTCGAGCCAGCCTTGGCGAATCCCGGCGCTAACAATTTCGGCACGAGCCTCAGCCCTTGTCGACCGCAGCTTCAGCTCAAACTCGGGACTCGCTAGAAACTCAGAGACAGCAGAATCCCTAGCCCGGGAAACAGCCTGCACCTGCAGGGCTTGATTCTGTTGAGTAAGCTGAGCAATGACGGCATCTTGAGCACACCGGTCCTCCCGGTGACCCTCGATGACTCTCTCAAACTCAGAGTTTTTGGCCACCAAATCTGCTATTTGTTCTTCTGCCTTGGCCAACTCCGCCCACGACGCGACAGCTGATGCGCTTGCCTCTTCCCGGACCCGAGCCAGGCATTCTTCGCTCGCCGTCACCTGGTCCCGGGCCGCCCGGAGGTCGTCCCTGAGCACTCTCTCTCTCTCTCGGGGATGCCTTCGTTTCTGAGCCGGTCAGTTGCCAAGTACGACATCCTGACAGCCTACATGAAACAAATAACGGGTTAGTATTCAAAAAAAAAAAGAACGGGTTAGGGAAGAAGAAAAACTTACCCGCATCAGTTTCTCCTGTGTCCTCTGGGCTACAATCAACGGGTCCTCATGCTCCAGGACATAGGAGTCGGCGGCACAATTCTTCAAGTCCGCTACCATCCTCTGGATGGCCACGTCCGCCATTCCCCCGCTTGCCAACTCCTCCATTATCTCATCAGTGTCCCGGTGCTGCTTTCTCTCCCTCCTCTCTTTCCTCTCCTTCCTTCTCTTCCTCCTCTCGGACTTCGCCGAGCTGGATGCCTCCCGGGTGCGCTTGCGAGAGGGAACGGACTCCACTTCGTGAACTTCGTCACTCCCGTCACTCCCCTCCGGGTTCTCACTCCCTATCACCCTTTCCAACCCTCCAACCTCTTCACCCCCGTCGTTATCCTCTTCGGTAAACTCCTCCTCACCCGGGAGCACAGATGAGGGAACTGCGCTCGTCACCGGCTCTTCGAACTCCACCTCTTCCTCTGCCAAGGGGAATTAAGTCACCGGGTCTTCCGCCACCTCCTCTGCGGGGTTCCCCACAATCTCTTCATCCAACTCCTGGTACACCTCCGTGCCGAGTACCTCAGCCAGGTACCCGGGGATCTCGTTGAAGTGCAAGGTATCCACGAGGAATTTCTCAGTATCCCCTTGCTCTGCCTCTGGGGGCAGGAAAGCCGCTTTCGTGTTCAGGTTAATGTCGTATAGTTGACCATCCGTTGCTTGTGTCCAGATCCCGGCCCAAACAGCCTTATCTTCAAACCCGTCGTATATTCCCGGGTTCTTCCGCTTGGTAAACTCCATCGGAAGAAGAGCTGCAGAAAAACATATAGCCCGTTACACAAGAACATTTGACAACAAAAGTTGGAGGGACACGAGACAAACCTAGGAGCTCCATCAACCGGCACCTGCTGTACACATACAGCCTACAAAGCCGGTATGAACTCCGGTCATCTTGACCCCGGAAGGCCCATAGCATCCTCCGGATCCTCTTCTCCATCACCCGCTCCAGAGGAATGTCAGGGACGTCTGCAACACAAATAACATAATTATAACCCGGGACGGAGAAAAGAAAGAAACCCTGAGGGAGAAGACTTACTCATCAGTTGTTGGAAATCGACCGGTACATGGAGCGCGTAGTCCGGGTTTTGAAAGTTCCTTATTAAGAAACTTCTCTCCCTCCAAGTCTTGCTCACCGAAGATGGCAGGTCCTCGACGATCTTCTTAAAAACCGCTTTGGACTTCAGTTGGATGGTCCCGCTGAAACCCGCCTTCCGGGAGTACTCGGCCCGGTACATGGCGTGTAACTCGTGATAGGTTGGCATCTGCTGCTTCAACACCTTGTACATGACGCATAACCCGAGTAGCTGCCTCCACATGTTCGGGCCAATTTGCCCGATTGCGAAGTTGCTCGCAGCTAAGAGATACTGCACCTCTACCTTTAGCTGGAGTGACAGGCCGCAGCGTAGCTGATACTCGTGGCACAGAGTCCACCCGTCCCCGGGAGCGAAGAACTGGTCCTCGGGTTCTAAGGGCCGTATTTCAACAGACTCGGGGATTTTCCAGTTGCTCCTTAGCTCCACGATCTCCTCCGCTGTCAGTGAGTACCCGGGAGGGTCGAGAGCGGTCCCGTCAGTGAAATTTACAGAGGCAAACTCGGGGACGTGAGTGTCCATTGCTTCGTTGGCCATCTGCAAAACCAAAAACACGGGGATGTCAACAGAAACCCAGATAACCCGGTGACCGCAAGTTAAAACCCCACCCAGAATAACGCAGAAACCCAGAAAAACCTTCTTGGAAACCCAGAAACACCACAAAAATCATCTCAAAACACACAAAAAAGAAGGGAGGAGGAGCCATACCTTAGCTGGGTAGGTTTGCAGGGGTTTTGACGCAGATTTGAGTCTTGAATTCGAAAGAAACAGAGACAAGAGCGAGAGCGACAGCAAAAAAGCTCGAAAAAGTTATCGGGTTTGGAGGTGAGACAAAACTGTCACCCTCAACCTCTATTTATACAGTTAAGGCCGTGCACTGAAGGGACGTTTCAGTTTCTCGAGGGAAGCGACACGTGTCGCGCATGCAGCTTCACAAAACGGAAAGACTTTTCAGTTTCCCCCCACTACAACCCGGAGACGTCGTTTTGAATTCTCAACGTAAAGAGTGTCTGCGGGTTACGCTTGCGTACGGACTTGGGGGACTGGGTACCCCGGGTTTGGTTGCTAACTTTGTAACCCGGTAAAGAAACGATTTTAAGTCCCCACCCAAGCGTACCCCTTGACTGAGGACTTGGGGGACTTGTTTATAGGTGGAACCTGATATTTCACCTTTACCGGGTTACAATTAAATGTGAAGCCACTCTGGGCCCTTTGTCTGGGCCCAATTCGCCATAAAGCTAAGTAAAGCAAGGGAAACTACTCCCACATTGGAAAGGGACAGGAATGCTGCCTTCAATGCTACTATAAATACCGGCACATGCATCCCGGTAAGGAAGAACTTCTTGACTATTCTTGATCTTTCTGCTTAATTGACAGTGTCTGACTTAAGCATCGGAGTGGCTTCCCTCGGTAAACCCGGGGACGCCTCTTTGACGTGTTTGTTCTTTACACAAAAAAACTCGGAATACAAGGAAGTACGCTATTTCTGGAACCGTGCTACCCGCTAAAGGGACCGCGAGTTTACCCGGAAACATTGCTCAATATAAATTTGCTCTTCGACATCTCCATTAAGGAAAGCGGTCTTTACATCCATTTGATGAACTTCAAGATTTCACAATGCGACAATTGTAATTATCATTCTAATAGATGTTATTCTCGTCACAGGAGAATAATTGTTGAAATAATCAAGACCTTCCTTTTGCTTATAGCCTTTAATTACAAGTCTTGCTTTATACTTGTCTATTGACCCATTTGCTTTCAATTTCCTTTTGAAAATCCATTTGGAACTTAAAGGTTTACAGTCTGGTGGAAGATCAACTAGTTCCCAAGTGTGATTTTGCAAAATAGAGTCAATTTCACTTTTGATAGATTCTTTCCACAAAGGACTATCAGTGGAGTTCACTGCCTCTTTAAAGGTACGAGGTTCACTTTCAAGCATATATGTCAAAAAAATCTGACCCAAAGGATTTTTCTATCCTTGCTCTCTTACTTCTTCTGGGTTCAACCTCAGACTCAGTGTCTTGATATTGACTACTTTCATTAGCAGCTTGGCTAGTTCCAGTACCAGCCTCACGTGTCCGTTTCGAAGAACTCGATTCCCATCTAGACTTACATGGAAACACATTTTCAAAGAATGATGCATTTCTCGATTCCATTACCGTGCCCTCATGTATATTAGAAATTTCTGATTTATGCACAAGGTAGCGATAAGCCGTACTGTTATGTGCATATCCGATGAAAATGCAATCAACTATTCTAGGTTTATTTTTCACTTTTTTAGGTTTAGGGACTACCACCTTAGCCAAACATCCTCACACTCGCAAGTAATCATAGGATGAATTTCTTCCTTCCTATAGTTCATATGAAGTTTTCTCTTGTTTCTTTTTAGGAACCTTATTTAAAAGGTAGTTAGCCGACAAAATGACGTCTCCCCACGTGTTGGGTAGTAAACCAGAACTTTGTAGCATTGCATTCATCATTTCAATCAATGTAAGATTCTTTCATTCAACAACACCGTTTGATTGTGGAGAGTAAGTGACAGGACCCACCCCAGGTTAAACCCTTTTAACCCGAAGTAAATCCTGCGGGGACCACCTCAAGGGAACTTCTTACCGAAACCCCCTTGAAATGGCCAACCCTTCCTACTAAACTAACTAAACCGGGTTAGTCAGAGCAGTCTACAGAGATGATTACCCCAAAGAATTTTTACGCAGCAACGGAATGATCGACTATGCCTCGACTCTCGTACGCGCTCGACCTCCTCTCAGGAACCCTGCATCACTGGGCATTTAAAAACGAAAGGCCCAGGGGAGAAACATTTAAAAACTGTTAGAGTGAGTGGACGAAAATCAAATATAAAACTCTATTTCTTTTAATGCTCTCCCAAAAATGTTTTGATTTAAACATTTATTTATGCATGCCCACAAATACCAAATATTCCACAATTGCATGATAAGATAAACAAGGATTATGAGAAGAGAAATGTTCTCAAACATAATCAGTCTGACCTCTCAGACTAGGGTCGGAGCTAAGAGCTCTAGTAGCGCCCTCACGCTACTCTATGCTAGCTATATAAAATAATACGGTCAACCCTTGAAATATCAACCTGACCTCTCAGGCTTGTCTGCCCTCTCAGACCAGGGTCGGAGCTAAGAGCTCTAAATAGAATAATAACGGTCAACCCTTATAATAACAACCTGACCTCTCAGGCTTGTCTGTCCACTCAGACCAGGGTCGGAGCTAAGAGCTCTAAATAAAATGATACGGTCAACCCTCATAGTGCACTACGTAGTTTGCCTGACCTCTCAGGCTAGGGTCGGAGCTAAGAGCTCTAGTAGCGCCCTCACGCTACTCTAGCTAGCATATTTATTGGTCAACCCTTAAAATAAATATTCATAACAATACATTAATCAAATTCTCTTCCCAAACAAATCAGTAAAACAATTCCTTGTCATATATGCATAAATCCACTTTCCAACGAAATCTCGGGTTCAAATCCATTCAAATGACGGGCCATCCCCGTTTATAACCATTTTCAGAAAGAAATAGCAAATTGGAGGAATAATGGTAAATACGTTTAAGCATAAAAATCAAGAAAACCTTTAACCAAGGTTCCCGCTAAACTTTATCCAAATAATACCTCCAAGAACCCGAGAAAATATAATTCTCGAAAACGATCATAAAAACCATGCAATTAAATCGATAATTAAGGCATGCATTCATTTAAAATAATATGTCCACTCACAGTACTATTGCGACCTTCTTCCCGCTCGGAAAGCTCCTCGAGCGAAACTCTCGAACTAACCGCGTAGTCGAGACCGTCTCACGTACGACCAGACTGTACCAACAAATCATCATATTAGTCGTTCACAGTTGACTTGGTCTTTTCCTAGTTTGACCAGGAACTCCTATTTGACCACAAGTTGACCGAGTTCCTTTTTATGACATTTTACCCTTTTTGACTTTCTTTCCCGGTTATCGACTCTTAACTCAATTTACCGGAAGTCCGACTCAGTTTCCGAACTTTCCTTTATTACTTTAACTTGACGTTAGGGTGTCACGTATTAATCAATATATTTGACCTTGAGTCGATTTACCGATTAAACCTTTTCACATCAATTCCAGTTATCAATTCCCGATAACAATTTAACTCTTTACCCATTTAACCAAAAATTGTCACATTCATTGAGCTTCAGTTCTTAAACCATTTTTCTGAAAATGCAACTTTCCCAAAGTGAAAGCTTTCCTTTAATGGAAACTTTCCCAAAATGGAAAGTTTCCCAAATTAACAGGTTTCCAAACTTAGAAGGTTTCCCAAAATGGAACTTCCTAATTACGTCCAATTAACCGTAATTAATCCAATTCTTTAATTTACGGAAACTTTACGACAATTAGGTTATTGAAAGAATCAACTCCTACCTCTTCGGCATTCAGCCGGTTTTACCGTATCACCGGAATCTTCGCCGGATTCCGGTGACTTGCCGGAATTTCGCCAGAATTTCCCCGTTTCTCGATCACCAAGTTATCGACATGAAACCACGCAACAACACTAAGTCAGCAACCCAACAATGATTCCAATCACACCAAACAATAAAAATGCAGCATTCAACTTCCTTTGCCCACTCTACAATTTCATCAATTCTAAACCATTGAAATCATCAACACTACTGCCAAAGAACACACATACACACACACTGCTCAGAATTCAATTGTTCCTTCTCTAATCAACAACACAGCCTCAACTTCACATCACCAAACTACAATAGACTTCAGATAAACAAGAACTCCATCTCATGCACACAAGCTCAACCTAAAACCCAAACTCTGAAACCCAAAACCATAACTGTCGTCACTGTGTTCGTTGCCGAACACAGTAACAATAATCAAACACCCAACTTCCTCCCAACTCAATCAAACTCCAATCTAATTATACAGAAGAGCAGAGTTCAATGATTAACTAAGTATTGATACCTGGATGAACCTAGAATCTCCAAGTCTGCGTCTTCTCCTTCTCTGCCCCTAACCGAGCACAGAGCTCTCGGTCTCGACCTGCTGCAGCTGTAGTCAAGCTGCTGCTGTTGCGTCCCCTTTGGAAGGCCACACGCCTCTTCCAAGAAAGAAGAACTCGATCAGGGGAAACAATTTGAAGATTGAGGTTTTACTGAGTTGGTCTCCAATTTGAGCAGAGGATGGATTCTTACCGAATCGGTGGCAGGGATAAGGAGACGAGAGGCCGGAGAACTCCTTGGGTGATCGCCGATGGGCCACAGGCGACTTGATGGCGGAGCTCTGCCATGGTGGGCGATCGGAGCAGAGAGGCGAGGAAGGGAATCGGAGGAGAGGGTCTCCCCGTGGTCAACATCTTCTTCCTTTATATACACGGTTCAACGGACCAGATCGAAACCCTACTCGATCTGATGGTCCGAAATTAAAGAAGATAAAAAAATAAAAAAGGTAAAATGGTAATCCTTCTTTTTACCGGAATAGTAATTAGAAATTACCATAAACTTCAGAAATTCACAGAAATTAGCCGGAAGCTTCGAAAAATATTCTGAAAATACCGGGAGACTCGTGTCGACACGTACTACAACATCGAGTCATCAATTCAGGTATTTGGAATACTTTTAAAAACTCGAAAATTAACTCGAGCGATAACTTATCGAATTACCGATCGCAATTAGAAGTCCTCGGTAACCCGTGAATCTCTGTAAAAGGTAACTTTTGGGTACGGGGTGTCACATAAGATAACTTTAACAGATTCGGGGTGTGACAATTCTCCCCACCTTATAAAAATTTCGTCCTCGAAATTTCTATATTCGAAGTCCAACACTGTGGGGGATCGTACCACCTAAAATAAAATTGCTCTCCAATGCCAACTTCCCGTACTAACCAGAAGTCTAATGACATAGGATGTAAGGTAGTAAACTTATTTCCGTAACAAGAACATACGTGACACTAGGCATCCATTAACTCTAAGGATACCCAACATATTCATCAAACTCATGTAATCTTGTCACGTGTCACATCTAGCCAACGTAGCACTCCTTCCTACGTGGATGATAACCTCCAATATCAACTTCCTTCATTTTCTGACACCCGACCACACTTCTCGGGTCAAACTAAAACATCTAAAGTCTTACCGTGGATCACAATGATTTTCTCTTGAATCAATGATTAACTGATTCACCGAATTCTCACTGTACTACATCTCATTTATGAGGTGGAATACGACACTGACTATCACTGATCCGCCATCTGTAATCCTCTGATATCAATATACAACGTGGGGTCAACACCCATGACAACATGCCCACAAGAAAACCATGTGACTTGTGTTACACAAGCCGTCACCTCATTTGAACTAGGCTCCCTGATCTGGTTTACGCTTTCTAAAAACCATTCTGTCAAGTTGTCCTGTTGTAGAGTAATTGTCTTCCCTTACTCTATCCTTACTCAAACCACTGACACACACAGGACACAAACTGCCATGAATTCTTTTGCGTAAATCCAAAACCATAGCCTTTAAATCAGGGAGATACAAGTCTCCAGACATCGAGATCCCACAATACTTACTCCTCGCATGAAGACAAATTGTCATGCTACACACTGCTCACGTAACTATTCTGACAACACACATCCTGACCTTTTTACTCACAAGCCAAACATAAAATCGCTTGCTCAATTATCACCTCGTGGAACTACAACGTACTTTACCACGGTAATACCTCACCGTACTACTCATAGGTGAGGTACCACTGACCTCCCCATCTCTTACTTTAACCTGGAATGACGCATAGTGCAGAACTTGCACTTCAACCATAACTGTGCGTCTATTAAACAATATCCGCATCACACTCTGGGATAAACTTACCATTAAATGACTCCCAGAGCCTTACCCGCTCAACAAGGTTATTCCATTCCCAGATGCCTCCATTACCACTTCATCCGGCAGTAACTGACAACTTGGGACATTTAACCAGATCAGACTTCTTCATGAAATTTAGTGCCACTGGTGCACACCCAAAGGAACCCCTGATCAACGCATCGGGAATTAATTCCACCGAACTTAGCCGTATTGATCACCGAGCATCCAGTTATCAAGGCACAATATAACAAATACCATCACCGCACTGGGCGCTTAAACATCACAGAGTCAACTCGTACTACTAGACAGTCTCTCACAAAACTGTCCCCCATGCTCTGCCAGTTTACCATCCACCGCAACCTTTATTCGGTAAGATTCAAAATTCTCAATCGCTTAACACTCCAGATCCTAAATTACAAGATCCACTGCCACACGTTAACATCCTCTCAGATCATAACTTAATCTGAACGTGGCTTAATCACTCCACGGTTTCCGATGGAGTGTTGCACAACTTAGCAACATACCTCGCTGCTCTTGTTACAATATTACCACACTTAGGCTCGTAACACTTTCGAGTAATTAAGGAAAACCTTTCCTAGTTCCACCGCACTTCATACTTACCGAAAAGTTGACAATTTCGAAAGTCACCTCCAATGATCTTTCTTGCTACCACTCTACACTCGTGGTGTCAAGAACTGCCGCTAGGTCAACATTCATAACAATTAGGGTCACTTCTCAAATGACCAATGACCATAGCAATGCCAACAATACTTTAATCCTCTCAGGATTTCATTATGTACACCTTCGGTTACAATATTTGATTAGTCCACAGCCAGTGGGTGCACAAATTCTCATGTCATCAAGCTCAGTTAATCGTCCTCACAGAAACCAAGTGTCATAACAGATGACTTGGGTTACAGGTTCAAGCTTGACCATCTACTAACATTCTCACTCATATTCAAAGATTCAGTAGACCTTGCCCCACTGCTGTCACTTCACCTTTTCCGTGCATTTAACTCAGCAGGCTAATCAACCACTTACTGACCACATAAAATAATCTCGCTAACCATCATAAGAGTCGGAGCGACTATGAATGACCCACCTCCGACATATACTTAAATGGTTAGGCCATCTTCTGGACGTTTTGTACAGAAACTTCTAACCAAACGTCCTTAATCTCCGTTCTCAATAAATGGAACTCTCATGACACATTCTTAAGATGATGTCATCACCAGCCTTAGTCACATACCTGGTGTCATTTTTGACCACACACCGCTGCACCTAATAATTATATTTTGTCAGCATGTGCTACCCAAATTTCAACTTTACCACTTCCCTACACAGGAGGGTACACGTGCTCGTGTGGGGTATACCCATGTACATCTTCAGCCGTCAAACAATGCCGTTTGCACAACTACCAGTTCCTACACCACAATAATACCAAGTCCATCAAGGCTCGTATCACTATCTCCGGTACCCCAAGCACTCTGGGTCCATGACCCGGTGGCTTATTGCCACTTCCAACATGTTCCTTTAAATCCTGAAACCAATTACGCTTAGCTACAACTGATAACACTCGCTCGATCTGTAAATCGGACTCTAACACAGCCAACCTGGAGACTCCTCCACAGGTGTACCAATTAAAATACTTTGATCACAGGTGGATAACTCACCTTATGGTTGACATGAGCCCCAAGATCTGGTGACACAATTTAATTTCTGCCTCCACGATAAATGGTCCAATGATCATTGTCACCAACCATTCAAATCACGCTTGGACTCACCAACAAATCAAACCTTCTAGTACCCCAATCGTGGGTGGCTGGAGCGAAGAGGAACTCGTCGTAACTGACGACAACAATGTCAGCACCAAAGCTGACCCAAGCCATTAGTTTCAGTGGCTGTCACAATAAGCATCGAGGGACCAAACCAGCCTGTACTTCCTTAACATTTCCAGCAGTGTCACATCATGGACTCGTCACCCGAATCAAGTCCATTGATCCCAAAATGACTACACTCATTTTCCCTGAGTCATTCCACTTTCATAAGTCCGTTGGTTTCTCCAAAACCACACTAATGACGAACCTCAACAAAGTCGTGACAATCGTCAAATCTCAATATTCAACTTTTCTGAAATATCGCGCTAGGCAACTGCAGCTCCTTTTTCCAACGCAGAACGCAATCTCTTTCAATAACTCGTATGACTCTTCACTGCTAAGAGCCTCATTACACGAACACCAAGGCCTTGCCTTAGGCTTCTACAGCATCCCTGTCAACAACCATGACAGCCTCTCAGGTGTGAATTAGCTGTTTCACCACCGAGTACTTACACATAATGCTCAACGTTAAACAACGTGAGTTTACAGCTCGATCCCCAACTCAAATCTCAATAAATCGATGGGGAACACATAAACATATATACGTAACGAGCTTACCTTGTTCCTTACAGGAGTTCATAGTGAGGTCGGCGTACTGAGGCATAGTCTTGAAGATTCGATCGTTTATAGGACCACTCGGTCCATATCTCAATCAGGAAGTACTAACTCATATCCTCAATAAACACTAAGCGTCCAAGCATAAAATGCCGATGGATCCGCCGCGGTCGGACCATCACTCTATAGACACTAAGTGATACGAAGTATATGAGGTAGTAACAGGAAACGATAACCTAATGCTCTGATACCATTGACAGGACCCACCCCAGGTTAAACCCTTTTAACCCGAAGTAAATCCTGCGGGGACCACCTCAAGGGAACTTCTTACCGAAACCCCCTTGAAATGGCCAACCCTTCCTACTAAACTAACTAAACCGGGTTAGTCAGAGCAGTCTACAGAGATGATTACCCCAAAGAATTTTTACGCAGCAACGGAATGATCGACTATGCCTCGACTCTCGTACGCGCTCGACCTCCTCTCAGGAACCCTGCATCACTGGGCATTTAAAAACGAAAGGCCCAGGGGAGAAACATTTAAAAACTGTTAGAGTGAGTGGACGAAAATCAAATATAAAACTCTATTTCTTTTAATGCTCTCCCAAAAATGTTTTGATTTAAACATTTATTTATGCATGCCCACAAATACCAAATATTCCACAATTGCATGATAAGATAAACAAGGATTATGGGAAGAGAAATGTTCTTAAACATAATCAGTCTGACCTCTCAGACTAGGGTCGGAGCTAAGAGCTCTAGTAGCGCCCTCACGCTACTCTATGCTAGCTATATAAAATAATACGGTCAACCCTTGAAATATCAACCTGACCTCTCAGGCTTGTCTGTCCTCTCAGACCAGGGTCGGAGCTAAGAGCTCTAAATAGAATAATAACGGTCAACCCTTATAATAACAACCTGACCTCTCAGGCTTGTCTGTCCACTCAGACCAGGGTCGGAGCTAAGAGCTCTAAATAAAATGATACGGTCAACCCTCATAGTGCACTACGTAGTTTGCCTGACCTCTCAGGCTAGGGTCGGAGCTAAGAGCTCTAGTAGCGCCCTCACGCTACTCTAGCTAGCATATTTATTGGTCAACCCTTAAAATAAATATTCATAACAATACATTAATCAAATTCTCTTCCCAAACAAATCAGTAAAACAATTCCTTGTCATATATGCATAAATCCACTTTCCAACGAAATCTCGGGTTCAAATCCATTCAAATGACGGGCCATCCCCGTTTATAACCATTTTCAGAAAGAAATAGCAAATTGGAGGAATAATGGTAAATACGTTTAAGCATAAAAATCAAGAAAACCTTTAACCAAGGTTCCCGCTAAACTTTATCCAAATAATACCTCCAAGAACCCGAGAAAATATAATTCTCGAAAACGATCATAAAAACCATGCAATTAAATCGATAATTAAGGCATGCATTCATTTAAAATAATATGTCCACTCACAGTACTATTGCGACCTTCTTCCCGCTCGGAAAGCTCCTCGAGCGAAACTCTCGAACTAACCGCGTAGTCGAGACCGTCTCACGTACGACCAGACTGTACCAACAAATCATCATATTAGTCGTTCACAGTTGACTTGGTCTTTTCCTAGTTTGACCAGGAACTCCTATTTGACCACAAGTTGACCGAGTTCCTTTTTATGACATTTTACCCTTTTTGACTTTCTTTCCCGGTTATCGACTCTTAACTCAATTTACCGGAAGTCCGACTCAGTTTCCGAACTTTCCTTTATTACTTTAACTTGACGTTAGGGTGTCACGTATTAATCAATATATTTGACCTTGAGTCGATTTACCGATTAAACCTTTTCACATCAATTCCAGTTATCAATTCCCGATAACAATTTAACTCTTTACCCATTTAACCAAAAATTGTCACATTCATTGAGCTTCAGTTCTTAAACCATTTTTCTGAAAATGCAACTTTCCCAAAGTGAAAGCTTTCCTTTAATGGAAACTTTCCCAAAATGGAAAGTTTCCCAAATTAACAGGTTTCCAAACTTAGAAGGTTTCCCAAAATGGAACTTCCTAATTACGTCCAATTAACCGTATTAATCCAATTCTTTAATTTACGGAAACTTTACGACAATTAGGTTATTGAAAGAATCAACTCCTACCTCTTCGGCATTCAGCCGGTTTTACCGTATCACCGGAATCTTCGCCGGATTCCGGTGACTTGCCGGAATTTCGCCAGAATTTCCCCGTTTCTCGATCACCAAGTTATCGACATGAAACCACGCAACAACACTAAGTCAGCAACCCAACAATGATTCCAATCACACCAAACAATAAAAATGCAGCATTCAACTTCCTTTGCCCACTCTACAATTTCATCAATTCTAAACCATTGAAATCATCAACACTACTGCCAAAGAACACACATACACACACACTGCTCAGAATTCAATTGTTCCTTCTCTAATCAACAACACAGCCTCAACTTCACATCACCAAACTACAATAGACTTCAGATAAACAAGAACTCCATCTCATGCACACAAGCTCAACCTAAAACCCAAACTCTGAAACCCAAAACCATAACTGTCGTCACTGTGTTCGTTGCCGAACACAGTAACAATAATCAAACACCCAACTTCCTCCCAACTCAATCAAACTCCAATCTAATTATACAGAAGAGCAGAGTTCAATGATTAACTAAGTATTGATACCTGGATGAACCTAGAATCTCCAAGTCTGCGTCTTCTCCTTCTCTGCCCCTAACCGAGCACAGAGCTCTCGGTCTCGACCTGCTGCAGCTGTAGTCAAGCTGCTGCTGTTGCGTCCCCTTTGGAAGGCCACACGCCTCTTCCAAGAAAGAAGAACTCGATCAGGGGAAACAATTTGAAGATTGAGGTTTTACTGAGTTGGTCTCCAATTTGAGCAGAGGATGGATTCTTACCGAATCGGTGGCAGGGATAAGGAGACGAGAGGCCGGAGAACTCCTTGGGTGATCGCCGATGGGCCACAGGCGACTTGATGGCGGAGCTCTGCCATGGTGGGCGATCGGAGCAGAGAGGCGAGGAAGGGAATCGGAGGAGAGGGTCTCCCCGTGGTCAACATCTTCTTCCTTTATATACACGGTTCAACGGACCAGATCGAAACCCTACTCGATCTGATGGTCCGAAATTAAAGAAGATAAAAAAATAAAAAAGGTAAAATGGTAATCCTTCTTTTTACCGGAATAGTAATTAGAAATTACCATAAACTTCAGAAATTCACAGAAATTAGCCGGAAGCTTCGAAAAATATTCTGAAAATACCGGGAGACTCGTGTCGACACGTACTACAACATCGAGTCATCAATTCAGGTATTTGGAATACTTTTAAAAACTCGAAAATTAACTCGAGCGATAACTTATCGAATTACCGATCGCAATTAGAAGTCCTCGGTAACCCGTGAATCTCTGTAAAAGGTAACTTTTGGGTACGGGGTGTCACATAAGATAACTTTAACAGATTCGGGGTGTGACAAGTGTGGTTGTTTCATGATTAATCTCATGCTGAGCACAAAATTTACCAAATGGTGATTTATATTTACCTCATCGATCACTTCTCAATACTTTTACTTTCTTATCGAATTAGTTTTCCACCTCACTCTTATAGAAAACAAACTTCTCTATTGCCTCATCTTTGCTCTTCAGCAAATACACATAGCAGTATTTCGTGCTATCATCGATAAAGGTAATGAAATATTGGGTACCATCTCTTGACTGTGTTGGTTTTAAAGCACATACATCGCTATGGATTAAATAAAGAGGTTCATTTTTCTTTCAACGCTTTTGAAAGATGATCTCCTTAGTTTTGCCTCTACACAAGTCTCACACTTATGTTTTGCATCAACTTGGAATTTTGGTAAGTGTTCCATGTTAATTAGCCTTTGCTAATTACCATAATTAACATGTCCTAGTCTACCATGCCACAAATTGGAAAACTCAAGCATATAAGTGGAAGTACTAGCTTCATTCATATTTTTGACAATAGTCATTACATTCAATTTGAACATTCCACCACTCATATAACCCTTACCCACATACATTCCACCCTTAGACAAAACAACTTTGTCAGACTCGATCACAATGCGAAAACCACGAGTGTTCAACAGTGCACAAGAGATAAGGTTCTTGCAGATATCAGAAACATACACAACATTGTTCAAAATTAGCTCCTTTCCAGAGGTCATCTTTAGAACCACCTTGCCCTTGCCCTCAACGACAGATGTGGCCGAGTTCGCCATGTACATTATCTCCCTATCAGTGCTGGGTTCAAATTTAGAGAACATATTCTTATCAGCACATACATGACGAGTTGCTCCAGTGTCGTGCCACTATTCCTTTGGGTTTGAAACCACCATGTTCATCTCAGACACCACAGCAGAGAGGTTCATGTCAGAGATATCCCTTATGACTTCTTCAATCGTGTTGGCTTCCTTATTCTTCTTCTTTGGCTTGTTGCAGTCAACAACTCTGTAACCAGTCTTGTCACAATTGAAGCACTTGCCTTCAAATCTAGGCTTCTTGGAAATGCCCCATCTTGGTCCGAGCTTGGACCCTTAATTTTTGAACTCCTTGGTCTTGGAGCTTTGGCCATGTTCTACAACATTTGCCTTAGTGGAGTAGCCACTAACCCATGTCTTCTTTTTAGATCCTCAGTTGTCTTCTTCAATGTGAAGCCTGACCTCCAGATCTTCCAAGTTTATTTCCCTTCTCTCGTGCTTCAAATAATTCTTGAAGTCTTTCTAAGCTGGTGGCAATTTCTCAATAACACATGCCACTTGAAAGCTTTCTCCAAGCTTCATCCCTTCAGCGTGAATTTCATGCAGGATCAACTAGATTTATGAGAATTGACTCATCACAGTTTTGGAATCCACCATCTTATAATCAAGGAAGCGGTCCATAATAAATTTTTTGGCACCGGCATCTTCAGTTTTATATTTCTTCTCAAGAGATTCCCACAGCTCCTTAGCTGTTCCCATGCTAATGTGCATATTGTACAAAGATTCAGCCAAACAATTCATGATATAGTTTCTGCACAGATAGCCACGACTATTCCATGCATTCACAACTGCAATTTTTGCTTCATCATCTTGCTCATCTTCTTTGAGCTCAGGAGCTTTCTCAGTCAGAAACCTTGCCAGATTCAGAGTGGTCAAATAAAACATCATCTTTTGTTGCCACCTCTTGAAGTGCAGCCCATTGAACTTCTCAGGTTTCTCACCATGAGACACCGACACAGGTACATGAGCAGTAGTAACAGCAGGAATGATTGACACTTAGGTTGAAGAGCTACTCCCGACTTCTCAGAATTAAATTCCATTTTTTCTAAAAATGTTAACAATACAAGTTAATATTGATTCATATCAACAATATTCGCAATTGGTAACACAAAATAAAGGCAAATCAATATTAATTTGGCTACTCCTCAATTCATTTGGTAATTCCAGTCAGACACGACCAGGTAAGAAGATGAAGCTTTAGTGGAGTGTGACTCTCTTAAGACCATTGCCTCAATGGTTCTAGCCTAGACATCATGTCAAACTGAGTACGCCTAGTTAGAAAGATTCATAAACCAAAGCAATATTAATTTGTCTTAAGATTGTTAGAAAATATATCAAATATTGCAAATATATAATAACATAAATTTATTATAATTAAATAAATAATTATAACTAAAAACGCATAATACAAATATGATGATGAACACCAATGTTACCAACTCGGATTCAAGGATAGGAGGATGTTAAAGGAAGTCGAGTCATGTGTCTCACACACTTTCCTTAAGACAAATTATGTCTCCTCTTCGGTGCAAAGGTTTGATGACACTTGTCTCCTATTATACAACGACTGCTTGTCCCTTGAAACTGCACTGCTACTAAGGACACTGAATGAACTTGAAGTACATTCGTCTATCACCAGAACACAACTTAGAGAGGGAGAGAGAGAACTCAAGTAAGGAGAGATGCTTTGAGTTGGTGTGTTTAGAATGAGGGATGAAGTCACCTATTTATATTGGTGGGATTGGAGGAAAACTTGAATGCCATGAATAAGGTTACAACCTTTCACTAGCCCACTAACATGTCATTGATTCATGTTGTTACAAAAACCAAAAGACAAGGAAGTTGAAAGATCAACTATTACATGCATTACTTTGGTGACTATTTTCATTCACCTTTAACTATCAAAATGATTACAAAAAAATCTTTTATTTCTATCATTTTTCCAACAGCAACTACATAATGTAGTACGTATTTTCCATTACTTGCATAAACATACTCTAACGAACTTTTATATCTCTCTCTCTCGTTTTGTTTTTTTTGTTTTTTAGAATGACGGGTGACTTTTTCTATTTGCGACCCGGTAATTGCTATTAATAAGTTCATCATCACAAAATAAGCGTCATTGTTAGGACTTACTCCGGGTTAACCCCTTTAACCCGAAGTAAACCCTGCGGGGTCCATCTCAAGGGAAATTTTTACCAGAAACCTCCTTTTGAAATGGACAACCCTACCGGCTATTCAACGAAACGCTTCCACAATCAAATACAACTAAACACTATACTGGGGTAATCAGGGAATTCTACGTAAAAGTAAAACCTAAATATACTAAATAACGACAGCATAATGATTTGACTATGCCTCATTTTCAGTACGCATGATCTCCTCTCAGGAACCCTGCAATACTGGGCATTTGAAAATGAAGGACCCATGGGAAAACATTTAAAAACAGGACGTTAGAGTGAGTGGACAAAAATAAAATCCAGGTGCGAGAAAATATCTTAATTTAACGTTCTCCCTCTTATTGTTCCGAGAAATCATTTATGCATGCCTCCTTGGGAAATAATCTCAAATAATCATGTCGAAAAAGAAAACAACACTTGCCAATCTCATTAGCTTAAAACTCAGTATTAAAAATGGGGGAAGAGGTTTCACCATGACGGAGAGTTTCCCAGACTAGGGTTGGAACCTTAAGGCTACTAAGTAATATGACGACCCTTTATGGCAGAGAGATTCCACTATGACGATGAGCCTCTCAGGCTAGAGTCGGAACCCTCTAGGACTACTATTACTCCGCTCCACTTCTAAAGTGAGGGGGCCGTATGGCTAGCTAGCATCTTTATATATATGACTACCCTTCATGGTGATGAAAACATGCAAATACGAAAAGTCATTATTATATGACTCGTCCCCCTTATATTAAAACATGCATCTCATGCATAAGGCACGGTTCCCCGACCGTCCTTAAAACTATGACCATAAAACAATGCATCTCAAATTTAATCATTATAACACTGATTTTAGCCGACATAACATAGGGGCTTACGGAAGGGAAGCAACCCGCCTTCCTGGCCCCACCGGCTCGTTAAAGTAATAAAAATTATGTTGTTTAGTATAAAAATACGACATGCATTAATTCAAAACAAAGGTCTACTCACAGTACTTAATGCGACCTCCTCAGTGCTCGGAATACTCCTCGAGCGCAATCTCAAAACAACCACATGGTCGAACCCGTCTCATGTTCAAACATAAAATGTAAAATTAACCCAACAATTTAGTCTTTAAAACTGTTGAATTAATCTTTTCCTAGGTTGACTAGGAAATCTTAATTTGACCAAGAGTTGATTAACCAAAATCCTTTTTCCGACTTATCAACAAATAGAACTATTTTCGATTATCAACTCGACATTTAGTTTCCGACTTCATAACCTTAACACCTCAACTTGCTTTACTATTTTACTTGATGTTAGGTGACACAGTAATTTGTGATAGACACCCAATCAACCGCTTAATCAATTTACTAATTGTGAGTCGATATTCCGAGTATGAAATTATCCGAATTATTACAATGATCAACTTGATTTTTGACAAAGATTCCTGAGTTGACCTGATTCTCATTTAAAGATCCAATTGACTTGTTTTTCCCGGTTAACTTAGCTTGACTCATCTTTTTACCGGTAAACTTCCAAAAAATGGAAACTTTCCAAAAAGGGAAAGTTTTTCAAAATAGAAACTTCCTATTTAAGGCAAGTTGTCGTAATTACCCGGTTCACAATTTAGCAGAAACCTTACGAATTTAAAGTTATCAGGAAAATCAAATTCTACCTCTTCGACTCACGGTCGGATTCACTGCATCCCTAGAGCAGTCACCGGATTCTGGCAACTTGCCGGAATCTTCTGCCAGATTCCGGTCATCTTACCAAAATTTTGCCATGGCTTTGCCATAGCTCCATTTTAACCAAGTTCTCGACAACAGCAACAAAACACAACAAAATCATTACCAAGATAACAATTACAACAACATAGAGATTCATGGGACCGATTCTTACCCTCTGTTCAATCTGCAACACAACCAACGACCCTCCTCTGCCGTGGTGGCCGCCAAGCAGCCTTCTGCCTTCACCTATTTCACTAGTTACTCAAAGAAAACATCCTCCTGCGCCTCTGCCTATGGCTTTGAATCTGCCTCCAAAGATGTTGTCTCTACCCCAACTCCTCCAAATCTCCATCTCCTCCTCCAACAATACTAAAACCCATTAAACTCTAAAAAAATAAACCCCACACCAACTTCAAAGCTCAAGGACAAAGCTTCCTCACCTTATCCTCGAAGCTTCACCACCACCACCACCACCACCACCGAGCAGCCTAGCAGTAGCGACAGCTACAACACCTCCAGCTGACCTGCAGTCTCGACTCGACCTACAACTCCATTTGCTAGCCTCACTTGAGCTTCAGAAGTCCGCTTGGAATCCAAAACTTCATCGCCGGAGTCTCACCGAAAAATAAAGAGGAAAACAGAATTAGAGCATTTCGAATTAGGATTCAAAATTGATTACTCAAGCCATGGGAATGAAGGAAAGGAGGAGGTGACGAAACCTACCATTGACGAGCCAAAAGGTCGCCTGAGCTGGCCTAACTCCGACGAGCACAACCGTGCTTCACCTCGGGCGACATCCCTCGTCTTGGGTTCTATGAAGAAATTTCTTTGTGGGTTTTGTTGAGAAGAGGAAGAGGAGTGTTCTGGTGGTGGTGCGCCGGTGAGAGGTGGCCAAACAGCAGGGCGCCGGTGTGCGAAACCAGAGGTGTTGAGAGAGCGAGAGGAGAGAGAGAGACGGGGGGGGGGGAGGGTCTGACCCGAGTCAACCCTCTCCCAACTATTTATAATGAAATCGACGGCCAGGATTAAAACCCTAATCGATCTGATGGTCTAGATTAAAAGAAGGTGAAAAGTAAATGGTTAAATGGTAATTAAAAATTACTAGAAACTTTAGAAATTCGTAGAAAATAGACGGAAGCTCCGAAAATACCGGGAGACTCGTGTCGACACGAACTACAACCTCGAGTCATTAAATGAAGAATTTATAGAGTTTAGAAAAACTCAAAAATAAACTCGAGCGATAACTTATTAAATTACTGGTCGCAGTTAAAAGTTCTCGGTAACTCACAAACCCTTGTAAAAGGTAACTTTTAGGTACGGGGTGTTACAGTCATTGATTTACTTCTTAAAACCTAAAAAGAAGATAAAAATTGTAAGACCCCGCCCCAAAAATTTCCCTTTTACCGGGATCAGATAGGTTACAAAGGGTTGTAACCGCGCTGTTAGTTTTTCCTGAAATAATAATCGAGTTTAATATTGAATTAATGACCCGAGGGGGTAGATTATGTTAATACGAGTCCTCCGGTATGTCCGGAACATTTTTCGGAGCCCCGAGCTATTTATTACAGATATATTTAGTTTACGGAAGTAATAAATGTTATTTACTTTACCGTAAAAAATTACTTTACGACAAGTCGAGAATTTGGAGAAACTTCCTTCGGGGAAGTTGTAGAGGACGTTAGTACGAACTCGTGGGTATGTCCTACCTTTTAATCAGAGTTTGTATGCGAAAGTTATTTGGGATAATGTATAGTTATTTCACGATAAATAGTAAATAACAAAGTATATATTTACTGTTCACGGTAACTTTTTATTATTAAATCTGGAGGTTTTTCCCAGTTATGACGTTATTTAAAATAAGAGCTACGTGTGGCTTGATCCCTGAGTACAAGGTACGTAGGCTGCCTGACTGGGTTTCGGGTGCAGTCACAAATAATATTAGAACCCTAGGTTCTCTAAAGTAATCAGCATGAAATCCAAATACGGAAATCGGGATAACCTTCGGTTGTGAGGTCTATTCCGGTATCGTTTGGATTGTTTAAAATGGTTTGGGAAAAAGGATTATCCATTCTCAAGGGGGATTTCGAGTAAATCTCTCTTGGGATGAGTCCCGCACGTCCTATCCCGAATTTAGAGAGGTAAACTTGAGCCGAGGCGTGACAAAAATGGTAAAATTGGTAACGCAATATTATGAGGTCATCCTTACCTAAGAAAATCTGTATATATATAAGTATCATTTACAAGACATACTAATGTATACAATTTCATTAAAAAGAAAAAAATATCTTGAAAGTTCAAAATTTTAAAACCATACATCTTAAACACAAAATATATAAGATCATAACCGTAAGTCAAAGTTTTTGCAACATTGACCGTTGACTTTGGTTTAAACGGTTCGGTTTTTGCCAAGAACTAAAATATCGAGTTTCATGGAAATTTTAACAGTTTGAAAAATGGATATTTTGGTGAAAATATGGAAAAAATATCTATTTTTATTAAAATTTCAAAAAAAGAAAGAATGTGAAGTATATAGCGCGTGTATATATATATATATATATAGTGCGGATCAGGAGCGGAGGTCCGTTCCTAAGCTTAGGAACGGATTTCATCATTTGACCCACTTTCCGATCGAATTTCCTCAAATTTCCTTCTAGACATATCTATATCATCTTGTGTAGATCATCTCTACAAAATTTCAGCCAATTTGGTGATCATAAAGGCCTTCAAACTTGCGTTACAAAACTGACGGACAGAATTATGTCCTGTTTGTCCATCTTTTTTGTAACATAAGTTTGAAGGTCTTTCTGACCACCAAATTGACTGAAATTTTGCAGAGATGATCTACACAAGATGATATAGATATGTCTAGAAGGAAGTTTGAGGAAATTCGATCGGGAAGTGGGTCAAAATGATGAAATCCGTTCCTAAGCTTAGGAACGGACCTCCGCTCCTGATCCAGACTATATATATATATATATATATCAAAATGTGTTTTGAATTGAACAAATACCATCTTATACATGACATAATCTCTGCCCATAACAGATCATGCCTTTGAGGAATTAAACTATCAAGCTGAGAGACGACATGTAGTAGATCAGAACAGTGACGTTCGAATTCTGAGAAGTTTTTGGAATGTGGTGACTACGTACATTATATTTCTTCATTTTTTTAGTTATAATTCCACATATGGTGTTTGCTTCTGCAGTATATATTGGTAAACAAGCACAATATATAACACGCAGACCTAAGTGACCTAAATCTCTCTCTCTCTCTCTCTCTCTCTCTCTATAAGTTTGGTGATTCTATCGTCGACTCAATCCCAGCCTCCTGCAAAACATTTCCATACTTCTCTGACTCATCGATCGTCATCATCTTCATCACGAATCAGAACAAACATTCTCTCACTCGTTGTTGCTTTTACCCTTCTCTCTCTCAGAATACAAGCAAGCTAGCTTTGACTACTTTCTCCTATAAATATATAGCTGCTCGAGGCCTTTCGATCTCACAGCCCGGCCATCTGTGTTTTCCTCTATAAAAACTGAAAGTTAAGATGCAGTCTTCATCTCAAAGCCATTTTCTGTCACCATTTATCCTTCTCATTATTTTACCTTCATATTTTTCCCTTCCACTTCTTGGCCATAACAACCCAGATCAGGAGCGACCTGTACTTGATCGTCGTCATCATCATCAAACGTATACTGGTCATAACTTTTCAATACTAAACACAAGCAGGAGGGAGCTTATTACAACCAGGGCTTCAGCTAAGGTTGTTTATAATGTGCATGATTTTGGAGCTAAAGCAAATGGAGGAGAAGACACCAAGGTGTTTGCATGTCCATCAATCTCTTTCTCCTTACAATTCATCATGAATCATGCTATCATCATTCTCTGTTTAGCTTCTCACTTGCCGTTTCTCACTGAAATTATGGCGTCTTTAATTTTTTTCACTTCTTCAACATACATTTTCGTTTCAAGTATTTGACATTGATGATCGAACTCGTTAAGTTGATGATTGCATATATTTTGTGGTTGTTAAGATACGGGTGGTGTAATTTTTGTTGTTGTAGGCATTTAGGAACGCATGGAATAAGGCATGCTCGAATTCTAGAGCAAGAACTGTTGAGCTCGTGGTCCCTAAGAACAGAAACTATCACCTCAAACCAATTACGTTCTCCGGTCCTTGCAAATCTCATGTCACCTTTAAAGTGAGTTTGTATCACTTATACTATATGTGCATCAAAGCATGCATATATTTTGTGAGCCAACACATTCACAAAGTTACATGCATACCTCAGATACTCAGACTAACGAAAAATACTCTTAATTTTATATGATTCTAATTTCATTAGTTCACGCTATATTTTGTGTTGGACATATGTATATATTCATCGATCTAGATCTATGGAACGATCAAAGCATCGCCAATTCTATCGGATTACAAAAGGGACAAAATGCATTGGATTACGTTCGAGAATTTGCAGAACTTCAGAGTTGAAGGTGGTGGCACTGGCATCATCAATGGCAATGGAAGGAAATGGTGGGAGAACTCTTGCAAAGTTAACAAGTCCCTGGTAAGTCATTTGCTTCAAAATTAATCTATTCTGATGATGACTAAAATATTGGACTAACTATTTTCCTTTTTCTTTTCTTATTCTGTGGAACCTTCCATTATTGTATCATAGCCTTGCACGAGCGCACCAACGGTAAGTTTGCATCTATGAGAGATCATATAATTCCAATTCCTAATAATTACCTAACACTTGATCTTCTTTTATATTAGCTACTAATCAAATCTGTTTTTTTCCTCTGTTTTCTTGTTACACTTTAGGCTGTGACTTTCTATAATTGCAATAATTTGGAGGTAGCCAATCTGAGGTTCCGAAATGCACAGAAAATGCATCTGTCTTTTCAGAAATGTGTGCTTGTAAAAGTTTTCAATCTGATAATAACAGCACCACAGAATAGTCCTAACACTGATGGAATCCATGTCACTGATACAAAATATATTCGCATAAACAGCTGCCAAATTAGCACAGGTAATTAGCTCCACAAAATAGGTCTTAGATAATTTACATGTCGAAAATTCTGACCGTAAAGTTATTCGGTTAAGTCATGACAATTAGTCTTGTAAGTTTGTAACATGACATATTGAAGAAAAATTCACCGGAAATTTTGTGTTGATGAAGGTGACGACTGTATTTCCATAGTGAGCGGATCAAGGAATGTTCAAGCTAGCGATATAACCTGCGGACCAGGTCATGGAATCAGGTACTGCATCAGATATATGGGGATATGATATTATTGATATAGCTATATATATATATATATCATATATGACAATGTTTCCAGAATTATAACAATCTCAATGCTCAATATGATGTTGGTAGCGCAGTATTGGAAGCTTAGGAGCTGGAAATTCAAACGCTCAGGTTTCAGATGTGGTAGTAAGTAGAGCCAGGCTTATGGGCACCACTAATGGACTCAGAATCAAGACTTGGCAAGGAGGTTTTGGTTATGCAAAAAACATCAGATTCGAAAATGTTGTATTGCACAATGTCACCAATCCCATAATCATAGACCAACATTACTGTGATCAGAAAAAACCATGCAAAGATCAGGTAATGCTACAGTCAGATATTTAGTATCACCTAGTTAGTATATTTAGTCCATATCAGTAACGTACATAAGTTGCAGGTTTCAGCAGTAAAAATAAGCGGAGTGGTATACCGAAACGTGAAAGGCACAAGTGCTTCTGAAGTGGCAGTAAAATTCGATTGCAGTGAGCACTTTGGATGTCGGAAGGTTTTGGTGCAAGACGTGAACATAGTGCCTCTAAATGATGAAGGGATTGCAACAGCTTCATGTCAGAATGTTGGAGTAAGTCATAGAGGAATAGTTTCACCAAAATGTTCTTCAACGAAGTAGAATCCATTGATAAGACAACAAATCAGTCTCCGATGAGCTTAATTACAATAGCATTTTAGTGCTGTAAAAAATATACGAAACATATAGAATCCCCTGGTTGATGTATACATTTTGAATGAATCTAGTCAGAAATTTTAACTTATCAAGCAAGAAACGCACACAAAATGTGTATGAACGGAGGGTTTATTATAATAATCGGGTGTGAGACTGAGCCTCCCAGCTAGACTAAGTTCCAAACCCTATATGAAAGGAGAGGGCGTAAGAAACAAGAAAAATGGGATAAAAATTCCGTGCCACATTAGATTAACTAATGTCAACAATAGTTCATTGAATCTTTCAATTCATTCTCTGTAAAGGAAAGCACTATAGTTCTGCAATTAGAATCTACCGCAATTTAAGTATGGTTTCGTTCCATTATCAGACATTATAGTACAAGTAAACTAATTAAACTACACTAGACTTCAGGAACTCGTACAAATGATTAGAAACATTTTCGGTGAACAACTGAAGGACCATTTTCATCGTAGTCTGCTTTGGTAACATGCTGATTCTGTGGAAACACAACTTTGGCCAGAATAGCACCCCCCACCCATGCTGAATAGTTTGTCAAGTTCTCCGGCATGTATTCTGGAGGCTGTTGAACAACAAGAAAGGATTAGAACCAACAATCTGAAATGCCCTGATGTATATCAAAGTATATTTTGCTTAATCGTATCTTTTGACAGGTGACTATATCAACAAAAAAATGTGACAGATAATTATATATTGGTTAGATGGACCTCAGTGACATGCAATTCCGTTATACAAATACAGTGACGCACAGCTAAGCAACCAACAACATTATGACCTTACTATAATATATGATTGTGACTGCAAGATTCCAAACTTTGGCACTAAAGATAGGGAAGACCAACTCCAAGATAGGGCGATTATGAAGCATTTGTGATACAATAGCCGCTCATAATGAACGTTATGTTACAGAGAAAAATTAAGAAAACCTACAACATTGTATAAGGACCACTAGTTTGACATTCAACAGCTCATTTCACTCTGCACTTTTCAGACAGTGTCTGATGAATTGCCTTTAATCAACTAGATGCTATGTCAAGAAGATGACATAATGTTGAATAAGTTGAAATATTCAGCAGATCATTTATAAGATTTTTACTGGACAGTGCAAACAATTTAACCAAGCCGACCTCCTCAAGCTAAAACATCATTGCAAATTTTCATTACTCAATTTTCACATTGCTTGTTCAAAGCAGTGCAATACCTAAAATTTTCTATGCTTGGAGGTTGGATAGTGAAAGACACCAACAGTTCACAAAAGAACAAGAAAAGGACACCAATAAAATAAATGACCTTAATTAGTGCAGGGCGGACGACAGATGAGCATAGATCAGCTTCTTTATGGAACCTTTCTTCAAAACCTGCAAGAAGTAATCCAACTACCAATCAGCAACGAGAGGAAAAGCTCAATTTTTTCTGAAAAAAAATCTGTTACATGTAAATTTCAATTTATTCTGATACAACTCATATTTGTAAAATATTTACAAACCCCGGGATCCCGGAACTTGGTGAATCCACTTATCACAAGTATTGGATATAATAAAATTCAAAAGCAACCTAAAAGAGGCCTGGCACAGATTCATTCATAGAGGTCCAATGAATGCCAACAGGAGCATACATTCGGTGACAAGAAAAGTTCAAACGCAAAATACTGATCACGACTTATGAAATACACAAATCAGTAATACAAAACTCACCAGTCATAGAAGCAGTGCCACCACATAGTACTGTATTTTCCAGCAATTGCCGGTGATCATCCGAGGATACTGTGGAAATGCAACGAACAAGCTGCTCAACAATTCCATGAGCCTCTAAACCCAGTATAGATGGTTGGAATAAGGCCTCACCGACAGTATACCTTTCCCTTCCAATTGTAATGACCTAAACAATAACTAATGTTACATTCAGAAAATAAGAACACTGCCAAGAGCACCAAGTCTAATGAAAAGAGTGGAGAGAGGATTTTCTTGAAAGAGACTGATGGTTATGCTTAGAACACAATAAAATAACGTGACATATTTAAAGCATTTGGAAAAAGCTGGAATCACCGAATGCATTGAGATGGGATCACACCCATCTTGTATTCAAACTTAGAAAAGGAAAAAAAGATTGGGTTGCTTCAAGGAGAAAATTAGCAACAAAAGTGTTTACTTTAAAGATACTAAATCTCTATTAGATTTCAACATCTAGTTATATTTTTGCATCAAAATGTTTCTACAAGTAAAGAACAATGAGCATATACTACTTCCGACTACAAACATTTCCTCAAGATAACCAGTGCCTACTTTATTTTTTCTCATCAATCTATCTACATAATGTATCATTAATTTATAGACCTGTCCATCAGGAAGGCTATGTTGTTCTGTCTGGCAGGATCTTTTAATCTTTTCATAAGCAAGTTCATCATCAGCACAGCAAGAAAATTGCTCTTTTATTTTCTCAACATCAGACATCTTGATATTCACCAGAGGATTGGATTTCCCAAGCTCTTCAGCAAGTAACTTAGTCAAATCAATACCTCCAATTTCAAACCTTCTTGAGGCAATGTGTTGAACCGCCCCTTCAATTACAGGGGCAATATCTGTAACAATTGACCAACATTACAGAAGGCACAGTTAATATAAATCAAATGCTAATAACAGATCGTGCAAGTTTAACTATTTGACAGCTTTAGTTCAGCCACTAACAAGTTATCATATGGCTGCCTGAAGACCTAAATTAATGTGGTGCATGGTTATAGCTTGGAATAGCAACAGAATATCAAATATCATGAATATACTTTGTTGTACCAGTACAATATTCGTAAACAGGAAATATAAAACAATTACAGATTTTTTACGGGGAAAGAAACTGACTGATACTATGCTAGAGATGATACCATTGACTTTAAGTTACATATAAATTAGCCTGTAGCGAAGAGGATATGAATATCTTAAATACAGACACGGAACCAAGGGTGTGCTAGAGTATGCTGCAGCACACCCCAAGTTTCTGATTAAAATCTGTTTACTGTGTGTAAGTATATATGTATATCATCACCAGCACCACTCAAAAGGACTATAGTATTGTTTTTTTTTTCAGTTTTACATTCTTTACAGTAGTTATATGTGTCTTTGGTTAATGAATGTTAGTAGAGGCGCATTGCTTTTCCTCGGCTGCCTTGACCAATTGGTTCTTCCTTTGCTAATTTTCTTGTTCATGAACAGTTGTTCGCCAAAGAAAAACCCAGTTAGTTTTGAAATTGGTGAATAAAGAAAACAAGATGTCAATAACTCAATTGAAGATATTCAATTGCTGATCTTTGATTTCTGAAAAGAATTGGAATGCATGGGCTTTGCTTCTTCAAGCTGATTACTCTTATAACTTGGCTAGTGTGAATGTGATGATCCAATAAGGATTATGATTGCTCGGATTTTACTTCAAGTGTAAGATTAAAGTCTATTTTTTCTTCTGGTTTTTGATGATGTTTATAAATGATCTTATTGAGAATATAAAAGATGAATATTAGACTTATTTAAAAAGGTTAGTTTAGTAGCATAATGTAAATTTAGCTCACCCAAGTTCTAATTCCTGGTTCCTTCCCTGCTTAAATACCATTATGTATCAAGGAACCAGATCCTATATCTCATAAACCAAAAAGACACCAATAAAAATTTCATCTGAAAGTTATACATACCGATCTTTCCATGCCCGATATCAACAGTGCATCCAGAGATACGTCCTACAGCATAAAGTGACAATACTGCTTGCTCTGATGCATAGAAGCCCGATATATTGAATGTTTCAAACATCAGCTGTACCAACTGTTCTCTGGCAGCCTGGCCAAAAAAATGTATGTTAGTCTTTCTTGAGATGACATACATTAATTAGAACTAGAGAAAGTGAGTATAGTAATTTTTTTAATCAAGCTAGGGTCATCAAACCCTGCATAAGAGTTTACATTATCCAAATTGATGTGCATGCACACCACATAGACACAAAAAAATAGTGAAATAGAAATCCACCCCTTAGCGATATGAAGACTGATAAACTGAATTGTAGCATATAGAAGTGAGACAACACAATTCTTTCTATAATACAAGTTAGATAATATTAAACAAAAAACAAAACAAAAACAACATAACCAAGATACTGAAACTTTCTTAAATCTAGAGTTTGCAGAGTGATTCCAGTCTAGAGCACAGTAAGTAAAAAACTATTGCTTCTGAACTAAATGCTATCACAATAAAATCAAACCACCAAACTTTTCAGCATAGACCATATTCTTTAAAAGAATGTTAATTACAAGAGAAAGGAACATATGAGCTAACCTTGGGGGTACACAGTGGATCAGTAAATAATATCTGCCCTTCATTGCCTATTTCCCATCCAAGACCGGTGTATAGGATATTATGCAACATGTCTTCCATGGCATCCCAATCTTTAATAAAACCCCGCACAACCGGCTCAACAATTATTTCTTCAAATGATGGACTATCATTCATTGATCCATCCTCAGGGATACGTTTCATTTGGTTGGGAATTATCTGAAAATTGGACAGATATACAAAATTTAGAATGATATCGAAAATGAACCACAATGAAAATCTTCGACTCTGTACAATACATCCACAGTGAAATTAAGTATAAGTGATACACACTTACGGATTGAAATAGTTTTATAACCTCAAACCCATTCTACACATTAAGAAGAGCAGACTAATTAGTCTTTGTCTAATTGAGAAAACAGAGAACTTCTTACTGATATAAAAAAATTTAACACCAGAATATTGGTTCTGCAAAACATCTGCTGACTTTTGGGCAGAAAACATCTGCTAACTTTTGGGTTTAAAGATCTATAAAAAAAGGTTAGAGAAAAGAAGTTAGCAGATGGATGAATGATTGGTTTTGCTAATTAGTCTTTTTCTACCGTTGAAAATTTCTAAAATGCAAAACTGTTTTTGCAGAACAACCAATTGCCTTATATTCCTATATCTATGGTGACGCAGAGCAGAGAACTCCTAACTTTTGGGATGCTCCTGCATCCTATGAATCTTGTCTGCTAACAGAAATTACTCAGACAAAGTACTCGAGTGATAGAACTCAGTGGTTTTTGTATATAATAGAGTTATACACTCTCTTGTATTATGTAATCTTCTCGATATTCTTAGTGGGCCACCATATGCTTAGCAGTTGAATCAAAATAGAATCTGATGAACCAACATAGATTACTGAGTCTTACATGTGACTCTGATTCATCATCCCTAAATACTAAGCTAAACCAAAATTAGGTGCAAACAGTGGTCCTTATACAACTGCAAAGAAAATTTTAGTGTATACTCAAAAGAAAGTACCTTACATAGTTTATCAAAAAAAACACATACACATTGCTCTTCTAATTAGAGAGATATACATACATGAAAGAATGCTAAAGATTCAACCTTGAGCCACTGAAATAATCAACTCAACCAAAAAGACATATAAACCAATTTGGTGCAAACCAATGAGTCTAATTGCCTTAGCTGCAGTATAAAAAAATCTCTGGTTTCATGAAATCAAGCAAACGGGAGCTGACCCAAACCAACCAAGTAGCCAGAGACTCAAGAAAAATTGAAATTGAGAGCAACAGATACCATGGCAGGAGCTTGATCGGGAACTGCAGGTCCCGCCTTGAGGAGCTTGGAGCCGATATCGACCACCGCGGCCTCCATTTGGTCTTCGCATAAAACCCTAACCCTAGACCGGGTTTTAGCTACTGCAAATGCTCAGTTGGGCTGAGCGGGCTCGATCTCTATCCAAGTTTGAATTCGAGGGACCTCGTCTGCTCTCTCTAGTTTAAACCCAAAGCCACTCTCTTCTTTCCATCATATTCAATTTTCTTTTGTAGTTATTCTAGTTGACCCCTTCATTTTGATAAACTACAAATAAACCCCTCTTGTTTTTTCATTTGTTCAAAACAGACTTGTTAGCAGACTTAGAACAAACAAGGGTCGCTCTTTTGATCCTGTTATTTATGGATTATACCCTCTAGCTACTTGTTTTCACTCACTGACTGACACATTCCATGCATCATCTCTTTTATCCCTTGTTGTTGAACTCACTTGTATGCTAATGCTCATTGGGTTTGTTGCATCATCTTACCAATAGGTTGTAGAAATCTATTTTATTAGATACTTTGTTACTGTCAGGTGAATTTCCATGTTACTTGCAAATACTAAACTCAAAACCCATATATAGCTGTTGGGAAAAATAACTAGCAAAAAATCATAAATAGTCACTGAGTTTTGACATATTCCATACTTAACTTACCTACATTTCATAAATATCACTTAACTCACTCGTTTTTAACTCCGTCTCTCACATAACTCACTGTTGTTAAATCTTCTATTTAAAACCATTATAAGTGAGGGTATATTCGGCTAACCACCTAAAATGCATTTATATTTCAATGTTTTACTTTCTAAAATTATTAGATCATTTCCAACTTTCTTTATTTATTTTATAAAATATTTATTGACAAAAAAATATTAGAAAATTTGAAATTATTTTTGAAAAAGACCTATTTGTAGTTCTTTTCTTTGTAATAAAAAAAGTTAGCTTGAAAATGCATATTTTCTTCTTCTATAGCTATTAAATCACTGTAAACTTTTTTCTTAAAGTTTATGGAATTTCTAATACAAAATAAATGGTTTGAAATCATGATCAAATGATGAGGAAACAATGTGTTGTAATTTTTTTTCCTCAAAAATAAATAGAAACTAATCATTTTTAATGTTTAGACAAATATACCCTCGATGTTAATGACTTCTAACAGTACAGTTAACGACAGTGAATTAAATGAAAGATAAAGTCAAAAGTGAGCGAGTGAAGTGATATTTTTGAAATGTCAGCGAGTTAAGTGTCGAACATGTCAAAACTCAGTGACCATTTGTGATATTTTGAGTGAGTGAGTGAAGTGATATTTTTGAAATGCCAGTGAGTTAAGTGTCGAACATGTCAAAATTCAGTGACCATTTGTGATATTTTACCAAAAATAAATTGATCATGCACTTTAGTTCCCTTGGATTATGTGCAAGGGTGGTTGTATCATCCTCTATCGTGTTGTGTGATTAACAGAAAATCTTTCATCTACTTATGTTGCAGTTGGTGAAACTTAGCTTTCAGATTCTGTATTTTGTAAAGAATCCAAGATACGTAATACTTTTTAGTTATTTTTAGGATACTGATTTTTACACACCCCTAATTACTAACCACACACCCCATCATTTATTTAATAATATTCTATCTCACTTCTTACACTCATAATACCCTTATTTCAATCTCTCTCGCTAATTTTTCTTCGCATTGGTATTAAATGGAAACAACTTCGTCGTTGGCTTACCTTGTGTCAGCAAGCGACAGTTGCAGAGCTAGTTGTGCCTGACCATCCATTTGTGGGTTCCTCAGCTGATTTTCAGCTTGATGTCCACCAACAATTTCCTCATTACTTACCAAAGAATCAGAGGATGGAGAACTTGTCGCTACCAAAGAATCAGAGGATGGAGAACTTGTCGCTGCATTGACAGTTAACGTTTGAAGCTCACCATTTGGTAGGGCGTTAGAATATGAAGTTTCCCTTCATTCAACCCACTCTGGTGGCTTATCAATTTCATTGGATCCCACCTTTGTACAACTGCTGGGCACACTAACTTCTGAATCTTCTGGTTTTGTTCATGTATTTGGAGATGTTGCAGTGTCAACCAAGTCATCATTGGTAACGTCAGCCTCCATTAGTTGCACGATCACTCCTGTCCTCCTCAGGTCCGTACGCCAGTGCTTCTTAAACAAAACCTCCATGCATTGCGACACATGCGCTAACGCCGTCGTGTGCAGCGGTGATTTCTCGGAGTCTTCACACTCGTTCATAATTGGAACCGCCCAGTGGCACACTTGGCGGAGTCGAATTTACAGTATAAGTGGAGGAGTTTCGTAGTCGTGGCTTGGTCCAGCTACCCGGTGAACCGCTTCGTCTGAGCCTCGAGATCGGCCTTGCTGTCCAGATACAACGCTCTGATCAGACTCGTCTCTCCCTCAACCAAGTCGACACGGTTCAAACTCACCGCATTAACAGAACACGAAGCGGCGGTGTCTCCGCCGTTGTAACCGAAATAGGTGCATTTTGCCGAGTTCAAGAGCTCTTGAAATCCAATTCGAGAAGAAGAAAAAAGGGACAAAATTTCAGAGAGAAGAGCTAAGAAGAACCATAACCATCCCAGATCGCTAATCAGAGCTCAGGATTCGGCGGTGGAAAATGCAGAACGCATTTGCGGAGTTATGAAACAGCGTTGCTTTGATGATCTAAGAAACACCAACTTTCAGTGCTTCTTGTCCAATTAGTTTCTTTTTCTCTCCTCTCCCTTGCTATTTTGTCTTGACTGACACAAAATAAATTAAACTCAGGAGAGGGTATTCTAGGATGTGTAAGAAGAAATGAGAGAGTATTATTAAATAAAGGATGTGGTGTGTGGTTAGTAACGAGAGGTGTGTAAAAATCAGCATCCTATTTTTATTGTTTCTTGGTTTTTCTTAACGTGCAACGTGAGACGTCACGTGGCGTATATTAGATGGTTCTTGGGTTTTGTGGCTGACGGTTGAGATTATTTCATCATCCCCTATATAAAGGGTGGATAGAAAGGGATGGGGGTTTGTTTCCCCCATTTCCTATTTCGAACTGTGTTCTCACTCTGCTAGATCTCCAAGAACTCAGTTGGTTCTACGATCTTTCCTTTTACCTCCTCTTAAGATCATGTTTGTTCCTCTGCTCTTCTCGTCTCTGTTTGTTGTTTTGGTTTGTGCTTTTTAATTCTGAATATGATGTTGGGTATGTGAATATGCTTTCTCTGTTCATCTTCTAGTTATTATCTATTTTGGGTTTTTGGGTTTTGGCTGTTCTTAGAGATTCTTGAAGATTTCTAGGAAACTTTCGAGTTTTGATCGAAATGACATCTAACTTTTCTGAGGTAGGGCGTTTGTGAGAATGACAGATCAATTTAACTTGAAGAGCGAGAGAGAGTGTGTGTCGAAGATGGGCATCGCTAGATCAACAACGGGTGTCTCGTCTGTTAGCGGCTCAGGTTCGAGAGAGGTAACAGTTCGTCCATATCCTCCCATCAATCTAACTTTGATAACGCTGTGCGCTTGTTTTACTACCAGCAAATGGCGTCCCGCTGCCAATCGCCTCTAAGTTCGGAGCCAATCTTCATGGCGCAGCCCGTGTCACTACAGGTTGTCGAGCCGCATGCTCCTACCGACGAGCCATCTGACGTGGCCATAGATGCCTATTTATCCCGTGTTTAAGGGAAGAAGAGCAGCAAGCGGAATCCACCGAAACCTGTCGCAAGGTCGAGCGAAAGTGGGGAGGCGACCACCTCAGAGCTCGCAACGAAGAAGCCGACCAAGAAGAGAAAAATCGTGGCCGCCCAACAACGAAGCTGGGAGCTTGTAGATGGCGTATACGTGGATGAACCCAAATCCACTATGGATTGTCGGTCCATGGAAAAGAACTGCAACCTGTTCTGCATTCCTGGTTTGGTCAAGATGCGGTGGCTTGCTGCTGACGAGCTGGGTAGTGATCTTCCTTCTGGATACTCCCTGATATGCTACATCCTTCTCCGGCATGGGCTACGGGTTCCTCTTGACCCGTGGCTTCAATATGTCTTAGTTGAATTTGGGATTGCGCTGGGACAGATGAGGTTCAACATGATGAAGACTCTTCTAGCGATGCGAGCCATCTAGGATCTGTGCGGTTGTGTTGCACCTTCAGTGGTCTAGATTGCACAGTTTTACGACCTGGTGTACTCCTCGCGTAAACATAACCAAGGGATTGTGACGCTACGTCTTCGAGACTGGAAGAAGAAGGACAAGAACTCATGCGTTACTGGCACGCTAGACTCGGAGTATGACTTGTATATCAACGCCTGTGTTGCCACAAGCGGCTGAGAGTTTGGGCGGTTCCAAGGAGAAATTAGTGAACCTTTGTACCACCTTCCATCCAAATTTCAAAAAATAAAGGGTAGGTTTGTGTGGATGCATTGTTATTTATGTGTTGCAGCGTCTGATTTGCAGAAGTGCCTTTGTTCCACATGCTTTTTTTTCCCTAAAATGTCTAATTCTCTCTAACTTGCACTTTTTTGTAGATTGCATGCCCTTCCCTCTGTCCGCTTTTGAAAACTAACGGCTCGAGCATGTCAGGACCCACCCCGGATTAACCCCTCTAACCCGTAGTAAATCTTGCGGAGTCTACCTCAAGGGGACTTCCTACCGAAACCCCCTTGAAATTGGCAACCCTTCCTGCAAATAAACTAAACACTTCCACATAAATTATAATTCAACTTCAACTTCTGGAGTCATCCTGCTACCTAGTTCACATCTACGCTTGACCTATCAATTAAACTAATCTAAGTTTGGGTAATCAGAGTAAAACTACATGGATGATATACCTAAATAAACTTTCTAGCGACAACGGATTAGTTGACTATATCTCGTCTTCTATACGCACGACGTCCCCTCAGCAACCTTGCAACACTAGGCATTTGAAAACGAAGGGCCCAGGGGAAAAAATTTAAAAACAGAACGTTAGAGTGAGTGGACAAAAATAATATCCAAGTGTGAGACAATATCTTAATTTAACGTTTTCCCTCTTATTTTTTTAAGAAATCATTTATGCATGCATTCTTGAGCCGCTTTTATTTTGTTCAATTATGTTGTGCTTTGTGCCTTTTGTTCCTAAGTGTGCGCTTTTTTGTGACTTGTTGCGAATAACTTCAATACCAAAATGAGGAAGGTCAACATCGTTGGTGAGATGGCTAAGAAGGTGGTGGAAGAAGTTAATGTTCTGTTTCCCCGCACACTCACCAAAATGACGCAGAAGGAAGGTCACTGCCTGATCATAATTTTGCTGTGTATTTGGAGGCCAAGTCCAAATCAGGAGATACTAGGGGCGAAGCCGCAGCTAAGGAAGTTGTACAAAAGTAGAAAGACGAAGGGACGACCCGGAATGGTGGCACCTCTAAACCTAGAAAATCTTTGACAGCCGGGGAAGCGCCCCCAAAAATCCTCATAGTCGGGTCCGAGTCTACTCCCTCAGTTGATGTCGGGAAGTCTGTTTGTCCCGCGTCAGAGCAGACCGTCCTAGTAGCGAACGTCCCCCTTGTCAGATTGTCCGTAACTTTGGAAAGTAGTAGTGGGTTGTTTGAGCGGGCGCCAGTGGAAGATCAGACCATCATTCGGCTGTTTTGCGAGGTAGCAGGTTTTAAAAGGGATAAGCTCCAACCGTTCGAGGTGGCCTGCTCGAAATGGGATAGCTGTATTGATATGGCCACCCATATGTTCTGTGCCCTCCATGCAACGGGCAACTACGAAGCAGCATTGTAGGATAAGCTCGCCTCTGCCTGAAAATGAACTTGTTGAGCTTAAGAAGAAATTATTTGCAGAGAAGAATATGCAGATAGAGCTAAAGGCAGAGGTGGCCGATAAGCGGAAGAAGGTTGTGATTGCCGCCACCCAAATTAATGAGTGTGCCGCCAAGATCTCGTCGTTGGAGTCCGAGTTGGCTCGCCTTGAAATACTTAAAGCGTCTCATGACAACGAGGTGGAACCCCTGCAGAAGGCCTTGAAAGCGAAGGAACAAGAAGTGAAGGGTCTGATTGCCGCACAAGATGAGGCCGTGAGCGCTACAGTTGCTGAGGTGGAGAGTAAATTGTAAAATGCTGAGGAAAAGGTCTAGGACGCGAGTGAACAAATCTGGGATATGGAGAACAAATTAAGGGCTGCGGAAGAGAAGCTCCACAGGAAGAGAAGCTTGGTAACAAATTACGGGATGCTGAAGAGAAGCTTAACGGGTTGTAGAAAATGCCAAGGTTGCTGCATTCAATACTGTGCTGGAAGAACTCAGCTCTATCGGCTGCCTGGACATGGACAAATTTGATGAGTGACAAGCTCAGCAGGAAGGACCGGCGGACAAGCAACCTGTAGAAATGGCGGAGGTCGATGGCCGCGGACAAGCCCAAGTAGAGTAAATTGAAATTTAAAGGGAATCCCATGAGGGGGTTCCCCATCATGATGAACATCCTTATGTGGGTAGCTAAGAATCGAGCCCAATGGTCTTTCAGAAGTATAGTCTTATTTTACTAATGAAATATTTTCCCTTCACATGACTTCTCTCTCTTTTTTTTTGTGTTAAAATTGATTGTGCTGCATCTGTCAGCGCATTCCTTTTGAGTGTCGAGAGCAGATGGATATCTTCCCTTTTTTCCTGCGGCTTAACTCTACTTGTTGCTGTCTTTTGATTGGGAAAAGAAAAATTTTCTGTATGCTGATTTTTTAGCGGTTCATTGTAACTTGGGTGTCCAGTCCAAATGGGCAACCCGCTGTCTTTGTTTTTGTTCCATTTTTCCTTTGTCTACTCAAGATACATGCTTGCATTTACGACGTCTGAATGTCTTTTGTTGTCTGTTGAGCAATGCATATCAAACCAGGGTCATGTAAGATAAGGCGTTGATTATCTGTAATAAAAAAAATATATTTTTTGTGATTGCCAACGGGTCAAACAATCAAGTGATCAGGTCGCGCCGCGATAGAGCATTTGGATGTACGCTCGTGGGGGCTCCAGGATGTTTGTGGCGAGGGCTCAAATCTAAAAAATGTAAGGCCCGTCCCGATCCCTTCCCATGTGTAACAACCGGGACGGGACGTGGGATGACCTCAATCCCGTCCCATGCTCACCCTTAATACGCATGGTCAGCGTATAGTTCTTTCACTGACTTAGGAATCAGAGTGTTGGAGGTCGCCCCATGTGGTCTCCTCTTCTGACACCCCTTGTTCGCATCTTACAGACAAACGATTCAGCACAAGTCTCTCTTATCCACATAAAACTCAACCTGTGATGTAAGTGTGCTGTCATCCGTACTTGGGCAATTACTGCACAAACATTTGGCACCGTCTGTGAGAATCCTTGAGCAAAAAGTTCCACGTATTTCGCTATAATGACAAACGATAACAGTGATGCCCTCATTCACACCCGCCAGCAGGCCGCAATGGGTGTGGTGCAAATTTTGAATTTTACTTCTCCGTCAGACAACGAAAACCAAACACTTGACACCCAAGTACCAAATGCGGTGATTGTAGGACCATCAGCAATGAGGGATTTGGAGGCCAAATACGCCCTCATGGCATGTGACTTGTATGAATCAAGGGGAAAGCAAGAGGTCCCGGAGAGGTACCTCAGCCTTACTTCGGCAAAACTGGAAAAAAGTCCCTAGATGGTGGACTATGAATCAGTGACCGCCAGTTCCCAGTATAGTGATGGTCATGGGGACCATAGGCGCCACAGAAGGATATATTATAACAAAGACTTATTAAATTGATAGGCTTTACACTTGGTGGTGTCGGCATCACCAATCCAAATACCTTTCTTTTCAATTTAGCCTGGATCGCTTCTTTCCTTTTAGGCCAATATAAACTACGTGCCAATTTGTAACGAAGTAAGGTTCGGTATCTCAATATCTCACGTCCTCATGTACACTAGTGTAATATATAATTTGTAGAGATCTCTATATTTCAAGAATTGGTTTTAACATTGAGGCGTCCCCTAATGATAACCATAATTTATAAATATTCTCATGACACCGAATTGAGAATCAATGATCAATGGATCATGATGTGACAAACTTACTCTCTCACTTGGGCAAGTATTCATTGAACCTATAGGGCCTCCCACTTTTCTTTAGGGAGCCACAGCCTATGAAACCATTAGTGTGAGACCCCGAAATTTTAATTTAATTTTCCGACACATTTAGGGTTTAATTCCGATTACTTTTCAGTACGTCGTCATTTCGTCTAACGTTTTTACGTTAAGACACACGTCGCCACTTGCGTGAAAGTATTTACGGAATATTTTCCGGCACTTCACGTAATTTTTCGTACGACTTTTACGTTTAAATTTGACGTTTGGTTATTTGAAATGAATTTTCGAAAATGGTTTTGGTTTTGAATTTATTTTGGGAATTGGGGTTAAATCGTGGCCGTTGATTCGATCGACGAATCGTGGCCACTCGTTTTTCTTTAAATACCCTATCTCTTTCCCTCTTTTCCTCACCACTCCTTTATCTTTCCTTTTTCTCCCTTTCTCCCTCACTTTCCGCTTCGGTCTCCTTCCATTTCTTTCACTTTCTTTTTCTGTCTTCGTTCGAAAACAGAAAGCTCTCTCTCTCTCTCTCTACTGCTCTCGACACCAGCCACCACCTCCCTCCGCCCCGGCGCGCGTCAGTCCTCACCGCCACCACCATTGAGGTCGCACAGCTCCGGCGACCTTGCCTAGACCACCGGTGAAGCCAGCGCCGCCGCCAGCGCCGCCCAGCCGAGACAGAAAGCTCGGGTTCTACTGTGCAACACAGATCGAAGCATTTCAACACGTTTGGAGAGCAAGGAACCTCCCAGGCGCCACCAGGAGCTGCCCAGGAGCTAGGAGGAAGGAGGAGAGGCCGAGCGGAGCTCCGCCGGAGGAGAACCGCCGGAAAAACAGTGGGGAAGCTTCAAGGGTATAAATCTTTGTCTTTTCTCTCAAATCTTGGCCTGTTATGTTGTTGGAGTTGTGTAGAAGTGAGTTTTGCAGGTCTAGAGGCTCGATTTGGCCGGAAAACCAGCCAAATCCGGCGGAGAAATCGATCGGGAACCGGCACGGTAAAAACTCTGGTTTTTACCGTGTCAGTTTTACTTTTACTTTAACCCAGGGGCAGAGTTACCATTTTGCCCCTGACTGTTTAAGTTATTTACGGTTACAGTTTTTACTATTCACAGTTACTGTTTTACTGTTTACTTTTACTGTTTTACTGTTTTACTTTTACTGTTTACTTTGACCGGTTGACTATTTGACTTTGACCGGTTGACTTTTGACCGTTGACTTTTTTGACCGTTGACCGTTGACTTTTACTATTCCAAAGTTGACTTTTCACTTATGCCGTAGAACACCTATTTTACGTTTTCGAACACTACGGTTAAACGTTTTAAAGACTTTTAGCTTGTAAACGTGGCAAAAAACGACGTAAGTACTGAATAAGAAATAATTCCGACTTCTCACCGGTTCGAGAATCGGAGTGTCAAACAAGTCAAACCCTAATGTCAGAAAGATAAACAAAGAGTGTTTATCAAGTCTTAGTCGTAGATGATAGACCTCGAATTACTTATACCTGACTATCACTGTTGTCTCACCCACAGACTCAGGAGCTCGTCTAAGCAGACTTCAGGAGGATCAGGAGTTGGAGCGCAGCCAGCTGTACCATCATACCAGGTAGGGGGAGCACGCCCATTGGGTGAGCCGAAACCCTCTTGGGTCGGCGGCTCTTTTACTTTTTACGTATTAAATAAAGATGCATTGTTTTAAGCTTGACCACATGCTTCTTATAGCACTTGGTGTGTGTGTGTGAGTTTTGGATCGAAAAGTAGTACCGTCGTCCTGATTTCCGGTGCTTGGCCTGAGAGCGACGGGACCTAGTATGCTAGCACTCCTACGGTGTCGATGACCGTTAACCTCCGGAGGGGCTATGCCCTGTTTATTTTATTCATTTATCCCGCTTACGCTCGTCTCGAACAGAGTAAAACGTGACGTAAGTGTGGCATGCTATTTGTTGGGCGTTAGCTGGAAATGGACGCTCTCGCTATTCTGCGCACTCGGGCGCTTAGATAGTTGGCCCCGGTTTGCAGTGAAGACAAACCCGGGATTCGGCCGCTCAGATCCAGAGAGTTCTTTCATATGTGGTCACATGTTTTACCGAGCTTTGTGTGCGTGCCGTGCATTTACATTTCCACATGCTCTTTCGTACTTACGAGTACATATACATATATAAGAAATGTTTTCTCATGGGTTTTAAACCCCGACTTGGATGGTTTTGGCCCCATTTGGGTTAGCGAGGACGAGTTGCTCACCTCTACATCTTTTCAGGTCTACAGCACCCGTCACTAGAGGAGCTGGACTAGATCGCGGAGCGTCGGTTATCGTGCACTTCACTTTTCGAGGACTCCCATTCTGGTGTGGTTTTCATGTTTCTTGATTTCCGTATTTTCGTATGTTGTAATCTGTTGGATACTCTGAGACATTTATTCGGGCCCAGTGTTCCGAGACTTTTTCATGTACTAATTCTGTCTCGGGTATTTTCTATTATCTTCCGCTTGTGAAACATTTGTATGCTACTCTGATCATTTGTCATTCAGTATTTGACATTCATATTATTATTCATGTGTTGTATATTTCATTTATAGCCTTGGGGTTTCGGTCCGGTGGGTCATCAATACGTCGAAAGACGTATTGATTACTTGCTAGATCGGGATTACAGCGGTTACCGTCGTGTTCCGGGACCGAGAATAGTCCCCGAGATGCGACAATTAGCCACGTTATGGAGTCACTATGTCACCATCTATGGTGGCGACATCAACACCAAGTTCATTAAGTGTTGCATGTTCTCTTAATACGGCATCATTCCTTACAGGCATATTTGCAACATGTATATATATAATCTCGTCACTTTAACAATATCAAATATTATATCAGGCATCGAATCTGTTACATTATGAACATCAATTATTCTACGCACTTCAATATTGTGTGGTTTTGGGGATAATGATGAGACAAGTGGGGACAGTTTACGACAATTTCATGTCATTACTATTGAACATTATATGTTCTTATCTCCCCCTAACGGCGAGAAGATTGTCTCATAAGTGACATTCCACAAATAGCAGTAAAGAGATCGCCTGTCAAGGTTTCAACATAGCAGACTATGGTTTGGGGATTTATATCCAACATTAGTACTTTATTCATGTCTAAGAACTCATCATAATGAGTTGTGGCCGCGTAATGTCGGTATATAAATGCGTAAGTCACTAGCTTCAACGCATAAAAATATTAAATAGTGATGATTTATAGATGAATTAGTATAGCTGCATGCTATATTGCATAACCCCAAGCGGAAATATTGATGCGCATTACCAAAATTTAAGCTACCATTGTAGTCATTTAATAATGATTTCCCGCGAGACCGTTAAGGTGTGTACATATGAACATGATATCAAACATCAATCCATAAACATGTACAATAATCATCAAAAATTGTCGATGTAAACTCTCTAGCATTATTAAGTCGAATTGACTGATTGGGATGATATGGGTAGTGAGCCTAATATATTAATTTGAGCTAGACGTTATATTACAAGCAGCATATATAACAAGTAGACGATAGTGCGGCACGTGACCAGCATGTATGCACATCAACCAACACAATAAAATATCAAGAGTGTCTGCAAGTTGGTCGAATTTGTCTACAAAATCTTTTTGGATTCAATGTAATTAAAACATACTGAGAATACATGTGTCCTTTACATATGATGGTCTTAATCATAATATCTCAAATAAATAGGCTTTACAAACGAGTGAGTGGCTTTTAATAATAACCAACAAGGATTTGGTTTAACCATAAAGTCATATTTGACTTGAGAATCATAATGGGGAATGATTGCATCAATATGTGCATAACAAAATATATCCCAAAGCCACATAGAGGGAGTATTGACATTGTCATAAAAGTAGCAGTATTTGCCTATTGAACTATGTTCTTTTGGTTTTTGCTTCTTTACACTCAAAACACTTGATGTCCGTGTGTTTTTTCATTTCAATATACGGATCATCATATCATGACCTTAATGTCTTAACAAACTATGTCCAAGCCTATATGTGTCAGAATCTCAACAGTCATATCTTATGACATTGTTAAATCAAATAATTTCGAAAGTGGTTATATATAACCCACTAGAGTGACACACATTCTTCTCTAATACTCATACATTCACATTAATTAGAGGTAATGCAAAGGAACTCATGTCTAATCTCACGTATTTCCACATAAAAATCGTTGGCAACGTATTCATCAAACCTAAAAACTGTTGACTTTTTTTCATCACATTTGGCCTTTTCTCCTTTCATTTTTTTTGATTCCTGCAAAAATATTTTTCTTTTCTCCTTTGACTCACTGTATTGCTTCACCATATATATTCATGGTGCAATTATTTATTTTTTTGAACCATATGCCAAAATAAGGCATTTTGATGGCTTTCTATGCCATTGCAATAACAAAGTCGAATAAAGTTCAATTCTCATAAAAATACATTCGAGACTTTATGAATATGCCAACGGTTACATGCATCAAGGTCTTGTAATCAGAATCTAATCCATAATATTAATTATGACAAAATCGTCATTTATTTATTGAGACATTTGCCTATACAATATATTCTTGGAAAATAAATGATCTAATCAAAATCTGCAACATTCATGTGTTTTTGCCAGATTTGAAATATGTAATAGTGATAATGGCATCATTGCCATATTCATCATCTTCTTCAGCTGTATGATTAGTATTTTGCTCTCTTATATTTATATATTTTATATTGTGCAGCTATTTCTTTAGCACTTGCCTAGCCAAGCTCAAAATTGATACTCAATAGATCCATGTCTATAACATACCACATCTTTAATAATAAGCCATATATGTTATGGCAGTGAGGTGTTCTCGATGTCATTCACCCATTGGTGATATCTAGTATAATTGAAGTGCAATTTATGCAAATTCCAGGCTTTTTTTTTCTTTGCCTCTTTTTTTTCGACATCTCGAGAAATAAGAAGAAGAATTAGTGTCACAGTCCTAGAGACTTCCTCGACATCTAATATTTCTAAGAAATTGGATTAGACCAAGATCAAGATGTATAAAGGTCGTTTTGCGGCTCATGAATCTTTTTTCGTAGCCATATTTTTCTTTTCGATGCTCATAGCGTATATGAGCATTATATGAGAGATTGGTTTTTAGAAGAAGGGAACTTGGAAAATCCCCAATGAAAAACACTATTCTCATAATTGAAATTAACAAAAAGTATAAACGTTGATTTAAAGCTTACTTGGACAAAGTTTTAGCTTGAAATTCTTGATACACGCACGTGTCGATGTAGACGTGTAGTATATCGTAAATCACTGAGTTCTATCGATTATAGTATATCGGATCTAGGCTCTCGCTTCTCTCTTCCTTTTCCTCCATAGCCCTCTTCTCATCCAGATTTTCGTGGTCTCCTCCTGACTCGTTTTCGTGGTCGATCTCTGCCCTGGTGGTGGCAGGTTTGCTTTCCTTTTGCTTGTCATTCATTCTCTCATTGCCGATGCCCGATTCGTCCTAAACTTCCGATCTCAGATAATCTATCCCTTTATTTCTCTTATTTTTCCAATCTCAATTTCTTCACACTTTAGGTGCACATTATCTCATCAATCAGTATTCTCAACGAAAGTTCACCGATTTGGTTATCTAAATCCGGTATCGTATCATATTTCATACAACGGCATGTCTACGGTTTCGTGGCTGCCACTCCTGTTTCCCCTTTCTCTTTTTGGTTTTCTTTGGTTATAGATCTGTCTGGCAAAGAATTGTCAGGCGTTATGCTGATGATGTTATATGATGTTATGTATGGTTTTGAGGTTGGGAAATCACAGTTTGAATGGAATTTGGTTTGTTCAAGTCTCTTGGTTGCAGTTGAAGTAGTCGTGACGTCTTTGTGCCACACAAGGACTCTGTTTGTGGCAGCATAAGCTTTTTCCTTCTCATCGAAAGCTTCCAAACAAGAGATTCTCGAACCAGGTTCTGCAATTGAGCTGAACCTGGTTCGAGGATTTCTTGTTTGGAAGCTTTCGATGTTCTTGAGAATTCTGGCAAATTGGGTGACGACTCTGAGTCAACTGAAGTTTCGGTACCTGACGCGTGTCGTGCTTCCCTGCCTTGGATGGTTTGCTGGCTGTTTAGATAACGATGGGATGTTTGTGTTTCCATGTTTATCTTGTTTGTTTTCTCTGTCTTTCACCCGACTTGTGGGTTTTGTAATTTCTGTTGGTAAATTTTCCTTCTTTCAATAAGACTGCCTTCCACTGTCAAAAAAACCACCTTCACTTCAACAGATAGAGGTGGAGTTTTATCTAGCCAGCCACTTAAATTCAATATAATATTGTGTCTTCTTTCTGGTGTGGGACAGTGTTTATTCCACATATTGTTTTGTATTGAGCCGATGGTTTCATTTGCTCGTTGAAAAATTCAGTGCTAATGCAGGAACTCTCATAGATGGATTGTTGTTTGGAGATGTTGTCGATGCATACTCAATCTTCTGGGAAAGTAAATTTCTAACTACCACCTTTTTATCATAGTTATTGTGGAATTACATTATTCATCAATACATATAATGCTACATGACATGGGCTAATTTGTTTTCTAAGTTTTACCTCAGAAATGCCCAAATGAAGTTCACCTTAAAAAACAAAACTAATAGCCAGAAAGTAGAATGGAAACAATGCAAATATAAGCACAAGAGAATATCACTCAAATGAACCCCGGATGACTTAAAGTTCAAGCAGCCACACTGTGAAGCACGACGGTCTCGACCGTGAGCCCTGGTCCGAACCCAAATAGAACACCCCACTCCAGGCCCTCTCCGGTGGTCTTGTGGCCATTAGCTGCGGACTTCCTCCTCACCTCGTCCAAAATAAACAACACACAAGCACTAGACATGTTCCCATACTCAGATAGTATATGCCTCGTGGCTTCTAACTTCTCAGGCTTGAGCGCCAATTTAGCCTCAACTTGGTCTAAGATTGCTGGGCCACCTGGGTGTGCAATCCAAAAAAGTGAGTTCCAATCAGTGATGTTCAAAGGTTTGAAGGCCTCGTTGAGGCTCTTCTCGATGTTCTTTGAGATAAGCCCAGGAACATCTTTGAGGAGGTGAAATGTGAGCCCAACTTCGCGTAGATGCCCGTCGATGGCTCCGTCACTATCTGGAAGGATAGTTTGAGCAGCTGACACAAGCTCAAACAAAGGCCTCTCAACCTCAGGCAATGGGTCAGACCCAACAATAATGGCCGCAGCACCATCACCGAATAAGGCTTGACCCACAAGACTATCGAGATGGGTATCGCTAGGCCCACGGAAGGTCACGGCAGTGATCTCAGAGCAAACAACAAGAACACGAGCACCCCGGTTGTTCTCGGCCAAGTCTTTTGCCAACCGGAGCACTGTTCCTCCCGCGAAACAGCCTTGTTGGTACATCATAAGACGCTTTACGGAGGGGCGGAGGCCTAATAGCTTAGTGAGCTGGTAATCGGCCCCCGGCATGTCGACGCCACTAGTGGTACAAAATACCAAGTGAGTGATTTTGGACTTAGGCTGACCCCATTCCTTAATGGCTTTGACAGCGGCCTCTTTTCCAAGCTTTGGAATTTCTACCACCACCATGTCTTGTCTTGCATCCAGTGAAGGTGCCATGTACTCACACATACTAGGATTTTCTTTGAGAATTTCTTCAGTCAAGTACATGTACCGCTTCTTGATCATAGATTTGTCACCTGAAAGTGCAACACCGTAGCTCTAGCCATCAGTATTTTATATTTTTATTAGCTTCCATCATAAAATATTCTATTACATTCACATGAGAAAGATGCTGGGAAGCTACTTATAAGATTTCAAACACAAAAATGGACAACTTATGAATTACGGACATAAATAGGGAAGAAAGAAATATATCATGGTCAGTGGCTAGCTAGGTGCTACTACTCACACATGCGCTGGAATTTCTCCTTGAGCTCAGCCTTGTGCTCGCTGTTGGTGATACGAAAGTAGTAGTCGGGGTACGTGCTCTGGTCAATACAGTTGGGTGGAGTTGCTGTCCCGATGGCTAAGACAGTGGCCGGACCCTCAGCGCGTTGAGCCTTGCGGACTTCCTCCACGGTCACCATTTCGATATCTCAGAGAAATGATCAAAACGGGGAAGGCTAGGGAGGAAGAACAAGGAGTGCTGTTGTGTTACAGTAGGAAGGAAAAGCTCAAGTGTAGGAATATAATGGTATGAGAAACGGACTTGTTGTAGTATTTATATATGAGGGAGGGTTTGGGTAGCTGGGAGATCACATGCCTGCCCAATTGCCTTGTTAGAACCCCCAAGCGAATGGCACATGCATACTATTTTTGTGTGATCAAAATTCACATGATTTGGGATGAGTTCCTTCTCTCGTCACACCTACCAAACAGAAGGGCTGCACAAAATCAAACAGCCTTCTCTCTTTTTCAGTTGTCATTTAAATTAATTTTGATAGAGCAACAATATGTTAATCCAAGAAATTCTATTAGAGTTTAACTCATTTAAAACTCGGTTCATACTTCAATCTTTACATTACCTTTACTTCATTTAATTAATTATAAATCAGATAAAATTCAGTTTACTACCTTGAACTTTAAGGTTAAAATCAGTTTAGTCTCTCTTTTTAAAAATTAATCTTTTTAGTACCCTTAACTTTTAAATGTCTACACCTTAGTCCAAATGTTCATCTTGGGCTCCAAATATAACGTTAGATATTAATATGGAGTCGGCAAGGAGACTCTACATATTCGTGTTAACTCTCAATATGTATGAAAATGATGAAAATAACTCTTACGAGTCATAAGAAAAAACAATCATAAAGATTATTTTTGATCGTTTCATATATTTTGAGTCAATAATTAGTATGTACGACCTCCTTTTCAGCTCCACATCAGCACCTGATATCATATTTAGAGCCCAATATGAAAATTTGATCTAAATTATAAGCATTTAAAAGTTAAGGGTACTAAAATGATGAATTTTCAAAACGAGAGACTGAACTGATTTTAACTATAAAATTTAGAGTACTAAACTGAATTTTATCCTTATAAATTTTTACTACTTCATAGTCATTAATATTGTCTTTTGAGAGGATTTTTTTAGATTCTTTAACTCAGTGACGTCGCTGATATATTTTGTTTCTCTAAAAAACACTAAAAGTGATTCCTTTTTGTTTTGGGTAAAAAAAGGATGAATACCAAATAGTCAGAAGATATTAGGAAATTGACCCTTAATTTTATTTTAAGGGGTGGTAGCTAGGTAGACAGAGTGACCTGATTGCAGAGATATTTTATTTTGGACCAAGTATATAATATATACTAGATACATTCAGCATGGGTGTCAAATAATTGTAGTCACTCTTGCCAAAATAATTGTAGTACTGAAAGATGATAGGCTTAGGTAAGAGGAATGAGTTTTAATAGTATGGGAAGAGGGGAATGAGAGAGGGTGGTAGCTAGCTGCAATTCAAGTGCTTGACCATTGCCTTCTTTGTTGTAAAACCCTCTCAATTCTTAACTACCAAATCCAAATGCCTTGCGGGCTTGCCCTTCTCACTTTAGTCTACACTGTACAATTCAATGTGCTACTCTTCGTAGAAAACACTACATTTCTTTTGGATAATTGCAGGATGAACATGCATGGGTTAACAGTACATAGATATTCGTAGTCACTCTGCAAATCAAATATGGCATATTTGGGCAGTTCTCCTAATTCTGCTGGACCTCTTGTGTTTTTTTGAAATTAACTGCGGTTCAAGTTGGTCATTTGTGAGGAGAATATGACAGTATTAGTTTTCTTCTATTTTGACCATTACAGTTGTCTTCAAAGGGACATTTGATGCATTTGGTATAACGAAATAAATATCAAGCTCGTATAGGCACTAACAAAAACAAAGACAGTTCTTTCGAAGATAGTAACCCCAAAACCAGCTAAGTTGAGTGATAAATGATATGGCATCTGCCACGTCTACTGTTTTGTTCGTATTTCTAGCATACCAATTCCAGCAGCATGAGGACGTGTCCTAATTTCTACCACATCATCAGACTTCACATCATTTTGAGACTCAAGTTTGAAAAATGTTTAACTACTCCTTGAAAATTAAAAGATTAAATTTAAAGAAATTATTATATGCACGATTTTAGTTATTTATAATAATTTATATGTTTGATTATTTATATATTAATATTATATTCTTTAATCTCAACCGTTTATATGTGCCGTGTACACACAACCGTTTATTGAATAGAAAAAGTTATAAAAAAGGGGATAATGAAATACACGTTTACTTGTTCTTTTTACATTAAGGATGCTTGCGGACTCATGTTAATTAGTCACCTCAGCATAGAATACATTTTAGGCTGAAGCGTTTATACTGTTCTATTAAGCAAATTTTAGTGATGTATATATCACTGTATAAGCAAATAGAGCGAATGAAACTCGTCTAATTGTACTCTTGTTTGTATCACTTCATAATTGAAATATAAACTTTGTGTTGTCAGCCAGACATGAGACCTCTGCACTTTTTTCTTTTACAAAAGATTGGATTTACATGCTACCTCTGCATCCATGGCTATAAGCTATGAAGATCTAGTACTTTTCCAGCACAATCTTGTATGCAAGTGTAGCTATGGTTCAAGACTTTCTTTCTAAGTTTATTGGCATATACTTTCATTTACTTGTTTATGCAAATATCATTTCCCTTCTATTTCTGTTATCATCATCATTATGCTGCATTCACTAATAGAATAGCTCATTTTGCTCGGTTTCATCGTAAAGCTTTCATGCTACTAACAAGATATATGTTCATTTCCGTATTGAAACATTGGTTTGTATGATGCAGGGAGCGAAACACTGATGTTTTGAGATGTTGCTAATGCAAATATTCTGTCCTGGAAAATCCCTCAGCTAGTGGGACTGTGTGAGATATCTTTCATCCCTTCAATCTTCCTAGAATGTAACGTGGTAAATAAATTACTTCACCAAGTTGTGACCATATGAAATATTGGAATAATATTATTTAGGGAATGACTATTACACAAAAAATAAAAGTCAGACCCTAAACCAATGAATTGAAAAGTCGAACACTCATTTCAATATAAGGTGTACTTATTAATACCCAAATACACAATTCTTTATTAAATTCATAATAAAATGATATTTTTGAGACAATTTTACCCTTGTTTCTTATACACACTTGGAGAAAAAAAATGAGAGAGAATATTTTACCGGAGCCTCGCCGGTTGCCGGACTCCGGTCACCGATAGGCAGATTCCAGTCACCAACGTCTGACTCTGGTCACCGGATGCCGGAAAATTACTGGCAGCCAGATTTCACCGAATTTTTTTCTACTAGGACCAATAAACATTTACAGAAAAGTTTACTCAGGCTATGTCTACATCAAATTCAAGCCTACTAACCCTAGTATACTCCAAAACCATGTCTACTAACACTAGTATACTCTAAAACCAACTCTACTAACCCTAGTATACATCAAAACCAAGTTTCTAACCTAGTATACTCCAAAACTAAGTTTCTGACCCTTAATAACCAAGTCTACTAACCCTAGTATACTCCAAAACTAAGTTTACTAACCCTAATATACTCCAAAACCAGAACCAAGAAGAAGAAGAGGAAGACATTGCACCAGAGTGCTCTTCACAAACCTTGGATTAGTTTTTGACTAGATCTGACCTCTCTTCCATGAAAGCAAATTAGCAAGTGTATTGGTATTTAAGGGAGATTTGCTACGGTCGTTGAGAACATCGTAGTCGCTGAGCTCAAATCAGATCTAGTTGCTACAGTTGTTAAGAAGCTCGTCGGTGAGGCGGCGTCTCTTTTGCTGACCTTAGTATACTTCAAAACCAAGTCTAGCTCTCGGTAACTCCTATTTATAGTTATTTTACCGCACAATAACTTTATATTTTTGCTTACAACTTTTACATACGAACTCTGATTTCAGCGTGCTACGTGTCCACGAACTCGTATCGACGTCCTCTACAACTTTCATGAAGAAAGCTTTCCCAAATTCTCACCTTAACAAAAAGTCAACTTTACGGTCATTATAGAGTCAAACGGTTACTTTAAATGGTAGAAGACTAAAGTAACCACCAGTAAAATAACTCTAGGATCGGGATGTGACAATTCTCCCCACTTTATAAAAATTTCATCCTCAAAATTTCTATACTCGAAGTCCAACATAGTGGGGCACACTACCACTTAAAATAATATTATTGTTCTCAAATATCAACTCTTTCCTGAGAACTCTTTCAAATCACCTCACAAATAGTATTGTCATAACCCTACACACCTGCTCTTTACGATTAATATCCTTACTGATTCTTCTTATAAGTTAATTTCCAGTATTAGCCGGAAGGCTATTCACATAGGATGTAAGGAAATAGACTTATTCTCGTAACATGAACATATGTGACACTAGGCATCTAATATAACCCCAAGGATACCCAACATATTCCACAAACTCATGTAACCTTGTCACATATCACATTTTCCAACGTAACACTCCTCCCAACGTGGATAACCTCCAATATTTCATCATTTTCTGACACCCGACCACTCTTCTCGGTCAACACTAAAGCATCTGAAGTCTTACCACTGATCACAATGATTTTCTCTTGAATCATTGATCAAACTGAACCACCGAATTCTTACTGTACTCCATCTCATTTATGAGGTGGAATACGACACTACGTATCACTGATCCACCAACTATAATCCTCACGAAAATCACTATTGTTTATCACGAAAAGATAACAAATTCTGTCATGCGCTGAAAACATCCTTTGGCAACAATTCCCTGTTGCCTAAGCCAGATTATAACTACTCATAGGCTTGTCCACGTCTTTCCACTCACTGGAAATAGCTAACCCAAACTAGAGCAAAGTTCGTTACCATCACCTAGTTCGAACCTCATGACGTCAAGCAACAACTCCTCATCAAGCTACTCAATAACTTGGCGTCAAAGTCGATCGTTAACACGCTATATCTCCAGCATTCACCCATGCTTATTACGATCAACTAACCCTCCAATCGAACCGACCACTGTGTACCCCGGTTGTCAAAAGACGGTTCTTGAAAGTGTGATGGACATTATGAAGATTAAAGTTGAGACAAAATCGACCGTGAAGGCTTTTGATGATTATCTACAGTACACTGCTTCGATGCTGCCTCACGGTCATCGTCTTCCTACCACTCATCATAAGGTCCGATGTATCCTGAAAGATCTTGGGCTTTCCTACATCAAGATCCATGCATGCAGATATGACTGTGTTCTCTTCTGGGGTAAAGATCCAGAAGGGAAAGACCTTGGTGATCTTGACGCGTGTCCGGTATGTCAGAGTGACAAGTATAAGCTAACTACATTGATTATATAGTACAACATATTTTCCACAGTTTAATCGAACCGCTTGTATGCTACTTCAAAGAAGATATGTTCATTTCCTTATTGAAACATTGAGGAAAATTGAAGTGATGAAAGATATTGGTGAAAATAACTTGAAGTTTTGATCATATGAAATATTGGAATCATATTATTCATCATTACAGATATTTCTACCCTTTTGTTTTCTTCATCAATCTAGTAATTAGCAACACGAAAGTAACCACAATGATGGCATCTAAGTTTACCTCAGAATGCCCAAAAGAAGATCATCAGAAAAATAAATCCCAAAAAGAAAAACTACCCAGAAACGTAGTGAACAATACACGTTAGGAACAAATCCAGGAGGAGATTAACCAAGTGAACCCAGATACCTTCAAATTCAAGCAGCCACACTGTGAAGCACAACGGTCTCAACAGTGAGCCCAGGCCCAAACCCAAATAGAACACCCCACTCTAGACCTTCTCCAGTGGTCTTGTGCCCATTAATTGTTGATCTCCTCCTCACTTCATCCAAAATAAACAACACACAAGCACTAGACATGTTTCCATACTCAGATAGGATATGCCTCGTGGCTCCTAACTTCTCAGGCTTAAGGGCCAATTTAGCCTCAACTTGGTCTAAAATTGCTGGGCCACCTGGGTGTGCAATCCAGAAAAGTGAGTTCCAATCAGTGATGTTTAAAGGTTTGAAGGCCTCGTTGAGGCTCTTCTCGATGTTCTTTGAAATAAGCCCAGGAACATCTTTTAGGAGGTGAAATGTGAGCCCAACTTCACGAAGATGCCCATCGATAGCCCCATCACTATCGGGAAGGATAGTTTGAGCTGCTGAGACAAGCTCAAACAAAGGCCTCTCAACCTCGGGTAATGGGTCAGACCCAACAATAATGGCTGCCGCACCATCACCGAACAAGGCTTGGCCCACAAGACTATCGAGATGGGTGTCACTAGGCCCACGAAAGGTCACGGCAGTGATCTCAGAGCAAACAACAAGAACACGAGCCCCCCGGTTGTTTTCAGCCAAGTCCTTTGCCAATCGGAGCACCGTACCTCCGGCGAAACAACCTTGTTGGTACATCATGAGACGCTTGACGGAGGGGCGGAGACCCAAGAGCTTAGTGAGCTGGTAATCGGCGCCCGGCATGTCGACGCCACTAGTGGTACAAAAGACCAAATGGGTGATTTTTGACTTGGGCTGACCCCATTCCTTAATGGCCTTGACAGCGGCCTCTTTTCCAAGCTTCGGAATTTCTACCACCACCATGTCCTGTCTTGCATCAAGTGAAGGAGCCATGTACTCGCACATGCTAGGATTCTCTTTGAGAATTTCTTCAGTCAAGTACATGTAACGCTTATTGATCATAGATTTGTCACCTGAAAATGTAACACCACACCTCTAGATGTTAGCATTATATAATTAAATCATGCATAAAAGGATGAAAGTGCAAATTGCTCAAATGATTCCAACACAAAAATGGACAAGTTATGGATTTGTTGACTAGTTGAGGACAGACATGAAGAAAAAATTATGGATCAGTGGGTAGGCACTACTACTCACACATTCGCTGGAATTTCTCCTTTAGCTCAGCCTTGTGCTCGCTTTTGGTGATACGAAAATAGTAGTCGGGGTACGTGCTCTGGTCAATACAGTTGGGAGGAGTTGCGGTGCCTATGGCCAAGACGGTTGCCGGACCCTCAGCGCGTTGAGCCTTGCGGACTTCCTCGACGGTCACCATTTTGATATCTCGGAGAAATGTTGAGAGAAGATTAAAATTGGGAAGCTAATGAGGAACAGGGATAGACGGAGCTGTGTGTTGGAATATGATGGTACGAGAGAAGAGGAGGTTGTATATATACACGGAAAATGAGTTGAAAAGGGAAGGAGGGAATACAGGGAGGTTTAAGGTGGGTAGATGGGAGATCACGTGCCTGTCCAATTGCCTTGGTTGGAAGCCCCAGCTACGGCACGTGCGTCATCTACGGTTTTGTTGTGTGTGGTGGTGTATGTTGCTGGCTTTATCAAAACTCCAGTCGAGTCGGAACGCCTATGTTCTCTCGTTTTACCTACCAAGCAAGAGGGCACAAGATATTGACGTTTTTATTCAGAACAAACTGTAGTTTGTCCTATGAATCAGTTTTGATTGATCAGCAGTACCATAACCGACATTACATATGTGTTTGCAAACCAAAATGTATCATAATCAATGAAAATCTATAGGTTGAAACATATGCTCTAAAACAAAAACGTATGTTCAAGTAATTCAGCGAGTTTTAGTCATTGAAATTAAGATACGTACTTTAATGTTACATTGTCTTGAATATACTCGAACTGAAATATAATTAATTGTTATTTTTAATTCATATTAACAATCAAAAGTTTGTCATTTCTTTTAAAACGGAAAATCTATCGATGTGATTACACATGTTTTTGCAAACCAAAATATCAACAGATCATAATCAATGAAACTCTATAGATTCAAACATATGTTCAAAAACAGAAATCAGGTTTATCGATGTTAATTCATGTAATGGAGTCGGTTTCATTTATTAAGAATACGACTGATATTTTGTCTCGAATTTACTCAAACCAAAAGATAATCAATTATATCTTTGAGCTGCTTCATATGCATTAATAATCGGAAGTTTGCAGTTTTCCTTAAAATTGAAAAACATAAAAAAAAACTAGTTTTAGTTTTGAATAAAGATGACCAAATGGCAAAAACTCAAAAGAAAACAGCAAAGTTGACAATTATGAGTTTTATTTTAGGGGGTAGCTTGTTTATATAAATAAAAATCTAATTATGCAAGTAAAGCCATTAATAAAAACGTTAGACTTTGGTGAGAAGAGTTGGGAAGAAGGAAAGGAGACAAATCGAGGAGGTAGCTGCAATGCATGGTGTTCATGAAAGCACCTCTCTAGTCTCAACTACCAAAATGCTTGTATCACAAAAAACATCAGACCCAGCCCTTCTCTCACATTCATCAACTTTTGGGAGCTTGAGAACAAATGTAGAAATGAAAAGGACACAATTACGTATCTCCTAGTACAAATATTTATAGTAGTCATGTCTCATTGTCTCGCGAGCTAGAAATTTACTTACCAGAAAATGTGCTTTTTAATTTTATTTTTTTGGTGGGTAAATGTGGATACTCTTTTGATGGCAAAGTGATTCTATTTTAATGATTCATTTTCTTTCTTCATTTAGAGTGGATGTACCATGACATTTCACTACTGAATGGTTTAACTGTCGGGTTATACCGGGTTATACTTGCCACTATGACTGTAAAAGTATCTCATATTTATCGGGAGGGTAACAACGTTACTGATTGCTTAGCTAATTTTGGTGCGGATAATGCGGGAGTTCATTGGTGGGATTCATATCCACCTTGTGCAATTGTAGCTTATTCACGAGATTTAGCTAGCTTTCCCAACTATCGTTTTAGTTTGTGATCTTATAATGGTCTTTTGGTTTGTAACTCTTTAGGCAACAACAACGAATTTGTATTCGTTGTTAATCGTCCTTAGTAGATCTCGGGTTTTAGTGTTGTTCTTTTTCTTTAGGAGGGGTTTTGGTCTATGTTCTCCCCTCTCCTTTCATATGTACGTTTTTGCTTTTTTTATTTTAATAAAATAATTGAAACCGGACGTAAGAGTGAGCCTCCTAGCTTGACAGGGTTTCAAACCCTTAAAAAACTTTTCTGGCTGACTTGAATGCAGGAGATACGATTTGTTTTCAACAATGCGTTTGGGTGTGACCGATAATCTGGGTGGTAGCCGATTATCACAATAATTGGATGAACAAATAGTCGCTAATTCGTATTATAAATGATGGAAGATGGGTTTAGAGTTCGGTGGTAGGTTTCAGTTAGTGTTCCAACAAACAGCGCCTCCAGAGGGGAGGACAAATATAAAGCTTATGAGCCTTTTTTCAAGTTTCACTTGTGGAACTATGAATATTGACCTCAGGTAAAACCGTAAAACAAGTCAAAGCCATTGACTTTCACCCCATAGACCTTAGTTTGCATCTATGTCAACAAGAGTAAAAGTGATATGGCAACTACATACATACCAGTTTAGCATTCAAAGTGTTCAGAGACTCAAAATATGCAGCCAGTTTTCTCTGAATTGGTTTATGGGTACTAAAGCAACAAAAAGATACACGATAGTACACAACCAAAGTTAGCTAAGCAGAGAAGCTATCAAATGAGGCTTGCTGCAAAGGTCTCATGGCTATTGGATGTTTCGCACTGCAGATTCGCACCCCATGTGCTCAAGTGTTCTGCTACACTAGAAATCCATATCCACAGAAAAACTACCAACAGGAGCAGGGCCAACCCGTCTTCCACCAAAATCAAGCTAGACTCTTCATTGACTGGAGGTGAATCATCACTTTCCTTCACACAAGTTGCTTCAGACATTGACTCCGGCGATTCAGACAAAAGGGCTGCAAGAGAACAAGTGCCATTACAACTTTCAAGAGAAGTAAATTTCACATCCAACACTGGACTTTCAAAATCCACCACAGAAGACGTACATGAGAATTCAAGGATATTCTTCAAAACATCTTTGTAAGAATTATCTCCTTTCTCTTCCTTTGCAGGTCTATCAGAATTCTCTTCTGTCACTTCCTCTGTGTTAGCATTATCCCAAGTGTTGTTAAATCCATAATCAGTCTCAATTTGAGGCAACCCATTTGGAATATCAGTTTTATCAGGGTTGGCAATATTGCTGATCTCTGTGATGACTACTGCTTCTCAATCTCTTCTGTTGTCTCACAGAAATCAGTTTGAGCCTTGCCATGATCAACTGCATTCTCACTGCTCTTACCATCAGGTTTGTCTTCTCCTGTGACCTCATGATGCTCTTGCTGCACAAGAATTCCCTCCGGTTTAACAGAGTGCTAATCATTAAATTTTTCATCATTCTCCTCACTGTATGAAGAAATTCTAGTGGATCTTTCACATTCTGTATTCCATCACATTCATCAAAGCACATGGATGCCCCTGTCCCTATTTCATCAACTCCTTCTGAAGCTTTTGTGTCAGGGCTACCATGTTCATTTAAAAATTCTGGAGCTTTAACGGGAAAAGGTTGACTACACTTCTGAGAGTGATTAGACGTCAGAGACAAGAACCCAGCTAGTGCAGATGCTAGGGCATCATCAATTGTCACAGTAGGCCTTGGTGTATTCTTTGAAGGACTTATCACTAGACCTGATGATTGATCTACTTCATCCTCATCATCACTTGAAAATTCAGGAGCAGTTACTACTGGACCTGGGACCAACTTTGAAGGATTTACTGAATCAGTCATGTAATAAGGTGTGGTAGGGAGTGCCTCAGATTGAGCGTCCTTGTTACCTGATATAACTGCCACACAACTGGGATAGTCATTTCCACTGTTGTAGAAAGAGTTGGAATCAGACTCGATGCATGAGAAAGGAGCACAGAATCTTGAGCCTGTTGACAATCCAGAATTCTGTGATTGTTTGCTGAGTACTTCAAGTTGCTGCTCGACCCTCTCAAGCCTTGCCTCAATGCTGCTTATGGGCTTTACCATTTTATCTTCAAACTTCAATAATACATCCTCTATTCTGCTCATTTGAGAAAAAAGCAGGTCCATAGATTTTTCAACATGGTGAAATCCAGTTTCAGTTTTACTTTCTGTAACAGGAACCCCTAGAGGGATCTGTGATGGGGTGGTACCAAATATATCCCTACATGCATCCTGACACAATACTTCTTGATGATCAGATATGATGGGGTTAATATCTGTCTGGAACTTGGTCGGAACACTAGTAGAATTAGAGGATTTTGACCCAATCATTTGGGAGTCTTGGGTTTGGCTAACACTCATTGTTTTAGATAATTGCAAGAGGGTAGACATAAACATGGCCATGAGAGAACTTCCAGCTGAGTTTCCCACTGTACTCGCTTTGTTTTCCAAATCCACTGAATCAGCAGGATCAGCAAGCACATAAATTTCATCCACATAAACACAATCTTTCCTCTCAAGTGAAAGTAGATGAAGTGTTAAGGATATACAAGGATTTACATCACTCATCTGTGCTGTGGCTTCATAAAAAGCCTGGAAAATTGTACAGTGGCCAGCATTAATGATAATTTATATACATCAGTGCTTTCATAAACCAGTTACTCATAAATCATAACCCACTTATCATATAAAACTTCTCACCATTCCCCGGCCTCTGCCTCTCTCTGTATACAAAATGCAGAAGGGCTACATGTCATAGGAAACAGTAGAGATATATTCTGATGTTGGCAACATGAAACATAAATTGGCTGTAAATTTCAATAAGCTGTGGTTTGGACTCATTATTAAATTAAGATCCACAATAAAAACAGGAAGACTCTAGATTGCTACTTCAAAACTGATAAACCTGATTTCAATTTTTATTGTAAACGGAGGATGGACCAAGACTCGATACAAGTGGCTAAAAGGATGAGGAGGGGGACCATACCTGTTCAGAACCAGACTTCAATGGCAAGGAGCTGATTTTTTTATCAAGCACATGACTTTCCGGGACTTTCACTTCAACCCAGTCTTCACTGGTACTCAAGTTATTGCCATTTCTTAGGTTTTCTTCAGATACTCCTTAAGAGACCCATTTGAATTTGCAGGATAAACTTCTTCATTATCATCTGTGTGAAGGACTTCTTCATCTCTGGAAGCAATTCCGCAGCGAACAATACATAGATATTCGTTGTCACTTTGCAAATCAGGTGCATAGTTTATCTCATAGACGCGGGCAGTACTCCGAACGTAAATCTGGTGGAGCTCATGCTTTTGTGTGAAATTAACTGCAAGGCAAAAAATTGTTGGTCATTTGTAATTAGGAACACAAGTATTGATTCTCTTCTACATCGACCATTACAGTGGTCGTCACATGGACAATGATGCATTTGGTACAATGGGATATTGTGAAGTTCTTATATGCAAATTACTATGGCAAAAAAACACAGAATAAGGTCAGCAAAAAACAGTACTTAAGTCTGTAGCTTATGAATGCAAAGGAACACATATTTGCAGAAGTAAAATAATCCATAGCGCTTTGTTATCCGCACAACAATCATATGTAGTCACAATATAGCATTAGAGAGGGTATAGTATATTTGTAGCATGTACTAGGTGATGAACTCCTTCAATCATAGGACAACCATATTAACACAATAAGTCACAGTTCAAATCTATTTTGAAAGTACAAATATAAGCAATTTCATTAGTATTAATTCTCTTTGATGTGTAAAGTGCACGATCACATGCAAAGTAACCTTATAATCCTTTTCCTCTTTTCCATAACATACAAGAACATGTCATGGTTATCAATTGGTGACATTCATTCAAGAATCAAATAACTCTTTCTCAGAATCAACTAACTTTTGAATAAGAATGGATCATATTTCTTTCCAAATTGCTACAAGTATATATTTGAATGGCTTCATAACAAAGCAGACAATTAAGTCATATGAGTGCCATTGACACCAACCCCAATATCTTAAGCACAAACAGACATTGATCATGCTTTCAACAAATCAAAACTTAACCTCTCTTTCCATAAGTCGCATCATATATACTTAGTTGAACTTCTCTTCGACACACAACTTCACCTATCTCCTCCACATTTGATGTCCAGCTTATCATTCCCATTATCGACATCCAGAAAATCTTAGTCCTATAAATTACAGAAAAACAGAACGTATTTATGTAAGGAGACTCTGTTTTTGAGATCACCTATAACAACTTCAGTAAAAGAAATGTACCTCTATTGTTTGAAACTAGGTCCTTAATCCATCTATATAGACTATGTCACAAAATTAGTGGTCCAATACAATACTTGATAAGCTTCAAGAACTCTACCACAAAAAAGCCACCTAAATTTCACAGTATTTTTATCCATCATTTCCTCAAACCCTAAATTCTCAAAGAAACTCAACACAAGCTATAATAATAATAATAATAATAATTCTGGTATCAATTTCAAGTATGACCTAAATAGAAATTCAGATATCAATTTCAACTAGATTCAAGCAACAAAGCAAACTAGGGGATCAAAACTAAATCAATCTTGCTCTGGAAAATGTTAATCTATCAGAGAAGATTGCAAGTCATGAAACATACTGGTGATTTCGCAAGGTCCAGAATCCGGTGACGGAGGGCGAAGAATAAGGGAGGATCCGGCGGCGGAATTCGGAGCGTCGCCGTCGATCGGAGACAAGGAGGACTCGAAGGTGACGCGATCTACGGGAGCGCCACCGGCGACAGACCAATTCGTACCGGAGCTCCATGAACAGACGTCGTCGTTTCGTGTTTCCGTGGCTGTGGTGTGTGTTTGAGTCAGAGACGGAGAGAAAATGAGAGCTGCTACTAATCAGAGTGTGAGGGGTAAACTCGGTAATCTAAATAAAATTAGTATTGCTGTTTGTCTAATTAACCACACGTATGATTCACTTTAAACATCTGGCTTCCATAGCATAGTGGTAGTGCGTTCGCTTCGTAAGCGAAAGGTCGCGAGTTCGATCCTCGCTGGGAGCTAGTGTTATCCTTTTCATTTTTTTTATTAATCACTTTTGTGATCAGCTAGAGTGCTAGATGATGATCGATTTTTTATATTTTTCGATCTGTGTGTGAGATTTTTGCAAGGACAGAAGGATGACTTTGACATGAATCGATCTTCTCACAGCCTCATTTTTACCTCTGTCCAAATCTGCAAACTAAATAATTTGTGTGAAATTAAGGTGGCTTTGAGAATAATCCAGCTTGTCTCAATAACTCGATTTGTCACATGTATGTAACCCATATAATCTTGTTATGAAAGAAAAGGAAAAAGAAGACAAAAAATTCAGACCCGTTGAATTGAGTAGAAAAATATGCAGTAGCTCTCTCTAATTGATATATACATGAACTAAAACTACTACCGTTTAAAACTAAATCTATTATCGCAGGCAACAAAAGCTACAACCACTGGTAACAAATACATGAACTCAAACTACACCCTCTAAACCTAAATACACTATCATCGACAACAAAAGCTAGTACCGCAGGCAACAAAAGCTAGTATAGTCACAAACTTAAACTACCACGGTCACAAACTAAATCTACTGTCGCTATTCACAAAAGCTACTGTTTGAGCTAAAATAATATCTTTCGGCGAATGCTGATTCTTCAAGTCCATTAGACCGATTCATGCGGTCAAAATATTTGTACATATTCTTTTTCCTTTTGAGATCATGCTTGGCTGATTTGCAGGAATACCAAATATGTGTTTCATAATCATTTGAGAGATTTATTTCCTTGTTGATCAAGAGAATCTGGTTTATCTTGATATGCAAGTAATGAAGAACCCTAAAGTTCATTATATAAGGGAGTCAATGGTAAATTAGAGGAACACTACACACAGCGAATCAACAAACAACTTTTTCACCCTGCAAAACAAGCCTCCCTCGGAGAACCTCTACAAAAACGATTGTTTGGGTTTTTTTCTTCACCAAAGCCCTATCTGTAGGCATTCACTGCTATCATTCACCAAAGCCCGGTCTGTCAGAAGTTCCCACATCTACTTCACTAAGCCTCATCCGTGAGAGAACAGTTCATCTCGACTTCATAAAGACTTATCCATAGGCGAATACCCGTAAAACCATTGTTGAAGTGAGAACTCTAGCAAATATCTTAGTTTGTCAAGGAACCTTTTGGCGAATGCCCCGCAATCTTTGTTTATAGCTCTGCTCAACCACACCGGCTTGAGTAAGAAACATCTGCTTCCCAAGAAGAGGAGGAAAATCCTAATTGCTCTTCAGTTAGGTCTATGAAGAACTTGAGTGTCGGCTTGACCATCGTCTGTATGTCAGTTGTTTTGAAGAGGAGTCAAAAGGCAAACAAGCATCAAGATCAAAGTTGTACCTAACCCATATGTATTGGCACGCTCCAAGATTGGTTGTTTGAGAAAATTCATTTTCACACCGAACATCTAGCACGCCCAGCAGCGGGACATAACGTGCAAAAAAATTACGGCTGGCAACGAATATTCAAAATCATACCCATCGTGTTCTAATCTAAAGCACTTGTGGGTTAACCCACATAACTCAGTGAGGAGCAGGGGTTTGACGATCGAGGAAACGACTTCGCGTTTTGGATTGTTACCAAAAAAATTAACTAATAGTAGCAAGGTAACAATGGATGAAGAGTCAAGAAAGGTGTTGACAACGCTTACTGAGTAGGTGAAGCAATTGACAGAAAATTCTGAAAAGACTGATACGATCTTGGACAAGTTAGACACTACCATGCAGCAGCTGGGACAGATCCAAGTTCAACAGAGTCAGGAGATTAAGTCAACAATCACAGATGTAAAGAAACTGCAATGTGCTACAACTCAGGATGTTGTTGGTACAGATGACAAGATCGACATGCAGTTTGAACACCTTCGAAAGATTGAGAAAATCCTGGGAATAGAAAAAAAGTGTGATGCTCGTAAGGCTACTAGAGCAAAAGGAAAAATCGAAGAAGAGCCAGAGCAAAAAGATAGCTGCATCGTCGTCTACAAAATCCATGACTATCAAGGCTACTGGGCCTTTTACATTGGTTCTGTTCGGGGTGAAAATTTATTTTCTTCGAACAACCAGGCTTGAGGCGTGCTAGTACCTATGGGTCAGGTACAACCTTGGTCTTGATGCTTATTTGATTTCTGACTTCTTCTCAAACAACTGTCATACAGGCGCTGGTCAGGCCGGCATATAGATTCTTCACAGACCTAGCTGATGAGCAACTAGGATTTTCCTCCTCTTCTCACGAAGTGGACATTTCTTACTCAGACCAGAGTAATTGAGCAGAGCTATAAATCAAGATTGCGAGGCGTTTGCCAAAGAGTTCCTTGACAAACCGGAGATATTTGTTAAGGTTATTAATCCTAAAAATAGTTTTGCGGGTATTCGCCTACGGATAGGGCTTTATGAAGCGGTGGTGGACTGTTCGCTCACGGATGAGGCTTGGTGAGGTTGAAGCGGGAACTTCTGACTAATCGGGCTTTGGTGAGTAGCAGCGGGGAATGCCTACGGGTAGGGCTTTGGTGAACAAAAAGATCCAAGAAATCTTTTTGGTAGAGGTGCTACGAGGGAGGCTTATTTTTGCAGTGTGCAAAGTTGTTTGTTGATTGATTGGTCGTGTTCTTCATTCTCATGACCTCCTTATATAGTGAATACTAAGGTTTGTTCTTACTTGTAGGCCAAGATAAATCAAATCTCTTGATCCACTAGGAAAAAAATTCCTAGACGACTAACAAATCTTCTGTATTCCTGCAAATCAACCAAGCATCACCTCAAAAGGAAAAATGAATATGTACAATTACTTGGACCACAAGTATCGGTCCAATGAGCTTAAAAAATCAACATTCACCGAAAAGATATTATTTTGGCCCAAACAGGTTTGAGCAGATACAAGAGAACCAGTAATAGGGACGCTTCCCAAATAGGAGATAATTGCGAGACAACCAAGGAATCAAGATCCACATAGGGGTCTTGAACCGTGAATGGAAGTCCCAAATGGAATGGCAAATGACCAAGTATGTACACCTGCTCAAGTGATGAAGATGATTCTGTAGATTGTGAGAACAATGCAAGGCCAACCAGCCATTAACCTACCCTATTCTAATCCACATCCAGATGAGGTGACGTACACCATGGTCTGACCATTACAGGCAAATCTGTTTTACAACCTTCTCTAGAGAGGGGTCAGAAGATGCAGCTACACATGTTTCTCGCGTTTAGAGTGAGTGTGGTTCTTATGGGACCGATGATATTTTTAAACTAAGAGTTTTTGGGTCTTCTCTTGCAGGGTCCGCATTAACTTAATATACTAAGTTGGCTCCTAGATCAGTTCCTAATTGGCCAACTATGTTCAGGACAACGTTTGGCACAGTCGAGTCTGAAGTTGATTTGTCATCCTTGACTTCCATGTACCAGCAATTAATGGAATCCTCGGTGGAGTACTTAAAAGATTTAAAATCCAGCAGACTAAGTGCAAAACTCTAATTTCAGAACAAAATGTCATTCGCATAGCTATCAAGGGTATAAAACAACGCTAGAGTGCTAAGTATCACGATGTCCATTTTGCAAGCATGGTTGAACTGATCAGTAAAATGGCTAGCTATCAGAACTTCTTGGATAAACTGGATGGAGGTACTAAAGCTCCACAAGGGCCACCAACTTCTTATATTTCAGGCACTCTAAAGCCTAGGTATGGTCCTAGCAGGAACAGGATGGTGTCCACAGTATATTCTCATCTGGATCCTTTTTACAGTCCACAACACTATTATGTGGAGCCACAGGTCTATACTCAAGGAGAAGAAGATGTGGCAGTAGTGGAGTTGACAGGGAGACAGGTTGTGAGGTCTAGGGCTTTGCGCATAGAAAAGAACCCGATCAAGATAACGACAAAAGTGTTCGCTAAACCGGAGTATGAGTTTTACATGTATAATGCTCACAAGGCTCTAGAGATCCTAGATGAGTTATTCGCTCAGGGGAAAGTAAGACATGATTTTCAGACTTGACCAAAACCAGAGCAGATCGGGTAAGAAGTACTGCAAATATCATAATTTATGGAATCACAATACTTCTGAATGCATCAAGTTGAAGGACCAGCTTCAAACTTGGATCAACAATGGTAAGTTAGATGTTGATGGCGAGAAGACAGCAGCTTGGGTTGACGTAGATCCATTCCCCACAACAGCTATGGTTGATCTTAGGCCAATAGTCACCCTAACATGAAAAAGTGTCAAGCCTCGATTTTAAGAATATACATATGATGCTCACTTGACACACGTTATACTGGATACAATGATAGATGTAGAAATAATGTAAATCCCATGGGAGACAGTTCTAGCTGAGGAAGTCATTGCAGGCAGGATGTACTGTAAGTTTCATATTGTCTGGACTCATCACACTGCGACTTGCGTTCAATTAAAAGACCAGATCTAGCAGTGGCTTAATGAAGGATACCTGAATTTTAGGAGTAAATTAGAAGCAGAGGTGTCTATGGTTGATGCCAATTTTAGTCAGAAAGGAGCACAAAAGCTTATTTTAGATCTGAACAAAACTAAGTGTTCAGAACCACCAATTATAGTGCAAAAAATAGAGCCCGCTGTGGAAGGATATACAGTGGTGTTTTGTTCCAAATGTAAGGTGGAATGTGGTCTGAAAATGAGTTATGAAGAGTTTGAGAAGACCGTTAAGTCATCACAGGCCACAGTACTGCATTTGCCAACATATCATTATGCACCTACTAATCCGAGGAATGTAAAGACACCCAGACAGGTGAGTCAAATCTTTCAGAGGTCTAAAGTAGTGAAACAGTTTCAGGCTTTCACTAGTGCTAGGGTTGAGTCTTGTTCAGTGCCTCAACCAGATATTTTGACAAAACCATACATACCGCCTGCTTCAAAAGCATGCATTAAAGAAAATAAGCGGTACGTACGTGAAAAGGGAAATGTCACATCCCGGTTCTTAAAACCATTTACGGTCGGTGATTACCTAAGTTACTTTGGTCTTTAACCGTGCCGTAGTAACTGTTTTACCGAGAAAGGTCAAAAAGTTGACTTTTCGTTAGGTCATGAATTTGGGGAAACTTCCTTCATGAAAGTTGTAGAGGGCGTCGTTACGAGTCCGTAGACACGTAGCACGCTTAAATCGGAGATCGTATGAGGAAGTTATGGTCAAAAAACAAAAGTTACTATTTGGGTGAAAAGCCTATATATAGTGAGTTACTGGGGTAATTCGGTGAAAGGGTAAAAATCGAAAAAGTTACTGTTCACTTCGAAATTTCCTCCGAAACCCGACAGATTTTCCGCCGGATTTCATCACCGGATTTCTCCTCCGTCCGGCGGAGTTAGGGCGCATGCTAGGTACCGAGTTGAAGCCTGCAGCGCCACCTTCAAGTTGGTGGTGGCCATCGGAGCTGAGTCGCCGCCGTTCGAGAGAAATCACGGCGAGAAGGGGGGACCTGTGCACTGTTCATTGACACCGGATTTCTCCCTCCTCAGGCCACCTCCCGGTGAGTTCTTTATATGGTTTTGATGGGTTTGAGATGTACATTAAGCCCCTAGAATTTGGTAGCTAGATTTGAAGTGTGTAGGAAGAATTAAGGATTTGAAGTTTGGGTTGACTTTTGGATTCGGGTTGTGTATTTCTTGTCGATTGACCTAGTTAGGGGCCGAGTTGGCCTTCGAGTTGAACTAGAAAGTTGTCCCAAATGATGAGACGAAGCTGCTGGTAAAATTTGGTGGCGATCCGAGGTCGCCGGAATTTTGGCCGGATTTTTCTGCCGCCGGCGGCGGCGGAGCCGCCACTTTTTGGGCAGTTTTCTTGCCCATTTAAATTGTAAAAATTAAGGGAAGTCCATTAGGGGCAGTTGCTAATTTTTAGGAATTTATTTGAGGTGTTAAGTATGTTTGGAAGGTTTGGGATTTTTATTTGTGTAATTAAAGGTTAATCGGTCGTTTAGGGAGAACCGGCTAGGCGTGAGAGCGTGTTTAAGAGTTTGTACGCTATTTGGAGGGTTAGAGGCCGACACCCACACTTTTGATAGATGGTTAAGGTTGAACGCTATGGGTAGAGCGTGTTATTATTGCCTTCACTATGATTATGGGTTTAAGACCTGTTTATATGTTTTGTACAGGACGTGGGGGAGCTCTAGCTGAGCAGCCATCTAGTAGCCGGCAGACCTAGCGGCATCTGTGAGTGGACATTTGTTTCAATTTAAATTGCATGCTTTATACATTAATTGATTTCTCCTGCATATATGATTTCCTCCATTTATTATGTTTTACGGTGATTTGGGAAAATGGGATTTAAGGATTTAAAGGCAAACAAACCGGGAAAGAGGTTCATACCCTTCCCGTGATTTTAAAGGATTTTCCCGGGGTATGTTATTCTTGATTATCACCGTTTTGGGATTATGGAGGGGGATAATTTAAAAGGAGAAATTTGGCTCACGGATTTAAAGGGGTTTTCGATTTATTATTCCCACGAGATTTTACAGGTTTTAAAGGGACTTTGGAAAGGGAAAAGGATAAAGGGAAAAGGATTGTATGCTAGCATGGACCCTCTCCGGTTGAGCTGGTCAGTAGACCTTCCCGGATAGAGCAGGTCGGGGACCCTCTTCGGTTGAGCTGGTCATTAGACCTTCCCGAATAGAGCAGGTCGGGGACCCTCTCTGGTGGAGCCGGTCACTAGACCTTCCCAGATAGAGCAGGTCGGGGACCCTCTCCGGTGGAGCCGGTCATTTGACCTTCCCGGATAGAGCAGGTCGGGATTTCTCGTGGATAAGGTTAACACCCCACATAAATGTTTAAAAACTGAGCCAAGGCATTATTTATGTTTTATTTGCATGCGGATTTTCTTAGAAATACTAAGAGGGAGGACATTAAAGTAATTTAGAGCTTTTAAATGTTATTATTTTCGTCCACTCACTCTAACGTTTTCAATGTTTCTCCCCTGGGCCTTTCGTTTTTAAATGCCCAAATTGCAGTGCTCGACCTATCTAGACCACTTGGAGGCCAAGCATAGTTACCGCCGTTTTCCACACTAACAGTAGGTTCCGGGTTAACCTACTTGTAATATCTCTATGTTTATGCTTTTATCCTAGACGCTCTGATACACATCGGGTAGTTTATTTGTTGGAGAACTCTTAGGGACTTGGAATGTTATGTATCATTTACATTTGGGATGTTGAATTAATTGTTGGATTTTATTAGATGTGTATCATGTGGAGTTGTTGGTTATTGGGGAGCAGGATGGCTCCAGGAGTTGCGGTTGGATATTGGTATTAGAAGTGTACTGTGGGTTATTGCAGGTTAAGGGTTGTCCACTTTTCAAGGGAGACTATGTCGATTTTTCGGCAGAATCTTCTTTGGGAGGTGGTCCCCGCAGGATTTACCTCGAGTTAAAGGGGTTTAACTCGGGGTGGGTCCTGACAATTGGTATCAGAGCATTAGGTTATCCGATTCCTTCATACTACTATTTGTACTTAGGAGTATTTAGTATCTATAGAGTGATGGTTTGACCATGGCAGACCATTAGGATTTATGCATGAGATACTGGGTATTCCTTGAGTATTTGTAGTAGTTAATCCAGTGCTGATGTTATACATGGTACTAAATGTTTTTCTTCCTCAGGTAACTATGCGTCGTGGTCGTAGTCGAGCCCGTAGGGGAAATCCTCCTAGTCCTCCCAATCCTCCAGAAGGAGGGGATGCGGGAGCGCCAGCTGATGGTCAATTAGAACAATTCTTTAGGCGACTCACTACCTTTGCCTCAGATATTAATTATGAGAAGGCTCGTAGGAATGGAGCCCGGGTTTTCTCCCATGCCAATGAGCCGTTAGATGCTCTCAGCTGGTTGGAGTGTATGGAAAAGATGTTTGTGCAGGCTGAGTGTCCTGAGAGCAAGATGGTGACCATAGCTGTTCAGTTTCTGGAAAGGGAAGCTTGGCATTGGTGGGTGGATTTGAGCAGAGGTTTGGGCGATGGAGCTCAGAGTATGACTTGGGGTCAGTTTACCGTTCATTTTAAGGAGCGTTATATCAATCCAGCTCACATCAACCGAATGAGGTTGGAATTTCTGAATCTGAGGAAAAGTAACAATGTGACAGTGACAGCCTTTGAGCAGCGCTTCAGGGAGTTGGCATTCTATGTACCTGACTTGGTTAAGACAGATGAGGAGAAGATTTACTACTTTGTCCAGGGACTTGGCGGTATATATACCAGTCAGATGACAGCCGTACCTTACCAGACTTTCCAGCAGGCCTTGATGTTTGCTATGCATATTGAGGCGCAGGAGTTAGCAGTTGGTCCCCTACAGAGTTTTGGTGATTCTAGCCGAGTTCCTCCTAGGCGGGGGACATCTACCTCGGGTTCTGGATCCTCTGCTGGCAGTGGATATAGTAGTCATTCGAGTTCTGGTTCCGGAGTTCGAGGAAAGTTCAAGAGGTTTCGCAGGAGACATCCTAGGAACCGGTCTGGTGGACGCTTTTCTGGACAGTTTAGTGGTGGATCTAGTAGCCAGAGTGCGGCCTCAGGTGGCCAGTCATTTCAGGTGGGGCAGAGTCAGCAGCAGACTGTGGGTTGTTATCATTGTGGTCAGCTAGATCACTATAAGAGAGAGTGCCCTATCCTGATTCAGAGATCCATGTTTGATCCTACTCAGTCATCGGGTCAGTTTCCAGCGAGTGCTTCTGGCAGCGGTGCTCGCATGTGGGGTCCAGATAGAGGCAGTGCTCAGCAGAACAGAGGCGGCAGAGGACGTCCCACCACTACTCATGCTAGAGTGCATGCCATGACTCAGCAGGAGGGTCGTACTTCTCCAGAGGTCATTATTGGTACGTTATTAATCTTTGGTCAGCCTGCTTTTACTTTGATTGATCCGGGTGCTACGCATTCCTTTATGTCGAGTAGATTTTCACTTCATGCCAATGTGCCAACCTCCCCACTCCCAGGTGAGTGGCTTGTATCTCTACCTTCTGGAGATACAATGGAGATTAACTGGGTGTGTAGTGGGTGTGAGGTGTTAGTAAATGGACTTGTATTCGAAGCTGACCTAATTCCTCTGGATATGATAGAGTTCGATGTAATCCTGGGTATGGATTTTCTGGAAGCCCATAGGGCCATGGTAGATTGTTTCCAGAAAGAAGTGGTATTTCGTAGTCCAGGATTGCCGGAGGTTACATTTCAAGGAGAAAGAGAGATTCTTCCAAAGTGTTTAATTTCAGCTGTGGCCGCTAGGAAATTGCTGAGTAAGGGTTGTCAAGCCTACCTAGCGCATGTGGTGGATACTAGTATGGGGGAAGTAGGTTTGAATGACATACCTATAGTTAAGGAGTTCCCAGAAGTTTTTCCAGATGAATTGCCTGGATTGCCACCCGAAAGAGAGATCGATTTTACGATTGAATTACTTCCTGGAACCGCACCCATTTCTCAAGCACCATATAGAATGGCCCCTGCTGAATTGAAGGAGTTGAGAACTCAATTGCAGGAGTTGTTGGATAAGGGATTTATTCGGCCAAGTTCCTCTCCTTGGGGTGCCCCGGTGTTGTTTGTTAAGAAGAAGGACGGTACGCTGAGACTTTGTGTGGATTACAGGAAGCTGAATCAAGTTACTGTAAAGAACAAGTATCCCTTGCCCCGTATTGATGACCTGTTTGATCAATTAAAGGGGGCAGCAGTCTTTTCGAAGATTGATTTGAGGTCGGGGTATCATCAATTGCGGATTCGGGAGAATGATATAGCCAAGACTGCTTTTCGGTCACGTTATGGCCATTATGAGTTTGTGGTGATGGCTTTTGGGCTTACCAATGCACCTGCAGCCTTTATGGACCTCATGAATAGGGTGTTTAGCCCATACCTTGACCGGTTTGTTATCGTGTTCATAGATGACATTTTGGTTTATTCCAAGAACGCAAAGGAACATGCAAGGCACCTAAGGTTGGTCTTACGGACTTTGAAAGAGGCTCAGCTGTACGCAAAGCTCAGCAAGTGTGAGTTTTGGCTTGATAAAGTGGGGTTCTTGGGCCACATTGTGACGGCCGAAGGTGTTAGTGTGGACCCCCAGAAAATAGAGGCAGTTGTGAGATGGAGGAGACCCACTAATGTAAAGGAGATACGGAGTTTCTTGGGTCTAGCTGGGTATTACCGCTGTTTTGTGGAAGGCTTTTCCAAGATTGCGGCTCCTCTTACTAGATTGACTAGAAAAGGGGTAAAGTTTGAATGGTGTGAAAACTGCGAGCAAAGTTTTCAAGAATTAAAGAATCGTTTGGTGAGTGCTCCAGTTTTGGCATTACCTGATGATAGTGGTGAGTTCGTGGTGTATAGTGATGCATCTGAACAAGGTTTGGGTGGTGTGTTAATGCAACATGGGAGAGTCATTGCCTATGCTTCTAGACAATTGAAGTTACATGAAGGAAATTATCCCACCCATGATCTAGAGCTTGCAGCGATAGTTTTCGCGTTAAAGTTATGGAGACACTATCTTTACGGAGCTAAGTGTCAGATTTTCACTGATCACAAGAGCCTCCGTTATGTGTTTACTCAGAGGGATTTAAATCTGAGACAGAGGAGATGGATGGAACTACTGGCAGATTATGATATTTCCATAGAGTATCATCCAGGAAGGGCCAATTTAGTGGCCGATGCACTTAGCCGCAACCCTTCCGTCTCTTTGGCTCATTTGAGAGCGGTTCGGGTTTCACTTCTCTATGAGTTGCGGGCTACTGGTGTTGAACTTTGGGAAGATGAAGTAGAAGCCTTGGTGGCTAATTTCCAAGTGAGGCCGGTTTTGATTGATAAAGTGCGAGAGGCACAGTATAATGATCAGTCAATAGTACGGTTGATTGAGCGGACACTTGATGGGACAACAGTTGACTTCTCGGTTAGAAAGGATGGAACTTTGATGTTCAAGAACCGACTTTGTGTTCCAAAAAGGAATGAGGAGCTTAAGTTGGAAATTTTGGAGGAAGCTCACAGTTCAGCATATGCAGCTCATCCTGGAAGTACAAAAATGTACAAGACCTTGAAAAATCATTATTGGTGGCCGAATATGAAGAGAGAGATTGCGGGATTTGTGAGCAGGTGCTTGATTTGTCAACAAGTAAAGATTGAGAGACAGAAACCTGCTGGTTTGCTTCAGCCTTTGCCTATCCCTGTGTGGAAGTGGGATGACATTGCTATGGATTTTGTCTTTAGTCTACCACGTACTCGAGATGGCCATGATGGTATTTGGGTGGTCGTTGATCGATTGACCAAATCAGCACACTTTCTGCCGGTGAACAAGAAGTATACTGTGGAAAGGTTGGCGGAATTGTATGTCAATGAAATTGTGAGACTTCATGGGGTGCCAGAGACTATTGTGTCAGATCGGGATCCTAGGTTTGCCTCCAGGTTTTGGAGAGCTTTACAGGCAGCTTTGGGCACCCGGTTGCAATTCAGCACAGCCTTTCATCCTCAGACCGACGGGCAGTCCGAAAGGACTATCCAGACTTTAGAGGACATGTTGAGGTCGTGTGTCATGCAGTTCTCGAGAAGCTGGGACAAGAATGTAGCTTTAATGGAGTTTGCTTACAACAACAGCTACCATTCCACCATTGGTATGTCTCCTTTTGAGGCACTTTATGGACGACAATGTCGTACACCTTTGTGTTGGAATGAAATTGGCGAAAGAGAGTTGTGTAGCCCTGACTTGATTCATGAAACGAATGAGAAGATCAAGGTTGTTAGGGACAAGTTAAAGACAGCTCAGAGTAGACATAAGAGTTATGCAGACAACCGAAGAAGAGATCTTGAATTCCAAGTGGGTGATTGGGTATTTCTGAAACTATCCCCTTGGAAGGGAGTAGTACGTTTCGGCAAGCGGGGGAAGCTTAGCCCCAGGTACATAGGCCCTTATGAGGTCATTGAGAGGGTTGGTCCACTTGCTTATCGGTTGGACCTACCTCCTGAGTTGGCGAGGATACATAATGTCTTCCATGTGTCTATGCTTCGTAAGTATGTTGCCGATCCATCCCATGTGTTGCAAGAGCAACCGGTTAATTTGAAAAGAGATTTGACTTATGAAGAATTGCCGGTGAAGATCCTTGATAGGAAAGAGCAGATACTCAGGAACAAAACCATTCCTCTAGTGAAGGTACTTTGGAGGAGCCATGAGTTAGAAGAAGCAACATGGGAACCAGAGGCTCGGATGAGGCAGCAGTACCCCCATCTCTTCGAATGACAGGTATGTAATTTCGAGGACGAAATTTTTATATGGGGGGAGAATTGTCACATCCCGGTTCTTAAAACCATTTACGGTCGGTGATTACCTAAGTTACTTTGGTCTTTAACCGTGCCGTAGTAACTGTTTTACCGAGAAAGGTCAAAAAGTTGACTTTTCGTTAGGTCATGAATTTGGGGAAACTTCCTTCATGAAAGTTGTAGAGGGCGTCGTTACGAGTCCGTGGACACGTAGCACGCTTAAATCGGAGATCGTATGAGGAAGTTATGGTCAAAAAACAAAAGTTACTATTTGGGTGAAAAGCCTATATATAGTGAGTTACTGGGGTAATTCGGTAAAAGGGTAAAAATCGAAAAAGTTACTGTTCACTTCGAAATTTCCTCCGAAACCCGACAGATTTTCCGCCGGATTTCATCACCGGATTTCTCCTCCGTCCGGCGGAGTTAGGGCGCGTGCTAGGTACCGAGTTGAAGCCTGCAGCGCCACCTTCAAGTTGGTGGTGGCCATCGGAGCTGAGTCGCCGCCGTTCGAGAGAAATCACGGCGAGAAGGGGGGACCTGTGCACTGTTCATTGACACCGGATTTCTCCCTCCTCAGGCCACCTCCCGGTGAGTTCTTTATATGGTTTTGATGGGTTTGAGGTGTACATTAAGCCCCTAGAATTTGGTAGCTAGATTTGAAGTGTGTAGGAAGAATTAAGGATTTGAAGTTTGGGTTGACTTTTGGATTCGGGTTGTGTATTTCTTGTCGATTGACCTAGTTAGGGGCCGAGTTGGCCTTCGAGTTGAACTAGAAAGTTGTCCCAAATGATGAGACGAAGCTGCTGGTAAAATTTGGTGGCGATCCGAGGTCGCCGGAATTTTGGCCGGATTTTTCTGCCGCCGGCCGCCGGCGGCGGCGGAGCCGCCACTTTTTGGGCAGTTTTCTTGCCCATTTAAATTGTAAAAATTAAGGGAAGTCCATTAGGGGCAGTTGCTAATTTTTAGGAATTTATTTGAGGTGTTAAGTATGTTTGGAAGGTTTGGGATTTTTATTTGTGTAATTAAAGGTTAATCGGTCGTTTAGGGAGAACCGGCTAGGCGTGAGAGCGTGTTTAAGAGTTTGTACGCTATTTGGAGGGTTAGAGGCCGACACCCACACTTTTGATAGATGGTTAAGGTTGAACGCTATGGGTAGAGCGTGTTATTATTGCCCTCACTATGATTATGGGTTTAAGACCTGTTTATATGTTTTGTACAGGACGTGGGGGAGCTCTAGCTGAGCAGCCATCTAGTAGCCGGCAGACCTAGCGGCATCTGTGAGTGGACATTTGTTTCAATTTAAATTGCATGCTTTATACTTTAATTGATTTCTCCTGCATATATGATTTCCTCCATTTATTATGTTTTACGGTGATTTGGGAAAATGGGATTTAAGGATTTAAAGGCAAACAAACCGGGAAAGAGGTTCATACCCTTCCTGTGATTTTAAAGGATTTTCCCGGGGTATGTTATTCTTGATTATCACCGTTTTGGGATTATGGAGGGGGATAATTTAAAAGGAGAAATTTGGCTCACGGATTTAAAGGGGTTTTCGATTTATTATTCCCACGAGATTTTACAGGTTTACAGGTTTTAAAGGGACTTTGGAAAGGAAAAAGGATAAAGGGAAAAGGATAAAGGGAAAAGGATTGTATGCTAGCATGGACCCTCTCCGGTTGAGCTGGTCAGTAGACCTTCCCGGATAGAGCAGGTCGGGGACCCTCTTCGGTTGAGCTGGTCATTAGACCTTCCCGAATAGAGCAGGTCGGGGACCCTCTCTGGTGGAGCCGGTCACTAGACCTTCCCAGATAGAGCAGGTCGGGGACCCTCTCCGGTGGAGCCGGTCATTTGACCTTCCCGGATAGAGCAGGTCGGGATTTCTCGTGGATAAGGTTAACACCCCACATAAATGTTTAAAAACTGAGCCAAGGCATTATTTATGTTTTATTTGCATGCGGATTTTCTTAGAAATACTAAGAGGGAGGACATTAAAGTAATTTAGAGCTTTTAAATGTTATTATTTTCGTCCACTCACTCTAACGTTTTCAATGTTTCTCCCCTGGGCCTTTCGTTTTTAAATGCCCAGATTGCAGTGCTCGACCTATCTAGACCACTTGGAGGCCAAGCATAGTTACCGCCGTTTTCCACACTAACAGTAGGTTCCGGGTTAACCTACTTGTAATATCTCTATGTTTATGCTTTTATCCTAGACGCTCTGATACACATCGGGTAGTTTATTTGTTGGAGAACTCTTAGGGACTTGGAATGTTATGTATCATTTACATTTGGGATGTTGAATTAATTGTTGGATTTTATTAGATGTGTATCATGTGGAGTTGTTGGTTATTGGGGAGCAGGATGGCTCCAGGAGTTGCGGTTGGATATTGGTATTAGAAGTGTACTGTGGGTTATTGCAGGTTAAGGGTTGTCCACTTTTCAAGGGAGACTATGTCGATTTTTCGGCAGAATCTTCTTTGGGAGGTGGTCCCCGCAGGATTTACCTCGAGTTAAAGGGGTTTAACTCGGGGTGGGTCCTGACAGGAAAAGTGGTTGAAGTAACTCCAACTCAGACAAGAACGTACAGAAGAAGTATTGTAAAGTAAAGCATTCTCTAGAGGCATTGGAAAAATGTGACATTCAACCTAGTTAGGTATGACGAACGCTAGAATAGCTCCAAAGAGTGATGGAACATCTGACGGCTAGGCCTTATGTACACGTTCGCTATGGAGACAAGCATCGAGAACTTGACCAGAAAGAAAAGAACTCTCACCAAGTTGTCGAGACCACCAGTATACGGTAGTCAAGGGCATAGGATTTATGCTCTTGGTAGGTTATATCATTCGTGAAAGAAGACAAGGCTGACGAAGCTAGAGAGAAGATAGCTAGAATAGTCACTCCTCCCAGTAGAATGATACGTCAGCAAAAAGTTGAATGTAGACCAAAAGTGGTTTCTTAAGAAGGAAAAAAAGCAATCATGAAAGAGGTTGTTCAGAGGCCTACACCTGAGGCCATTTTAAAAATCAAATATGTTTTTTGAGGATCCAATCATTAACAAAGAAGTTGACCAAGTCGCGGTGGCTACACCTAACATGGTGCAATAAGACACTAATGCAGAGCTAGAATTTAGTGGCGATGAGAGTTTAGAGGAACTTGAGACAGAGGGACAGGAAGACAACTTGGACTGTAACATGTTATATTTGACATGAGGGGGGAGGGAAATTCAGACCTTCCAACCAATGATGCACCAGAGGTGGAATGTAATATGGCATATACCCTTTTTAAGAAGTACGCTTTGTCAAGACCCATGTCATCTCATGTCTTCTTCAACTCAGAAAACATTGAAGATGAAGAACTTCCTTTAACAGAAAAGATAGAACATTTGACAGCTGAGGTGTAGAAAGTCCAAATTGATAAGTCTGAAGACAGGGATGAGAAGTCTAATCTCAGGAGGTTATTTATGATGTTCTCCAAACCAACTGTAACCATGTCTCAACACCTTAAACCTTTATACATCATAGCTGAAATGGAAGGCATGAAGGTCAACAAGATCTTAATTGATGCTGGCGCAGCTGTTAAGAACATCACAATGCAAATAATGGAGGCATTGAAGATCCCTAAATAGAGGATCGTTAGCAGCAACTTGAGCGTTAGGAGCTTTGCAGGCAATGTAGCCAAAACTTCTAGGGTTTTGATTCTCAAGATAAAGATAGGTCCATCTAATTTCTTCCAGTCTTTTTTCTCACTGATTGTACTGCTTCCTATAGTATTATCCTTTGAAGGGATTGTCTTCACAGAACATACTATGTCCCATTCTCAATGCATCAAGAATTGCTTATGTGGAATCCTGTAACAGACCAGGCGGAGTTGGTCAAGCTGATGAGCGACCATACTCTACGGCTACATACATATTTGATTAAGAATTTTACTATAGAGATATGCCCCCTCTTGAGGTTGTTGGAATAGATAGCAAAGACAATCTGTATGGGGTTACCTCTTTAGAGCTTTCACCATGGGATTTAGTCTAGGCTCGGGCAGATACTAATAGACCTGGCTTCATCGTACCTAACTCTGACACTCGTGAATCTTAACACATCTCAGCAAGTAAGAGATGGAGGCTTATGTGTTCCTGCACCAAATATTGTCTAGTTTTAAAGAGGAACAAGAAGTATGGAATGATGTAGTTGTAGTCGAGTGTATCGAACATGACATAATACACGATGAATGTGATGAGGAGGAGATTATTCAACCAGCTCATGCAGCCTTGGATGATACTCCACCTAAAGTAAAAGATCTAGTCGAGAAGATCAACCTGCGTTCTCTTGAGGAACCAATAGAAGTGATCGGTTATTTCTAAACCAATTTTATTGTCCTTATTCACAACTAGATTGTTGTATATAGAATAGGCAAATAAGGGTATTTCCCGCAGAAGACTAAGGAATTCCAACTACTCAAACAAATGTCACAAAAGTGACTACTGATCCTAGCGACCAGCAGTAAAAAACATAATTATTTGAATAACCTAAACTAATCATAAAAATACAAAATTTACAAAGACAAACTTGACACATAGACAAACAATCACACAAAATTTCAGACAATTCAGAGTTTGTTTGCTATGTCAAATAAATACAGAAAGACAAAGGACAGAATAATGACAAAAACTATTTTTGGGTTTTTGATATTGGTTTTAGAAAACAACGAAAATAAAGATAGTCAGGGAAGATGTAATTCACCCCCGACAATCTCACACAAGACAATTTATTTAGTATCAAATCCAATCAATCTATATGAAGATCCTCAGGTTGGCTCGGTACGCTTGAAACACAACCTATTACCCTTTCTTACTTCGTACGCCAGACATGAAGTGCTCTACACCTAGACTATTCTCAAGCAATGCAACCTAAAGGTACGCTTATCAGATTAAACATGCAGAGATCATTAAGTTTGAAAAGAGTTTGAGATATCACAAGGCATCACAATAAACTTAGCGTCTTGCTAAACCTAGGACTTAGTTTACTTGCTAACGAAAGCTAACAAATTCTTCTCTAGATAGTTTGAGGAGTCTGATATTGATAATAGCATCAAACAATCCAAGCTATAGAATCCTAACATGCATACTATGTAAGACCCCGTCCCAAAAATTTACCTTTTTACCTGGATCAGGCGAATTGCAGAGGGTTGTAACAGCGCTGTTAATTTTCCCCGAGTTAATATTCGAGTTTAATATCGAGATATTCTTGATTCTGGGAAAAATAGAATTTATATCCCGGGGTAGTAGATTATGATAATATGAGTTCTCCAGTATGTCTGGAATGTTTTTCGGAGCCACGAGCTATTTATTACGGATTTATTTAGTTTATGGAAGTAATAAATGTTATTTACTTTACCGTAAAATATGACTTTACGATAAGTCGAGAATTTGAGGAAACTTCTTTCGGGAAAGTTGTAGAGGATGTTATTAAGAACTCGTGGGTATGTCCTATAGATTAATCGGAGTTCGTATGCGGAAGTTATTAAGGATAATGTGTTGTTACTGTATGGTAAATAGTAAATAGTAAAATTTCTATTTACTGTTCACGGTAACTTTTATTATTCAATCTGGGTCGTCATATCAATCAGAGATTGATCTGGGTTGTTGGATTTTAGGTATATATATGGGGGAGAGGGTTGACCGAGACGGTCTCTCTCTCTCTCTTTCTTCCTCTCTCTCCTCGTTTCTCCTCTCTCTCCCTCCCTTTGCTTCCTTCTTCATCAGAGCCACATCGCCGCGAGTGGTGCCTCACCACCACCACCAGCAGCCTCACCTCATCCCCGTCAACCTGCCAGACCCTCAGCTGCTCGGAGACGCCACGTCAAGGCCCGGCCAAGGAGGAGAGAAGGTGACTGTGTTGGGATTGGGTTTTCCGATTCTGACCATGACGACGAGCGTGGCTGGTGTTGGCAGCTTCGCCTCGACTTGGTGAACCTCTCTGTGCTCCTCATTGTCCGAGAGGAGCGACGGTAAGAGAGAATCGAAGAGTTTGAGGAGCTGCCTATTCCCGGCAGTGGTTCAATCAAGAGGTAGTCATTTCCCCTCCATTTTTTCCTGTCCTCCTTTCGATTATGGTTGTGTTTATGTTGTAGTTGATCGGTTAGGGTATAGTAATGGCCGGTTTTGGCTTGGAATCGATAGGGAGGCTGATCGGAGTAGTCTAGGGTAAAAAAGGGTAAATCCTTGGATTTCTACCGCAGTAGATTTGGTATTTTTACCATTTACCTAGGTTGTGAAAGGATGAAACTGCTCCTGGTAGTTTGGGGTAATTACAAGGGTACCCATCAGGGCTGAAATTTTAGAAATACCTCTGGTAGTTTCAGATAATTACTGGACTGCCACTAGGACTGAAATCCCGAAAAATATCCTTGACAGATTTGTATATTTACGAGACTACCCTGAGGTTAAAAAGATCATATTGCCCCTGGCTGCTTTATATATTTACAGGGATGCCATTGAGGTTGAAAACCCATAAATGCCCCTAGCTGTGTTATCTATTTACAGGGGCTGCCATTGAGGTTGAAATTCTTAAAATACCCCTAACAGCTTAGCATATTTACCAATTTGTCATTGAGACTGAATTGATAATATTGCCCCTAGCAATTCTAGGTATTTACAAGAGTGTCATTGGGGGTAAATTAACTTTTTTATCCTTGGTGGATTTTTATACTTTTATGTGGTTGCCTTTATAATCGGTTTGTATGTGTATGGATGTTATAGATATGTATGGTGTCAGGACCCACCCCGAGTTAAACCCCTTTTAACCCGAAGTAAGTCCTGCGGGGACCACTTCCCAAAGAAGATTCTGCCGAAAAATCGACATAGTCTCCCTTGAAAAGTGGACAACCTTTAACCTGCAATAACCCACAATACACTTCTAATACCAATAACCATCCGAAAACTCCTGGAGCCATCCTGCTCCCAATAACCAACAACTCCACAAGATACACCTCTAATAAATCCAACAAATAGTTCAACATCTCCGAAAGTAAATGATACATAAAGTTCCAAGTCCCTAAGAGTTATCCGACAAATAAATCTACCCGATGTGTATCAGAGCGTCTAAGATTAAAGCAGAAACATAGATATATTACAAGTAGGTCAACCCGGAACCTACTGATAGTGCGGAATGTGGCGGTAACTATGCTGGGCCTCCAAGTAGTCTAGATGGGTCGAGCACTGCAATCTGGGCATTTTAAAACAAAGGGCCCAGGGGAGAAACATTGAAAACTGTCAGGGTGAGTGGATAAAAATAAAATATAAAAGACTCTAATTCCTTTAATGTTCTCCCTCTACACTTTTCTAAGCAAATCCGCATGCAGGTAAAACATAAACAATGCCTTGGCTCGAAATATAAACAATTATGTGGGGTATTAACCTCATCCACGAGAAAATCCGACCTGCTCTATTCGGGAAGGTCTAATGACCCGCCCTACCGAAGAGGGTCCCTGACCTGCTCTATCCGGGAAGGTCAAATGACCAGCTCTACCGGAGAAGGTCCCTGACCTGCTCTATCCAGAAGATGGTACCCGCTCTAACTGGAGAGGGTCCATGCTAGCAAACAACCCTTAAATCCTTTTCCCTTTTCCCTTTTTCAAAATCTCTTTAAAACCTGTAAAACCTGTAAGACCTCGTAAAACCTCGTGGAACAATAAATCGAAAACCCCGTTAAAATCCGTGAGCCAAATTTCTCCTTTAAAAACATCCCCCTCCATAATCCTAAAACAGTGATAATCAATAAAACCATACCCCGGGAAAAATCCTTTAAAATCACGGGATGGGTATGAACCTCTTTCCCGGTTTGTTTGCCTTTAAATTCCTTAAATCCCTTTTTCCCAAATCACCGTAAAACATATAAATAGAGGAAATCATATATATGCAGGAGAAAACAATCAAAGTATAAAGCATGCAATTTAATTTAAAACAAAGTCCACTCACAGATGCCGCTAGGTCTGCCGGCTACCAGATGGCTGCGCAGCTCGAGCTCCCCCACGTCCTGTCCAATACACACAACAAGTCTTAAACCCATAAACAAAGTGAGGGCAACCATAACACGCTCTACCCTTAGCGTTCAACCTTAACCATCTAACAAAAGTGTGGGGTGTCGGCCTCTAATACCCCAAATAGCGTACAACTCTTAATTACGCTCTCCCGCCTAGCCGGTTCTCCCTAAACGACCGGTTATCCTTTAATTACACAATCAATAACCCCAAACCTTCCAAACATACTTAATAAATCAATTAAATCCCTAAAAATAGTAACTGCCCTTTAATGGCCTTCTCTTAATTTTTACAATTTAATGGGCAAGAAAAACTGCCCAAAAAGTGGCGGCTCCGCCGCCGGCGACGGCTGCCGGCAGAAATTCCGGCCAAAATTCCGGCGACCTCGGATCCCCACCAAATTTTACCAGTAGCTTCGTCTCGTCATTTGGGACAACTTTCTAGTTCAACTCGAAGGCCAATTCGGCCTCTAACTAGGTCAAAAACCTGATGAACAGTAGACCCCAAAAATTTACACTTCAAAACTTCAAATCCTCAATTCTTCCTACACACTTCGAATCAAGCTACCAAATTCTAGGGGATTGTAGTACACCTAAAACACATCCTAAACATGTAAAGAACTCATCAAATGGTGATCTAGGGAGGGAGAAATTTGATCCCGAAATTCTACTGTACACATGATGAACAAATCAGAATTTCTCCCGATTTACGGCGAGTTAGATCGGAAAGCTTACCTAGGAATGAAGTAGACTCGGAGGCCGAACTTTTGGGACCGGTGTGGTGGCCTGAGGTGGCCGGACGGCGGCACTGTGGCGGCCGGAAGCTCCGGCACAGTTTTGCCCGATTGGAAGGAGAAAACGCGGGGAGAGAGAAAGAGAGGCTGGGGTGAAAAATCTGATTTTTCACCCCGGTAACTCCTATATATAGCCGTTTTACCGCACAGTAACTTTATACTTTTGTTCATAACTTTCTCATACGATCTCCGATTTAAGCGTGCTACGTGTCCACGGACTCGTAACGACGCCCTCTACAACTTTCATGAAGAAAGTTTCCCCAAATTCCTGACCTAACGAAAAGTCAACTTTTGACCTTTCACGGTAAAACGGTTACTACGAAATGGTTAAAGATCAAAGTAACTTGGGTAGTAACCGACCGTAAATAAATTCTAGAACCGGGATGTGACATATGGTGGAATGTTCGGGATAATCCCGATAGATAGTTTGTCTGTGAATATCTCAATGGAGAGGTTAAACTCCGGGTATGAAATAGGCATTGCTAACCAAATTAATAGATCGACCGTTGTTTAGACAAGCGGAATTTGTTCGGCTAGGGCGTTATTTAAAATAAGAGCTACGTGTGGCTTGATCCCCCAAGACAGGGTACGTAGGCAGTCTGACCGGGATTCGGGTGCAGTCACAAATATTATTAGAAACCTAGATCCTCTAAACTAATTGGTTTGAGATCCAAATGCGGAAATCTGGATAACCTCCGGTTGTGAGGTCTATTCCGATATCATTTGGACTGTTGAAAATGATTTGGGAAAAGGGTTATCCCTTCTCAAGAGGGGATATACTAAATATTTCTTAGGATGGGTCTCGCACGTCCTAACCCGGGTTTAGAAGGGTAAACTCGGGCCGGGGCGTGACATACTAAGCGTGCACTAAAAGCATACAAGAAAATAATTTATCAATGAAATAATAATAAATAAAATCTCATCTTGAATTGAAAGAAACTAAAAACCAAATCTCAAATCATGTCTTAAGGCTTCAAACAGCCTCTAATTAAGGAAAATCTAAATAAACATGATAAAAATAAGATACACAGCAGATTGAAGAGGAGATAAGAGAAGAAGGAAGAAGAAGAGAGAAGTCAAATATGATAGCATATAATTTATATTGCTTCCTTCCACCAATCCTTCATGATTTGGGTTTCCTTAGATATCTTGGTTGGCTTGGACCAATAGAAGTATGTCAACTCATTTAATTCTTCAAAATCAGCTTCATATCGAGGTTATAAGTTGGAATATGAAGTACAAACTCGTCCATGGGCTTCTCGGTGTGATTTGGGCCTCGAAACACAAATTCCCGTCAAGATTCAGATTCACGCGCAGATTGATTTTCTAGTACTAAATTGGTCATAACTTCCTCTAGGAAAATGTTATTCACGAACCGTATAATTCTCTAGAAAGATAACATCAGTAGCTTTTCAACGACATAAAAATCAACATGTGGTTTTTCTCGAGCTGCCCTCAATGTTCTGTCAAAGTTGGCTGACTTTCATAGACAGATTTCAGAAGTTTGCCTTCTAATCTCTATTTTTCTTCTTTTTTTCTTATTTGCTTCGGAACATCTAGAAAACAAAGAAACAAATTAAATAACTATAAATCACACCAAACTAATAAATGAAGCATAAAGGAATTTGATATAAATAATGTATAATTGTGCACCTATCAGGAGGTTGGTATTAGTCAGTTTCTAGAACCTTAACAAAGACAACAACTGATTGAGTTGTTGCAGGAGTTTAAAGATTGTTTCGCTGAGAAATATGAAGATATGCCAGGCTTGGCACCTGAGTTGGTTTGTCATAAGTTACCTATAGCGAGTGGTTACAGACCAGTGCAACAGGAACAATGGCGACTGAATGCAGACACAACAGAAGCTGTCAAAACAGAAGTCCAGAGCATGCTAAAATCAAGGATAATCATGCTAACAAAATATACATAGTGGTTATCCAATATTGTTTCCGTTCGCAAGAAAAATGGGAAAATATGAGTGTGTGGACTACCAGAACCTTAACACAGTAACACCCAAAGATGTATACCTTATGCCCATGGCAGATATGTTGGTGGATGCTGTAGCAGGACACGTGGTGTTATCTTTTATGGATGGAACATCTGGTTATCACCATATACCTGTGGATGAAGATGACAAACACAAAACAGCTTTTAGATGCCCCGATTTCACAGGAGCATTTGAATATATTGGCATGCCTTTTGGACTTAAGAATGCAGGAGCTACTTACCAGCAGGAAATGAACCTCATTTTTCATGATATCCTTAGCACCAAGATAGAGGTTTATATAGATGATGTCATGATTAAGTCCAAGAAGAGGGAATACCACATTGAAGATCTGCGAATGGTGTTCATCAGAATGAGGAAGCACAGACTGCGTATGAATCCAGCTAAGTACATTTTCGGGGTTCGTGCAAGAGATTTCTTAGGTCTTGTGGTGCATCAGCACAGTATAGAGGTTCCAGGGGACAAAGCGAAAGCAGTAATAGAAACCCCAGCCCTAAGGAACAAAAAAGAGTTACAAAGCTTAATAGGCAGGATTAATTTCCTACGAAGGTTTATTTCCAACTCTGCAAGGAAGATTGCACCACTTTCACCTCTTCTGAATTTGAACGCTGAAGAAGAGTTTACTTGGGATCCTGTACACCAGGAAGCATTTGATAATATAAAGGAGTATTTCGCAAGTCCTCTTGTGTTACAGCCACCGCGTCCAGGAATTCATTTGAAGTTATACATTTCAGCGTCTTCTTACTCCATTGCAGGGTTATTAACTCAGGATAAAACCAGAGAAGATAGTAAGATCATCGAACACGCGGTGTATTACCTTAGCAGGGTTTTATTAGATGTTGAAACTCAATATTCACCAATTGAGAAGTTGTGTTTGGCTTTATACTTTGCTGGTTTCAAATTAAGGCATTACATGTTATCATTCAATATGTTGGTAATAGCACAAACTGACCTCGTGAAGTACATGTTAACTCGGTCTTTCTTAAGAGGTAGGGTTGGCAAGTGGATGTTAGCCTTGTCTGAGTTTTCACTCCAATATGCTCCACTTAAAGCGTAGACTAGACAGGCTGTTTCAGATTTCCTCTTACATCATCCTGTTCAAGAACAAATAGAACACCATGACACATAAGTCAGTCTGGTGTATACTCAGCCTTGGACTCTATACTTTGATGGCAGCAACACAAATTCTTTATCTGGGGTTGGAATTTCTTTGGTTGATCCAGCCGTGGACAGGTTCTCTTATTCTTTTCAGCTGGAATGGAAGTGTACAAATAACCAAGAAGAGTATGAAGCATTAATAATCGACCTAAAGACACTCATGGAGATGGGAATTTGAGAAGTCGAAGTGTTGGGGGATTCACTACTGGTCATCAATCTGCTGCAATGTGTGTACAAGTGTATTGCATTTGGGCTAATTCCTTTCTAGGAGCGAGCAATTGAACTATTGGATGAGTTTACAGACGTTATGCTCGATTACATATTTAGGGAGAAGAATTTCACGACGAATGAGTTAGCACAGATTGCTATTGGTGTTAGCCTGGCAAATGGCGTTTGAGAATGGATCCCATGAGTTGAGAAACGTACTCTACCTTTTTATGGCTCGCCAAGAGTTTAATGATAAATGGTTAGTGGCTACAATGGACCCCATTGATGTTGATTGAAGCCAACCTATCTTTTTAACAAATCCAGCTACTCTAGTGGACTAGAATGTTAGATACTTTGCACTCAATTATGTCCTCAAAGGATGAGAGCTGATACGACGAGGCGAAGAAGGCGTTGACCTCAGATGTGTTTATGGCAAAGAAGCTAAAAGATTGATGAGAGAGGTACATTTAGGCGTTTGCTGATCTCACCAAGCCGGACCAAAGATGAGGTGGCTCATTCGTCGATATGCATTTTTCTGGCCTTCTATTCTCAAAGCCTGCATTAGCTTCGCTAAGGGTTGTTTCGAGTGTCAGACTCACGGACCAGTTCAATATGTTCTAGATATTCTCATGTAACCTATTATTAAATTTTGGCCTAGAAGAGGCTGGGCACTAGATTTTGTTGGGATTATTTATCCAAATTCCTCCATGTTCCTCCAAGCAACACAAGTTCATCTTGGTAGGAACAGATTTCTTTACAAAATAGGTAGAGGCGGTTCCTGTCAAACACTCAACCGCCACAACAGTTTGCCAGCTTGTTTTTCAGAATATCATTTGCAGGTATGGTATACCAGAATGTTTAGTGGCAGACCGAGGGAGGTAGCTTTCATGGCTAAAGAAACTCAAGAGTTTCTCGAGGGCTATGACATTAAGTTTTTGCATTCTACATCTTATTATGCTCAATCAAATGGACAAGCGAAGCTAGCAACAAGGTTATCTTGAGCATTATGAGAAAAATGTTATCAAACAATCCCAGAGATTGACATAATGAGCTGGATCACACCTTATGGACATACAGAACTTCTAAACGAACTCATACTGGTACTACTCCATATGCCTTGATGTTTGGTCTTGATTCAGTGCTTCCTATGGATATCAATGTTTATTCCTTACGCGTTCACGAACAACATCAATTGATTGGAGAAGATTATGTCCAAGCAATGTATCAAAAGCATAAGGATTTGGATGACAAGCGCATGGAAGCCTTGAACAATTGAATCATGGAGAAAAAGAAAGTTGCCAGAGCATATAAGCGAACTCGTGGACGCAGCTTTGGTGTTGAGGAATTGGTCTGGAAAGCTATTTTGCCCTTCGGCGAACAAGTTCGTGGATGTGAAAAGTGGTCACCAACTTGGGACGGACCATTTGTTATTGATCGACTCGTTGGTAAAGGTGCTTATTATCTCAGAGATTTGGATGGATAGATACATGCTAATCCTATCAAAGGCCGACATCTGAATAAATACATGCATAACATGTGGGAATATGAAGATCTGCCACCAACTGTTCAGTCTGAAGATACAACGTTAATTTTCCTCTGAGTTCACACTGGGGGCATGGTCCATACATAGAGTTTGCTTGGTTTGGCGTCGTTCGCGGCAACCAATTCAAACTAGGGGCAACACTACACTATGCAAAAGATTGCAATACCCTAATTTTTTGAAATTTTCGACTTTATTGGAACTTTAAGAGTTTCATATTATCTATAATTGTTTGGGTTTCAGTTTTACGATCGATTTACTTCCTGGAACCGCACCTATTTCTCAAGCACCATATAGAATGGCCCCTGCTGAATTGATGGAGTTGAGAACTCAATTGCAGGAGTTGTTGGATAAGGGATTTATTCGACCAAGTTCCTCTCCTTGGGGTGCCCCAGTGTTGTTTGTTAAGAAGAAGGATGGTACATTGAGACTTTGTGTGGATTACAGGAAGCTGAATCAAGTTACTGTAAAGAACAAGTATCCCTTGCCCCGTATTGATGACCTGTTTGACCAATTGAAGGGGGCAACAGTCTTTTCGAAGATTGATTTGAGGTCGGGGTATCATCAATTGCGGATTCAGGAAAATGATATAGCCAAGACTGCTTTTCGGTCACGTTATGGCCATTATGAGTTTGTAGTGATGGCTTTTGGGCTTACCAATGCACCTGCAGCCTTTATGGACCTCATGAATAGGGTGTTTAGCCCATACCTTGACCGGTTTGTTATCGTGTTCATAGATGACATTTTGGTTTATTCCAAGAATGCAAAGGAACATGCAAAGCATCTGAGGTTGGTCTTACGGGCCTTGAAAGAGGCTCAGCTGTACGCAAAGCTCAGTAAGTGTGAGTTTTGGCTAGATAAAGTGGGGATTCTTGGGCCACATTGTGACGGCCGAAGGTGTTAGTGTGGACCCCCAGAAAATAGAGGCAGTTGTGAGTTGGAGGAGACCCACTAATGTAAAGGAGATCCGGAGTTTCTTGGGTCTAGCTGAGTATTACCGCCGTTTTGTGGAAGGTTTTTCCAAGATTGCGGCTCCTCTTACTAGATTGACTAAGAAAGGGGTAAAGTTTGAATGGTGTGAAAACTGCGAGCAAAGTTTTCAAGAATTAAAGAATCGTTTGGTGAGTGCTCCAGTTTTGGCATTACCTGATGATAGTGGTGAGTTCGTGGTGTATAGTGATGCATCTGGACAAGGTTTGGGTGGTGTGTTAATGCAACATGGGAGAGTCATTGCCTATGCTTCTAGACAATTGAAGTTACATGAAGGAAATTATCCCACCCATGATCTAGAGCTTGCAGCGATAGTTTTCGCGTTAAAGTTATGGAGACACTATCTTTACGGAGCTAAGTGTCAGATTTTCACTGATCACAAGAGCCTCCGTTATGTGTTTACTCAGAGGGATTTAAATTTGAGGCAGAGGAGATGGATGGAACTACTGGCAGATTATGATATTTCCATTGAGTATCATCCAGGAAGGGCCAATTTAGTGGCCGATGCACTTAGCCGCAACCCTTCCGTCTCTTTGGCTCATTTGAGAGCGGTTCGGGTTCCACTTCTCTATGAGTTGCGGGCTACTGGTGTTGAACTTTGGGAGGATGAAGTTGAAGCCTTGGTGGCTAATTTCCAAGTGAGGCCAGTTTTAATTGATAAAGTGCGAGAGGCACAGTATAATGATCAGTCAATAGTGCGGTTGATTGAGCGGACACTTGATGAGACAACAGTTGACTTCTCGGTTAGAAAGGATGGAACTTTGATGTTCAAGAACCGACTTTGTGTTCCAAAAAGGAATGAGGAGCTTAAGTTGGAAATTTTGGAGGAAGCTCACAGTTCAGCGTATGCAGCTCACCCTGGAAGTACAAAAATGTACAAGACCTTGAAGAATCATTATTGGTGGCCGAATATGAAGAGAGAGATTGCGGGATTTGTGAGCAGGTGCTTGATTTGTCAACAAGTAAAGATTGAGAGGCAGAAACCTGCTGGTTTGCTTCAGCCTTTGCCTATCCCCGTGTGGAAGTGGGATGACATTGCTATGGATTTTGTCTTTAGTCTACCACGTACTCGTGATGGGCATGATGGTATTTGGGTGGTCGTTGATCGATTGACCAAATCAGCACACTTTCTGCCGGTGAACAAGAAGTATATTGTGGAAAGGTTGGCGGAATTGTATGTCAATGAAATTGTGAGACTTCATGGGGTGCCAGAGACTATAGTGTCAGATCGGGATCCTAGGTTTGCCTCCAGATTTTGGAGAGCTTTACAGGCAGCTTTGGGCACCTGGTTGCAATTCAGCACAGCCTGTCATCCTCAGACCGACGGGCAGTCCGAAAGGACTATCCAGACTTTAGAGGACATGTTGAGATCGTGTGCCATGCAGTTCTCAAGAAGCTGGGACAAGAATGTAGCATTAATGGAGTTTGCTTACAACAACAGCTACCATTCCACCATTGGTATGTCTCCTTTTGAGGCACTTTATGGACGACAATGTCGTACACCTTTGTGTTGGAATGAAATTGGTGAAAGAGAGTTGTGTAGCCCTGACTTGATTCATGAAACGAATGAGAAGATCAAGGTTGTTCGGGACAGGTTAAAGACGGCTCAGAGTAGACATAAGAGCTATGCAGACAACCGAAGAAGAGATCTTGAATTCCAAGTGGGTGATTGGGTATTTCTGAAACTATCACCTTGGAAGGGAGTTGTACGTTTCGGCAAGCGGGAGAAGCTTAGCCCAAGGTATATAGGCCCTTATGAGGTCATTGAGAGGGTTGGTCCACTTGCTTATCGGTTGGACCTACCTCCTGAGTTGGCGAAGATACATAATGTCTTCCATGTGTCTATGCTTCGTAAGTATGTTGCCGATCCATCCCATGTGTTGCAAGAGCAACCGGTTAATTTGAAAAGAGATTTGACTTATGAGGAGTTGCCGATGAAGATCCTTGATAGGAAGGAGCAGATACTCAGGAGCAAAACCATTCCTCTAGTGAAGGTACTTTGGAGGAGCCATGAGTTAGAAGAAGCAACATGGGAACCAGAGGTTCGGATGAGGCAGCAGTACCCCCATCTCTTCGAATAACAGGTATGTAATTTCGAGGACGAAATTTTTATATGGGGGGGGAATTGTCACATCCCGGTTCTAGAATCCATTTACGGTCGGTTACTACCCAAGTTACTTTGATCTTTAACCATTTCGTAGTAACCGTTCTACCGGGAAAGGTCAAAAAGTTGACTTTACGTTAGGTCAGGAATTTGGGGAAACTTCCTTCTTGAAAGTTGTAGAGGGCGTCGTTACGAGTTCGTGGACACGTAGCACGCTCAAATCGGAGTTCGTATGAGGAAGTTATGAACAAAAGTATAAAGTTACTGTGCGGTTAAAAGGCTATATATAGGAGTTACCGGGGTGAAAAATCAGATTTTCACCCCAGCCTCTTTTTCTCTCTCCCCGTGCTCCCGATCGGAAATTACTGCCGGACCTTGCGCGCGCCACAGCGCCGCCGTCCGGCCACCAACCGCCGGCGTACCGGTCCCAAAAGCTCGGCCTCCGAGTCTACTTCAATCCTAGGTAAGCTTTCCGGCCTAACTCGCCGTAAATCGAGAGAAATTCCGATTTGTTCTTGGTGTGTACAGTAGATTTTCGGGATCGAATTTCTCTCTCCCTAGATCACCAATTGTTGAGTTCTTTATATGTTTAGGATGGGTTTTAGGTGTACTACAATCCCCTAGAATTTGGTAGCTTGATTCGAAGTGTGTAGGAAGAATTGAGGATTTGAAGTTTTGTAGTGTAATTTTTCGGGGTCTACTGTTCATCAGGTTTTTGACCTAGTTAGAGGCCGAATTGGCCTTCGAGTTGAACTAGAAAGTTGTCCCAAATGATGAGACGAAGCTACTGGTAAAATTTGGTGGCGATCCGAGGTCGCCGGAATTTTAGCCGGATTTTCTGCCGGCGGCCGCGGAGCTGGCGGCGGAGCCGCCACTTTTTGGGCAGTTTTCTTGCCCATTTAAATTGTAAAAATTAAGGGAAGACCATTAGGGGCAGTTGCTAATTTTTAGGGATTTATTTGAGGTGTTAAGTATATTTGGTTGGTTTGGGATTATTAATTGTGTAATTAAAGGTTAATCGGTCGTTTAGGGAGAACCGGCTAGGCGTGAGAGCGTGATTAAGAGTTTGTACGCTATTTGGAGTGTTAGAGGCCGACACCCACACTTTTGATAGATGGCTAAGGTTGAACGCTATGGGTAGAGCGTGTTATTATTGCCCTCACTATGATTATGGGTTTAAGACCTGTTTATATGTTTTGTACAGGACGTGGGGGAGCTCTAGCTGAGCAGCCATCTAGTAGCCGGCAGACCTAGCGGCATCTGTGAGTGGACACTTGTTTTAAATTAAATTGCATGCTGTATATTTTAATTGGTTTCTCCTGCATATGTGATTTCCTCCATTTATATGTTTTACGGTGATTTGGGAAAATGGGATTTAAGGATTTAAAGGCAAACAAACCGGGAAAGAGGTTCATACCCTTCCCGTGATTTTAAAGGATTTTCCCGGGGTATGTTATTCTTGATTATCACCGTTTTGGGATTTGGAGGGGGATGATTTTAAAAGGAGAAACTTGGCTCACGGATTTAAAGGGGTTTTCGATTTATTATTATTCCCACGAGGTTTTACAGGTTTTACTGGTTTTAAAGGAATTTTAAAAAGGGAAAAGGAAAAGGATTGTATGCTAGCATGACCCTCTCCGGTGGAGCTGGTCAATAGACCCTCCCGGATAGTAGCAGGTCGGGACCCTCTTCGGTAGTAGCTGGTCAATGGACCCTCCCGAATAGTAGCAGGTCGGGACCCTCTTCGGTAGTAGCTGGTCAATGGACCCTCCCGGATAGAGCAGGTCGGATTTCTCGTGGATGAGGTTAACACCCCACATTTAAATTATTTATGTTTGAGCCAGGGCATCATTGATGGTTTATTTGCATGCGGTTTTTCTTAAAGAAACTAGAGGGAGAGCATTAAAGAAAATATAGTTTTATATGTTATTTTTCGTCCACTCACTCTAACGGTTTTCAATGTTTCTCCCCTGGGCCTTTCGTTTTTAAATGCCCAGATTGCAGTGCTCGACCGATCTAGACCACTTGGAGGCCAAGCATAGTTACCGCCGCTTTCCACACTAACAGTAGGTTCCGGGTTAACCTACTTGTAATATATCTATGTTTCTATTTTTATCCTAGACGCTCTGATACACATCGGGTAGTTTATTTGTTGGAGAACTCTTAGGGACTTGGAATGTTATGTATCATTTACATTTGGGATGTTGAATTAATTGTTGGATTTTATTAGATGTGTATCATGTGGAGTTGTTGGTTATTGGGGAGCAGGATGGCTCCAGGAGTTTCGGTTGGATATTGGTATTAGAAGTATACTGTGGGTTATTGCAGGTTAAGGGTTGTCCACTTTTCAAGGGAGACTATGTCGATTTTTTTCGGCAGAATCTTCTTTGGGAGGTGGTCCCCGCAGGATTTACTTCGAGTTAAAGGGGTTTAACTCGGGGTGGGTCCTGACATGTATCGTATGAGGACATGTCATTAAACTTAGACATGTTTTCTATGGTGCTATCATCGGGTGGAAAGAGCTTTTTGAAGAAAATGCAAGAGATGGAATTTATCGAAAAAGATGAAAAAATATTGAAAGGAACTGTTCCGGGTTCTTCAATTTATAAGAGATGGTTAGGGTTAACGGTTGGCAGATGACTCTGAAATGGTAAAGGGTCAAAGGTAATTATGTTTTGCATCTTTTGAGGATCATAGTTATTTGTCAAGAATCATGCGTTGATATTTTCAAAGATAATACATTAAAAAGAGAATTAAGACTGGTGGTTACATGTAATCAATGATGTTTGGGCAAGAGTTGGTTACAAATGAGTTAAGCCCAGTGGGTTGATTTATAGAGCTTGCATGCAAACTCGATATCAATGAGAATCCTTTCTAAATCTGCTTTGGATATCAAGGCCTTCTCATTAGCTTTTTTCTCTAAATCTTCTGCTTGTTGGAGTTGGTCCTTCAGAGTCTGTATTTCTAGAACACAAGCTTGGAGGGCAAACAGTTTAACTTGTTGTTCCTCGTGAGCTGGTTTCAGTTGGGCTTCCAGTTCGACTATCTTTTGGTCTGTTATTGTGGTAGCTTATTGATAGTCAGATTGGATTTGTTTTGAAGCTTTAGTAAAGGATGATAACAGTTGACACATTTGTTCGCGAAGGATGTTAGCTGTATTTCTGTCAGACTCCCAATACTCGATATGTGAAGGCAGGTGGTGCATACTATTCTCGAGAACCTCTAGTTTTTCTTCAGCTACATGGCCTCTCAGGGTTGAAATGGCTTCAAGAATTTTATCTTCATGATCAGATAAAGTAATCTCGATCATGTCTAGATTCACTAAGAACTCTTCACCTGCAACTACTTCAAGATCAATAGCAGGTGGTTCAAGGAGGGCTTGAAGGCTTTCCTCAAGTGACGCCTTAGTAACGGGGGCACTAGAACTTGTTGCGTTCTCTATTATGGGAATGTTTTCTTTCCTAATCACTAGTGCCTGGAATTTAAGCAAATATAGAGGTGTAAGTGTAAAATACAAGTATACTATCAACATAGTCAAAAATCAGATGAATGTCTCACTTTATCAGCAGAAGAAGCATCCTTTGGCACTCCAGAAGTTGAGGGAAGATTATTTTCAGGTGCATTCGTGGTTGAGGAAGGAATTGGTTCCTGGAAGTAAAACTAGAGATATTTTTTGCAAGTTATTTAAATAAGTGGAAGTTATCATACCTGGACAATTGGTGTCTTGGAGGGTTCTATACTGTCTCCTGGGACATAAAGGACTACTTCAGGAACACGTCGTGTTTCTGGATCGACATGGATAATGACCAAAGATGCATTCGTCGTCTCTGCCAGAACTCTATCTTACTGTAGAACACAGGAGGCGACTTCATGAGTTTCTTTGTAAAACTGATAATTAAAGAATAGCAGAATGATAGTCTTATAGGAAAACAAGAACATTAGTTGCTTCTGCATCAGGATATGTGTCTGGAGCCTCGAAAGCAGTAGGATTTGGATTGTTCGCCATGTCATGCACAACTCCAGCTAGGATAATCATGCCATTTTGATCATTAATCTTGTTGGAATATTCTATGTTGAGAAGTTCATCGAAGTTCAGTTCCAGTTGTGGAGGCAGGGTTTGAAGAAGATTCTACATCCAATGGATGCATCACACTAATTAGAACAACATCAGATGGGTTGGTGATTCAAGACCAAACGTTATATATTGGTGCTTGTTTCTCAGCTTCCCAATCTTGAGGTGCTGAAGTTGGAGTTTGAATGTGGTGAGAGGAAGATGCATCCATCGTTGTATTTTTTTTGTTTTACAAGGCATCTGCAACATGTCAAAATATTAACAAATGGTGTTTAGTAAGTGTGAAGACAGTGATAAAGTATTTGGAGTTTTTTAAAAGCATACTGGATGAGGCTCAATATATTCTTCTTCAGAATCTTGAATAATTACTTTCCTACCTCTCTTCTTAGGTTGTGATGTTGATGCTTGGGCCAGAGATGTATCTGGGACTTGATTCTGCAGTTTTATAAACTAGTTAGTGGTTTTCAGTCATTATAAGTATGGAACCTATTAGAAACATAATTACCTGGGTATCTGGTTCTAGAGCTCCAACTTGTGCAAGCTTTCTAGTGATGGCAGCTCCATTAAGTACTAGTTTGTCTTCAGCAGATAAGATGGATCTGGCTTTTTTAAATATAGTTCTGAAGAAGGTCCCAATGTTTGCAGACCAGAGGTGGCCATAGAGAGAGTTCCACCATCCTGCATAGTTTTTAGAACCACCAGTGGTGGAGAATAAAAGTTCAAAGCTGTGCACATTGGTTACGGAAGGAGACATGTTAGTCCGAAAGCGAGGATCCCCTACTCTCTGCTTCGATGTTTTCTCTATTCGCCAGGAGCTGAAGTAGTTTATACTATTAGTGAGTGGGAAAGGCACACGTTCGTACAGACCGAGTTGACGGCAGAAGTGGTTAGGTGCGTAGAGTTCAAAACAAGTTAACTTGGGCAGAGGAATATTCATTAGGGAAATAGACTGGTTGAACAACGTTCTCCATTCAGGAGAATGTGCTACAGACCACATAAACCCATTCACCAAAGCTTCAGGATATTTGTAGTTGAGAACAAGAAGTCTGGAATCCAGGGTGGTGGCCTCAAGGTTAAACATGTACTCAAGAGACCTAGCATATCCTATAACTGGAGGTGAGGTAGCGTCGGTGAATTCTCTTCCTAATACTCGGTGCTCAAGGAAATCAACAAGTTGCTCATCTCTGAACTGGGCAAAGTAGATCTGCAACTAGAGGTCTAGAATCCATAGAGGTCCTGATACATCGCGGTAATTCAGTTGATGAAGTGACATGTTGTATAGTGCTCGATACAAGAACCCCAATACCAGTTGTGCTAACTGAGCCGATGCCTACTAAAAAGAAGAGTTACAGTGCAAGTCCAGGCCTTGGTTAGTTTCTGGGTTGCTGTGCAGACTACGAATTTATGAAGCTAGAAGTCTAGAAAGGCAATACCGCTTTGATCGTCTCCACGAGCGAAGAAATGTCCAACCCATCATTTTTAAGACAGATGCGTAGGGTAATCTACTGGATCAACAATTTGAATGACATCTGCATCTTCGTAGAGATGTTCTTGATACACTTCCTCAGTAACTGAGAAACCAGTAATAGCATATATATGCAAAAGGGTGATGCCTATTTGACCAAACCTGAAATCAAAGGTGTTGCTAAAGGAATTCCAGCAACATGCAGCAGCCATCGTTGGGGGTCGATTCGCGCCGCGACTGTTTAGTCTGAAACTCAGATCGATAGTGTCTACAATTCCTACCAGCTTCCATCAATCCAGATCGATAGCTGTACGATTTTCGTACCACTTCATCATTTGATCGCTGGGGAATGGCCAGGCTCCAATCCTAGCTGGACAATCTCTCTGTTTTTGTAATGCAGTAACATTAGCAGGTACATTCTAGAATAGGAAGATCGAAGCTCATGATTCATGATAATAGTGCTGAACTTCAGTGAATTTCTTCATGAATGGACCAAGTCCGACTGTCAATTCTAGATGGGAATGGTTGGATGATCGATAGCTTTCAGTCTTTCAGAGATTCTTTTGCCGTCAATGGCCATTTCCTTGGTAGGGATGTCAGTCATGGTGAAAAGATAGTTTGGAAATGAGATCTAATGTCTGAGCATTTAGAGGAATTGAAAGGGTTGTACTGAAATAAAACGTTGTTTGCTGAAGGGATACGAAGGCGAAGAGGGAACAATACGTCGTTTCAATAATTTAAAGAAACTAGACTAGGTTTCTAGTCTTTATCGATTTCACAAACGAACTTGGGTTTAATCTCAAGACCTAAGGGGGAATGTTTAATCATTTTGAAAAGGAGTTAAAAAGTGAACAAGCATCAAGATCAAAGTTAGACCTGATCCATAGATATTGACATGTTCCAAGACTAGCTGTTCGAGAAAGTTCAATTTCACACCGAACAGCTACCACAATCAAAACAACTACCCAACAAAATAAAAGCTACTATCAAATAATAAATCTACTACATTGTCAAAAATAAAATACGAATACAATTTGAAACTTTACAATTTCAGTGTCGAAAATCTACTGTCACAGTTCTGAAACTATAAGGCTTTCTTATGATACGGTTATACTATCATACAATTATGTGCTAGATCCTCTGTTGTTTGTGATGCATCTACTCCATAAGAGATCGATCATCCAAACACTAAATCCCAATTAAAGCAACAAAGAATGAAAAACCTCTCCGTCAACGGATCAGCCTACCAGCTGAGGCAGTGACCAACATCTTCACAGCCACGATCGCTGCAAAATCACATCGAAATCACGATTCGTTAACACATATGCGAATCACACTCACATATCTCGTGTTCGGTTTGACAGAATCGTCTGAGAAACAAAAATTAAGAGAAAGAATTGTGTTACCTCTGTCAGATCTGAAGAATTAGAAGTAGATCAAGATTGATTTGACCCCGTGCGTGCTACCAGGTAATCAAACAGTGTGGATGCTTCCTCAAAACCTTTATCATAGTTCTAACCTCCATCTAATACTTGACGTGTTGCATATCAACACCGAAGAAGCAGATCAACGTCGGAGAAGCAAAATCGACGTCAGAGATACAGGCCTCAAAATCGAAAGTCCAGGAAGAGTACGAATTGCTGATGCGGATGTGGTCTTCGGATAATCGCCGTCACAGGTTTAAAAGCTTCGATTTGGTTAAGATATAGGTGAGGGTAATTTAGGCAGTCAAAGATAACCTGATGGATTTAGACCACCAACTTGCATGAACAAAAATATATAAGTGAAAGTAGAAAATGTTTAAATGACACTTATGTGAAATTTTCTATGAAATCAAGGGAAAGCAATAAAATGGGCTCCAATCAAATCCCGAACTTCCAATGAGAATCAATTTGCAAGCACAAAACATGGACGTTCTTCTCGGTATAGATGATTAGATGTGGTGGACAAATTGTTAGTCACCCCGTCTGAATTTTTTTTCAAGTTGAACAAATCTGCCTTACAAAACTGTGACTATGACTATGCATCAACACATTTGAGCATATTGTTACATCGGATCAATAGGTTTCAATCTTAAAGTATAAAGAATATGCTTCAACCTGACACTGGATTTTGACACTGAAGTACAGATTTGACAGACTAAGCATAATGTAGCTCTTCTTCCCTTGATCTGTATGGTGGAGGCAATAATGTATGTATGTTTGCAAAAGGGTCCTTACTACCAGATGGCGGCGCTCCGACAGGTGCATCCAAAACAAAGTCTGGAATTGCTACTAGTGTTTCCTCAAAAAATGATTTCATAGTCTGCAATGTTCAAATAACTGTTAGAAATAGGTGTCCTAGGAAGATCAGAGAATAAGACAAGTACTCATGGAAAAAAAATCTCCTCAACTACACATCATTTTTAGTTTAGAGACGGATAATAATAACAAATATACCTTGCAATGCATGAATGCAGCATCAGCTTTGCGTTTCCAAAGGCTATTCCCAGGCTGAGCATAGAAAAGGTTAAGCAAAGGCTGCAGCAGAACAAAAACAATGTAATGTGAATGCGTAATGGAATGAATATTTGGTTCTTAACAAAGACTAGCTTAAGATCATTTGTTCTATGGCGTTCCACACAATACCCAAAATGTAAAGATATTTTGTGATATTTTTATATTAGAACAAATCCACAACCACAACAGCAGTGGTTGACCCTAAAGTAACAACTATCACTCAACCAGGCAATTACATTGAGTAATGGTAGTACCCTTGTACCAATACTCCAATAGTCATACATCACCCATAAAATGGCTATTATTCAGCAAAACCTGTCATAATACATACAAACCCCTTCCCCCATAAGAACCAAAGCAATGCAGCCCTCAGATGAGGGTGATATCATAATATTGTGATGTGAGACCCATGACAAAACCAAAGAAACACATGCAACAAAATCCAAATGAAAATATGAGGATGACAGTTCACATTACATGCATAAAAAATGGGAAAGCAGAACTGAACTAAAAAAGTAGCAAGTACTAACCTTTGCCACATCTCGAACATTGGGCTTTAGTCCATATTTTCCCAAAACAGTCTCTCCATAAGCTTCAAACTCCTTCAGTAACTAAACGTGATAAAGAGGAAAAAAAAGTGAGCTGCAGCATAAAACTTCCCACATAAATTGAACAGCCAAGCATCTAGTAGAAGAGTTCGCAACTGAACCTGGCGCCGTGTTAACCCACTGCTTGGTGCACCATAAATAGCAGTATCCACATGTCCCAAGGTATTCCATGGGCTGTTGAAAATGTACAACAATTGTCAGTCCAATTTTCGTTTTTCACTGGACTACAATTAAATATACTTTGCAACTCATTAAGTTTCGACTGTTTTGGGGAAATTCAATAAGGTTATTACAGCCTAGTTGTTAGTCTTCATTAGTCTTGTTAGTATTTTTGCAATACACCCAGAAGACATTTGAGTTAAGGAGTTGTGAATAGACTTACAGGTGAGGCAAGAAATTGGGAGCTTTACAGGTTTGGAAAAATAAAATAGAATAAATTTTGCCATTTGGATAGGAATCTTAGTAAGACAACTCAACAAAAGATGTTTCATTCACCCCAACCGCACTCAGGATTCACATACAACATTTCAGACTTTCAAGTTATACAGTTAGCATAATGTACTTAGTGCACGTTTGGTGCTTAGGGCTACATAACACCTTATTTTTTAAGACTGTCCTAGACTCATGTGGGGTGTCTGAAGTTTTACTAATATTAACCCATGTTTGGTGTTGCATGGGATTAGTTTGCTTGGTTTATGCTTTAGAAGGATGGTAATATCTAAGGATGACATATTTGAGTACCCACAATAACACCATCTAAGGAGGCCAGAATGAAAACAAGGTGTTACGTAAGCTCATTTATTTTAGTACCCAGTAACACCAAACACAGTAATGTGGACTCCTTATTTAGCACAGTCCTAGTTCATCCCAACAAACAAACATGCACTATTCCCTTGTTTTAATTGCATAAAGTTCATTAGCTTCTAATCTGTTGTTGCTGGATAGAAAACAGAAACAGTTTTTGAGATATTATCGAAAGGCAAAATTACAAGTAAACCCAAACATAGAAATGAACAAAAACACATAAAAATACCAGATAGAAAAAGGCCAAGACTTCAACCAAACAATACCAAATAATAATTGTACTGCAAGAACAAAACAATCCAAACCCCAAAAACCACCTACTTATTAAATGCAGCACGTCCAACCATTACACCATGAGCTCCTGCTTTCCTAGCAGCATTGACCTGAAAGCAATGGAAAAGGCATGAGAAAAGAATGATAGGAACCCATATCAAGATTCCTTTTACTAAAAGAGAAACATTAAGAAAATCAAATTGCCTGTAAAGTCACTTCTAATATATACTCCCCAATAATAATATGTATAAAAGCATTACATTAGTCATTAAAAAAAAGCAACAACAACTACACTATAATAACAAGAATAGGAAAAGGTTCAGAAAATGCAAAGTTTCGAATAAGGAAATGTAAGCACAGAGAGAACAGTCCAAATGCCAACCGACTTTATTTACCACTGAACTCACATGATTTCTTTGAAGAAAAGAACAATATAAAATGAAAGTTATTTTGATACAGTTTACCTCATCAATAGTGTTTATGCCACCATTTATTGTAAATCTCAAATCTGGAAAGTCATGCAAGAGGCCATAGAAGTACTCGTATCTGCAAATAAAGTAATGACAAAGTGTGACCTACATATATTTATATATTAAGTTAAGCAAACCATAAACATAATTATAATACCCACACATCAGCTAATTTGCATGCTAGTTCACAAATAACAATGCACACAACACATACTTAAGAGGTGGAATACTTCGATTTTCAGCTGGGCTGATTCCGTTCAGTAGTGCCTTCCGAGAATGTATAACAAAGTGCCTAGTTGGTGATTGAGAAGAAACTTTATAAATAAAATCACCTGAAAAAGGAGATTAGGGTGGGACAACAGAGTGAGGAAGCAACTCCAGCAACAAAAGTAAAACATAGTAAGTGTTTTTACATTCAGAGAACCAACAATGGTGCAAAAGCTGGTTGCATAATGGTCTTGGCCTCACAGCTTGAAGCCATAGCCACCTCTTGGAAACAATACGGTGTGAGATTCACACAGTTATAAGTGCTCATGCTTAACCAATAGATAAGTTTGCTATGTTTATCGAAAATACACACATCTTTAACAATTAAGGGTGCAAATAGCCAAATCCTGTGGGATAGAAAATATTGCAATCTGTTGGTGATGTGTAATTAAAAAGTTTATTTGATCCTTCATAGAAAAATTCCAATCTGTTGTCCCAGTTAACTTTTACAACAAAGCTACCACTTATCTAATGAACATTGTTTCCCATACATAGAGGCTTCTGTTTGTTTGATTATTAGTCAAGATGATCCTTGCATGGAACCTCAAATGTGGACTGCTTCAATTGAAGGGGATCTTACTTTAGATGTCGTTCCTCAATTGTGTGTATTACATATTACCTAATGCTAGTTTCAGTTTATTGTTCACATGCTGTTTGAATTATACTCTTTTTATTTGTGTATATATATATAGATGCCCTTTCTACTGTTCATGTGAAAAGTTACGGGCGCGTTGTTGGGCGTCGATGTGCAGTTCTTTCTTAGTGACAAAATAATGGCGGTGTGCACAGAAGGAAAAGACAACATCTGGCTTTGGTGATGGTTTCGCGTCGAACAGAGGAAAAAATATATATATACACATGAGAGAAAGTCATGATTAATGTAGCTATACTGTCAAGACTTGAGAATTATAAACAAAATTCAACAAGAAAGGACCTTACAGAGCTCATTATATGAATCGTGATCATCAACACCAATTCGACACTTGACACTGACAGGGACATCTGTGTTAGCAGCAATCACTGACATAGCCTCGGCAACAAACTTTCCTTATAAAGAACAAACGTCTTTATCAGAGCACACTACAAAAAAGACACTAGGGTGCTTCTCTTGGAATTAACGATGTTATAAGCAAATTTATCAAACCTTTGGATCCAGCATAAGACGAGCACCAAAGCACCCATGTCCAGCTACTCTTGGACTGGGACATCCACAACTGATTAAACATGAAGTCTTAGAAAAGTCATATTTGAAAGAAAACAAACAAATTATAGTGAACCAAGAGATAGAAATTAGCAAGAGCGCTCACTTGAAATTGATCTCATCATATTTGTAAATATTAGCAAGTTGAGTAGCTTTTGCCAGGTTCTCTAAATTACTACCACCTATTTGTAGAACAATAGGATGTTGTTCCGGAGGAAAGTACAAGAATCTGTCCTGAGCAATTAAAAAAAGACCATTCTGTCAGTTCACATATAACTTACTGGAAAAGTTTGAATATACAAGTTTAATCAAATCAGCAGCCTTTACAACTGCTGATGCACAACTTGCAAGAAATACTTGAAAGGTCATGGCACCACTTTGAAAGACCCAACTTGTTGAAAAACAGTTTACCAGACTTGAATTGAAAATGGACAATGAAGGAACCAAGGCCTTCCAAATCTGATCAGGTGGATCAAATTGAAAGACAGGGTTATCCTAACCGTAAACCGAAAGTTTCTGTGGTTTACCTAGAGGTGTTAATATTCCCTGAAATCTATGAATCATAGCAATCAAAATATTTCCAAATACTAATTAACTTCACATATGTGTCACAACAGTTGATAGCACTCTTTCTGAGTCTTCCATCCTACTATCTGTATATCTTATCCCTATTCCAATGATGGCAGACAAGCAGTTAGAACAACTTTTCCTTTTCCATAGATGAATAGTAGCTCCCCTTTTTGTTTGACTAAGTAGGAACAAGTCAGTAGGCTGATTGGGGTGGGGATTTTAGTGACCAAAGCTATCAGCTTTAAGCCAGCTAGGGGTAGGCACGGGCCGGTCCCAAATTTTTCAAGGACCGAGCCTGAACCCGAACTAAAGGAGCCGGTCCAGGCTCAGGCTTTATGAAATCCAAACCCAAGCAAAACGCAATTCGGGCCGAGCCGGGCCGGGCTTCAGGCTTTTCGGGCCCAAATATCCAGTTTCACATATTCCATCTATTCTCCTAAATTTCATTATATTCAACATGTACAAGTTCTAAAATAATTAAATAAAGATTAGAACTCAAGTTTGATACAAACCAAGCCCGAACCCGAACCGGTTTTTTAGAGACAGGTAATTAAAATCATTAAAATGGTTAATTAAAATTATAACGGGCCGGGCCGGGCTTTCGGTCCCTTTAAATTTTAAGCCCGAACCCGAACCGGGTTTTAGACCGAACCGAGTTTAGGGCTTCCGGTCTTGGCCCGAATCAGGTTTATTTGGGTTTTTGGGCAGGGTTTTCAGGTTTCGACGCCCACCCCTAGCCGGCTGAAAATCATTATAGAGAGGTTGTAAGATGTAGCCAGATAAGGCAAGTCATCTCGAAACCAGGAAATTCTGCTGAACCCTACAATCTTTAGGTGGCAAGAAATTCTAGCAAACAGCTACGTATGTAACTTGATGTGGTTCACATGGGAGCCACACACGGCACGACCGTTTACAGCTAAATTCTTAGTAAAGGTTGGGTTCTTTTTTAGTTCGTAATCAATTTAGAACTCCTTTCATAAATTATGGTCAAGTAAAGGCACAGGAGATCATTCTTTTGAGTCTTGTACAGTTTTAGACAGCCTGTTGTGTAATATTATCTACAACCAGATGCTAGACAGGCCTCCTACAAAGTTAACCTCCAGAGTTTTTCTTTAAAATTTCATTCGTGATAGAAGTGGAACCACACATACAATAAACCGTTATCTACGAATGCTAAACTTGCTATCCAATGAAATCGAAGCCTATAACAGATGCATAACACAAAAATAGGGAATGTATCCGAAAACCGAAGTGCGGTGAGCATCTCAGTGTAAGGAGGATTACCAGATTGTCCTTCTGGTAGACAATGGTCTCGGCAGCAAGCATCTCAGTCCAGAGCCAGGCGTGCTTGGATATGAGGCGAGCCATAGTCCTGTAGTGGACATCAGTCCACTCCATCATAGGCGCCACACTGCAAAACCACAACCCAAAACACATCAAAATCGAAACAAACAAAACTTGCACTCAAACCCTAGAAATCGAAATCGAGTAGAGGAACTGCTAAGTAACCTGAAATAAGGAGGAAGATAGGTGGCGTGGCTGTATTTGCGAGCGGAAACCATGGAGGGTCGTCGGTGAGCTGCGGCGGTTGAAGAAGGAGAGGCCTGAAAAATATTGAATGAGAATCTGAGACTGGTTTGAAGCAGAAAAGGAGTGACGGAGGTGGGTGAAGAATTATAAGAACAAGTTGCCAGCCTCATTCTCTTTTTTTGGATGCCTAAAATAATGGGAAATCAGAATTGGATAATGGATACTCACAGTGATGGCAGCCTCGCTTCTCCTGGTGGTGGTGTCAGTTAACTCGGGAGAAGCTGATTATGATAAGCCATTCCTGGTGGAGACGTCAAGGGCCGTCCGGGATGGACTGTACTGGACTGGACCGGACCGTTTGAAAATAGGCCCACTGATTTTTTAAATTCAAAGACACACCGTGTTCGTCACTAACAAATCAATGATATTTTTTTACCGGATCTTAGAGTTGCGTGAGTCAAACTTACAATCTTTTACTTACTAAAGATGAGACTGCTAAACCAATTAGTACTTGGCAAATCAATGATGTTTTATTTTTTATACTGTCAAAACTTGAAAGTATATTTGATTTCATTAGAATAATGTTTTTGTGTTTGATTTCATATTAGCGGGAGAGACGGGGAGGATGTTCGAGTGGTAGTGGTAGAGGAATGTATGGATGAGATCATGAATGAATTCATGAGGGTGGATGAGATCATGAATGAATTCATGAGGGTGAATGAGATCGAGGGATAAACTCTAAGAGCCGGAGAAAGATGAACGAAGGGATCATCGTCGTTTTTCATTATAATCGTGTACTGATATAGTGCATATCCCCGCCTCTCCAACAATGGTTTGTTTCCTATTATGAACCACCAAACACCAGCCAAGACATTTTTCTATCATGTCCAACTACTAATCACGAGAAACAAACGTGGTCTAAGATTTCTCAACAAAAAGTAAGTAAAGAGAGGAACGAGTTAAATATAATAGACATCGCACTAGTCCGACCTAAAACAATCAAATGATCAAAAGTAGGGCTGGGAATTCAGTACCGATATCTTGATATCGAACCTGACCCGTCTTGATCGGGTCAAGATATAACCCTAAAATTATGTTGTCTCGACCCGTCCTGAATCCCGAATCAGAGTAAACCGGTCGAATCGAGATATGTCAAACTAAACATCATCCCGATCCTTCCCGAATTAAAAAAAGATTGATTTCCTGTAAAAATGTAGCATTTAAAACTAAAAATTACATGTTTTTAGGATCGGGATCCGGATTGGTCCCGACCTGTCCCGAACCCCGACCCATCCTTACTGAACTTCGGGATCGGGATCGGGATCAGGATCACTATTTTAACTTCAGGATCGAGATAGGTCGAATCTCGACCCGTCCTGTACCGATCTCAGCATTAATCAAAATAATTAGAGAAAAACCCAAAAAATCCACCCTCTTTTAAGATAAACTTTGTGAGACCCCGAGAATTTAATTTAATTTTCCAACACATTTAGGGTTTAATTCCGATTACTTTTCAGTACGTCGTTAATTTCGTCTAACGTTTTTACGTTAAGACACACGTCGCCACATGCGTGAAAGTATTTACGGAATATTTTCCGGCACTTCACGTATTTTTCGTACGACTTTTACGTTTGAATTTGACGTTTGGTTATTTTAAATGAATTTTCGAAAATGGATTTGGTTTTAAAAATCATTTTGGAATTGGGATTAAATCGTGGCCGTTGATTCGATCGACGAATCGTGGCCACTCGTTTTTCTTTAAAAACCTTATCTTTTTCTCTCTTTTCTCTCCACCTTTCCTTTTCTTCTTTCACTTTCCTTTTCCTCTCTTTCCATTTCGGCTTTCGCCTGAAACAGAAAGTCTGCTCTCTCTCCTCTCTTCGATCCAGCAGCCACCCAGGCACACCGCCCCGGCGCGCGTCGAGCCTCACCGCCGCCCCCATCAGCTTCGCCTCGCCCCGGCGACCTCAACCGGACCACCAGCGACGCCAGCGCCGCCCAGCAACGAGGAGAAGCTCGGAGATTACTGTGCAAGGCAGATCGAAGCGCCTCAGCCCTTTTGAAGAGCTAAGAAGCTCCCAGGCGCCAACAGGACCCGCCCAGGAGCAAGGAGGAGGAAGGAGAGGGCCAGCGGAGCTCCGCCGGAGGGGTTTCGCCGGAAAAACCAAGGGAGGCAGTGAGAGGTATAGATCTTGACCTTTTCTGATGTTTGAAGCCTTGTTGGGTAGCTTAGGTTGTGTAGAAGGTGTTAGAACAGATCAGAAGGCTCGATTTGGCCGGAAAACCGGCCAAATCCGGCGACACAGTGGATCGGAGACCGGCACGGTAAAAACCAGAGTTTTTACCGTGTCAGTTTTACTTTTACCATTTACCCAGGGGCAGAGTTACCAATTTTCCCCTGACTGTTTATCTAATTTACAGTTACTGTTTTACTGTTTACTTTGTCTGTTACAGTTTTACTTTTTGACCGTTGACTTTACTGTAGACCGTTGACTTTTAGTATTTCAAAGTTGACTTTTAACTTATACCGTAGAACACCTATTTTACGTTTTCGAATACTACGGTTAAACGTTTTAAAGACTTTTAGTTTATAAACGTGGCAAAACGACGTACGTACTGAATAAGAAATAATCCCGACTTCTCGTTGGTTCGAGAATCGGAATGGTAAACAAGTCAAACCCTAATGTCAGAAAGATAAACAAAGAATGTTTATCAAGTCCTAGTCGTAGTTAGTAGATCATCGATTACTTATACCTGACTATCATTGTTATCTCACCCACAGACTCAGGAGCTCGTCGACGTAGGCTTCAGGAGGACCAGGAGTTGGAGCGGAGCCAGCTGTACCGTCATACCAGGTAGTAGGGGGAGCACGCCCAATGGGTGAGCCGAAACCCTCTTGGGTCGGTGGCTCTTTCACTTTACTTATATCTATAAAAGTACTGTTGCATTGTTTTAAACTTGACCACACGCTTCTTATAGCACTTGGTGTGTGTGTGTGTGTGTGAGTTTTGGATCGAAAAGTAGTACCGTCGTCCTGATTTCCGGTGCTTGGCCTGAGAGCGACGGGACCTAGTATCTAGCACTCATGCGGTGTCGATGACCGTAAACCTCCGGAGGGGCTATGCCCTGTTTATTTTATTTTTTATCCCGCTTACGCTCGCCTCGTACACAGTAAAGCGTGACGTAAGTGTGGTCTGCTGTTTGTTGGGCGTTAGCTGGAACTGGACGCTCTCGCTAATCTGCGCACTCGGGCGCTTAGGTAGTTGGCCCCGGTTTGCAGTGAAGACAAACCCGGGATTTCGGCCGCTCAGATCCAGAAAGTTCTTTCATGTGTGGTCCCATGTTTTACCGAGCTTTGTGTGCGTGGCTTGCATTTACATTTCCACATGCTTTTCGTATACTTACGAGTACCTACATATATAAGCAAAATGTTTTCTCATGGGTTTTAAACCCCGACTTGGTTGGCTTTGGCCCCATTTGGGTTAGCGAGGACGAGTTGCTCACCTCTACATCTTTTCAGGTCTACAGCACCCATCACTAGAGGAGCTGGACTAGGAGATCCGGAGCGTCGACGGTTATCGTGCATTTCAGTTTTCGAGGACACCCATTCTGGTGTGGTTTCCATGTCGTTTGATTTCCGTATCTTTGTTGTTTGTTATTCTGTTGGATACTTTGAGACATTTTTCGGGCTCGTTGTCCCTAGACTTTTTCTTGTATTATTTTCGTCTCGGGTAATTTTCCATTATCTTCCGCTTGTATAACATTTGTATGCCACTCTGTGTATTTGTCATTTCGTATTTGACATCCATATTGTTCATGTGTTGTTTATTTCATTCATAGCCTTGTGGTTTCGGTCCGGAGGGTTATCAATACGTCAAATAACGTATTGATTACTCGCCTGATCGGGATTACGGCGGTTACCGTCGTGTTCCAGGGCCGAGAATAGTCCCCGAGATGCGACAGTAATTACTTAGTATCAGAGTATCGTTTTGGTACCTTCCATGTCATTGGTGTACGACCAGTTTGTTTTCTTCGAGTCGTATACTTCGAGTTATTTGTGTGCGATGCTGACGTCATTGCATGATCTCATGATGTATTCCTTCATACGGAAGTCAAAAGTTCATTCATGTTCCAGTAGTTGACATCCTCATTATCTTTATTGACTGGACATTGTTTCGGTGACTAATCCTTGTTTCTTTTCAGAGTCAGTCACGATGCCGCCTCGCCGCGAGATGGATGAGGTTACGCGAGCGTTCCGTGCCATGGGAAATGTTTCACCTCCTACTCCGCAGGACTTAGAGTTGGAGAGGAGGTCCAACTGTTTAGCGACCTTTCTGAAAGTTAGGCCACCTAACTTTACCGACCTTACAGAGGCTGTTGATGCTGAGATCTGGCTCAAGCACATCAAGAAGCTGCAGGGGACAGTCAATACCCCTATCGAGTACCGAGTTGCCTTCGCAGTCCACTGCCTCACTGGAGAGGCTGATAGTTGGTGGGATACCGTTGCAGACCGCCACGATCCTGATCAGATGACCTGGGATCAGTTTGAGGAGTTGTTCTATGAGCAGTACTTTCCTCCGGTTTTGAGGGACCAGAAGATGGGCGAGTTCTTCAGCTTTACCCAGGGGAGCTTGACGGTCCACTAGTACGTGGTGCGGTTCACTTCTTTGCAGAAGTATGTCCCAGGTCTCACCGAGAAGGTGAAGGCCCAGCGATTTGCGATTCTATTCGCCGCGAGTTGCTTTCCAACACCACTCGCACGTACCGGGAGATTGTTAGCGCAGCCTACAAGATTGAGGCTGACCAGGCGAGTTTTCCTCAGAGCAGAGATGAGTATGGTAGCAGATCCCACTCTCGGAGCAGAGACAGGAAGATGACCAAGAGGAACAACAGGAGGCCTTTTGGCGGAAACATCAGTGCTGGTAGTAGCGGCAGTGGGTCCTCAGGAGGCCGATCAGGGCCCTACACTTGCTACGAGTGCGGTCAGGTAGGACACACCCGTTGACGCTGCCCCAACAGAGACCTTGGTACGGCTTCAGCTTCAGGTTCTTCTAGCCGTATCCAGCCACAGGGTCAGCAGCAGTACCAGCAGGGATCGCAGCAGCAGTCGTACTCACAAATTCCTCAGCAGCAGCAGTACCAGCAGGGCTATGCACAGCAGCCGTATCCTCAGGCACCTCAGCAGCAGCCTGTCCCGAGTCAGGGTAGTCAGGCCAGCCAGAGCTCACGTACCAGAGGTCGGAGCGGACGCAGTGCTAGAGGACGTGGACAAGTTTATGCTTTTGCAGTGGGGCAGCTAGCTCTGGACGCCTCGACAGCTTTGGATGGTACGATTATTGTTTCTAACTCAGAGGCTAGGGTATTGTTTGACACAGGAGCTTCTCATTCTTTTATTGCCACTTGGTTTGCGGATGATTTGGGACTAGAGTCTGAGTCCACGGGTAGCACTTACTGTTTCAGTTCTGCCCTTGGGAAGGGGGCAGCTACTCATAGGATCTTTCGTAAGTGTCAGCTGCTGGTTAAAGAAGGAAAGTTACTAGCAGATGTTTACCCGTTAGACATTGATGGGTATGATTTGATACTTGGGATGGATTGGTTGGAGAAGTATCGAGCTCTCATAGACTGTGAGAAGAGGACAGTCACAGTGAGGACTCCAGGCAAGGATAAAGTTATGGTGATCAGAATGGATGAGCGACTCACACAGCCGAGTCCACTCTTGCGACCATGTTTTCGTGGGAGGAGGACTTTGACTTGCTACAGTATTGTGAGATCGTCAAAGGAGACAGATGGATCCAGTGGTGACAGATACATTCCGGTAGTTGATGAGCATCCCGGAGTATTTCCTGAAGATTTACCAGGTTTACCGCCACATCGGGAGGTAGAGTTTCAGATCGAGTTGGTTCCAGGAGCCACGCCGATTTCGATTCCACCTTACCGTATGGCACCAGCAGAGTTGCAAGAGTTGAAGCTTCAGTTGGAAGATCTTATGAGCAAGGGTTTTATCAGGTATAGTTCATCACCGTGGGGAGCACCGGTGTTGTTTGCCAGAAAACATGATGGGACCCTTCGACTCTGTATAGATTATCGGAAGTTGAACAGTGTCACTGTGAAGAATAAGTACCCACTTCTGAGGATTGATGATTTGTTCGATTAGCTTGCAGGAGCTCAGTTCTTTTCTAAGATCGATCTGAGGTCTGGTTATCATCAGCTTCGGGTACGGGATAGTGACATAGAGAAGACAGCTTTCCGTACACGCTACGGGCACTTCGAGTTCCTTGTCATGTCATTCGGATTGACGAATGCTCCCGCAGCCTTCATGGATCTCATGAACAGAGTCTTCCGGCCTTATCTAGATCAGTTTGTGATTGTGTTCATCTACGACATCTTAGTCTACTCCAAGACACAAGCAGAGCATGAGTATCATCTTCGCACCATTCTACAGACCTTATGGAATCACCAGCTTTTCGCCAAGAAGTCAAAGTGCGAGTTTTGGCTTTTAGAGGTGCAGTTTCTTGGGCATGTAGTCTCAGCTTCAGGCTTGTCTGTGGATCCTTCAAAGATCGAGGCAGTTTTAGATTGGGAACATCCTCGGAATGTTACAGAAGTGAGGAGTTTCCTTGGTCTAGCCGGATACTACCGTCGTTTTGTGCAGGATTTCTCAAAGATTGCTACGCCACTAACCAACTTAACAAAGAAAGGAGTCAAGTTTGAGTGGAGTGATGCATGTGAAGAGGCCTTTGCAGAGTTGAAGAACCGGTTGACCACCGCCCCAGTCCTCGTTCTCCCCAACGGTGTAGATCCGTACCAAGTGTATACGGAAAGCTTCAGGGACTGGTTTAGGTTGTGTGCTCATGCAAAATGGCGGAGTAGTTTGTTATGGCTCTAGACAGTTGAAGCCACATGAGAAGAACTATCCTACACATGATTTGGAGTTGGCAGCAGTTGTACATGCTCTGAAGATCTGGAGGTGTTATCTCTACGGAGCCACCTTTGAGATCGACACGGATCACAAGAGCCTACAGTACATCTTCACTCAGCGTGATCTTAATCTACGGCAACGAAGATGGATGGAGTATCTTACAGATTATGAGTTCACCCTACGATACCATCCAAGCAAAGCAAATGTTGTTGCCGACGCCTTGAGCAAGAAGCCGAGGTATGAGCTTGCGAGTATTTTCCTCTCTCGCATGGAAGCTTTGGAGACGCTGGAGGATTATGACTTGGATGTACGGTTTGGGGATTCTCACGGATTCTTGGCTAGTGTGTCACTCAGACCCCACATCCTACAGCAGGTGGGGGAGTATCAGTGGAATGATCCAGAGAGCCACTTGATTCGAGCCCAGGTTTACTCAGGTGAAGCCGACAACAAGTGGAGCGTCAATGATGATGGACTTATTAGGTATAAGGGACGTGCCTTTGTCCCTAGTGATGATTACATCCGAAAACTTGTGTTGGAGGAGTCACATCGGACTAGTTTCACCATGCATCCAGGAGCTACGAAGATGTATCAGGACATGAAGCGCCAGTTTTGGTGGAAAGGCATGAAACAGAGTATTGGGAAGTATGTATCTAGATGTGACGTGTGCAGGCAAGTAAAGGCAGAGAACAGACATCCAGCAGGACTTCTTGAGCCTTTGGCAGTTCCACAGTGGAAGTGGGACCATATCACCATGGATTTCGTCACCGGCCTACCCCGTTCACGGGAAGGTCATGATGGAATATGGGTGATAGTTGATAGGTTGACGAAATCTGCACACTTTCTACCTGTCAAGATGAGCTCACATACACAGTACTTTGCAGATCTGTACATTAGTGAGGTGATCAGACTTCATGGGATACCGAAGAGCATCATCTCAGACCGTGACCCACGTTTTACTTCCAAGCTCTGGAAGTCATTGCAGAAAGAGTTGGGTACCGAGTTACACTTGAGTTCAGCATATCATCCTCAGACAGATGGACAGTCCGAGCGTACGATCCGTACCTTGGAGGACATGCTTCGAACCTGCATAGTTGATTTTGGTGAAAAGTGGCATGAGTGTCTGTCACTTGCAGAGTTTGCCTACAATAATAGCTACCACCGCAGCATTGGTATGGCTCCATTTGAGGCACTGTATGGTCGACCATGTAGATCCCCTACGTGTTGGTTAGACAGAGAGGACAGGGTTCTACTTGGTCCTGATGTGATACAGGAGACTTCAGAGAAACTTCTGATTGTCCAGGAGAGGCTTAGGGCAGCCCAGAGTAGGAGCAAGTCGTATGCAGATACACGCCGGACACCCCTTGAGTTTGGAGTGGGAGACTTTGTGTACTTGAAAGTCAGTCCCCGCAAGGGAGTTAGACGATTTGGCGTTAAAGGGAAGTTGTCCCCAAGGTTTGTAGGGCTCTTCCAGATAGCTCAGAGAGTTGGATCCGTTGCATACCGGATTCACCTGCCACCACGACTGCAGCATATACATGACGTGTTTCACGTCTCACAGTTACGGAAGAGCCCACAGTTACTTATATCTATAAAAGTTCTGGTGTGGTTTCCATGTCGTTTGATTTTCGTATCTTTGTTGTTTGTTATTCTGTTGGATACTTTGAGACATTTTTCGGGCTCGTTGTCCCGAGACTTTTTCTTGTATTATTTTCGTCTCGGGTAATTTTCCATTATCTTCCGCTTGTATAACATTTGTATGCCACTCTGTGTATTTGTCATTTCGTATTTGACATCCATATTGTTCATGTGTTGTTTATTTCATTCATAGTCTTGTGGTTTCGGTCCGGAGGGTTATCAATACGTCAAATGACGTATTGATTACTCGCCTGATCGGGATTACGGCGGTTACCGTCGTGTTCCGGGGTCGAGAATAGTCCCCGGGATGCGATAAACTTGTTCACTTTTTGTTTTTAAATTTACACCCAATACAATAATTTAGCCTACCAATAGACTCACATTTCCTTTAGCTTCCTAATCTTGATTGATCTCTTGAATGAAAGAATTTGATATCAATCAAAAAAATATCAATATATAATCAAATATCAATATAGAATTTTAGTAATCTAACGTGATAACCAAACCAAATGTACTTGGTTTGGTTATCACGTTAGATTACTAAAATTCTATATTGACCTAGTAAATATAGTCTTGCAATCCACGCAGTGACATAGAAGTTTAATTCCAACACAATCAAATCATATATATAATCAATGTTGAACAATATTTAAACCGTTCTAATTAAATTAGAACTTTCTTGCAGGCACTTCTTTCTTTTTTATATAGGGATGCCAATATAATTATATTAACACAAAGGAAGCCAAAGCTTGAGAAGAAGCAAAGAAGGCTTGTGGAGGCTTGCATTTCCTTTTCTATTTATAGAAAATTTGTGTGCTTGGGAGTCCCTGATGATTGCCATCCAGGGGGACTTGGAATCAGATGACTGTTGGATTTTGGCCTCTTCTAGACTTGCCCCCTCCACTTGTATAGTAGTCTCAGTCTCAATGTCGGGGGATGCTGATCGAGGCTAATTATACAGAGTAGTCGTTACTTGGATACTAGCAGATTCATATACTCAATTACAGAAATGAGAGTACCAGAGAACGGTTATTGAATGAAACATCTTACCGTTGAAGCATATTTACCCTCCCTTCCGCCCGCGTAATCTTAGAGAGGATCACCAAGCACAAGGTTCTTTCCCGATCAATTGTAGACGTCCCAAAGCCTTCATCGTCCTAATAACTCAACCCTTCAGCCTCCCCCAAAGCACAAGACATTTTCAGCTCGAATCCGAGTTTCACCCTTAGAGGCACACATTCAGTTTATTTTTAATTTATTTTATTTTAATTTTTGTTCTCAATTACTTATGCAAAAGGTTTCTTTATTTGGATTCAAACAGAACCTCGGTAGCTGTTTGCTTGTTAGTATGTGTTTATTAACTACAAAGATCTCGACTCAGGAACAAAATCAATTATACATATGGTAATGCATCAAGCCTGATATAAAACAACACCCTATAATTTCAGGGTCTACATTCCTGTCATATCACAGAACTCTTTTTAAAATACAGGTGGAGAACAAGGGAGCTGTATCGGAGAAAGCTTGCCGTGTAGCTAACCCTGGTTGGAAGGACTACCCAACCAAAATGGGCAAAATTACAAAGCCACGGCAAATGCTAGAACATTTGAATGTCGAAGACTACCCAACCAAAATGGGGAAGGAAGCCACCAAAAAATCCCATGAAGATGGTATATACCCCTCAAGTTTTTGACCCCTTCTGCTTTTGGGATACAAAGCGAACCCCTTGCTTTCCAAGTTCCAGAGGTTTGACCTTGCCATCATCTAAAGTAACAGATAACAGTGATGTGCCTTCAACAACATCGCTAACGATTCCCTTGTGCCTGAATACAAGGGAAAAGAAAATCAACATATAATGAATGAACAGTAGTTCTGCTATACCAGCAGAAGCTTGGCAAGAAAGTAGCACTAGACAGATTATTTTTTCTCTCAAAATGCACCAAAATTAATAAATTATAACAACAAACAGCATTCATCATGTTCTCCTGACATGATATATACAACACCAGCTATTTAATCTTCATTCCTTTATAAAAATTAGCCCCTCCCAACAGTAGTCACACTACATGGTCAATAATAAACGATTGCCCTTGTATAATGAGAGAAACTTTAAACATGAAAGGCAACAAAATGCATATGCATAACACAAGCTGAGAAACATACACATTGTCTCCCGAGCTGTGAAGCAGATGCCATCGTAGTATCATTTATATTATAGAGGTAAGAAACAGAAAATTAAAATATTCACAGCTCACCAAACATGCATTATTCAATGTTTTGATTCTTAATTTGTTTTACTTTTTTTCCTTAATTTGTTTTACTTGGACAAGGGTTTTGTTTTTCATCAAGCTGAGTTGGATCAACGACTATGCATCATCCTCCCTAAAACTTTCAGCAACTGTATACTACTTAAATCATAGATTAAATTAGGAAAATGCAGATAATGGAACAATTTCAACACATGACTGATGTCCCAAACCTAGGTAACACTTCAACACAAAAAAAGACTACGTAAAATAAAATCACTAACCATGAATTGTCAGACAGCTGCTGCACTTCTACTCGCTTTCCAACTGCATCATTTCCCAACTTTTTCAATATCCAATTAGCATCCATGATCTCATCCATCAAATTATCTTCGACCGACGGTCCCTTATCATTTTCACTAAATGATGCTCTCTCCATAAACGGTGATGGTCTCTTTCTTTTTGAACGTTGGCCCTTAACAGAGCTTTTTTCTTCATCATGCTGAGAAGAACTCTGGCTTTCAACATTAGGTTTCTTAAGCTTAAACTTCAACGAAGGTTTATGTTCTTTGGAGGAAGATTGTGAAATCAGCATTTGGCCAGATTCAACATTCTTGTGAGCAGATACAGCAGACCTGCTTTCAGAGTGCTTCCTTGAATAAACCTTGTTATTTTTCATAGTGGGGATCTCACCTGCACGCTCAATTGCGGTCGTGCCTTCTTCAGTGCTTTTTCTGGATGAAACATGCACCTGCTCTGGAGGATTGCCTTCGACTACCTCAACCCTATCACGCTTCACAAGTTTGGGGTTATGATCTGGTGCTCCTGACCTTACCCTTCCCAACTTTATTACATTCCCTTCTCTTCCAGCAACCTTCGAACCTATCACATCAAAACAAATTATCAATTCTATCTGCATACTGTACACCACCATGAAGGTTTTGATTACATAAAATAATGAAAATTGACCAAGATACTAATAATTAAATAAGAAACAGATAAGAATCAAATTTAATATTCAAGGGATTCTACCTTTTATACCTTTAGCATCACCAAAATTAGCAGGACTATCATGTTTATTTTCCAATTTAAGGCTTGTTGTCTTTTGGCTCACGTCTTCACCACCTGCTCATCAATAGAATAACAAATCATAGAGAGAGAGAGAACAATATCTGACATTTGTTCCCCATACAGTATATAGATGACATACCATTAGAGGTCACGGGAGCATGCTCTCCTTGATAGGCTGAAGCATCAGAACTTGGAGATTTAGTAATATTAATCTTTTTTGCACCGAAGTTTATCACAAGCTTCTTCTCTTTCACAGGCTTAGACTTGCCGGTATGCTTTACAGTCTCCTCACCACTATCCAGACCATGAGACCTTCCCTTGATACGAACTTTGGACGTCCTATCTCCCCCATTCAACATCACTTCATCAACAAACTTGTGCTTCAATGCACTTGGCTCACTGACTTCAGCATGGCTCACACTTCCAGCAAGAGGTGAAGAATATACATCTGGTTCTGCATTTTTGGAGGACTGCATCTCATCATTCTTGTCCGACCCAAGATACTGGGAATCATGTCCTCGAACACTATGATTTGCTTTGGTACTAACTGAAATGTCCTGGAACTCCTTCCTCTTAGCAGGAATTCTGATTACGGATTTCTTACTAATATCCTTAGTCCTTTTTGGTGACTTGTCAACTAATCCTTTGAGAGACAATTTCAAGGAGCGTCCATATTCACTCTTTTGTTTTGGGGGACCAGTTTCTTCATCATCAGAATAGGGTGGAATAGAAAAAATTTCTTCATGAGCTGGTAACCCTGCAGCAGCCCTTAAGCTAGTAAATAAATCTCGTTCAGCTTCGTCTTTTCTCTTCCAAAGCTCTTTCACAGCATCCTCATGATTCTTGACCTGGCAGAAGAGATTCAACAGAAGATCAATCTTTTTTCTTTAAAAAAAAGGATAAATCATTTTCGTCTCTTAGTTACATATTATTATTATTATTATTTTGGGATGGGGGAAGGGATAAAACTGGTATCTAAATTTAGCAGACCTGATGGCACTCTCCACGACATGTGGCACATTTATACTGGAGATTTCCATCTAACTGAAATTGTTGATATTTTTCATCACTGGAAAAAGAAATGACACATTTAGTCTAGTATACAAAAAATAATAATAAAAGAAAATAAGTGATACTATATGTAAACAATAATTGTACGTTCATATAAGGATGGAAGTGAGCTAAGCGGAAAACATTCATTTAACATAAATGCAGAATAATAGATATGATTAGCCTACAAGCCAGACCTACGGCTTCTGAAATCTGAGCAACGAGAGTGAACAGAATGAAATGTCATTCCAGTACTCTTCGCTAAATGAGATCATATCTCTTATTGAAATTGGATGATCAATCATTTCTTGATAAAACAAATAAAAAAATCCTTCAGAACCAGCGAAATCAAAAGACGAGACTAAGCAGAGTACTTGTTAGTATAAAAATAAATCAACCTGATCCCATCACAATGGCAATGTACCCAACGCTGGCAAATATCACAGCAGACCATAGGTGTTGATTCTGAGTCTCTGTAAACCTACAAAATGACAAAACCAATATAGTCAAGAGTGTGTAGAAAGAGAGACAGATTCCAATGAGATAGTTAAAAGATAAGATATGCTGTTTAAACAAATTAGTGCATACATACTGTAGCTGCTGATAATAATTAGCTGATCATTCAAATGCAACAAAATCAAAAAAGTCAATTAAAACAAATCACCACAGGAAAATAGGCTACAAATATAATTAATTAAATAGTACCTTCAAGCAAATAGGGCAATAGTTCCCCTTAACAAATAATCGTCCACATGCATCACAGCAAGTGTATCCCAAAAACCACCTGTGACATGCTCCCAAGTCAGCTAAATGGGTGATAACAGTAAGAAAGTTAAAGAGCCCATAACATGTTCCTAATTTAGATGGATTTCAATGACAGAGAAACTATCCCATATGCCAAACACTAATACCACATAACATAATGATAGGCATGGTGTGAGAAGGCCAGAATCTAAGAAGGTGCAGAACACAGAAAAATAAGATACTACCAACTGAACTAAATCAGAAAATCACAACAACAATACTATTATCATCAGTGTAGGCAAATAAAAAGATTAATAGATCAAAATAGTAACAATACATACCTAACACTTAGACCATTTCCAGGCACGTTTGACCCACAGCTGTGACACTTTGTATGTTTTGGGCATACATAAACCCCAGCAGAAACATTCTGCAACATGCATGAACAAATATAAGCATATTTTCAACCAAAGATAGGAAATCACGACTAAGTAGTGCATCCCACCTTGTGTGAAGGATGTTGGCAGTAACAGTGGTAAGCACCATCACACCTTTTGCAGAACATAAGCTTGTTTGGATCTCCTGTTCTTCGGCATACCTGGAGAAATGATGCAATAGGCACCTGGTTAAAAAGTGCCTCTTTGGAAACCAGATACCAGGAACATTGGCCCATACCAAACCATATGGCATCATTGGTACAAAATGAAATCTATTAAAATAAGTCCTCGTGAAGTGTTATTAAGAGACAATGTATAGCCCAAGTGGATGGTTAGCGGTGGCCAAAAGCCCTAATTTTAGGTATAGGCATCAGAATAATCTGGTTTCATTTATCATGGATCATATTATTAGGATGCCTATTTGGGGTTATGATAGTTACAATATACTTGAGCAATGATCAAAACAGAAAAGGAAAAAGAAACATACATATAAACGAAGGCATATCAGGAGGATACTAGAAAACACACGATTGTGTGTCCACGCTATATGGAAACATTACTTTCGTAGACCAACAATAACAGATAATACTGACACACAGAAAAAGGTAATGTAGGAGCTTGAATAGAAAATACATGTAACATGGACGAGTACTGCAAATCACTCGTTTACCTCACATATTCGGCACGAGGGGCATGCCCATGAACTCCAGTGAAATAGATCTGCAAAGAACTTCCAGTACATTAATATGTCACTAATGTCAGATCTATAGCCTCTTACAAAAGCTTGGGAACTAATAGTACCTCTGTGTTGAGCCCAAGTTTTCAAGCAGTTCCTATGGTAATTTTTGCCACAGGTTTTACATGGAAGCATCCTTCTTACTTTCTCACTTCCTTCATTTTCCCCAGAAAAGCATATCCGACACATAACATTGGATTGACCCTGCTCTTCTCCCACAACTCCTTTGGAGGTGTCCTGATAACAAGAAGAAAGAAAGAAATGAAAAGTTTGTATTTCCAACATAAACAAAAGAGGTGGGTAGGGGGACAGAGTAGCAAAGGATTGAAAAGAATTGAACAGCTAACTTTTTTCATCTAAATCAACAATACTATATGAAAAGGTTTAGATGGCACCAGTATGACAATCAGGTTATAACGAAAAAAAGAGCCCCAACATATCAAATACAACAGATACTCTAAAAACTTGCAACTAAACGAATGTTTGCCATTCAAGTAACAGAAAAAATTGCTAGGTCTCACATTGTAACTAAAGCTAGTGGGGTATCAAGTCTAGATAACCGGAAGCGGGTGAGGGCATTTCAACATAATGTTCTATTCCTTATCAAAGCATAAGAATTGGAGTTTTCCATAGCATGGCATCTTGAGAGTGTAGCTGGGATGTTCTATAGTCAGGGAAAAAAACATAGTTGCATCTTAGTTGAAGGTTACAATATGAGAGTATGAACCCTACTCTGGGTTCTTACGTTTAGAAGCTATTTCAAAGCTTTTTCTTTGCAGCTAAAAGTGGTCCAACCACTTAGACTCACCCTTTACTACAATAATTTCACCTATGGAAGGCTATTGCTTTCTCTCTCATATTTTTTCTTAGTCAATCGTATTGGCCTCTAATAGAGACAACAAAAATCTGACTGAACATGGCCATATCTCAATCATCTTAAACGCTGTGACTACAAATATAAACATGTATGAAATGTGTACTAATAAATGCACCCCCTTATTACTTAAAGAAATTCCAGGTTGGTAATTCAGATGCATCTCATTGAGGACAACCAGCATGAGCCCGAAATACCAACAAGTCAATATCTAGCCAAAACAGTCGAAATCTAATATCCACTCTTCAAACACTTTTCCCCTACCTTATATAATCTCAGAATCCTTATTTCGCTATCCAAACTCTACAGAAAACTCGAAACTCACATAACATGCATTCATCTATACACAAATACCACCCAAAATTATCAATAATTAAAGCCGGAGAGCTACAAAAAGATAAAGTTCTAACAAGCAGAATTCTAAAGCATTGAATATTAAGAACCTCACCGAAAAATCACCAGACTCAAAGCGACGAGCAAAGTCCTCAGCGGCCACCATATCCGCAGAAGCCTTGCGCTGGAGAGCCGCCCGCTTAGCCTGCGCCGTGGCCGACTCCTCATCAACCGTAGCCGCCGCCGCATCCCCAACGACAACCGGCGGAACCGGCAGAGGAGGCGGCGCAGGCGCGACTCTTGGAACAACGACCTGGACGGTTCTGCTGTCTTCGCGAGCCCTAATTCCAGACGGATCGTTGAGAAACTGATGGACTTTGATGACCTCGTCGAGGAAGGACGCCTTGGAATTGGCGGTGGCGAGAGATCGAGGAAACCCTAGCGGACAGAAACAGATTCGCCGGCTGAAAAAACACAAACAAATCACAACAGAGAGAAGAGGATGAAGTTTTAGAGAGAGAGCTTTTAGAGAGTAAGAGAGAGAGGAGGGTTACCATGTAATTGGGCAAGCAACGTGAAATGCCATATTGCGTTGATACAAAGAGGATTTTAGATTTTTTTGGTGTTCAGGGATCGCCCCTCCTAAATTTTTTTTACTTCGCGAGGAAAATAATTTATATTTCGAAAATAATTTGGTACTCTACCTAACAAAACCAATCACATATCGTTTTAAAAGTTAGCCTTTAATATATCATAACTTCACTTAACGACTTTTTATCTAAATGGTTACTAACCTAACGGAATTATTATTGACTTAATATGAAAAGTCTCACAGGTCTATTAAGCAAAGTATTCAAAACGTAAAGCTAACTGAAAAACAAAACAAACTTAAAATACAAATAACTTTCTTCAAAAAATGCAAATAACTAAAAAATTTTGAGCCGGATTAGAGGGCATAAGATATAATTTATTTATCACATCATATCTACAAATACAAAACTCAGAGTCTCACTCTTAGGTAAAGATTGTTTAGTTACTCATAACTGTATTTTACAAATACACACTTACTAGTGATAAAAGCACACCACACTAAATGATTACAGACGACTAAAATACTTCACACAGTACTCATATTACACACTCACACTCTTGATTCACACTATACTAGAGGGAAACTGTATCCTGGCTCTCTTACATCTCGAGAAAGTTTAAGAGAACTTATATCTCAAGCTTTGATGTCTTCAATTTGATGCTTATGGCTCCTTATATAGGAAGTAGACTCTAAACTAAAATTAAACTTAGCTAATAATAATTAAACGACACAAGGAATCCCAATGTGATAACTTTACTTTTGAAAAAGTAAAGCCTTTTATCTTCATGCGTCGATAGCAACTAACTTTTCAAAAGAAAAGTTTATTGTCTTGATGCATCGATCACAACTCATTTTCCAGCATGTTTGTGTTGTGATATTTCTCATCAGTGTAGTTATAATCAGCTAAAGAGTCTTGACCCACATATTCCTCTCTTTTTGCGTTGTCATCTTCTTCTTTGTTGTCCAAATCTGAATCATAAGGAAATTGATAAGGAATCCAGTACCTTTTATATTTCTCAATTTTTCATACCTAAGTGGTAGTAGCTAGGGTGCAGTCAATTTCTTTCCTCATAATTTTCTAGAGGAAGATGATTATAGCAAATTATCATTATCTTTTCTCCACTTGCCAAAAGACTTGATTCATAATCTCTTAGACCGTATTCTTGATGTACTCAATAGTCATAGCCTTCATCCATGGGATGCTGCTATTTGGTTTGCCATTACCTCCTACACTGACTAAATTTTGGTCTGAAATTTGAATTAACCTAACATAATGGTATGGAGAGATATAATTCACATGTATGTTGTTGGGGCAACAACTAATTAATGTGTCTCCACCGCCAAGCATAAGTATCATCATTTATGTAGGCTCATAAGCCATAACGCAATTCGACCACAACACATATCATGAAGCTTATCGTACAAGCTACACAACGACACTCGGAAGTCGCCGATTGGGAAGTCACATTGCCGGCCTCACCAACGTGCCCTCACGGAACACATTTGGACGTCTTATCCCACATCAGAAATGTATAAATGGATGCAGTCTCTTCTTCATATAAATAAGAGACTCCCTCATTCTTATTAGCTCTCTTGATGATAATACGCTATAATATTGATGTTGATCAGATAGCTACATACTAGATAACAACTTGTAATACTTGGGGAAGACAATTCGTCACCCAAACTCTATACATGTTAAGTGGATGTAGCCTTACCTACCGAAGGTAAGGTGAACCATTACAGATCTCGTGTCGGCCCTATATCGCCCTCTGACTTCGCCATTAAACACATCACATATCACCCCAACTCGCACATTGCATACACGTATCACCGCATTGTACAAACCAATATCAACATTGGCGCCGTCTATGGGAAACTAAGACAAAAGGCTTCGTTAATCTCTAAAGAGCTAAGTCCTCACATTTTATCAAATCTCTTAATTTTCTAGAAACATTTGGCAGAACAGTTATCACTTATTGCATGAATGGTGAAATACTTGAAATGAAGTTGAACAAGGGACACATCGCCATCCAAAAATGGCCGAGCATTCAAAAATAAGAGAGAGGGAAATTGGCCAAAATCCACCCAACGGACATTCAAGAAAGAAAGAAAGGGAAACGAAAAAAATGGAGCCACAACATGCACTTCGCCCGTTGGCCGTGCACAGCGCCCTTTGGCAGTCCAGCTTGCACTTCAATCAATATGAAAGTTGTTGCATGTATCAATCAATATGAAAGAATAATAAGGCTTCCAAAAGATTTATAGCCAAGAAAATGAAGAGATCATTTCAATAAACACTTAGAAAGAATTGCACATATATTGGCTCAAAATGCTCACATTAAGGGTTTATGTGAATCAATAATTATTGTAGCATGCTCAATTCTATATCAATGTTTCAAAGTCACATCCACTACATTTCATATGATTTTCATTCATTTCTATTAACAACCAAACATCATATGAAAATCATTTCAATCTTGTGATCTTTTTTATTCATAATTTCGAAGATATAAGTTCATTAGCGACAATTAAATGCTCCTAAGACTAAAAACAAAACAAAAGACTCAGGTAAAATTTTTCTTCAGAGGTGGTCCCTGCAGGGTTCATCCCAGATTTGACGGGGAAATCCGGAGTGAGTCTTGACAATTGGTATCAGAGCATTAGATTATCGTTTCCATGTACTTGATAACACATAGTGTCTATAGAGTGATGATCTGACCATGGTGGACCTATCAGTATTTATTCTTGAGACGCTCAGTGGTTATTAAGGATATGCGTTAGTACTTCTTGTCTTGTTTATGAGCCGGGTGGTTCTATAAATATTTGAATCTTCAAGACTATGCCTCTCAGGGAGTCGTTATAATTTCCTATGGGGAAAAGGTAAGTTATTCGCTCATTTTGTTTTATGCTTATGGGTGATTCATCGAGATTTTGGAGATGTATTGTGAGTTGGGAATTCTTTTTATTGTTGTTTATTGGGTTGTGCTTAAGATGCTAGGTTGGGCATCCGGTGTGAATCTTTAGAGGGTGACGTAATTGAACCTTATCATGGAGGTTGTTGTTAGAATTGGTAAGGATAGAGTTGTAGAAGCCTAAGGCGATGTCTTGGTGTCCGAGTTACGAGACTCTTAGAAATGAAGAGTCGGAAGGGATATTAAAAGTGTTTGTGTTTTGTGGCAGAAAGGTAGTTGAAGTTGCATAGTGTGAGTATTTTAGAGAAGATAAATATTAAGAATTATTGCATATCAAGATTTTTGATGGCGTTCGCCTCTAGTGCGGTTTCGTGGAAAACTAGTGAATGTGTTAAAGTAGAATGACTCAAAAATTTGAGTGTTGGCGTTATTTGGTCAATGGACTTGGTATGATGACGAGTCATGGATGTGACGTAATTAAAGAAATTAAGAAATTTGACTTAAATGTTGTGGATTCCAAACATGATTTGAATTGTTGGTGACGACTGTGGTTACAATATTATAATAGTAAGACCTCTAGGGTGGTTGTATTAAAGTTCGGTTTTTAGATTGACGAGTGTCGTGGAAGGCTCTGAATTATAATGTAGGGCGGAAGCAAGATAGTTGAGATCATTTTGGCTTCATGATGACACATGGTGAATATGATACGTGTGTCATTAGATGATCTAATGTTTTTCGGTTTTAATTAAGTGGAGATAGTAGAAGTGGCAGTGGTACAACAAAGCCCTTTGAATCATGGAGTAAGTGTGGAGATGCTCATATTTATTTGGAGCGATGTTGCTATGAGACTATTCTAAAAAGTTTTGAATTTGTGGTCGAAGTTGGTTACTAATATGATTTCGTTGGTAATTGGTGATCAACTACGACACATTAAGGTGAGGATTTGTTCACTCGTCTTATGGTTATCACGACGGACTGGATCAGAGTGTTTATTCAGGACGTCTTTGGAGATATATAACATGTCATTGTCACATATTTGGATAGCATCTCACATCTTGTCATTGTGAGGTGTAGACACTATAATTAAGAGTCTAGAGATTTTGGTTAGTTGTTGGGTTCCCGATAAGAGTGCACACTTGACTGTAAAGTGAAAGTCATAGGTTATGGATAATTAAATGGTGACCCTGTGTGAATCGGGGTCCGATTATGTAACAAATCTTGGAGCCACAAGTTTTTAATGCAGCGAGAGAGTTGCGAGGTTCAGTTTATTAGTTGTATGCATTATAGTGAGTATGAACTGCAAGAGCAGGGGAATTGATTTTTTTGTTGAATCAAGAAGTATTATGAGTAAAGGATCATTAAGAGATTTAATATTGAAGGTGACAAATTTACTGCTAGGTAGAGCAACGATTTTTCTAGTGATCGTATTGTGGTGGGATCCCTACTAATCCAGGAATGACCTGTGAGGTCATTGTTGTTTGCGGTTATGGTCATCAATATGTGTTACGGTATTTGGCCAAATCATTATGTTGATGTATGGTCCTGGTTACTGTTTCAATTGAACTATTAATAACTATTAGAGAGGTACAAGGCTTTTGAGCTTGAAGTTAGGATTTGTTTTCCTCTCGAGCTAAAGCCAAGAGTGGATGTGCAATTTGACTTTTATCGGGGTATCAAACTTGGAAGTTGGGGAAACTTAGTTTGTGATGATGATTCCTGAATGGAAACGATTTTGTTTTGTGAAATGTGACTTAGTGTTCATCGCACGCGCATTGTGGTAGGATTTTATGATTAGAAATATTAATAAGGGAAAGTAGTGGCACATGGAAGGTGTATGTGATTTGAGTATCTGACTTTGAATCATAAATTGTTGTCAGACTACTCCGGTTACCAGAATGATCGTTGAAATCTGGTCTTCGAAATTATTGACTCTTAATAAAAATATTATTGACGTCAATGTTAAATTACTGACCCTTAGTAACCCTAAATAATAAATTACTAACATCAGTAAACATGCTATTAACCTCTAATAAAAAAGTATTGACCCCTAGTAAGTAGTAATTATGTTATTGACCCTAATGATAAATTACTGATCCCATTAACCCCAATAATAAATTACTAACCTCAATAAATTATTCTAATAAATTTACTACCTCATAATAACAAGTTTATAACCTCCAAATAGAACCTTATTACCCATAATACAATTTTATCCCTAACTCGTCGAGCCCCTTTTGAATCCCATGTTGGACTTCCTCTACCAAACAAGGTCTTACCTCTTGATGAACCCTTACAAGTTATCCTTAACTTCATCTTCGAGTCCAACGCTAACGTCGTCTCCATGGAGTACTCACTGTTCCATGAGAATCCCGATGCGGTTGACATCGACAACAACCTCATCGCTCACGTCTTCAACACAGTGTTCATCGCCATAAGCGGGCTAAAATATGACGACGTTGAGACTTGCAGATGGCAGTGACGTGAGCGAGATTAGATAGATGAGCAGAGTTATTATTGATGCTACACCAAGAGATCATATCAGTTTTTGACATCTGACTGGCTTGTGCAGCGAAGAGACAGGCGAGAAGCATTTTTTTCAGTCGAGATTTCAGCGTTGTTGACGTGGATGGCTTAGACATCAAATTGATTCAGGCTCAGAGATCGGACGTTGACGTCGCCATCTCAGAGATCAATCTGATCAAGCTTGTTTTCAAGCTTCGATGATTGAGGCTTCGATGAGAAGAGAAAGATCAGATCAGGAACGGAGTAGAGAGAATGAGTGTAAATGTAATTTTATTAGGAAAAATGGAATGGATTTTACAAATGGGCATTATCCCATAGACGATACATGATAGTTGTGACCAATGTTTTACAAGGCTGAGGCGTATGCTGAGACAATTTCTGTGAGCCTTGAGCTCGAGGCTTGACATGCAAAAGACGTAAGCCTTATGATATAAAATAAATAAACTAGCATTTAAATGTATTCATATCTCTTATGAATACAACATTGATAATAACTAATAAAAAACATCATTAAGTGTTATTCACACATAATAAGTACTACAATTCTACAACCAAATGATTCAAGTCATTCAAACAAACTCACTAACATACAATGAAATCAAAGTAATAAAGTTAAAAAGCCAAAAATATAATAACAATTGTTGAAATTTACTTCATTCTTTGAAATCATCATCCTTATCACATAAAATATCACCATCCAAACTATCACCATCATCGTCGTCATCATCATCACTATCATGACACTCAAATGAGGGATTAGTATCTGTCACGCCCCAACCTGAGTTTGCCTCCCTAAACTCGAGGTAGAACGTACGGGTCTCATCCCAAGATAGATTTACTTGTAATCCTCCTTGAGAAGAGATAACCATTTTTCCCAAACCATTTTCAACAGTCCAAACGATACCGGAATAGACCTCACAACTAGAGGTTATCCCGATTTCTGCATTTGGATTTCAAACTAATTACTTTAGAGGACCTAGGGTCTAAATATTATTTGTGACTGCACCCGAAACCAGGTCAGACTGCCTACGTACCTTGTCCTCAGGGACCAAGCCACACATAGCTCTTATCTTAATTAACGCCCTAACCGGGCAAATCCCGCTTTTCTATATATATATATATATAGGGTCTAAATATTATTTGTGACTGCACCCGAAACCAGGTCAGACTGCCTACGTACCCTGTCCTCAGGGACCAAGCCACACATAGCTCTTATCTTAATTAACGCCCTAACCGGGCAAATTCCGCTTTTCTATATATATATATATATATATATATCGGTTGATCTACTAATATGGATAACAGACGCCTATTGCATATCAAGAGTTTAACCTCTCCGCTGAGGTATACAAAAACTAGCTATCTATCAGGATTAACCCTAACATTCAACCATACTGATATACAACATCCAAACACACAACCACATAAATAAAGACAACCACGTGAGTATATAAATTCCCCAGAGGACATATAAGTAAAACAACTCTAGGGTATCATTGTAGTTAACTTGAAGTCTCAGGGGTAGTATTGTCTTTTTGGCCTCAATGACAGTCTTGTAAATACATTAAACTGTCAGGGGCAATATTGTCAATTCAGCCTCAATGGAAGCTTGGTAAATATGCTAAGCTGCCAGGGTATTTCAGGAATTTCACCCTTAAGGGTAGCCATGTAATTATCTAAAATTGCTGAGGACAATATCGACTTTTTAACCTTAGTGGCAGTCTTGTAAATATACAACTCTACCAAGGGTATTTATGGGATTTCAGTCCCAATGGCAACCCTGTAATTAACCTAAACTACTAGGGGCAATCATGGCATTTGACACCCTACAGTAAAACGGTAAAATAGTAAAACTGAGCTTCTACACCTATCTTCTCCGATCACTGGTTCGTCAGAAAACAAGGCTTTTCCGGCCAAACTGAGCTTCTACACCTACAATAACAGCTTCTACACAACCCACGCAACTTATAACCATCTAAAATAGAAGAAAAATGGGTGAAGAAGTTACCCAAGCAAGCTCAGTGCTCCTCGCCGGAAACTGGGTCGCTGTCACCCCCAAATCGAAGCGGTGGTTGTGCCTCCAGCCTCTTCCAGCATCCTCATGGCTTCCTGAAGCGGCGCCGCTGCCTAGTTGGGTTGTTCTCGATCGAGGACAGTCGTCCTCGTTCCTCGATCCACCGTCGAAAGTGGTCGTCTGGTGGCTCTTACGGCTGAGCTAGAACGAGGAGGGAGAAAGGAGTTGATTGGTGGTGGCGGAGACGCGAGACGCGCGGCGGCGCGGCGAGGCTGGAGCGGTCTCCGTCGAGGAGAGAGAGAGAGAGAGAAAGTGTCTCCCCTGTCCGGTCAACCCCCCTTTAAATACAAAAATCAAACGGCCCAGATCAAATCTCTGATTGATCTGACGGCCCAGATTGAATTATAAAAAGTTAGCATGAACAGTAAATATATATATTTTACCATTTACTATTTATCGTACAATAACAACACATTATCCTTAATAACTTCCGCATACAAACTTCGATTAAAGCGTAGGATATACCCACCAGTTTGTATTAATGCCCCCTAAAACTTTTCCGGAGGAAGTTTCCCCAAATTCTCGACTTATCGTAAAGTCATCTTCTTACGATAATGTAATTAACATTCACTATTTCCGTAAGCTGAATAGATTCTTCTTAAATAGCTCGTTACTCTGGAAAATATTCTGGACATACAGGAGGACTCGTATTAAAATAATCTACCACCTTGGGACAAAAATTCTATCTTCCCCCCCCAAATCGAGAATATCTCAATATTAAACTCGAATATTAATTCTGAGAAAGCTAAAAGTGTGGTTACGACTCTCTGTAACCTGTCTGTTCCCGATAAAAGGGTTAATTTTTAGGGCGGGGTCTTACAATCTACCCCCTTATAAAATTTCGCCCGTGAAATTTTCACTGCTGGACGTAACAACTAACCGTCATTCCAAATTACATCATTTTTTACTTTACCAATAAATTCGTTGCAAAACTATAGAGAAGAAGATCACACTCTTTGCTTCTGCAGAAGTCATTCCTTTAATTACAGTCATTTAAATATGATCCACATTCCAAGACTTTATTTATCTAACCGTCAAGGAATGTCGTCAAGTTTCACTAGACGAAACTTCAAGCAAACATGAGTCACAGACTCAATGTACCAATTCCTTTAGAAACCGAAGTGTATCTCGTAGTTGCACTACGAGATACATAACCACGCCCGCTTTGATATACTTTCTCGGGCACGATACCCTCGTCTCATCACTTTCGTCGTAAATCGAATCCGCAAGGCTTGCCTCTTAGCTCATCTCGAGTTAATTCTTGAAATAGCAATTAAGACAATCAGATAGTTTTCCAAGGCATAAGCTTAAACTAATTCGTAGTCAATACGTATACTCCACTTTTACAACTGCCACACTTGACACTTAACGCCAATGTCTACCTTGTGGAAGAATGAAAATGCTACAGTCCATCACTGTAAGGGAAACTCATACGTCACTCGCACCCTTCGAGACAAAGAGACGTAAACTTTCTACACTAGGCCTTGAGACCATGGACGTAGTATCTATTGCATCCTTAAATCAAAAATTCTCATTCCTCGTTCCTGGTATCCTAACTTTCGATCATGAGGCTCGAACAAACTCGCATACCACAATGCGATCTCAAAACTGCTCACTCGGGTTGATGAATCCGCTAAGCGACTTCGCGCCAACAAGGATGTCTTCTTCACATCTTCAGCCACAAATGAATTCCTCATCCTACTCCACTCTCTCAGGAAAGAGTCTACAGTAGAACATTTCACAACAATAAGAGCTAACAAGCTCGCACATTAGCTCTTGTGTGCTCATGTCCTGCCTAAAAGATAAAAGTTCAGCTCAAAATCCTGCATGCATCTCATGGTGCTTCCATAATCAATTTCAACATCACAATCCAATATTGCATTAATCAACTCAACATATCTCAAGTGTCACGTCCATATATATATTTATTAAGTTTCAACCCAAAATCTCCATTCTCATGAGTGAGTTTCCCTCTAAGAGATACTCCGATCTCTTTTACCAAAATTCAACCACCACTCATGTAAGTAGACTTCAACATAATATGTAATCCAAGAGCTCAGTGCATGAAACATATGAACATATTCTCATTGCTATGTGACCCAATCCCACAAGCGATCACAAGGAAACCTAACCGCTTCCAAATATACCTTTAGAAACATGGAGTACCTCACTCCTAAATTTTTATATACTGTCATAACCAGCATGAACATGTCAGCCTCCCAAGCTAAGGTTGGAGCCTCCCAGGCGTGGAAAGCATTAGAGTGAGTGAACAAAAATAATATCTAAACGTGAGAACATAATCGATTTATGCTCTTCCTTAAAACAAATACCTAACTCTGAAGTAAAATTCAATAAACTCTGACTCTAGCCTTGTCAGGACCCACCCCGAATTAAATCCCTTTAACTCGAAGTAAATCCTGCGGGGACCACCTCAAGGGAACTTCTTACCGAAACCCCCTTGAAATGGCCAACCCTTCCTACATTCCAACTCAGCACTTTCGTGAGTATCTAACAACAATCCCTAACTCATGAAGGCGTCCTGCTCCCTAACCTACTTAATTAGCTATACTGGGTTAGTCAGAACAATCTACTAAGATGATTACCCTAAAGAATTGCGGCAGCAGCAGATTGATCGACTATGCCTCGACTCTTGTACGCGCGCGACCTCCTCTCGCGAACCCTGCACCACTGGGCATTTGAAAACGAAGGGCCCAGGGGAGAAACATTGAAAAACTGTTAGAGTGAGTGGACGTAAATCAGATGTAAAACTCTATTTTCCGCTAATGTTCTCCCTCTAGTTTTTCTAAGGAAATCCGCATGCAAGTAAAACATAAATAATGCCTTGGCTCATATATAAACAATCATGTGGGGTGTTAACCTCATCCACGAGAAAACCCGACCTGCTCTATCCGGGAAGGTCAAATGACCAGCTCCACCGGAGAGGGTCCCCGACCTGCTCTATCTGGGAAGGTCTAGTGACCAGCTCCACCAGAGAGGGTCCCCGACCTGCTCTATTCGGGAAGGTCTAATGACCAGCTCAACCGAAGAGGGTCCCCGACCTGCTCTATCCGGGAAGGTCTACTGACCAGCTCCACCGGAGAGGGTCCATGCTAGCATACAATCCTTATATCCTTTTCCCTTTTCAAATCCCTTTAAAACCTGTAAAACCTCGTGGGAATAATAAATTGAAAACCCCTTTAAATCCGTGAGCCAAATTTCTCCTTTTAAAATCATCCCCCTCCATAATCCCAAAACGGTGATAATCAATAAAACCATACCCCGGAAAAATCCTTTAAAATCACGGGAAGGGTTTGAACCTCTTTCCCAGCTTGTTTGCCTTTAAAATCCTTAAATCTCATTTTCCCAAATCACCGTAAAACATATAAATGGAGGAAATCATATATGCAGGAGAAACCAATTAAAGTATAAAGCATGCAATTTAATTTAAAACAAATGTCCACTCACAGTACTCATCGCGACCTTCTTCCTGCTCGGAAAGCTCCTCGAGCGAAACCCTCGGACTAACCGCGTAGTCGAGTCCGTCTCACGTTCAAACAGAGACTGTACAAACAAACCATTATATTAGTCTTTACAGTTGATTTGGTCTTTTCCTAGTTTGACCAGGAAATCCTATTTGACCACGTGTTGACCAAGTTCCTTTCTTTTTAACAACTTTTCAATAAATAGATTTAATTCCGATTACCCAACCATAACATACCGACTTTCTTTAATAATTCACTTGACAATAGGTTCACCCATAATAATTCGTGGAATTACTATGGACACCCATTCAACCACTGCACCAATACCTTAGGAGTCCTTAAAATAATCCTTAAACCTTAACCGGCAATAATCGATGGTCGGAATAATATTTAATTATCCGCCAATAATACTAAACTAGAACAATTCCAAAACCTAACCAAAACTCCTCCAAAAATTACCAAATTTTAACCATAGACTCCTCACAATATGTACTAATTAATGGTGATGAAAAACTGCCCAAAAAGTGGCGGCACCGCCGACGGCGGCCGCTGGCAGAAATTCCGGCTAAAATTCCGGCGACCTCGGATCGCCACCAAATTTTATCAGTAGCTTCGTCTCATCATTTGGGACAACTTTCTAGTTCAACTCGAAGGCCAATTCGGCCTCTAACCAGGTCAAAAACTCGATGAACAGTAGACCCCGAAAATTTACACTTCAAAACTTCAAATCCTCAATTCTTCCTACACACTTCGAATCAAGCTACCAAATTCTAGGGGATTGTAGTACACCTAAAACCCATCCTAAACATATAAAGAACTCATCAAATGGTGATCTAGGGAGGGAGAAATCAGATCAAGAACAAACACTGTACACTTGAAGAACAAACCGGAATTTCTCCCGATTTACGGCGAGTTAGGTCGGAAAGCTTACCTAGGAATGAAGTAGACTCGGAGGCCGAGCTTTTGGGACCGGTGTGGAGGCCTGGGGTGGCCGGACGGCGGCGCGGTGGCGGCCGAAAGCTCCGGCAGCGTTTCCGTCGGGGAAGAGGAGAGAGAAGCCGGGTGAAAAATCTGATTTTTCACCCCGGTAACTCCTATATATAGCCGTTTTACCGCACAGTAACTATACTTTTGTTCATAACTTTCTCATACGAACTCCGATTTGAGCGTGCTACGTGTCCCCGAACTCGTAACGACGCCCTCTACAACTTTCAAGAAGGAAGGTTTCCCAAATTCTTGACTTACCAAAAAGTCAACTTTACCATCATTGTACGGTTAAACGGTCACTCTAAATGGTAAAAGACCAAAGTAACCAACCGTAAAATAATTCTAGGATCGGGGTGTGACAATTCTCCCCACCTTATAAAAATTTCGTCCTCGAAATTTCTATACTCAAAGTCCAACACAGTGGGGATAGTACCACTTAAATAATGATATTATTCTCCAATATCAACTTCTTTCTGAGAACCTTTCTGAGACGCCTCACGAATAGCATTGTCAAAACCCTAAACACCTGCCTTTTACAATCAACATCCTTACTGATCCTCCTTAAAAGCCAACTTCCAGTACTAACCAGAAGTCTAATGACATAGGATGTAAGGTAGTAAACTTATTCTCGTAACATGGACATACGTGACACTAGGCATCCATTAACTCTATGGATACCCAACATATTCATCAAACTCATGTGACCTTGTCACATGTCACATCTAGCCAACGTAGCACTCCTTCCTACGTGGATGATAGCCTCCAATACTTTCTCTTTTTCTGACACCCGACCACTCTTCTCGGGTCAAAACTAAACCGTCTGAAGTCTTACCGTGGATCATAATGATTTTCTCTTGAATCTTTGATCAACTGAATCACCGAATTCTTACTGTACTCCATCTCATTTATGAGGTGGAATACGACACTGCCTATACTGATCCACCATCTGTAATCCTCGCGAAAATCACTATTGTTTTTCACCAAAAGATGACAAATTCTGTCATGCGCTAAAAACATCCTTTGGCAACAATTCCCTGTTGCCTAAACCGGATTATAACCATATCCTAGAAAATCCAACTGCACAACACAACTTCGACCAGTAACTAACCTCCTATCCCTTCTCGTTTAGCCAAATAACCATCAACAGCTGTCCTTACCAACCACAAGTGACGTCGTCACGATACCGCTAGTAATCATTCTGGTTCAATAACCCCTCGCTTGTCGCGAGTAAAATTTCTTCAAGAATACTCGTATTCTTTCGTTGATCTTTAAATATCAGCTCACACATTCCCTATGCAGGAAATGATTACCACACCTGAGGAGTAGGGTCCGATGTCACTAATGGATTTAAATCCTCTAGTAACACAATACAACGTGGGGTCAAAACCCATGACAACATGCCCACGAGAAAACCATAACGACTTGTGTTACACGAACCATCACCTCAATTGAACCAGGCTTCCTGATCTGGTTTACGCTTTCTAGAAACCATTCTGTCAAGTTGTCCTGTTGTAGAGTAATTGTCTTCCCTTACTCTATCATTACTCAAACCACTGGTACACGCAGGACATGAACTGCCATGAATTTTAGCGTAATACCAAAACCATAGCCTTTAACTCAGGGAGATCCAAAAGCTCCTGACATCGAGATCCAACAATACTTACTCCTCGCATAAAGACAAATTGTCAGGCTTCACACTGCCTACAAAGCTATTCCGACCGGATAAATCTTGATTTTACCAACAAACCAAACATTAGAATCGCTAACTCAAATCACTTTGTGAGGTTACAGCATACTTTACAACTGGTAATACAAAACCGTACTACTCATAGGTGAGGTGCCACTGACCTCCTATGTCTTTCCTTAACTTGGAATGACGCATAGTGCAGAACTTGCACTTCAACCAACACTATGCGTCCATTAAACAATATCCGCATCGCAATCAGGGATAGACTTCCCATTAAAAGAATTTCCAGAGCCTTACCCGCTCAACAAGGATATTTCATTCCCAGATGTCTCCATTACCAAATCGTCTGGCAATAACCGACCAAATCAGACATTTAACCATATCGAACATCTATATAAACTTTAGTGCCACTGGTGCACACCCAAAGGAACCCCTGATCAAAGCATCGGGGGTTAATTCTGCACCGAACTTAACCACATTGATCACCGAGCATCCAGTTATCAAGGCACCAATTAACAAATGCCATCACCGCACTGGGCGAGTACACACCACAGAGTCAATTCGTACAACTAGACAGTTTCTAACAAAACTATCCCCCATGCTCTGCAAGTTTACCATCCACCGTATCCTCTATTTGGTAGAATTCAAGAATCCCAATCACTTACCATTCTAATTGAAGAGGAAAAACAACTGCGTACACAGGAAATCACAATGCCACTTCAAATCCTAGATTACAAGATCCACTGCCACACGTTAACATCCCCTCAGATCATAACTTAATCTGAACGTGGCTTAATCACTCCACGATTTTCAATGGAGTGTTGCTCAACTTAGCAACATACCTTACCAATCTCAGTAACAAATATTACCACACTTAGACTCGTAAAACCTTCGAGTCATCAAAGAAACCCTTACCTAGTTTCACCGCACTTCATACTTACCGAAATGTTGACAATTTCGAAAGTCACCTCCAATGATCTTTCTTGCTACCACTCTACACTCGTGGCGCCAAGAACTGCCGCTAGGTCAAAAATTCCTAACAAGTAGGGTCACTACTCAAATGACCAATGACCATAGCAACGCCAACAAAACTTTAATCCTCTTAGGATTTCCTTAAATTAACCTCAATAATTGATATTCCAGATCTAATCCTCAATCCACAGATCATAATTGAGATTATTGTCTGTCACTGCAGTGGATGTAACTTATGAACCCCAAACACGACTAAGTACATCTTCGGTTACAATAATTGTTTAAACCACAGCCAGTGAGTGCACTGATTCCCATGTCATCAAGCTCAGTTAATTGCCCTCTAGGAAACCAAGTGTCATAACGGACGACTTTGGTTGCAGGTTGAGGCTTGAGCATCTACAACATTCTCACTCATATTCAATGATTCAGTAGACCTTGCCCCACTGCTGTCACTTCACCACTTTCGTGCATCTAACTCAACATGCAATCAACCACCTACTAACGACATATAATCTCGCTAACCATCATAAAAGTCGGAGCGACCATCAATGACCCACTTCCGACCTGTACTAAATGGTTAGGCCATCTACTGAAAGTTTTGCACAGAAGCTTCTAACCAAACGTCCTTAATCTCCGTTCACAATAAATGGAACTCTCATGACACATTCTTAAAATGATGTCATCAACAGCCTTAGTCACTTACCTGGTGTCATTTTGACCACACACAGCTGCACACAATAATTATGTTTTACCAGCATGTGCTACCCATGTTTCAACTTACCACTTCCCAACAAAGGAGAGTACACGTGCTCCTGTGGGGTATACCCATGTACATCTTCAACCGTCAAAACAGTGTCGTTTACACAATGACCGGTTCCTACACCACAATTACTACAAAGTCAATCAAGGCTCGTATCACTATCTCCGGTACCCCAAGCACCCTTGGTCCATGACCTGGTGGCCTATTGCCACTTCCAACATGTTCCTTTAAATTTCAAAACCGCTTTCTTTTAATTACACTAGTAATGCTCGCTCGATCTGAAAATCGAATTCTAACGCAGCCAGCCTGGAGACCCCTCCATAGGTGTACTAATTAAAATACTTGGACCACAGGTGGATAACTCACCTTATAGTTGGCATGAGCCCCAAGATCTGGTGACACGATTTAATTTCTACCTTCACGATAAATGGCCCAATGACCATTGTCACCAACAATTCAAATCACGCTTGGACTCGCTAACAATTCAAATCTTTCTAGTACCCCAAATCATGGGTGGCTGGAGCGATACCAATTGTCAGGACCCACCTCGAGTTAAATCCCTTTAACTCGAAGTAAATCCTGCGGGGACCACCCCAAGGGAACTTCTTACCGAAACCCCCTTGAAATGGTCAACCCTTCCTACAATCCAACTCAGGACTTCCATGAGTATCTACAACAAACCCTAACTCATGAAGGCATCCTGCTCTCTAACCTACTTAATTAGCTATACTGGGTTAGTCAGAGCAGTCTACTAATATGATTACCCTAAAGAATTTCAACGGCAACGGATTGATCGACTATGCCTCGACTCTTGTACGCGCACGACCTCCGCTCGAGAACCCTGCACCACTGGGCATTTGAAAACGAAGGGCCCAGGGGAGAAACATTGAAAAACTGTCAGGGTGAGTGGACAAAAATAAATATAAAAGCTCTAATTCATTTAATGCTCTCCCTCTACGTTTTTCTAAGCAAATCCGCATGCAGGTAAAACATAAACAATGCCTTGGCTCAAAATATAAACAATTATGTGGGGTATTAACTTCATCCACGAGAAAACCCGACCTGCTCTATTCGGGAAGGTCTAATGACCCGCTCTACCGAAGAGGGTCCCTGACCTGCTCTATCCGGGAAGGTCAAATGACCAGCTCTACCGGAGAAGGTCCCTGACCTGCTCTATCCAGAGATGGTACCCGCTCTAACTGGAGAGGGTCCATGCTAGCAAACAATCCTTATATCCTTTTCCCTTTTCCCTTTTTCAAAATCCCTTTAAAACCTGTAAGACCTCGTAAAACCTCGTGGAAACAATAAATCGAAAACCCCTTTAAAATCCGTGAGCCAAATTTCTCCTTTAAAAACATCCCCCTCCATAATCCCAAAACGGTGATAATCAATAAAACCATACCCCCGAAAAAATCCTTTAAAATCACGGGATGGGTATGAACCTCTTTCCCGGTTTGTTTGCCTTTAAAATCCTTAAATCCCCTTTTCCCAAATCACCGTAAAACATATAAATAGAGGAAATCATATATGCAGGAGAAACCAATTAAAGTATAAAGCATGCAATTTAATTTAAATCAAAGGTCCACTCACAGTACTCATCGCGACCTTCTTCCTGCTCGGAAAGCTCCTCAAGCGAAACCCTCGAACTAACCGCGTAGTCGAGTCCGTCTCACGTTCAATCAGAGACTGTACAAACAAACCATTATATTAGTCATTCCAAAGTTGACTTGGTCTTTTCCTAGTTTGACCAGGAAATCCTATTTTACCAAGAGTTGACCAAGTTCCTTTCTTTTCACAACTTTTCAACAAATAGATTTAATTCCGATTACCCAACCGTAACATACCGACTTTCTTTAATAATTCACTTGACAATTGGTATCAGAGCATTAGGTTATCGTTTCCTGTTACTACCTCATATACTTGGTATCACTTAGTGTCTATAGAGTGATGGTCCGACCGCGGCGGATCCATCGGCATTTTATGCTTTGGACGCTAGGTGTTTATTAAGGTTATGAGTTAGTACTTCCTGGACCGAGTGGTTCTAAACGTTCGAATCTTCAAGACTATGCCTCAGTACGCCGACCTCACAATGAACTCCTGTAAGGAACAAGGTAAGCTCGTTACGTATTTATTTTATGAGTTCCCCAAGGATTTTGTTTTAAAAGGAATTATTGAGATTTGAGTTGGGGATCGAGCTGGAAACTTGCGAACTATAACATTGGTTGAGCAGTTGGTGTGAGTGCTCGGTGGTGAAATAGTAACTTCATACCTAGAAGGCTGCCATGTTTGTTGGCAAGAATGTTTTAGAGGCCTGAGGCGAGGCCTTGGTATTCGAGTTCTGGGACTCTTAGAAGTGAAAAGTCGTAAGAATTGATGAAAGAGGTTATATTCTGCGAAGGAAAAAGGAGCTGAAGTCGCCTAGCTCGATTATTCAGAGAAAACGAATATTAAGATTTGACGATTGCTAAGATTTTGTCGATGGTCGTGTTTAGTGTGGTTCCAGAGGAACTGGCGAATGTGTCGAAGTAGAATGACTCAGGGATCTAAGTGTAGTCATTTTAGGATCAACGGACTTGTTTTTGGTGACGAGTCCATGATGTGACACTACTGGAGAATGTTAAGGAAGTGAAGGCTGGTTCAGTCACTTGATGTTGTTGGGACAACCGCGAAGACTAATAGTTGGGACTACCCTAGATGCTTGCAGTGCTGCTATTAGCTACGAGTGGATTCTTAACGCTTCAACCACCCATGATTGGAGTACTAGAAAGATTTGGATTGTTAGTGAGTCTAAGCATGATTTGACTTGTTGGTGACGATGGTCATTGGGCCATATATCGTGAAGGTTGAAATTAAATCGTGTCACCAGATCTTGGGGCTCATGTCAACCATAAGGTGAGTTATCCACCTATGGTCAAGGTATTCTAATTAGTACACATGTGAAGGAGTCTCCAGGCTGGCTGTGTTGGAGTTCGGTTACAGATCAAGTGAGCGTTTTGATTTGTAGCTAAAGATTTATGGTTTCGAAATTTAAGGAGATGTTGGAAGTGGCAACAAGTCACCGGGTCATGGACCAGGAGTGCTCGGGGTCCCAGAGATAGTGATACAAGTCTTGACTGACTTTGTATTATTGTGGTGTAGAGACCGGTCGTTGTGCAAACGGCACTGTGTTGACAGCTGAAGATGTACATGGGTATACCCCACATGAGCACGTGTACCCTCCTTTGTTGGGAAGTGGTAAGCTGAAATTTGGATAGCACATGCTGGTAAGGGATAATTATTTTGTGCAGCTGTGTGGTCAAAATGATACATCCATGTATTTCAAGAATGTATTGTGGGAATTTCATATTTTGAAGACGGAGGTTAAGGGACGTTTGTCATTGGTTTTGTGCAAAACGTCAATTAAATGGTCTAACCGTTTAAGAACAAGTCGGAAGTGGGTTAATGGTAGACGCTTCGACTTTCAAGGTGGTTAGTTAAATGGTTAAATGTTGTTAGTAGGTGGTTGATTGTTTTCTTAGATAAATGCACGGAAGTGGTGAAGTGACAACAATGGGGCAAGGTTTACTGAATCATTGAGTAGGAGAGAATGTTTGTAGATGCTCAAGCTTCAATCTGCAACCAAAGTCGTCCGTTATGACTCTTGGTTTCTTCAAGGGTGATTAACTGAGTTGGATGACATGGGAATTTGTGCACCCACTGGCTGTGGTCTAATCAAATATAGTAACCGAAGGTGTACTTAGTCGGGTTGGGGTTCATAAGTTACATCCACTGCAGCGACAGGCAGTATTCTCAATTATGATCGTCCCCGACCTGCTCTATCAGGGAAGGTCTACTGACCAGCTCAACCGGAGAGGGTCCATGCTAGCATACAATCCTTATATCCTTTTCCCTTTTTAAAATCCCTTTAAAACCTGTAAATCCTGTAAAACCTCGTGGGAATAATAAAATCGAAAACCCCTTTAAAATCCGTGAGCCAAGTTTCTCCTTTTAAAATCATCCCCCTCCATAATCCCAAAATAGTGATAATCAATAAAACCATATCCCGGGAAAATCCTTTAAAATCACGGGAAGGGTATGAACCTCTTTCCCGGCTTGATTACCTTTAAAATCCTTAAATCTCATTTTCCCAAATCACCATAAAACATATAAATGGAGGAAATCATATATGCAGGAGAAATCAAATAAAGTATATGGCATGCAATTTAATTTAAAACAAAGGTCCACTCACAGATGCCGCTAGGTCTGCCGGCTACTAGATGGCTGCTCAACTCGAGCTCCCCCACGTCCTGTCCAAAACACATAAACAGGTCTTAAACCCATAATCATAGTGAGGGTAACCATAACACGCTCTACCCTTAGCGTTCAGCCTTAACCATCTAACAAAAGTGTGGGGTGTCGGCCTCTAATACCCCAAATAGCGTACAAACTTTTAATTACGCTCTCACGCCTAGCCGGTTCTCCCTAAACGACCGGTTATCCTTTAATTACACAATCAATAACCCCAAACCTTCCAAACATACTTAATATATCAATTAAATCCCTAAAAATAGTAACTGCCCTCTAATGGCCTTCTCTTAATTTTTACAATTTAATGGGCAAGAAAAACTGCCCAAAAAGTGGCGGCACCGCCGACGGCTGCCGCCGGCAGAAATTCCGGCGACCTCGGATCGCCACCAAATTTTACCAGTAGCTTCGTCTCATCATTTGGGACAACTTTCTAGTTCAACTCGAAGGCCAATTCGGCCTCTAACCAGGTCAAAAACTCGATGAACAGTAGACCCCGAAAATTTACACTTCAAAACTTCAAATCCTCAATTCTTCCTACACACTTCGAATCAAGCTACCAAATTCTAGGGGATTGTAGTACACCTAAAACCCATCCTAAACATATAAAGAACTCATCAAATGGTGATCTAGGGAGGGAGAAATCAGATCAAGAACAAACACTGTACACTTGAAGAACAAACCGGAATTTCTCCCGATTTACGGCGAGTTAGGTCGGAAAGCTTACCTAGGAATGAAGTAGACTCGGAGGCCGAGCTTTTGGGATCGGTGTGGAGGCCTGGGGTGGCCGGACGGCGGCGCGGTGGCGGCCGAAAGCTCCGGCAGCGTTTCCGTCGGGGAAGAGGAGAGAGAAGCCGGGTGAAAAATCTGATTTTTCACCCCGGTAACTCCTATATATAGCCGTTTTACCGCACAGTAACTATACTTTTGTTCATAACTCTCATACGAACTCCGATTTGAGCGTGCTACGTATCCCCGAACTCGTAACGACGCCCTCTACAACTTTCAAGAAGGAAGGTTTCCCAAATTCTTGACTTACCAAAAAGTCAACTTTACCATCATTGTACGGTTAAACGGTCACTCTAAATGGTAAAAGACCAAAGTAACCAACCGTAAAATAATTCTAGGATCGGGGTGTGACAAGCCTCGCTAGATAAAATAAAGAAAATGTGATCATATACCCAACTAGCCTCGCTAGTTAAAAACAGTGAAATAAAGTGAGCCTCTCCCAAACACATGACCACACATGTATATCCAAATCGGGTTATGACGCTCGCGCCTCGCGCTCACGTCGCCCTCATAATGGCGGTAGTAATGGGCAACCATTAAGGCGGAATATACTCCCGATACGAATATAATATATAATCATGATTTGACACTATAAATATATATTAATATATGTATACTCATATGAGGCTACGATGCTTACGCCTCATGCTCACATCGCGCTCATAATGGCGGGTGTTAAATATTTATTATAACATTATGGTGGAGTATATAATATATTTCCAATACCAATGTGTAAACAAAACATATGACCCCACCGAAATTTCCCTTTTGGTAACTCCAATAAAGAAAATCCAAGAGAATTCTAAAAACTCCAATGAAAATTAATAAAGATAAAACAGTGCATGCATTTAATTTAAATAAAATAAACGTCCGCTCACCCTACTGTCAACGCATCCCATGCGCCTGGTACGGTACTTCAACCGTCTTCAATTAATTTCCTCACATTCAGTAACGTTTCTTAAGCCCCTATATGGTTCCCCGACCGTAATAACTTATTACTATACTGTTTTCTGACCGTAATAAATTATTCCCTTTTGAGCTTACTCTTGGGCTTCGAAACATTACGTAATCCCTCTCTTTAACCTCAACTAGCATCTTCATCATCTGATCATCCCGATCCTTCTTAAATATAATTATGCAACACTAATGTGTCGACAAAAGTTGCCCTACATACTCCTTTAACTCATCGATCAAAAAAAAGGTAGGACGCGAAACGACTATCAAATAGTCTAACACCCCAATCTTTTCTGGTTTGACCAGAAAAAGTCAATGATTGACTTTAGGATTGACCAAGTCTTTCCTTAATGACCAGGAAATTGACCAAGAATTTTTGACTAATCAACACGGATCAAACCCTAAATAGCTCGATAATCGTCGACTTATAAATTCGAATAATAGTATACGCACTTTTAAGCCTATTTGCACCCAATACTGAAATTTGAATTACTTTTCCTAATCTAGCTCGATACTAAACTTACGAAACACTCGACTTTTTCATTCCACGAAAAGTCAATATAAACATCTAATTGCAACTGATGTCGCAAACTTTATAATTACATTTAGCATTACTAAATCGACCCCAGGTGAAAACTCTTGCCACTAGACATATTAATATGTATAAGCACCTAGCCTTACTTGGAAATGAATAACGCCTATAAACATTTCCATAAACTTTAACTACCCAATCTTTTGGTCCGAGGTTTTAAACCTAAGATCTGATACCATTTATCACGTCCCAACCCAAGTTTACGTTCCTAAACTCGAGGTAGAACGTGTGGGACCCATCCCAAGAGAGATTTACTCGTAATCCCCCTTGAGAAGGGATAATCTTTTTTCCCAAACCATTTTCAACAGTCCAAACGATACAGGAATAGACCTCACAACTAGAGGTTATCCCGATTTCTGCATTTGGATTTCAAACTAATTACTTTAGAGGACCTAAGGTCTAAATATTATTTGTGACTACACCTGAAACCCGGTCAGGCTGCGTAGGTACCCTGTCCTCATGGATCAAGCCACACGTAGCTCTTATCTTAATTAACGACCTAACTGGGCAAATCCTGCTTTTCTATATATATCGGTTGATCTACTAATATGGATAACAAACGCCTATTGCATATCCAAAGTTTAACCTCTCCGCTGAGGTATTCAAAAACTAGCTATCTATCGGGATTAACTCTAACATTCAACCATACTGATATGCAGCATCCAAACACACAACCACATAAATAAAGACAACCACATAAATATATAAATTCCCCTAAGGGCATATAAGTAAAACAACTCTAAGGTACCCTTGTAGTTAACTTGAAGTCTCAGGGGCAGTATTGTCTTTTTGGCATTAATGGCAGTCTTGTAAATACATTAAACTGCTAGGGGCAATATTGTCAATTCAGCCTCAATGACAGCTTGGTAAATATGCTAAGCTACCAGGGTATTTCTAGAATTTCACCCTTAAGAGCAACCCTATAATTATCTAAAACTGCTGAGGACAATATCGTCTTTTTAAACTCAGTGGTGGTCTTGTAAATATATAAATCTAACAAGGGTATTTCTGAGATTTCAACCCTAATGGCAGCCCTGTAATTAACCTGAACTGCTAGGGGCAATCCTGACATTTCACACCCCACAGTAAAATGGTCAAACTAACACGGTAAAAACCAAGGTTTTTAACCTTGTCTTCTCCGATCACTGGTTAGCCGGAAAACAAGCATTTTCCGGCCAAACCGAGCTTCTACACCTACAATAACAGCTTCTACACAACCCAAGCAACTTATAATCATCTAAAACAGAAGAAAAATGGGTAAAGAAGTTACCCAGACGAGCTTAATGCTCCTCGCCGGAAACTGGGTTGCTGTCACCCTCAAATTGAACCTGTGGTTGCACCTTCAATCTCTTCCAGCATCCTCATGGCTTCCTGAAGCGGCGCCGCTGCCTAGTTGGGTTGTTCCCGATCGAGGACAGTCATCCTCCTTCCTCGATCCGCTGTCGAAAGTGGTCGTCTTGTGACTCTTATGACTGAGCTAGAACGAGGAGGGAGAAAGGAGTTGATTGGTGGTGGCGGTGAGGCGAGACGTGCGACGGGAGACTAGAGCGGTCTCCGTCGAGGGGAGAGAGAGAGCTAGAGAGAGAGAGAGGAGGAGAGAGAAAGTGTCTCCCCCTCCGGTCAACCCCCCATTTAAATACAAAAATCCAACGGTCCAGACCAAATCTCTGATTGATCTGACGGCCCAGATTGAATTATAAAAAGTTACCATGAACAGTAAATATATATTTTGCTATTTACTATTTACCGTATAGTCACAACACATTATCCTTAATAACTTCCGCATACAAACTCCGATTAAAGCGTAAGACATACCTATGGGTTCGTATTAACGCCCCCTACAACTTTCTTGAAGGAAGTTTCCTCAAATTCTCGACTTATAGTAAAGTCATCTTCTTAAGATAAGGTAATTAATATTTACTATTTCCGTAAGCTGAATAGATTCTTATTAAACAGCTTGTAGCTCCGGAAAATATTTCGGACGTACCGGAGGACTCATATTAAAATAATTTACCACCTCGGGACATAAATTCTATCTTCTCCCAAAATTGAGAATATCTCAATATTAAACTAGAATATTAATTCTGGGAAAGCTAAAAGTGTGGTTACAACCCTCTGTAACCCGACTAGTCCCGGTAAAAGGGTCAATTTTTGAGGCGGGGTCTTAAAGTATCTTCATAAGGATTATGTCTAACATCAGTATCCAAAATGTCAGTGGAGTACGCTCACAATAAGGAGTAGGCTCACTTGGATGAGTAAGATCGCGAGGAGGGTCTCTATTCATTAGAATACTTTGGTATTTACCAATCGATACATTCCTTACCGCCTCATCATTCAATGTTAGATATTTTATTCTATCCTCAAGCCAATTAAGATTGGCGGGAAGAATCGAATCTTCTATCTATGTTATCCACTCATAATCAGATTCTATTTATTCTAGCACAAAAGGATCGGTCAACAAGATGGTGCTTGAACCTACCAATTTCATAAGTACATCTTTGATCACAAAAACTGCACTTAAAATAAACTAACTGCCCGGGAATAGGATTCGTCCATTTCTAAGCACCATCTTTCTTACTGCTAGTGGGTGCACTAGAAGTAGTACTAGAACTCATTGATGCATGCCATGAATCAAAAGCTAAAAATTTATTGCAACCGTAATGTTTAATTAAAATACACAATATATGAATAATCAGAAGCACAACACATTCATAGTCCATATAGATTCCAGTAGCTAATTGATTAAATTGTTTGAGATAAAGAAACATATTACTGATAAAATGTGCTACTTTACTACGCTTTCTACTTCAAAGAAATAAAAATCTCTGCAAATTTCCTTGTAATCTATCTATTGTGCATTGAAATTACAAAGCAAAATCGAAATTAGCCACATTAACTCAATCCAACGAATAACTATTGTGCAATCACAAATTCGCAATAGCAAGTTCGAATCCAAACTCAATCGCAATTACAAAGCAAATTCGAACTCACCTCAACAAATTCGGTTGCTCCCACCCTCCAATTCGAATTAAACTTATGGGTTCTATCATTTTTATCAAATCTGAGATCTTGTTGCGTTTTGGAGACTTTGGAGAGAGGAGGCTGAAAAGAATGAAAGGAATAAAATTAGGATGAGTCTAGTTTGCTGATTTGCTCGACCTAAATTGGGTACAAAATAGTAAACAAAACATTGTCATTTTGGATTATGCCAATTTTTTTTGTTGCGCAAGGCTGGGTCTTTGACACCTATGAGCACGCTTTGTGCGTCTGAACGCCTACGCTGAAAAACCTGAGGGAAAAAACTTCCGTCCGATTTAGATCAGATGGAGTTCCTCGTTTGATCTCCAAGTTAGGCTATTTGTACAATATCAATCGTAATCTTAACCGTTTAATAGTTGAATTAACTAATGAAGATCATCTATACAAAAAATCAATGTAAAAAAAGATTGTTTACTTACCCGAATGCATTAAACCAAATGGACAGTTCCTGAGTTTTTATGATAATCCATTCATTTTGTTCGATGTATTCGGACGAGCAAACAATCTTTTTTTACATTGATTTTTTGTATAGATGATCTTCATTGATTAATTCAACTATTGAAAGATTACGATTGATGCTGTTAAAACTATATTTTGAGGAGATCGAACGAACTACTTGATCCGATCTAGATCGGACCCAAGTATTTTCCAAATCTGAGGCTATTTTATGAACGACTAGAGTCTTTTAAGCATTGAATAAGTCTAAAGGCGATTTTTTTAAAACAATGTTGATCATTAATTCACGGAAAAAACTTCCGTCCGATCTAGATCGGATGGAGTTCCCCGTTTGATCTCCAAGTTAGGCTATGTGTACAATATCAATCGTAATCTTAACCGTTCAATAGTTGAATTAACCAATGAAGATCATCTATACAAAAAATCAATGTAAAAAAAGATTGTTTACTTGCCCGAATGCATCAAACCAAATGGACAGTTCCTGAGCTTTTATGATAATCCATTCATTTTGTTCGATGCATTCAGACGAGCAAACAATCTTTTTTACATTGATTTTTTGTATAGATGATCTTCATTGGTTAATTCAACTATTGAACGGTTAAGATTACGATTGATGTTGTTAAACTATATTTTGAGGAGATCGAACGAACTACTTGGTCCGATCTAGATCGGACCCAAGTATTTTCCAAATCTGAGGCTATTTTATGAATGACTAGAGTCTTTTAAGCATTGAATAAGTCTAAAGGGGAGTTTTTTAAAACAATGTTGATCATTAATTCACGGAAAAAACTTCCTTCCGATCTAGATCGGATGGAGTTTCCCGTTTGATCTCCAAGTTAGGCTATGTGCACAATATCAATCGTAATCTTAACAGTTTAATAGTTGAATTAACCAATGAAGATCATCTATACAAAAAATCAATGTAAAAAAAGATTGTTTACTTACCCGAATGCATCAAACCAAATGGACAGTTACTGAGCTTTTATGATAATCCATTCATTTTGTTCGATGCATTCAGGCGAGCAAACAATCTTTTTTACATTGATGTTTTGTATAGATGATCTTCATTGGTTAATTCAACTATTAAACGGTTAAGATTACGATTGATGTTGTTAAAAGTACATTTTAAAGAGATCGAACGAACTACTTAGTCCGATCTAGATCGGACCCAAGTATTTTCCTTAATTTACGAGAGCTAAGGATCGGATTGGAATAGTAACCTGCCTTGGTCCAAACTTTTATCATTGAATAGTTAACAATTTACACACTACATACCCTCTGCAATTTCTAAACTTTTTTTTTTGAGAAGACTACAATTTCTAAACAGTTTGCACCTGAAGTCAAAAGATTTCTATGATCTGTCATTTTCACAAAAGCTGTGGTTCCTTGCTTGCTACAATTGGTATCTACAATTAAACTCTAACCTAACTTGCTAGCTTCAACATTTACATGACAGAAAAATCATCATCAAGGCCATCTAGTTCTCCTTTTATACTGTTTTGTTGAATGATCAAAACTGAGGTTCTGACTGAAAATTCAGAACCCGCAAGAACATCACCGATCGGACCCAACTCCGGACACTGCTGCCAGTCATTCATCCCAAACGTCAAAACTGTATTCACCCTTTCCCCTCTTCCCACTATTATGAGTGAGTACTGACCATCTAATGCCATCAAGGTATTATAAGTCTCAGTAGAATTGGCAAGATGGTTCTCCATGTAAGCAACTTGCCCACATGCAACATGTCTCTCGTAGAACTTAGCAAAGCACTCATCGTCAAGCTTCATTTCCTCTTCTTGTAGAGCACGGCTGACCGGGTAATGGCCATGTCTACCTGTCGCATTTGTGGTAGTGTCCACCAAAAATCTTAAGATGGTGAGTTTTACACCAGGATGTCGCGCTACATGACCAGCATAGGCAAGTGCTTCTCTATCATCTTTTCCACCAATGAAGATGACGGCCATATTGATAGAATGTTCATAAGATCTTGATATTTTATCAATCAATCCAAAACCTCTGTCTACAAGAATTCCTACGGAGCATGGTGCATTTCTGAGGATCTGTTTACCATAGTCATCAGTAAGTACTGGTTAATTCCAGGTAGAGTATATATTCTGAACTACATACAGTATGTCCATGAAAGATAACCAATATGTATCCAAAAACTTGTGAATAGGCTTCCAAAGTTGTGATAAGGGAGAAAACCCTGGTCTTTAAGCAGATACTATGTTGTGGTTACTAATACTTATAGTGATGTATATGCATATGCATATGCAAGTAAACGTTGCATATATGAGAGCAAGTAATTAGCCTGCTCAAATATTACAAGGTTATCAATGAATCAAAATCTAAACGAATCTAATTCTTAATGTGCCATTGTTAACAGGAATGTATGTTTATGCTTTAAGATGGGAAGTGATCCCGTGAAAGTGTTCTGAAATATGTTTTTAGCTATAATTGCACAAAATGAAAATATGGATTCATGCCAAATACAATCATGGTGTTAAGATTCTTGCACTGATAAATATGTAGCTGTTAAAAAATAAAAAATAAAAGAAGTATTATGTAGCACGTTACCTTACGGTTCACAAATCTGAAGCCAGAATGACCGCTGTCTAATGTCCCATCTGCACTTTGTGTCTTGTGAAATGGCAATATGATGAGGGCGACAGTCGAGTCCTCTGCCAAAATGCATATATCTTGGGGCATGATATTGAAAGGCGAGAGTGCAAGCAATCGTCCTAGTGTAATACCGTCATCATTTTGCTCTACATAGGATTGAATTGCAGTAGTGACTTGAGCTCTCATGTCTGTTACCCCTTTGTCAGTCACAGTCATTGTGTTCACTCCTTGTTCTTTAACTAGTGTGGCTGCTACTTGGTCCGTAAGTTCTATCATGTCTGTTACAAATACTACAACTCCAGGGTCTGCTGTCCCTCTACATATCTCAATGAAGTTGATAGCAGCAGGCACATTTTGTGGCCCATGAAGGCATAGTAATACACGTAGTTCGCTTGAAGGGTCAAGCAACTGAAGTGACATCCGATAAGTGGGTGCTCGTCTCCTTGCACGCTTAATAATTTGTGCAACAACTGATGGGGCGTGCACCACAGTGAAAAAAATAGCTATTACCATCACAATACATGTTGAAGTTGAGGTTTTTCCATACTGCAGTTGATCAAAAAAGCAAAGAAAACAAAGATCATTATGGTTCAAAATGGGACAGTAAGGATAGGAATATATCAATATGCAGAGACATGGGATAAAGGAGAGGTGTGGTACTAACCGTTTTTGCAGCAATAGCCAAGTATATATGAAAATGGCCTTTGGTTGTGAGAAGAAGCCCTAGTGCAACAGATTCAGGCCAGTTAAAACCCAAGAGGGCTCCAGAGATGACTGTTCCTGCAACTTTTCCGACTGTTGCTATAGCGAAAACAACAAATAACCTTGCCCATGTCATCCAGTCAAGAGGCTGAAACTCTGCAAAATAAGCTTCATATCCCATCCAAAAGAAAAAAATGGGATAGTATATGGTACTCAACAAGTAATTGATCTTGCTGATCACCAACTTGGACACTCTTCCTTGCCTTGGTAAGAAGATTCCTGCTATAAATGCACTCAAAATACTACTGTACCCAAAAAATGATGGGCAGGCCACAGCAAAGGCCATGAAAGCCATAGAGAGGACTAGGTGTGAGCCTTTCATGGGTTTGCCTTCGGGGTTTTCATTGTTAACCCAGTTCATGAAGACTGGTGAAACAAAGGCTGTAAAAACTGCCGTGATGAACAATGCAATACCCATCGCAAGGGATCTATGAAGGCTGCTTTTTTTATCTCCAGTTTCAACAGGCCAAATGATAAAGCCGATACATAGGAGAAGAGTGGCTATAAAATCAGAGTGCATTCCTGTAGCAATGACGAGCTGGCCTATGTCTGACTTGCCTATTTTGAGACTCGTTATAATTCGTGTCAGTACAGGCGAAGCCGTGCTCGAAAGGACCATGGAAAGGGAGAGAGTGAAGTCAATCTTAAAACCTTCTGTATAGTGCAGAAATGGGGTTATTCCACAGGCTAGGATGAATGTGGAGAGCATACCAACGTAGGCCACTTTCGCGTCTTTGGTTGGTACTTTGAGAAGCACGTATGGATCCATTTCTATTCCTAGCACAAGCATGTAGCCAATCATTCCAAAATCAACCACATAACCCAATATACGCTTTGATGTCTGTGATAGAATACCACGTATGAACCCTATGTTTCCGATGACTAGTCCTACCTGCATTACATAAGAGATAAGAACTTACTCACCATAGAAGGCAGTGCGATCGATACTGTAGAAAATAAAACATCTAAACACATTTCATATCTAAAATGATTAGCAAGTTAACACTTTCGTGAGTCTCTCTTGATTCCGGGAAAACCTTACTGATACCTCCGAAGGATGCATGAAGAAGAAGAGTGCTTCTGTTTGTGGCTTAGCATTAAAATACATGCACCACATATAGCATGTAAAACTATTTCTTCATGAAACCCTAAACCAATTAAAATCTTGGTTGCCTTTGTGAAGAGAACATTCATCCTAACTCAACTGGTATTTTAGGGTTAGCTTGTTCTGATATCCAATAAAAATTTGATTGCTAACTTCAAAAAATAAGGAAAAAAGAGCAGTAAGGGAAAAAGACTCACAAAGGTATCAGAGGTAATGCGAAGCTGGGAATAAGGCTTTAGCAGGTAGTGCGAAAGATGACAGAGAATGTACATTAAGAAGAAACCTGCAACATGAATGGCCACATGTGTGATAAGCTTTGTTAATTGTACCGAGCATCCATCAGGAATCTCACTTCTATCAACACCCCCTTTATTGTTTCTCACCTCCATTTTCCTCAACCCCCTTTGCTTTCTTCTTTGGGTTTTCTATTTTCCCAAAGATTTTCTTTTTCTTTTTCTCTATCTTTCTCTTCCTTCTTTTGGGTCTCAAAAGTTTGCAAATGATTTGTGCCACCATTGTAGTTTGTCTGGACGCCTTACGCAAAATGAGTTAGCGGCTCTAATCAATTGCCTTGTTTGAGGAGAAATTGACGGAGAACTAGTAGAAATAAGGAATTATTGGGAACATTTTAATTTTTTTAAAATTGTTTTTGCGTTTGATACCAAGGGGAAAAATAATTTTAGTTTCCATTGCTACTGATTGGTCTGAGGTGGGAATTTTGGTTGAAGATCTTAAAGCTATTATGGGATAGGCCTCTGTTTCTGCTATAATACATTTACGAATAGAACAACAGCAAACCAAGTGGCGCCCCTCTCATTAGCTCAAATTGCATAACATAGGCGTTCCCAATATTTGCACCTACCCCTTCTCATGATGAAAGGACAAAAACATATACATGGGCATAGCAACTGCCATATTTCCTATTCATTTATGTAAAATCCTGAATCGGCTAGCTGAATTTCTATGAGACTTTTTGTGTGAGTTGGTACTTGGTTCCTCCCTGTGATAAACACTACAGGGAGGTGGAGAAACTGTTAGTTACAAATTGACACATATTTTCATTTCAAACTATCAAATGTAATACCAGCTTCAAGTACACAGCAGCATGCACTACTACCAATGGGGTTAACCAAAATTATGGACAGAATAACCAAAACATATAGCTGCACACTGTAGTTTGAAGTTTAAGCAATGTCAAAAAGGCACAAAAAGAAGCAAGTCTAAGAATTTGGACATCTAGCTATGCCTTGGAAACAAAAGAAACAAACTTGTAAATACTAGAACGTGTGTCAGGGATTGATCAAACACTAACAATCCTAAGGGTGCTGGAAGTCAGAAACTTGTAAGAACACAACAAAATGTTTACGCAGTGTAAACCTCAAACATGAGGAAACATCACTGCGAGGCACAAGCCCAGAAGAACTTCAATCCACTATGAGAAGATTACAATTGAACGATTACAATTACAGACTCGTCTAGTCTATGAATCACTCACTAATCTTCTCTCACAAGAATCACTTTCTTGAGGGATTGAACTATACAAATCAAACCTCAATTCTATTCACTCAACCATGGATCAGTGAATCAACAAAACAAACTAAGCTCACGCTTTCTTTAGAGATACACAACTAATCTCTCCTTTTTTCTCGATTCAAAAAGCATAAACCAAAGTCTTGTACACGGCAACTATATATAGAGTGTAGACACTCCCCCTCATTTTGAAGTCCTAACCCTAATTGACTTCCTATTAGGAAATATCTTAATTAAAAGATTGTCAATTAGGATCTGAAATGATTTGATGCCCTTTGATGTAGGAATGCCAAAAATACTAACAATCTCCCCCTTTAGCATTCCTACACAAAACACAAATCAATAGTTCCAAAAGAAAATATAGGCATAAATAAGACCAGTTCTAAAGACACAACACCATAATGCCAAAAGTGAAAACAAATCTCTCCCCCTTTTTGTCTAGGAATGACAAAGGGTCAGTCCAAATAAGCAACAAGAAGCCCAGAGGGGAAACACCGATAGCCATAACCCATGTCCACGCAGAAAGGCTTGAGACGAAGACGTGAGGGAGACAGCAGTAGCAGGACAAAGAAGAGACACCACAGTAGGAGTAGTAGCAGGAGGAATCCTGGTGGAGGAAGATGGAGCAGAAGACGCAATGTAGGTGTTGAACAAAACTTCAAGATCATTAATCCGAGATTCCAAGTCTGCATGTAGAGTATGAAATTTGTCTTCCATCCATTTCATCAACATAGTAGTCTCAACAGAAACACCACCATCCAGTGCCTGACCAGATCCTCTAACAAGAGTGGAGTGAGTAACCAGATTGAGAGGAGGGCCAAGTAAGTCACCATCCTGGTAATGAACACCAAAGGAACTGCACAACAAGGTGATGATGGATGGAAACACTAAGGCACCCTGAGAATTATGCTTGTCAGCAACGGCAGCATATCGAATGGCGGCATAAATAAAGAACTCAGGAGGAAGATAAGGACCCTTGTGACTATGAAGAGCAAAAATCTTTGCACCAACCTCACTTGTGATCTTGCTGGTCTGTGAAGTGGGGTGCAGAAGAGATCGAACCAGAAAGCCCAACAACCGAAACCATTCATCCATGTGTCCACTAGAAAGGAATGATGGAAGATTCCGAGGAATGCTAGCATACATATTGTCCAGCAACAGGGACATATCACAGGCAGAAAGAAACTGAGTGGCTTCGGAAATAGCTGCTTCAGATGGCAAAGGAAGATGCAAGATGTGACAGATCACAGTGGGAGAAACTAGAATGTAGGAACTCCGAACATACACACCACCAGATGAAGCAAATAAATCCATTGTCTCAGGCAATGACTCTGGAAAGTTAGCATAAAACTCATGCACAATAGACAGATTTGGCCGAGGCAGGGATTGCAGACCCTTCTTCCATCCCAAGCGTTCAATTAAGGTGATGAATAATTTAGGTAGTGACGAGAAGTCAAACGATCGCTCAAAAACACAAGGACGATTACAAGTAGTATTCATATACAAGGTACGGGCACTAGAATTGACAAAGCAAGTCAAGGAAAGAGCACGCTTACAAACTGCCGATTTGGATTGCTTCCTGATTGAAGAAGATTTCCTTGAACCAATTGTAGACTTGAGCCGCTTGGCAGTGGGCTTTGATGGGGAGGAAGATGAAATCTTGCGCTTTTGAGATAACCCAGCAACAGGGGATCGAGTGTTTTCTGAATCCGCTGACGAGGAAGAGGCGGAAGGGAGAGCTTTGAATACTTGATGGAGAGTCCTACTTCGATAAGCTTGATTGAGAGTGGCCTCAATTGGAGACTCCATGGGAGAAGAAGGAGCGGCACTAGCTTTGAATGGTGGCTGAGACGAAGATCCACTACGAGCGGACGAAGAAACTGGAGAAGCGGCACCGGAAGAAGCGGCGGAAGGAGAGTCTTCAAGAACGAGAGGGGCCGCGGCAGTGGTGGGAGGACCGGATGGAGGACCGAGACGACGAAGGCGACCAGATCGGCACGGCTGAGCAGACATGAGTCTGGAGTTTCGCATCTTTGGAGCCATGATCAATGGAATTTGACAAGAGAGAGACCCGTCGAAAGCTAAGTTGAGGAAATAAAACAAAAACCACAAAGAAAAAGACAAAACCCTAGATTTTTGATTTTTTGAATTTTTGAAATTTTTGTTTTTTTTTTGAATTTTTGGAATTTGACATTAAAATTCGAAAATTCAACGGGCCAAAGATATTACCAGATCAAGAAAAAAAACAAACCAACTTGACAAATATTCACTCTTAGAATGCAAAATGATAAAGCCCAAGAGCTGAAAAGGGTAAGATATGTTAGAACCAATCAATAATGGGTACATAAACAGATTTATATATATATACTATTAATTCTATTAACAACAATAAATCAAATAATTTAACCACGAAATTGAAATTGAAAAACACTGACTTGATCGATTGAGGCCTGCGTAGCAGTGTCCTTAGACAGAAATTCGTCCTCACTTGTGCTGTAGTTGCAGACGTCTATCTAGAGGATACAACAATCACAAACAAGTTCTTGCACAAGAACTTGTTCTAGCGAATTACTTTGTGAATCTCCGAAGAATAGAAGAAGAAGGAGAGAAGAATGTTTTCCGTGTTTGTAACGACGACCAACGTCGTCTTTATATAAAAGTCACGCGACCGAATGAACAGTTGCAACTGCTCGAACAGTTGTAACTGTTTATTCTGAATTTAATATCAAATTCAAAATATTAATTAATTAAAATAAAATATTCTGAATTTAATCAACAGAGCCCAAGAGCCCCAAGGCCCAAGGCCCATCTTTGACTATTATATAATTGTGTAAATATATGTGCAATTCTGTGGAAAATCCATAGAGAGCCCATTAAAGCCCATTCTCTCACACAACACCCATTTAATAATCTAAATAGGTTAGCCCTTATAAAAGGCACAACATTTTCAACTTCTTCAATGTGGGACTAAAGTCCCACAAGTTCCTACAAGATATTGTGTATGCTTATGGATATAAAATCAAATATGCAACCACACAATGCCAAGAGAAGTACCCACGCTTATATCTGAGAACAGAGACAAAGCTTTTAGATAAAGAATAACCATAACACATCATGTGAGCAAGACAAGTTATAAGTTCACCATGAGTCGTGTGATCAACAATTTATCAAGAAGGAATTTTCAGTCATCTCAGTGGGTGAGTGATGAGAGTGATTTGTCAGAGACAGCGGGACACGCAACAACCAATATGTCCTAAGTAACAGTAGATTTGTAACAAAATCTCCTTATATCTCCATAGAACCGCTTTGATTTTTTTTTAATTTATTCTAACTCTTGACTTTGTCAAGAATTAGTTAATCAACTATCACTGGGGTGACCAAACCATTCCTTTTTCTGCTCAATCCTTGTATCGTTCACCACGACCAAGGCCTGATTACTTTAGGAATAGCCTGGCCATCAAACCATTCCCGTTTCTGCCTAATCCCTATATCGTTCATCACGACCAGGGCGTAGTTACTTTGGGAATAGTTTGAACTAGCTCCAAAATATTTATTTATTTTTTTTAGACTTGGAGCCAAGGAAAAAAAATAATTCAATATTTGAGACAATAAGTTTGTGCTTACCCCACATGAAACTTCCAAAAGAGAGTGCAACGTGTAAGTGAGTCCAATGTGAGAGAATCATGACTATTCTTCAGAGAGATTGACAGAGCACAAACTTTTAATGACCAAATAACTTATAATACGCACACTCAAGAGATTAAGAGATTCATCTTTGTCAATCTAAGTTCAACTGATTTCTACAGAGTAGTGTGGGATACTTAACCTGTATGCAATCCCAGTATACCTGAAAACACTTGAGCCGGAGAGGAAAATTAAGAGTACGATGCTACTATGAGATTACACAGAATGGATGCAAGCGGTGCATTGTGTGCTCTTAAATTTCAGCACTTGAGCATATACCAATTGCATTTCTAAGAGTCTCAAATCTCTCAGTATCCAGTGGTTTTGTAAAGATATCAGCCAATTGATGTTCAGTAGGTACAAAGGATACTTCTAAAATATCTTTTTCAACTAAATCACGTATAAAGTGATATCTCAGATCAATATGCTTTGTACGTGAGTGTTGAACAAGATTTTTTGAAATATTTATCGCACTTGTGTTATCATAGAAAATATTTAACTTACCTTGAGTAAAGCCATAATCCTGTAGCATTTGTTTCATCCAGAGCATTTGGGTGCAGCAACTACCAGCAGCTACATATTCAGCCTCTGCAGTTGACAAGGATATGCAATTTTGCTTCTTACTATGTCAGGCCACCATATTGTTTCCCACAAAGAAGCAGCCACCTGATGTGCTTCTTCTATCTTTCATATTGCCTCCCCAATCAGCGTCTGAATAACCTGCAATTTCAACATTTGTATCAAATGTGAAGAAAATACCACAAGCAGATGTACATGACACATATTGAATTATGCGCTTCACAGCCTCTTGGTGTGATTCCTTAGGATTTGCCTGAAATTGAGCACACACACCTACACTGTAGGAGATATCCGGTCTACTGGCAGTAAGATACAAGAGACTTCCGATCATACTTCTATAAAGCTTTTGATCAACAGACTTACCTTCAAGATCCTCGCTGAGCTTGGTGGTTGTACTCATGGGATTTGTCACGAGTTTTGGAGAATCAAGACCAAATTTTTTAACAAGATTTTCAGCATATTTAGTTTGAGACAAAAACATACTATCAGTTAGTTGGCGAACTTGAAGCCCAAGAAAGTAATTTAATTCCCCACACATGCTCATTTCAAATTCACTTTCCATGATGCTAGTGAATTCGGTAACATAGGATTCAGAAGTTGAACCAAACACGATGTCATCTACATAAACTTGAGCAATCATGACATGTGTTTGATTCTTTTTCACAAACAAAGTTTTATCAATAGAGCCTCTAACATACCCTTTGCTTACCAGGAAGTTGGACAGACGTTCATACCAAGCTCTTGGAGCTTGTTTGAACCCGTACAAAGCCTTTTTGAGTCTGTAGACATGACTGGGATTGTGAGGGTCTTGAAATCCCAGTGGTTGTTCAACGTACACTTTCTCTTGCAAGACTCCATTTAGAAAGACACTTTTCACATCCATTTGATACAATTTAAAACAAAGATGACAAGCAATAGCAAGCAAGAGTCTAACAGATTCAAGTCTAGCTACAGGTGCAAAAGTTTCATCAAAATCAATTCCTTCAACTTGAGTGTATCCATGTGCCACAAGCCTAGCTTTGTTTCTAGTGATATTTCCAAATTCATCACTTTTGTTTCGAAAAATCCATCTAGTACCTATCACATTGCATTTACTAGGCCTAGGCACAAGATACCAGACATCATTTCTAGTGAACTGGTTCAGTTCATCTTGCATAGCATTAATCCAGTCATCATCAAGCAAATCTTCTTTCACATTTTTGGTTCAATAAGAGAAACAAATCCAAAATGACTAATGACGTTTACATCTTCTTTGTTATCATCCAAAAAACATGCAAGAGCAGAGTCTCTACTTACCTCACTTGCGGCTTGTCTTCGAGTCTTGATTCCATCATCCATGTCGCCAATGATATCTTGAGATAAGTGGTCTTTTTGAACTTGCTTGAACCCAGTTCTCACATTGAGATGAGCATCAAAAATAGGATCAATAACTTCGTCATCTCTTTTTTCATTTACTTCCACAGTCACTTTCTTTTTGAGGATTCATCTTCTTCTTCAATGACATTTCCTGTTCTTATGAAAGAATCATCAATAGACACATTATAGGATTTCATAACAGACATGGTTCTTTTATTATACACCCTATAAGCTCTACTGTTCAGGAAATAGCCTAAGAAAATGCCTTTGTCACTTCGGGAGTCAAATTTAGCAGGATACTCTCTATCTTTGTAGATATAGCATGGACTTCCAAAAGTACGAAGGTAACTTACATTGGGTTTCTTACCTTTCCATAGCTCATGTGGAGTTTTGTTACTACCTGGACGAAGAAATGCTCGATTTGCTGTATAACAAGCAGTGCTGATGGCTTCTGCCCAAAAGTTGTGACTAAGTCCAGCAGAGTGAAGCATTACTCTTCCCATGTCAAGTAGAACCCTGTTCTTTCTTTCTTTCTACAATGCCATTTTGCTGTGGAGTTATAGGAGCTGAAAACTCATGAGAGATACCAAATTCACTAAAGAAATCAGAAAACATGGTATTCTTAAACTCAGTTCCATTATCAGTTCTTACTCGCACAATTGACAAATGCAAAGATTGTTTCTCATTTATTACCTTTTTGAAGAGACCTTTGCAGCTTTCGAATGTATCACTTTTTTCTCTAAGAAATTTCACCCAGGTAAAACGAGAAAAATCATCCACAACAACTAAGATATATTTCTTACCTCCAATGCTCTCAGTTTGAGAAGGTCCAACAAGGTCCATGTACTCTAAGGGATGAGAGGTAGTCAAGGAATTTAGTGAACTGTGAGCACCACGAGTTTGCTTACCTATTTTGCAGCCTTCACACACGATGGTAGATTTTCCACTCAGGGCAGGCATTCCACGCACGCTTTCTTTGTTAGAGAGTTTCACTAAGTTCTGAAAGTTTACGTGACCCAAGCGTCTGTGCCAAAGTTCAAGATTAACATCGGATGATCTAGTGTTCAAACAAGTCTGCACATTGATATTAGCATGAACATGATAGCAGTTATCCTTGGACCTTAATCCTCCCATAACATTTTTTTCCATTATTATCAAGAACTATACATCTTAGTTTGTTGAAGTTTACATCCTCATAATCATCAGTGAGTTGACTAACACTTTGAGATTTGCTTGAAGACATTCGACAAATAAGACATTTTGAAGATTAGGAATACCTGGAGTATTTATAGTGCCCTTACTCATCACCCGTGCTTTTCTTCCATCTCCAAATGTGACTGTTCCGCTGGTGAATTCATCTGAGAGAGAGGTGAACCAGCCCTTATTTCCAGTCATGTGTCTTGAGCATCCACTATCTACATACCAAACATCTTCTCTTCTTTCGGATAAAGTTGTTAAGGCAACAAGGCATGTAGCATCCTCGTGACCAATTTGATACCTGTAGGAAGAAAACAAACAAGTTTCGTTAACTAATTCTGAGGATGCACAACACTCACTATACTTAGCTGAATAACACTTATGTGATCCTTTCTTGACCCAAGTCTGTTTGTTCTTTGATTCCAGACTTTCTGGGATTGAAACCATCTTTGCAATCCTATTTAACATGTTTAAGTGTTCCTTCAGTTTAGCTTGTAAGCAAGAAGCAGAGTTGAGTTCAGACTCACGTCTTTCATTGTGCAATTTCCTTCTCAACAAGTTACAACGAGGACAAATATGTCCAGGTTTTCCACAAAAATGACAAGTAGGAGTGAAAAATGCTGGTTTGAGAACGTACCTGGACTGATGAGCGTTCAGCTTTGTATCTTTACTTACCTGAGGGGATTGATAGTATGTCATCGATCCCTGTTCTGAACTAGAGTTGATTTCAGGTTTTGGCATACGTATATTATCATTCTTTTCTTCAAGTGCAAAATTATTTTCTTTCACAAATTGTGTAACTCCTGTGGAGGTATCCTCATATCCGAGACCTTTTCTGTTACACGAAGTTCTGTCAAGCCCAATCATTTTTGACACCTTCTCTGAGCTAATCTCAAATTTGCTGAATTTAGTCCTTGCCACCGTAAGCTCAACCTGCAGTTTCTCATTCTCTTGTGTTAATAAGACATTTAAATTTGTTTCAGAAACTTTTTAAATTCTTTTGTAAGCAAGGTTAAGTCAATTACCTCATCTTCATCACTTTCCTTTTTCTTAACTGAGGAAAAAGCAACGTTTTTTACCTTTTTATCTGGTCTGAATCTCATTTCAAAGGTCTTGAGGTTGCCTACCAGTTCATCAAGAGGGTAAACGTCTAGGTCTTGAGCTTCCTCAATTGCTGTTTGCTTAGCTTGAAACTTTGAAGGAAGAGATCTGAGAAACTTCTTGACAATTCTGTGATCTTCAATTGGATCACCAAGACTTTGACATTGACTAGATATACTTAATAGACGAGCATGAAAATCATCTACTAGTTCATCTTCTCCCATAGTCAAGTTTTCAAATTCTTGGGTTAGCCTCTGCAACTTCTGTGAACAGACCTTTTTATTTCCTTCATAAGTGGCTTCCAATAGATCTCACGCCTTCTTAGCAGTGTCACAATGACTGATACGAGTTCTTTCTCTTTTGTTTAAAGCCGTGAATAAGCTGTTTCTTACCTTAAAGTCGCAATTCCGATCATGTACTTCCGCTTCAGTCCATTCTTGTCTAGGTTTCAGTGTTGTTGCCAAAGAGGTTCCTTCCACCTTCTTCTCATTAGCCTTAGTTGGATGTTCCCAACCTGTCTCAACAATGCTCCACATGTTCTCATCCTGAGAGTACAAGAAAGCTTTCATCATGATCTTCCATTCAAGATAATCTTCACCATTGAAAAGCAGAGGACAATTGATCGATCCAGCAGCTCTATCACGCTCCATCCTGATCTACTAGAAACTTCTAGAACCTGCTCTTATGCCACTTGTAAATACTAGAACGTGTGTCAGGGATTGATCAAACACTAACAATCCCAAGGGTGCTGGAAGGCAGAAACTTGTAAGAACACAACAAAGTGTTTACGCGGTGTAAACCTCAAACATGAGGAAACATCACTGCGAGGCACAAGCCCAGAAGAACTTCAATCCACTATGAGAATATTACAATTGAACGATTACAATTACAGACTCGTCTAGTCTATGAATCACTCACTAATCTTCTCACACAAGAATCACTTCCTTGAGGGATTGAACTATACAAATCAAACCTCAATTCTATTCACTCAACCATGGATCAGTGAATCAACAAAACAAACTAAGCTCACGCTTTCTTTAGAGATACACAACTAATCTCTCTTTTTTTCTCGATTCAAAAGGCATAAACCAAAGTCTTGTACACGGCAACTATATATAGAGTGTAGACACTCCCCCTCATTTTGAAGTCCTAACCCTAATTGACTTCCTATTAGGAAATATCTTAATTAAAAGATTGTCAATTAGGATCCGAAATGTCTTTGAAGTCTTAACCCTAATTGACTTCCTATTAGGAAATATCTTAATTAAAAGATTGTCAATTAGGATCCGAAATAATTTGATGCCCTTTGATGTAGGAATGCCAAAAATACTAACAAAGTCCTAAATGTAAAAAAGAAGTTTCACTCACAGCCAACATGCCCAAACTGATCATTGTTTGTAAAATAAGCACACAGGTATTCACTGAGACTTCTTCGACCCTTGCCTTCGCATTTTCTTTACATCAGGATTATCAACCTTCACCAGTAAAAAAAAGTCAGCCATAACCAACCTTCCAATCTTGAAAAAATATGCAATGAGAGGGAATGTAAAGACAGACATTACAGGCTCATGAAGTACTTGAACTTAATATATCACATGGGCTTCTTTGACGATAGAGGCACTACTAGACTCCTTTGATTCGAGAGTAGAATAAACAGCCTCACAGAAAACATTAAGACTATCTAGCCTCTTTTCCATCTCTAAGCAAGTTTTGTGCAGCTTAATGTTGGCTGCCTTGTCGAATCTATGATGAGCGTGTGACAGCCCAACAAATATACCCTATTCCCCACTCAGATATATCAATGTAGTACAGATAAATAGGGGTTATCGTCTACAAGGAATTGGTGAAACTAAGTCTTAAAACATTAAATGAACACAAATGACACAAATCTGACAGACTCGACCACTGAACAGAAATCACAGCACGAACCTTACCTAGACTAAACCAAAAATTATGAAATTTTGACACAATTAACTAGACACAGTGGCGGACTACCACACAAAATTTGAGGGTAATCGGAGTTGATTTGGTTACTCAAATAAATCGGACAAGCTACTGCTATATGCAGAAAATAAATACTGAAAGTAACTATGTTTAAGAATGCAAGTTGTTTAAACTATGTGATGAATGAGTTAAAAGGAATGCAATCCACCACCGCCATTCCATCTCTCTTATGCATACTTAAACTAATGCACATATCCCATGAATGAAAGTTCCCAGGAAGAGTTGATCGTTACAACCACATCCTATTACCTAATTCTTATGCCTATGCAAGTTTGTCATGGACCTCCCTGCATCTATCCCTCTATGAACCTATAGTCATGGACCCCAAGGTTTACAAAGAAGAAAGCATTATGATCTAGAGAAGGTTTGAGAAGCTACAAGGGTTCACAGGTACACTATGGGCGTGTCCTGCTAGACCTAGGGTTTCAATCACCCGACGAAATAATCTATCAGTGTATCACTGTAGAGAATCCAGTGGAAAAAATTATCTTCAGTCGCCTGTATCTCATGACAATAGAGTCCTAGCATGCATACTAAGTTGCGCACCAAAGTAGACATACAAGAAATCATCACTGAACCACATAGAGAAAGAAACATCATTCAAGATGAATATGCAAACTAGATTAAAGTATATGCATCAAAAAGATTTCATGTACGGGGCTTCAAGCAACCCCTTAACAAGATGTTTAGCTACTGAAATTCATAATGAAATAAACAAAACAAATCATAGAGTTTAGAGATTGGATGGATGAAGAAGAGGGACTGCTCTCGGTTTGATGTCGAAGGACCGGTGCACAGCTGCTGCCTGCAGAGCGTCTGCTGTGCACTGCTGGTGCCCTGCTGGTGCACGTCTGGTGCCCTGCTGGTGATGTGAGGTGCACGCTGGGTGCCTGTTGGGTGCGCGTGAGGTGCACAGCGACTGCCTGCTGCCCTTTTCTTTTTCTTCTATTTTTCTCGCCAACTCTCCTTGTTTTCTGTCGAACTCCTCTTTGTTAGCAAACCCTAGAGCCCTTTTATACTCCTCTTTTTGTTCTCCCCTAGTCCCTCTTGGTCTCTCCTTCCTTATGGCACTAGGAATCCTTTTTATTTCTTTCTTTTCTTTATTTCTCCACAAAACCTAATAAAACAATAAACATTAATTAAATCACTCAATTAATAGCAATAATCCAAGTGTAACAGTTCAATTAAACACGATAAATACGCATAAATACGCGACTATCAACCTACTCTCTAGCTAGTCCAAGATATGCTCTGATTCTGTCAGCTCTATTTTCGTATTCTTCTTATATTCAGCATATTGAACTCCAGTCGTGTCATAAATCTCCTTTAGCTGCAAATAAAGATAAATGCTTGTTTCAGAATCAAACACACCGTTGCCCACCAATTTGGCTTATGGAACTGACACTTCCTTAATTATTTTAGGAAAAATGACATAGTAGCACCCGACCAAATTCAGAAACACTAAAACCCCGTTTCTCATAATATTTGCACAAATTAGGACATAAAACACGCGACCGTGATCCATCAACCCGGGCCTGATCCAAAAAAGCGTAGTCAAATGACCAAAAAACCGTAGCTTTTTGATTAATTACACACACTACCACTGTATTAAACCGAATACCTAATAGTAGAATCAAATCTCACCTCTCTCCCCTTTCTTTTCAGTAGCATAAAAACGAGCCTCTCTCCACGACGCACAGCACTTCGCCTCACTTTCGCCTTCTTCTTCATCATCTATTGTTTCTTTCTCTGGTAAGTAATGCTATTGCTCTTTATTTCTCTCTGCTACTGTTTTGGTTCCGATTTATCTTCTGATTTCGCTTTTAGTGGCACAAATCAAGTTTCCTTCGATGTCCAATATGATTCCTACGATCAGTCGCATGGATAGGATCAATAGCTATTTATGTTTATGTGTTTGTGTTTATGGATAAGATCAGTAGCAGATCTATCTTTTGTGGCTGCTAGATTTTGTTTAGTAGCATCACCATCAAAAGGATCAGTAGCATGTTTATGTTTATGTGTTTATGCATGGATAGGATCTGTCACACCCCGGTTCTAGAATCCATTTACGGTCGGTTACTACCCAAGTTACTTGATCTTTAACCATTTCGTAGTAACCGTTTTACCGTGAAAGGTCAAAAAGTTGACTTTTCGTTAGGTCAGGAATTTGGGGAAACTTCCTTCTTGAAAGTTGTAGAGGGCGTCGTTACGAGTTTGTGGACACGTAGCACGCTCAAATCGGAGTTCGTATGAGAAAGTTATGAACAAAAGTATAAAGTTATTGTGCGGTAAAACGGCTATATATAGGAGTTACCGGGGTGAAAAATCAGATTTTTCACCCGGCTCTCTCTCTCCTCTTCCCCGACGGGAAACACTGCCGGATCTTGCGCGCGCCATAGCGCCGCCGTCCGGCCACCAATCGCCGCCGCACCGGTCCCAAAAGCTCGGCCTCCGAGTCTACTTCAATTCTAGGTAAGCTTACCAACCTAACTCGTCGTAAATCGAGAGAAATTCCGATTTGTTCTTCATGTGTACGGTAGAATTTCGGGATCAAATTTCTCCCTCCCTAGATCACCATTTGATGAGTTCTTCATATGTTTAGGATGGGTTTTAGGTGTACTACAATCCCCTAGAATTTGGTAGCTTGATTCGAAGTGTGTAGGAAGAATTGAGGATTTGAAGTTTTGAAGTGTAAATTTTCGGGGTCTACTGTTCATCGAGTTTTTGACCTAGTTAGAGGCCGAATTGGCCTTCGAGTTGAACTAGAAAGTTGTCCCAAATGATGAGACGAAGCTACTGGTAAAATTTGGTGGCGATCCGAGGTCGCAGGAATTCTAGCCGGAATTTCTGCCGGCGGCGGCGGAGCCGCCACTTTTTGGGCAGTTTTTCTTGCCCATTAAATTGTAAAAATTAAGATAAGGCCATTAAAGGGCAGTTACTATTTTTTAGGGATTTAATTGATATGTTAAGTATGTTTGGAAGGTTTGGGGTTATTGATTGTGTAATTAAAGGATAACCGGTCGTTTAGGGAGAACCGGCTAGGCGTGAAAGCGTGATTAAGAGTTCGTACGCTATTTGGAGTATTAGAGACCGGCACCCCACACTTTTGATAGATGGTTAAGGTTGAACGCTATGGGTAGAGCGTGTTATTATTGCCCTCACTATGATTATGGGTTTAAGACCTGTTTATGTGTTTTGGACAGGACGTGGGGGAGCTCGAGCTGAGCAGCCATCTAGTAGCCGGCAGACCTAGCGGCATCTGTGAGTGGACATTTGTTTTAAATTAAATTGCATGCTATATACTTTAATTGGTTTCTCCTGCATATATGATTTCCTCCATTTATATGTTTTACGGTGATTTGGGAAAATGGGATTTACGGATTTTAAAGGTAAACAAACCGGGAAAGAGGTTCATACCATTCCCGTGATTTTAAAGGATTTTCCCGGGATATGGTTTATTGATTATCACCGTTTGGGATTATGGAGGGGGATGATTTTAAAAGGAGAAACTTGGCTCACGGTTTTAAAGGGGTTTTCGATTTATTATTCCACAAGGTTTTACGAGGTTTTACAGGTTTTAAAGGGATTTTAAAAAGGGAAAAGGATATAAGGATTGTATGCTAGCATGGACCCTCTCCGGTGGAGCTGGTCAATAGACCCTCCCGGATAGTAGCAGGTCGGGACCCTCTTCGGTAGTAGCTGGTCAATGGACCCTCCCGAATAGTAGCAGGTCGGGACCCTCTCCGGTAGTAGCTGGTCATTGGAACCTCCCGGATAGTAGCAGGTCGGGACCCTCTTTGGTAGTAGCTGGTCAATGGACCCTCCCGGATAGAGCAGGTCGGATTTCTCGTGGATGAGGTTAACACCCCACATTTAAATTATTTATGTTTGAGCCAAGGCATCATTGATGATTTACTTGCATGCGGATTTTCTTAGAGAAACTAGAGGGAGAGCATTAAAGGAAAGTAGAGTTTTTATATGTTATTTTTCGTCCACTCACTCTAACGTTTTTCAATGTTTCTCCCCTGGGCCTTTCGTTTTTAAATGCCCAGGTTGCAGTGCTCGACCTATCTAGACCACTTGGAGGCCAAGCATAGTTACCGCCACTTTCCGCACTAACAGTAGGTTCCGGGTTGACCTACTTGTAATATATCTATGTTTCTGCTTTTATCCTAGACGCTCTGATACACATCGGGTAGTTTTATTTGTTGGAGAACTCTTAGGGACTTGGAACTTTATGTATCATTTACATTTGTAGATGTTGAACTATTTGTTGGATTTGTTAGATGTGTATCTTGTGGAGTTGTTGGTTATTGGGAGCAGGATGGCTCCAGGAGTTTTCGGATGGATATTGGTATTAGAAGTGTACTGTGGGTTATTGCAGGTTAAGGGTTGTCCATTTTTCAAGGGAGACTATGTCGAATTTTCGGCAGAATCTTCTTTGGGAGGTGGTCCCCGCAGGACTTACTTCGGGTTAAAAGGGGTTTAACTCGGGGTGGGTCCTGACAATTGGTATCAGAGCATTAGGTTATCTGATTCCTTCATACTACTATTTGTACTTAAGAGTATTTAGTATCTATAGAGTGATGGTCTGACCATGGCAGACCATTAGCATTTATGCGTGAGATACTGGGTATTCCTTGAGTATTTGTAGTAGTTAATCCAGTGCTGATGATATACATGGTACTAAATGTTTTCTTCCTCAGGTAACTATGCGTTGTGGTCGTAGTCGAGCCCGTAGGGGAAATCCTCCTAGTCCTCCTAATCCTCCAGTAGGAGGGGATGCGGGAGCGCCAGCTGATGGTCAATTGGAACAATTCTTCAGGCGACTCACTACCTTTGCCTCAGATATTAATTATGAGAAGGCTCGTAGGAATGGAGCCCGGGTATTCTCCCATGCCGATGAGCCGTTAGATGCTCTCAGCTAGTTGGAGTGTATGGAAAAGATGTTTGTGCAGGCAGAGTGTCCTGAGAGCAAGAAGGTGACCATAGCTGTTCAGTTTCTGGAAAGGGAAGCTTGGCATTGGTGGGTGGATTTGAGCAGAGGTTTGGGCGATGGAGCTCAGAGTATGACTTGGGGTCAGTTTACCGCTCATTTTAAGGAGCGTTATATCAATCCAGCCCACATCAACCGAATGAGGTTGGAATTTCTGAATCTGAAGAAAAATAACAATGTGACAGTGACAGCCTTTGAGCAGCTCTTCAGGGAGTTGGCATTCTATGTACCTGACTTGGTTAAGACAGATGAGGAGAAGATTACTACTTTGTCCAGGGACTTGGCGGTATATATGCCAGTCAGATGACAGCCGTACCTTACCAGACTTTCCAGCAGGCCTTGATGTTTGCTATGCATATTGAGGCGCAGGAGTTAGCAGTTGGTCCCCTACAGAGTTTTGGTGATTCTAGCCGAGTTCCTCCTAGGCGGGGGACATCTACTTCGGGTTCTGGATCATCTGCTGGCAGTGGTTATAGTAGTCATTCGAGTTCTGGTTCCGGAGTTTCGAGGTAGGTTCAAGAGGTTCGGCAGGAGACGTCCTAGGAACCGGTTTGGTGGACGCCCATCTGGACAGTTTAGTGGAGGATCTAGTAGCCAGAGTGCGGTCTCAGGTGGCCAGTCATTTCAGGTGGGGCAGAGTCAGCAGCAGGCTGTGGGATGTTATCATTGTGGTCAGCAGGACCACATTAAGAGAGAGTGCCCTTTCCTGACTCAGAGATCCACATATACCCCTACTCAGACCATGGGTCAGTTTCCAGCGGGTGCTTCTGGCAGCGATACTCGCATGTGGGGTCCAGATAGAGGTGGTGCTCAGCAGAACAGAGGCAGCAGAGGACGTTCCACCACTACTCATGCTAGAGTGCATGCCATGACTCAGCAGGAGGGTCGTACTTCTCCAGAGGTCATTATTGGTACGTTATTAATCTTTGGTCAGCCTGCATTTACTTTGATTGACCCGGGTGCTACGCATTCTTTTATGTCGAGTAGATTTTCACTCCATGCCAATGTGCCAACCTCACCACTCCCAGGTGAGTGGCGTGTATCCCTGCCTTCTGGGGATACAATGGAGATTAACTGGGTGTGTAGTGGTTGTGAGGTGTTAGTGAATGGATTTGTGTTCGAAGCTGACCTAATTCCTCTGGATATGATAGAGTTTGATGTAATCCTAGGTATGGATTTTCTGGAAGCCCATAGGGCCATGGTGGATTGTTTCTAGAAAGAAGTGGTATTTCGTAGTCCAGGATTGCCGGAGGTTACATTTCAAGGAGAAAGAGAGATTCTTCCAAAGTGTTTAATTTCAGCTGTAGCCGCTAGGAAATTGCTAAGTAAAGGTTGTCAAGCCTACCTAGCGCATGTGGTGGATACTAGTATGGGGGAAGTAGGTTTGAATGACATACCTATAGTTAAGGAGTTCCCAGAAGTTTTTCCAGATGAATTGCCTGGACCATCCGAAAGAGAGATCGATTTTACGATCGATTTACTTTCTGGAACCGCACCTATTTCTCAAGCACCATATAGAATGGCCCCTGCTGAATTGAAGGAGTTAAGAACTCAATTGCAGGAGTTTTTGGATAAGGGATTTATTCGACCAAGTTCCTCTCCTTGGGGTGCCCCAGTGTTGTTTGTTAAGAAGAAGGACGGTACGTTGAGACTTTGTGTGGATTACAGGAAGCTGAATCAAGTTACTGTGAAGAACAAGTATCCCTTGCCCCGTATTGATGACTTGTTTGATCAATTGAGGGGGGCAACAGTCTTTTCAAAGATTGACTTGAGGTCGGGATATCATCAATTGCGGATTCGGGAGAATGATATAGCCAAGACTGCTTTTCGGTCACGTTATGGCCATTATGAGTTTGTAGTGATGGCTTTTGGGCTTACCAATGCACCTGCAGCCTTTATGGACCTCATGAATAGGGTGTTTAGCCCATACCTTGACCGGTTTGTTATCGTGTTCATAGATGACATTTTGGTTTATTCCAAGAATGCAAAGGAACATGCAAGGCACCTGAGGTTGGTCTTACGGACTTTGAAAGAGGCTCAGCTGTACGCAAAGCTCAGCAAGTGTGAGTTTTGGCTAGATAAAGTGGGGTTCTTGGGCCACATTGTGACGGCCGAAGGTGTTAGTGTGGACCCCCAGAAAATAGAGGCAGTTGTTAGTTGGAGGAGACCCACTAATGTAAAGGAGATCCGGAGTTTCTTGGGTCTAGCTGGGTATTACCGCCGTTTTGTTGAAGGCTTTTCCAAGATTGCGGCTCCTCTTACTAGATTGACAAGGAAAGGTGTAAAGTTTGAATGGTGTGAAAACTGTGAGCAGAGTTTTCAAGAATTAAAGAATCGTTTGGTGAGTGCTCCAGTTTTGGCATTACCTGATGATAGTGGTGAGTTCGTGGTGTATAGTGATGCATCTAGACAAGGTTTGGGTGGTGTGTTGATGCAACATGGGAGAGTCATTGCCTATGCTTCTAGACAATTGAAGTTACATGAAGGAAATTATCCCACCCATGATCTAGAGCTTGCAGCGATAGTTTTCGCGTTAAAGTTATGGAGACACTATCTTTACGGAGCTAAGTGTCAGATTTTCACTGATCACAAGAGCCTCCGTTATGTGTTTACTCAGAGGGATTTAAATCTGAGGCAGAGGAGATGGATGGAACTACTGGCAGATTATGATATTTCCATTGAGTATCATCCAGGAAGGGCCAACTTAGTGGCCGATGCACTTAGCCGCAACCCTTCCGTCTCTTTGGCTCATTTGAGAGCGGTTCGGGTTCCGCTTCTCTATGAGTTGCGGGCTACTGGTGTTGAACTTTGGGAGGATGAAGTAGAAGCCTTGGTGGCTAATTTCCAAGTGAGGCCAGTTTTAATTGATAAAGTGCGAGAGGCACAGTATAATGATCAGTCAATAGTGCGGTTGATTGAGCGGACACTTGATGGGACCACAGTTGACTTCTCGGTTAGAAAGGATGGAACTTTGATGTTCAAGAACCGACTTTGTGTTCCAAAAAGGAATGAGGAGCTTAAGTTGGAAATTTTGGAGGAAGCTCACAGTTCAGCATATGCAGCTCATCCTGGAAGTACAAAAATATACAAGACCTTGAAGAATCATTATTGGTGGCCGAATATGAAGAGGGAGATTGCGGTATTTGTGAGCAGGTGCTTGATTTGTCAACAAGTAAAGATTGAGAGACAGAAACCTGCTGGTTTGCTTCAGCCTTTGCCTATCCCCGTGTGAAAGTGGGATGACATTGCTATGGATTTTTCTTTAGTCTACCACGTACTCGAGATGGGCATGATGGTATTTGGGTGGTCGTTGATCGATTGACCAAATCAGCACACTTTCTGCCGGTGAACAAGAAGTATACTGTGGAAAGATTGGCGGAATTGTATGTCAATGAAATTGTGAGACTTCACGGGGTGCCAGAGACTATAGTGTCAGATCGGGATCCTAGGTTTGCCTCCAGATTTTGGAGAGCTTTACAGGCAGCTTTGGGCACCCGATTGCAATTCAGCACAGCCTTTCATCCTCAGACCGACGGGCAGTCCGAAAGGACTATCCAGACTTTAGAGGACATGTTGAGGTCGTGTGCCATGCAGTTCTCAAGAAGCTGGGACAAGAATGTAGCTTTAATGGAGTTTGCATACAACAACAGCTACCATTCCACCATTGGTATGTCTCCTTTTGAGGCACTTTATGGACGACAATGTCGTACACCTTTGTGTTGAAATGAAATTGGTGAAAGAGAGTTGTGTAGCCCTGACTTGATTCATGAAACGAATGAGAAGATCAAGGTTGTTCGGGACAAGTTAAAGATAGCTCAGAGTAGACATAAGAGCTATGCAGACAACCGAAGGAGAGATCTTGAATTCCAAGTGGGTGATGGGGTATTTCTGAAACTATCACCTTGGAAGGGGGTAGTACGTTTCGGCAAGCGGGGGAAGCTTAGCCCAAGGTACATAGGCCCTTATGAGGTCATTGAGAGGGTTGGTCCACTTGCTTATCGATTGGACCTACCTCCTGAGTTGGCGAAGATACATAATGTCTTCCATGTGTCTATGCTTCGTAAGTATGTTGCCGATCCATCCCATGTGTTGCAGGAACAACCGGTTAATTTGAAAAGAGATTTGACTTATGAGGAATTGCCGGTGAAGATCCTTGATAGGAAGGAGCAGATACTCAGGAACAAAACCATTCCTCTAGTGAAGGTACTTTGGAGGAGCCATGAGTTAGAAGAAGCAACATGGGAACCAGAGGCTCAGATGAGGCAGCAGTACCCCCATCTCTTCGAATAACAGGTATGTAATTTCGAGGACGAAATTTTTATATGGGGGGAGAATTGTCACATCCCGGTTCTAGAATCCATTTACGGTCGGTTACTACCCAAGTTACTTTGATCTTTAACCATTTCGTAGTAACCGTTTTACCGTGAAAGGTCAAAAAGTTGACTTTTCGTTAGGTCAGGAATTTGGGGAAACTTCCTTCTTGAAAGTTGTAGAGGGCGTCGTTACGAGTTCGTGGACACATAGCACGCTCAAATCGGAGTTCGTATGAGAAAGTTATGAACAAAAGTATAAAGTTACTATGCGGTAAAACGGCTATATATAGGAGTTACCGGGGTGAAAAAAATCAGATTTTTCACCCGGCTCTCTCTCTCCTCTTCCCCGACGGGAAACACTGCCGGATCTTGCTCGCGCCATAGCGCCGCCGTCCGGCCACCAATCGCCGCCGCACCGGTCCCAAAAGCTCGGCCTCCGAGTCTACTTCAATTCTAGGTAAGCTTTCCGACCTAACTCGCCGTAAATCAGGAGAAATTCCGATTTGTTCTTCATGTGTACAGTAGAATTTCGGGATCAAATTTCTCCCTCCCTAGATCACCATTTGATGAGTTCTTCATATGTTTAGGATGGGTTTTAGGTGTACTACAATCCCCTAGAATTTGGTAGCTTGATTCGAAGTGTGTAGGAAGAATTGAGGATTTGAAGTTTTGAAGTGTAAATTTTCGGGGTCTACTGTTCATCGAGTTTTTGACCTAGTTAGAGGCCGAATTGGCCTTCGAGTTGAACTAGAAAGTTGTCCCAAATGATGAGACGAAGCTACTGGTAAAATTTGGTGGCGATCCGAGGTCGCCGGAATTCTAGCCGGAATTTCTGCCGGCGGCGGCGGAGCCGCCACTTTTTGGGCAGTTTTTCTTGCCCATTAAATTGTAAAAATTAAGATAAGGCCATTAAAGGGCAGTTACTATTTTTTAGGGATTTAATTGATATGTTAAGTATGTTTGGAAGGTTTGGGGTTATTGATTGTGTAATTAAAGGATAACCGGTCGTTTAGGGAGAACCGGCTAGGCGTGAAAGCGTGATTAAGAGTTCGTACGCTATTTGGAGTATTAGAGACCGGCACCCCACACTTTTGATAGATGGTTAAGGTTGAACGCTATGGGTAGAGCGTGTTATTATTGCCCTCACTATGATTATGGGTTTAAGACCTGTTTATGTGTTTTGGACAGGACGTGGGGGAGCTCGAGCTGAGCAGCCATCTAGTAGCCGGCAGACCTAGCGGCATCTGTGAGTGGACATTTGTTTTAAATTAAATTGCATGCTATATACTTTAATTGGTTTCTCCTGCATATATGATTTCCTCCATTTATATGTTTTACGGTGATTTGGGAAAATGGGATTTACGGATTTTAAAGGTAAACAAACCGGGAAAGAGGTTCATACCATTCCCGTGATTTTAAAGGATTTTCCCGGGATATGGTTTATTGATTATCACCGTTTGGGATTATGGAGGGGGATGATTTTAAAAGGAGAAACTTGGCTCACGGTTTTAAAGGGGTTTTCGATTTATTATTCCACAAGGTTTTACGAGGTTTTACAGGTTTTAAAGGGATTTTAAAAAGGGAAAAGGATATAAGGATTGTATGCTAGCATGGACCCTCTCCGGTGGAGCTGGTCAATAGACCCTCCCGGATAGTAGCAGGTCGGGACCCTCTTCGGTAGTAGCTGGTCAATGGACCCTCCCGAATAGTAGCAGGTCGGGACCCTCTCCGGTAGTAGCTGGTCATTGGACCTCCCGGATAGTAGCAGGTCGAGACCCTCTTCGGTAGTAGCTGGTCAATGGACCCTCCCGGATAGAGCAGGTCGGATTTCTCGTGGATGAGGTTAACACCCCACATTTAAATTATTTATGTTTGAGCCAAGGCATCATTGATGATTTACTTGCATGCGGATTTTCTTAGAGAAACTAGAGGGAGAGCATTAAAGGAAAGTAGAGTTTTTATATGTTATTTTTCGTCCACTCACTCTAACGTTTTTCAATGTTTCTCCCCTGGGCCTTTCGTTTTTAAATGCCCAGGTTGCAGTGCTCGACCTATCTAGACCACTTGGAGGCCAAGCATAGTTACCGCCACTTTCCGCACTAACAGTAGGTTCCGGGTTGACCTACTTGTAATATATCTATGTTTCTGCTTTTATCCTAGACGCTCTGATACACATCGGGTAGTTTTATTTGTTGGAGAACTCTTAGGGACTTGGAACTTTATGTATCATTTACATTTGTAGATGTTGAACTATTTGTTGGATTTGTTAGATGTGTATCTTGTGGAGTTGTTGGTTATTGGGAGCAGGATGGCTCCAGGAGTTTTCGGATGGATATTGGTATTAGAAGTGTACTGTGGGTTATTGCAGGTTAAGGGTTGTCCACTTTTCAAGGGAGACTATGTCGAATTTTCGGCAGAATCTTCTTTGGGAGGTGGTCCCTGCAGGACTTACTTCGGGTTAAAAGGGGTTTAACTCGGGGTGGGTCCTGACAGGATCAGTAGCATGTTTATGGATAGGATCAGTAGCAGATCTATCTTTTGTAGCAGCTAGATTTTGTTTAGTAGCATTATCAACAAAAGGATCGGTAGCATGTCTATGTTTATGCATGGATAGGATCAGTAGCATGTTAATGGATAGGATCATTAGCAGATTTACTTTCTACTGTGCTTTGAATGAACCACGGATCAGTGACATATTGTGAAATTTGATGATGTTGTATTTGAATTCTTATTGAGACCTGTGGTTTTTGTTTGAATGTGCTACTGTCTATTTTGTTTTTGTGAAGAAATTCAATACCAAATAAACCTTCTGATGCGTGATTAGAAACTTTCTGCTACTGTCATGTTTATATCATTGTTGTAATGCTACTATTACGGTTTATATCTATAACATCCCGTCTCAAAATTTACCCTTTTATCAAGATCAGACAGGTTACAGAGGGTTGTAACTGCGCTGTTAGTTCTCCCCGAATTAATATTCGAGTTTAATATCGAGAAATTCTCGATTCTAGGAGAAGATAAAGTTTATGTCCTGAGGTGGCAAATTATATTAATACGAGTCCTCTGATATGTCCGAAATATTTTTCGGAGCTACGGCTGTTTAAAATGGATTTATTTAGTTAACGGGAGCAATAAATGTTATTTACTTTACCGTAAAAGGTGCTTTGTGATAAGTCGAGAATTTGGAGAAACTTCCTTCAGGGAAGTTGTAGAGGACGTTAATACGAACCCATAGACATATCGTGCATTTTAATCGGAGTTCGTATGAAGAAGTTATGGTCTAAGAACTAAAGTTATTGTTCATGGTAAATGATTATAAATAGGGTTTTTATCGAGGTGAAAAATCAAAATTCAGCCCATCTCTCTCTCTTCTCCTCGACTTTTTCCCTCTTCCTTTGCCGGAGGTTGCGCGCGCCAGTGCTCCGCCGTCAGGCCACCATATAGGTCGCCGCACCGGTCTTGTTCGACTCGTCTCCGCCCCTGGATCATTTCTAGGTAGGCTATGCAGTGCGACTCGCCGCCATGAGAGAGCAGCGACGCTGTGAAGCCTGACTGCACAGTGTTGGCATCTCACCGGAGTTCTCCTTCCTCAAGCCATCATCTCGAGCAATCTAGGTATGGTTTTGTTCGTCTTACTGAGTACATCGATCCTCTAGGAGCTTGTAACTCGATTCATATTGTGTGGGATAAATTTTGGATTTGAAATTTTAGGTTATTTTGCCCCAAATTCGGGTTTGATTGTTCTTGAGTAATTGACATATTTAGTAATGGATTTAGGCTAAGAGTTGAACTAGAAAGTTGTTTGGAATGATGTGATGATCATTCTGTGAAATTTTGGTAGGTGTCTGGGGTGGCCGGACTCCGATGGCCGGCCGCCGCTGGAGGAGGCGTTGTCGATTTTGGACAGTTAGGTAAAAAGAGGTAAATCCCTGGGTTTTTACCACGATAGATCTGGTATTTTACTATTTACCACCGGTGTGAAATGTCAAAACTACCCCTGATAGTTTGGGTTAATTACAGGGATGCCACTGAGTCTGAAATCCTATAAATGCCCTTGATAGATTTGCATATTTACAAGACTACCACTGAAGTCAAAAAGACAATACTGCCCCTAACAGCGTAGTGTACTTACCAAACTGTCATTTAGGCTGAATTGGCTATACTGTCATTGACAGTTTAAGTTAATTACAAGGGTGCCTCTCTAATTGTTATTACCTTTATGCCCATGGTGGATTTATATAATTACGTGGTTGTCATTATGTTTTATTTATGTGGTTAATAATTATTGGATGTTGAATATCTGTATGGGATTATGTTTGGGATAATCCGGATAAAATGCTGGTTTAATGTTACCTCAGTAAAAGGGTTAAACTCTGGGTTAGCGATAGATGTATACTCGCGTTAATAACTATTTGACCGATAAACAGAAAAGTCGGATTTGTCTGAGTAGGATGTTAAAGTATATAAAAGCTACGTGTGGCTTGATCCCTAATTACAGGGTACGTAGACAACCTGACCAAGATTCGGTTGCAGTCACAACTAATATTTAGACCCTAGGTCCTCTAAAGTAATTAGTATGAAATCCAAATCAGTAATCGGGATAGTCTCAGGTTTCGTGAGGTCTAATTCGGTGTTGTTGGACTGTTGAAACTGGTCTGGGTAAATGGTTATCTCTTCTCAATGTGGATTATGAGAGAATCTCTCTTGAGATAGGTCCTGCACGTTCTCCCCTCGGTTTAGAGAGGTAAACTCATGCCGGAGCGTGACAAATGGTATCAGAGCCAATGTTCAAAACCTCGGACCAAAGGATTTGGTAATTTAAGTCAATGGAAATGATTAAATACGTTATTAATTTCCAAGTAAGGCTAGGTGCTTATACTTATTAATATGTCTAGTGGCGAGGGTTGCCACCTGAGGTCGAATTAAATGTAATTATAAAGTATGCGACATCAGTTGCAATTAGATGTCGATATTGACTTTTCGTTAGATCGAAAAGTCAAGAGGTTAGTAAGTTTAGTATTGAGCCAGGTTAGGAAAATTAATTTTGAAATTCAAGATTTGGCGCAAATAGACTTAAAAGTGTGCCTAATATTATTCTAATTTATAAATCGACGATTATCGAGTTTATTAGGGTTTGATCCTTGTCGATTAGTCAGAAAGTATTGGTTGAGTTCCTGGTCAACCAACGAAAGACTTGGTCAAATCTAAAGTCAATCATTGACTTTTCTTGGTCAAACCAAGAAAATTAGGGTGTTATACTGTTCGTTAGTCATTTCGCATCCTACAATTTTGATTGATGGGTTAAGGGAGTATGTAGGTGACGAAGGCCATTATCGGGTTAATGATAAACAACCTGCAATTTAAAACCATATCATTGTAGTAACTGTAAGTAGGGATCGCTCTAGACGGGGACACTAGGGAAGGATTCATTGCTGTATTTAAAACAAGTTAGCAATATTCACAAACATCATACAATCACAATTCTGTCACAACTATACAAGTATAAACACATAATCAAATCCAAAAGCATACAAATCGGCAATATACAAATATGCAATCGGCAATACTATACAAATGACATTAAAACATAGATATTAACATATAGGCATTCCGACATGAATATACAAATAAACAGAAAATTGTTTACAAAATATATACATATTTACACGTTATCATGGGGAATTTGAGTGATTTCTAAAATGTCCTAGAGTCCTAAGTCTAATATTTACAAGGTTGTTCAATCAGTTATTAAGCACATAATCATAACAAGCACCGAATAGACAAACATGCAAAACCTAAGCAAGATTAAGATGCAACATTTATGTTATCATAGACTGTTTAATTTCAACTATTAGACTTCTCATGTAAACTTAAGACCTACAATCGCATGATCTTAAGCCTATTTATGTGTCATTTTGCTCAGTGTCTACAATCGCATGACACTAAAACAAAATACACTGACCGAACAAGAGTCATTGGAGACATGATCCTAGGTATGGTGTCACTCATCCTACTCACATGTAAATTACTTACCCTAATAACCCTTGGCAGTGCCTAATAATCAAGACCTACAATCGCATGACCTTAACCTTAGAATACCACGGCATGTTAAACTCCCCTCTTAGGAACATCTGGTACCTAGACTACCCTCAGGATCGATTACATGATCAGGTAAGCCATAAATCAATTAGACACCTATTACACACATAAATATAAATAACTTAAACTATGCAAAGTCCTAAAATACATACTATACGTTACACAATCAACAAGTTCACGAAATAATCACAAAGAAGAAACATAAACATGTAAATCGTATAAAACTATAAAAATCCAGAAATAATATATGAAAATAAAGTATTTTTCACAGAGTAAAAATACAAGCAAATTAAGGTTTTCCATGCCTAAAACCTACCTAAAGGTTCGGCCTAGAGTGTGGAAGGAATCGGCGGCAGTTTGGTATTGAATGGTGGCGGTATGGTGATCGGCGGCAGCTTGTCTTTCTCTGTGCTTGGGAGGGTTTTTAGGTAGATCTTTGCTATACTATGGCTTAAACAAAGATTGACACCCTTAACTGAACTATTACATGTGTATTTATAGGGAGAAAACCCAAGCAAATTCGGTTGCAATCTTGTCTTCTTGCTTTTCCTTGTTGCACTAGACTTTAACTTCTTCAATGGCTGACTTGGATAATACTTCATGGACTTATTTCTGAATTTTGGACTCCCCTACATGTTAAGGGATCAATGAAGGACTCCCTTACACGTTTTGGTACCCCTAGGACAGCCGAATCCCATCCATAGGCTCGGTAGAACAAGTTATCCTGGTTTAACCGGGTGAACTTTCCTAGCTTCTGTTTCGGCTACTCCTTGGTGATTTCTTTGATTCTTCTTCTAAACAACTTCTCATATCTTCATTAAGCTCCTCATCAATTATTTTGCATGCTTGGGAAGGATTTTGGTGAAGAAACACACTCACGAACTTGGTAGACAACTTCAGCAAAATCTGTCATGTTTCCAGTGACCTCCGGCCATTGTTTTCATCATAACTCCTTCCTCATAACTTGGATTGCTACGATTCTAAAAGATTCAGAAACTAGACATCCACAGATTTCCATCCATATAAAGCACATGTCCTGGTTCCTCCTGGATCGTCTTGGGGAAATTTTTGAAGTTGAGTTATGGTTTTTAGAAATCCTCTGTTTTTGTTCCAATTTCATGCTCTCGGCCTCTTATCTTTCCATGCGTCTTTTGCTACTTTCCATGAGTCTGATTCACATGATTCTTATTTTGTTAAGTCCATATACATGTCACCTAAACATGAAAGAAAATTAATCAAGTAATGACAATGTACAAATTAACAGAATCGTGAGAAAACATCACGATCACTTCATAAGTTAGCTTTTAACAATTTTGCACATAATTTCTCTACTTTACGCACATTTTAGCTATTGCTATACAGAAAAACCCTTATGATAAATAAATACAAATACTACACTAATAACGGATACGCAAAGCATAAATGAGGGTAAATACATATTAAGAACGTAGCATAAAATGCTCCTATCAGTAGGGCCACTTTTGTCGACACATTAGTGTTGCGTAATTATATTTGAGGAGGATCAGATGATTGAGATGCTGGTTGAGGTTAAGAGGAAGGGATTACGCAATGTTTCAGAGCCCAAGAGTAAGCTCAAGGAGGAATAAGTTATTATGGTCGGGGAACCGTATAGGGACATGAGAAATGTTACTGATTATGATGTAATTAATGGAGGATGGTTAAAGTACCGTACCTGGCACATGAGACGCGTTGCCAGTATGGTGAGTGGACTTTTATTTTGCATAAATGAATGCAAGCCATGGTTTATTACTTAAATGGTTTTAAAATTTTTCTAGTGATGATGATTTTTTCAGGTTTCTATATATTTTTGATTCATTTTGTTTTGCGATCACCTCAGTGGAAGGTTTTTATTTGTTTATTTTCATTTGATTTATGGATTTTAGCTCGCTTATCTTCATTTCGGTTTTGAATGATTTTCGACAGGAGAGACACGTCGTACAGATAGGAATCAGACCCGATGTTTTACTGGGATTTAACTATTTGGCATTTACCTAGATTTTATATATAGGCTTCGGGCCTAGATTTATATATCGAGGATTTGTTTTAATTTCACCATAAGGGTCGTCAGATGTTTATAGCTGGTTAGCAGACAGCGCTCCTCATTCGGTGGAGTGGAAGTGCGTCAGGTAGTGCTCCTTATTTGGTGGAGTGGAAGCGCTCCCACCCAGCGCTCCTCGTTCGGTGGAGGGGAAGCGCGAGATATGTGTTCTCACTGAGAGTGGATGGTACGCGGGATTTGCATACTCACTAGACAGTGGGTGAGACGCCAGAGCTCTTAGCTCTAACCGTAGCCTGTGAGACTCACTGTCATGAATGGTCGTCATATGTATTGTTTGTTGCTAGCTAGCGAGCAGCGCTCCTCATTCAGCGGAGTAGAAGCGTGTCACTCATTACGCTCCTCTCCCTATGAGGGAGATGGTAGTACTAGCGTGGGATTACGTCCTCACTGAGAGGTACGCTAGAGCTCTTAGCTCCGACCCTAGTATGTGTGATCGATCATTTGTGATATCCCTTTCCCGATTTGATTTATATTTGGTTACAGGCCGAGATTTGATTTACATTTGGCTGTAGGCCAGGATTTGTTTTATAATTGGTTGCAGACCAGAATTTGTTTTATATTGGCTGCAGACCGAGATTTGTTTTATATTGGCTGTAGACCAAGATTTGTTTTACATTGGCTGTAGGCCGGGATTTGTTTTATATTTGGCTGCAAACCGGGATTTGATTTTTATTTAGTTGCAGGCAGAAATTATTTTACATATTTGGCCAAGGGCCGGGTATTTATTTATATTTGGCGTAAGGCCTGGATTATTCTTATGTTTGGCTTAAGGCCTAGTTTTAATGGGTGTGTTTTATTGAGCATGCACAAAGATTTTACTGGATTATTTTTGGGAGAATATGAGATTTGAATTTTTGGTTTTGAACTAATAGTTTTGGCGTTGATTTTTGGTCCACTCATTCTAATGATTTCCACGTCTGAGAAGTCCCAACCCTAGCTTGGGAGGCTAACACGTCCAAGCTGGTTATGGATAGTATATAAAATTTAGGAGTGAGGTACTCTAGGTTTCTAATGGTATATTTAGAGGCGGGTAGGTTTGCTTGTGATCACTTGTGGGATTAGGTCACAGAGCAATGAGAATCTGTTCATAGGTTTCATGCAATGAGCTCTTAGAGTACATATTATGCTGATGTTTGGTTGCATAGGTTGTGGTTGATTTTGGTATAAGAGATCGGGGGATCTCTTAGAGGAAAATCCACCCATGTGGAATGACATTTTGGGGTGATGGTTAATATATATATATATATATATATATATTGGGAAATGATTTTGCTCCTGAATTATAAATTAACGGTAGATATGTATACGCCGTGTCGGTAGCAAAGAAATGATGGAAGCGATGGCGGTGGAGCAAAGACCATTGAATCATGGAGCAAGGGTATGGCTATTCATGATTTCTAAATTTTGAAATTTGTTATCATAGTCTGCTAATGACACCTGAATGTTCAGTTGGCAAATTATCGCTATGAGTCAATGTGGAAATTGGTCTACCTGCTTAATGTCGTAGGTATGGAATGTGAACCTGCGCACATTTTATTTTATAATTTGGGGTCGTATGTGCGTGAGGAATTGATCTATTGCATTAGAGAAGAGACACTAATACACATGTTGTAGGTCATATGAGTATTGGTCAGGGTAAGATATGTCTTTATAGGATTTCCGTTTGTAGATGTAAGGTTGATTTTTCCTTTGATGCTGGCATGGATTATCCCTAAATGGGAAGTTTATATAAAAAAAATGGATGGAGCCAGAATTTGTATTGGTTTTATTGTTTGGATTTGTGAGATCAAGAGTAATAATTTTTCGTTGGAGTTGTACCTCCAAGATTTGTATAGAGGTTGATTAATAAAGGGGTCAAGGAATGTCTTAAGAGCTTCAGTCAAGTGAAGAGTGTTGCATGGTGTAAATATGCATGACATGGACCAGGATTACATCCGGTCTTGGGAAGAAATTTGATGTTATCATCTTCCATTTTCCTCATGCAGGAGTTTACCCCGTGCTGGGTGAAAGTAGCTTTCAGTTATTGAGATTTTAGTGACTATTTCTGGACTTCTATCATGACATCAGGATTCGAATGTTAGTGCAGTTTCAACCCTTATTGATATGAGTTTCGAGATTTCTCGTGCCGACCGTTAGGTAGAATTTAAAGAGATGTGCTTGTGCAAGGATCTGTTAGGCACCTGGGGGAATGAGCATTCACCGCTGGATGTGGTGCGTTGGCGGCACTCTGGACGATCATGACATTTTATCATTTATTGGTAAAGTAAAGAATGATGTCATTTGGTATGGTTGTTAGTTTTACGTCCCGTAGTGGAAATTTCGAGGACGAAATTTTTATAAGGGGGTAGATTATAACACCCCGTTTCAAAATTTACCCTTTTACCGGGATCAAGCGGGTTACAGAGGGTTGTAACCGCGCTGTTAGTTCTTCGAGAATTAATATTCGAGTTTATTATCTAGATATTCTCGATTTTAGAGGAAGATAGAGTTAATGTCACGAGGTGGCAGATTATATTAATACCAGTCATCTGATATGTCCGAAATATTTTTCGGAGCTACGAGCTGTTTAAAATGGATTTATTCAGTTTATGGAAACAATAAATGTTATTTACTTGACCGTAAATGGTGAATTTGCAATAAGTCGAGAATTTGGGAAAACTTCCTTCGGGGAAGTTGTAAAGGACGTTAATACGAACTCGTAGACATGTCGTGCGTTTTAATCGGAGTTCGTATGAAGAAGATATAATCTAAGAACTAAAGTTACTATTCATAATAAATGACTATAAACAGGGTTTTTACCGGGGCGAAAAATCAAAATTCACCTCGTTTCTCTCTCTTCTCCCTGACTTTCTCTCCCTTCCTCTACAGGAGGTTACGCGCGCCAGTGCTCCGCCGTCAGGCCATCATAGGCCGCCTCACTGGTCTTGTTCGTCTCGCCTCCGCCCCTTGATCATTTCTAGATAGGCTGTGCAGTGCGACTCGCCGCCATGAGGGAGCAGCGACGTTGTGAAGCCTGACTGCACAGTGTTGGCATCTCGCCAGAGTTCTCATTCCTTAGGCCACCATCTCGAGCAATCTAGGTATGGTTTTGTTTACCTTACTGAGTACATCAATCCTCTAAGAGCTTGTAACTTGATTCATATTGTGTGGGATAAATTTTGGATTTGAAATTTTAGGTTTGGAATGATATGAAGATCATTCTGTGAAATTTTGGTAGGTTTCTGGGTTGGCCGGACTCCGATCGCCGGTCGCCGCTGGTGGCGGCGTTGTCGATTTCAGAGGTAAAAAGGGGTAAATCCCTAGGTTTTTACCACGGTAGATCTAGTATTTTACCATTTTACTGCAGGTGTAAAATGTCAAAACTACCCCTGGCAATTCGGAGTAATTACAGGGATACCACTGAGGCTGAAATCCCATAAATATTGAATTGGCTATACTGTCCTTAGCAGTTTAAGTTAATTACAAGGGTGCTCTCTAGCTGTTATTACCTTTATGCCCTTGGTAAATTTATATAATTACGTGGTTGTCATTATGTTTTATTTATGTGGTTAATAATTATTGGATGTTGAATATCTGTATGGGACACTACCAGAACAAAGCCTTTAGCCGACGAAATATCTAACAACAAGTCGACGAAATTTTTTTCATCGGCTAAGTTAAATTTTCGTCGGCTAAACTAATTTTTTCGTCGGCTATAGTTAAATCTTAGCCGACAAAAAAAATTTTCGTCGGCTAAAGTGATTTTTTCGTCGACTATAGTATGTAAACTTTAGCCGACGAAATTAGGGTATTTCGTCGGCTAAAGTAACTTTTAGTTATAAAATTGCACTACTGATATTTCGGTGTCCGATTGACTATTGTGATACCAATCTGGAAGCAGAACGGCTCGACGAGTCAAACACATTGCTAAGACTAAGACATATAGGCTTTTTTGGCCATCCGATTTCGTTTAAGGCTTCAAAATAAAGTTTTTCTAAACACTTAAATGTCCACATCTACACCTATATGAGGTATTTTGGTCAAACCTTCAACACAACAAACACTCACCATAATGAGACGCAACTGTCCATCTAAAAATTTTGAGACATTTACCCCTTGATGATAGGACTCCCATATAGATAAATAATCGTAAATAGTATGAATGTTGTGATTCCGGTCATCAAAATTCACAAACAAAAATACGACCGTCAGATATCATCAATATGTTGAAATATATCTCTGGTAAAAAATTCAACTTTATCCGATAAATTTAAGGACTTCATCTAGACGATCAATCTTGTAAGTCAAACCCCTAAATTGTATTGACTGCAACTATCGGCACCAAGACTTTACCAGAATTACGTGATTTTTCAACCGTAGACGTATTTCACCATTTCGGTCATATCTTATTTCACGATTTTTTTGCGTTTGAAGTTTCTACGTAGAGTTTGTTTTAGAATCGAAACAGAACATTTACTTAAAGCTTAGTAAACAAGTTATACAACATTAGTAGGCATGTTGTGATTCCGATGATCAAAGTTGAGAAACAAAATTCCGACCTTCTGATATGATCATTATGTTGAAATATGTCTATAGGAAAAAAATTCAACTTAATCTGACAACGTTAAGGGCTCGATCCTTACGGTCAATCCCGTAAGTCAAACCCCTTAACGCACGAAAACGATCATTTGACCGTCTAAATTACGTATTTTGTCCGGACCTTCAACTGAAAATAGTTTCAAATCGATGAGACGCAACCAGTGGTATAAAAATTTTATGAAAAATAACCACCGGAGATAGAGCTACCGCTAGGGAGAAAAAATGAAAAATTAAGTTACCCGCAACTATCGGCACCGAGACTTTACCGGAATACGTGATTTTTAACAGCAGATGTATTTCAGCATTCCGGTCATATCTTATTTCACAAATTTTTTTCGTTTGAAGCTTCTACGTATAGGGTTTAGGGTTTTAGCCGACGAAATTAGGGTAATTTTGTCAGCTGAAGTTAAATAAATAAATAAAATAAATAACTATATTCGACGAAATTCGTCGGCTAAAGTTAATTAAAAATTCAAATTTTTTAGCGGGAATTTTTAAAATTTTGAATTTTTTTCGACTAAAGTTTAAAATTTTCTATATGTTTCATTTTTCTCCTCCTCTTCATCTTCCTTCCTCCTCCTCCTCCTCCTACTCCGGCGGCAACAACGTACTCCTCCTCCTTCTTCCTCCTCTAAATCCTTCTCCTCCTCCTTCTTCCTCCTCTAAATCCTTCTCCTCCTCCTCTAAGGAGGAGAGGTATAGTATAAAGGCATGAGATTATCTTTGTTTTTGCAATTTTAGGTTCTTAGTTGGACAAGAAGTTCTTTTTTGAGTTTTTGCAATTTTAATTGTTTTTGTTACTGCAATTGAAGTTCGACAAGAAGAAGTACGTTCTTCATTCATCTTCACATTAAGTTTGCAGTGATCGATTTTTTATTCTTATAATTTTGGATTAATAACGCAGGCGTATCAATCGGGGATTGACATCAACGCATTCTGATTCTAACAAGGTATGAAGTGACTATTTGTTGTTTTTGTTTTTGTGATACCGAAATAACACTCAATTGAATCTTATTGATTATTTTCCAGGTGTTTAATGTGATATTTTGGTTTGCTGCAACATATAGGAAAGATGGTTTTCATCGGCAACCAATTTGTACAAAAGGTGACCAGGAATCTTAATGATATATGAAATTGGTACATGTAAGATGTATACTGTTTTGCATTTTTATGTTAGTTACTAAAAGAAATTTCAGATGGCTGAAGCTTTTGATACTTTCTAACTTCATTTTTGTTCCAAATGTTATATTGTCAATATAAACTTTTATTCCCCTTTTTTATTGTCGTTCTCCTTGGATATCTGTGAATTTCTAAATATCGACAACACAACACTTTCAGCAACAGTTCTTCATTCTCAAGTACCGGAAGTGATGGACAACTACACCTAATTGTCAAGAAACTGAAACAAATTGCTTGCATGAGCGACCATTTCACACGCGTGAGCGCAATCCTTCCGCACGCGCATAGGCGCGGCCTAGAAGGCTAGTAATAGATAATCAGAAGTGTAGAAAATAAAGTAATATCAGATTGAGCACGTAAATTCCTCCTTAAAAAGGCAGAAGAAAAAAAGGAGTGCCAAATATAGCAGTTGCAGTAGTAAAAGTTTGGTTTAAAAAAACCCAAAACTGGTAAATAATGAAATGGTGAAAGAGAGTAACAATTTTATTTTTCCTTTCTTTTACCCCCTCTTCAGAAAACATTCCTCCTCTTCCTCCCGTGGTGAACTTCGGTGTCCGGCGCTCTCGCGCCCATTTGTTCTTCTCCCTCCACCGTCCGATCGCCGGAGGCTCCTTCACCACAGTCCATTATCTCACCTAAAAAAAATCAGAACATTTCCTATCTATCTGACAATTGCAAATTTGGAGTTGATCGAGGAAGAATCAAAAGGACAAAGATGGGGTTAATCCAAAGGCAAGTTTTCCCTGTTTGTGAGAGTCTCTGCTTCTTTTGTCCTGCATTGCGCGCCAGATCCCGCCATCCCGTCAAACGATACAAGAAGCTGCTCGCCGAGATTTTTCCTCGCTCTCCGGTATTCTACTTGCTCAATTTTCATTCTACATAGATCAATTGTCTGCCCTGCAAAAGGTTATGAAAATGTTTCGGATTTTAAGGTTTGTGAATAAAAGGTTATGAATATTATGTTCATGTAAGGTTAACTTGTTTCCCAAGAAATTAGAACCTCTTACTATGAATTTATGATGTCAGGTTAGAAAATGAGGGCATACAAAAGGAAAAATGTTTAGCTGAGGCTAGTTTAGTTCCTTCTCTTCTGAAACTAATTAAAGTTTTATGATACGAAATTTCGAACCACAGATACAGATTTTGGTTCAATTTATTGTCCACTATCAAGCATAACTGTTATATGTGTTGAACTTTTCATAATGTGGTTGTTCCTTTAGATGTCTTGTCACTGAATTATGCTCGAAAATATTTTGGCAGGATGAAGAACCAAATGACCGCAAGATCAGTAAGCTATGTGAATATGCCTCAAAAACTCCTCTCCGTATTCCAAAGGTGCTAGCTCTTGTTTTTATGCTCGAAACATATCTACATGTGGATCATATTGCTGCATTTGAACTTTAGTGGTCATCTACTTAACTTTGGGATTCTGGTACATCTTATATACCGAAGATCTATCTAGAATATCAGATGAGTTTGACTAATGTAAAGATGATTAAAAGCTTAATAATGAAGTTTAAGGTACAGTACTAGTAAGGTAAGGTGGAACTTGAAAGATGTGATCAGCATGTGTTATAGCAACTACATCGTTTTAAGGCAATGCTCTAGATCAGTGCAAAATTTAATTATGTAAGATGGAAGAGACTTTTTGTGAAAGAATTTATATAAATTATTAACATGGAAGATGAGGAAGCTTAAATTGTAAGATGTATAGTTCAGTGCTGCATGCCACATTAGTTGAAACGCTGTCTTTAATTTAATTTTTGTTTACTAAATGATTCAAGAGTGGTAGCGAAAACTACATAGACAAAAATTCACATCTCTTTGCATCCAAGCTAAGCATGATTTTTAATTTGAACTGTATGTTCACACTTGTAAAAGAGGCTTCGATAGTTATAATTTTAACCTGTTGACACACAGTTTTCTTTATCTTCTGGTGTTCTAGACTATAGGTCTTTCATTCATGTATTCTTTTCTTTTGTTGATAGACGTTCATATATTTCAGATCACAACTACACTGGAGCAAAGGTGCTATAAGGACTTGAGAACTGAGAACTTCCACTCAGTGAAAGTGGTCATGTGTGTCTACCGGAAGTTGTTGATTTCTTGTAAGGATCAAATGTGAGTTCTTTAGTACGTAAAAGTAAAGATTAATGTTTATCACATATCATACATGTTTCTTCTGTTGTGAAGAAAACTGGATATGTTGGTTGGAGTACTAAGTTCATTTAGACTTTCTAACTGAGACATTAATTAATCATTTCTTGATGAATTTCCTATAGCCAGACAACCAGATGGAAGCAAAGAAATTGTCGCTTATAACTTCCACTGACCACCTAGCTTATGCTTTTACTCATGTGAAAATAAGGGACACTACTGTACAAACCATTATTACATAAAGTAAATAGTGACATCTGGTATCTGATCGACATTTATCTTTGCATAGAATTCAGAAGAGGCTAATTGACTAGAATAGATGTACATAACTCGGAGATGCAGGATGATGCTTATTTTATTAGCTTTTTATCGTATTGGCTGATGCAAAATCTTGAGACTCAGTTTATGACTTTTCTCAGATAGCCAAAGTGCCAAACACAAATGTGGTAATATATTGGTGTTTTCAGTGTCTTTTTTTCTGGCGTAAGAGCCTGCACTATGGGTGCGCGCACACATGCATGAAAATGAATACATTCAAACTAAACATCTTTTTGTATCATGCAGCTTAGCTTTTTTTGTGAGACTCATTGTGTTTACATTGATCACAAGAGTAATCTTCATGTGTGTCATTGTAGTGTAAAATGAGTATGAGACACAAGAAGATTACTTGCATTCTGCGGGTTTTGTCTTCTATTTTTTCCATTAATCTTTTGTGCAATACTTTTCTGTCTAGATGGTGAGTGATTTATTGGGAACTCAAACAATTATTTTCTGAAGTTGTTTCTAGCGTATGTTTATTCACTGCTATGCAAGATTTGATCTGTTTATGTTTGCAGGCCATTGTTTGCAACTAGTTTACTTACCATTGTTCAAATTCTACTTGATCAATCACGACATGATGAAATGCGCACTTTAGGATGCCAAACTCTTTTCGAGTTTGTGAATAATCAGGTGGGAATTGGTCTGTTCTTCATACTTCAGATTGTTTTGTCTTCGTCTTTTTCTTCTTATCTTCTTTGTGTATAATTATTAGATAATGTGACCTTTTTGATTATGCAGAAGGATGGTACATATATGTTTAACCTAGACAGCATGATTCCAAAACTTTGTCAAATAGCTCAAGAAATGAGGGAGGATGGGACGGCAATGAAAGTGCGGGCAGCTGGGCTTCAAGCTCTTTCCGCAATGGTAATTTATCCACAATCTCTTTTTGTTGCTGTGACCTTTATTTTGCATATGTTATCAGACATTGATAATTGTTAGATCCCAACAAAACAAAACAAAAAAAAAGAATTAGAAGGTTCAAAAGTTGGTAATAAAATTTTCCAACAATTTTGTCCAGGAATCCTAAAGCCAAGTTCTTTTTCTTCCACCCATACTTTACTGGATGTATGTAACTGTTTATCCATTTCCCCTTGTCCACTCCCACTTTCACACAAAGAACAAAGAGAGAAGACTATAGTGGGTAATGCAATGTCATAGTCTAGTTCCCCTACTGTATGTATCATACATTATACATATATACCTGCCTTTAACTTTATGTGAGTCCATTAGATAGTAGAACTTGGCATCTATGGTATGTTTCTCTATTATGATTCTGCTGCCTGTTTTGGGTTTAAAGAATGGTCCTGGAATAGTGAAGTCATACTTTCAGGATGCATGTGAATGATCGTGTTGGACTTGGCGTGTTGAAATGAGTCCATTATCTGGCATACAATCTAGAAATAATATCATGCTGCTCTCTAGCAGTTAGAAATTTTGAATTATAATCAGGCATTTCCTTTTCTATTTGTTATCCCAAATGCTTATCTAGAAGACTGGGGCTTTTCTTGCTGGATGGATTCTCTGTTACAAGCACCGTCACGCTTGAGTAGAATTTAACAATGTAAGATAATTTCATGTGCAGGTTTGGTTCATGGGAGAATTCTCTCACATTTCAACAGAGTTTGACAATGTAAGTTATTTGGCATTCTTTCTATTTTTATATAAGTTGTTCACATTATTGATCCTGATGTTTTTTGTTTTAAAATCAGGTTGTTTCAGTTGTCTTAGAAAATTATGGAAGTGTAAAGACAATTTCAGAACAAGATGCTCAGATTGGAGGTTTGGAAGAAGTTTCTCCTTCAGTACAACCCATGAGAAGGATTTCTTCCTCGAGGTTGATAGTAGGTGAAAAAGGGGACGTCATTGTTTCAGGGTACTTTTTTTTCTTGTACAGTAATTGCAGCTATGTATCCATTTCGTCCCTAACAATAACAGGTACCTTTCTTCTGCTTGCTGTTGTTACAGTGAGGATATGCACAATCCTGGATTTTGGTCAAGGGTTTGCCTTTATAACATTGCTAAGTTAGCCAAGGAAGCTACAACTGTACGGCGAGTTCTGGACTCTTTGTTCCGATATTTTGATAATGGCAATCTCTGGTCTCCTAAACATGGACTTGCTCTATCTGTCTTGATGGATATGCAGTTAATAATTGAAAATTCTGGTATGTGAATATCACTAGGTTTCTTTTTCCTTTTGGGTCCTTTGTTGTCTTTCTCCTGGAATCTTTTCATTTGATACTTTGGTGACTTTGTAATTTCTCGCAGGGCAGAACAGGCATTTCATATTGTCCATCTTAATTAAGCATCTTGATCACAAGAATGTTCTTAAAAACCCCAATATGCAGCTGGACATTGTTGATGTTGTCACCTCGCTTGCTCGAGAAACAAAGGTTCAATCATCAGTTGCTATAATTGGTGCATTGAGTGATATGATGAGACATCTGCGAAAAAGTATACATTGCTCACTTGATGATTCAAATTTGGGGGCTGAAGTTATTGAATGGAACCAAAAATTTCGAGCAGCAGTGGATGAGTGCCTTGTTCAGTTAATACATAAGGTGATGGTAACATCTTTCATATTTCATTACTCGATAAGTTTGAGATAGAATTTCTCTCCTGTTTAATAAGTTATACTATTCACAAAGGGGGGGAACAATTTATGCCTAATATTTAAAACTTGGAACTAAATTCTTTTTGTAAATGTGGTACTTGAACTTTTCTATATTGTTATGTTTGGCAGGTAGGAGACGCAGGTCCTGTTCTTGACATGATGGCTGTGATGTTAGAAAACATGTCTAATATTACTGTTATGGCGAGAACTTTGATTTCTGCTGTTTACCGTACTGGTCAAATTGTGGCAACAATACCTAATCTGTCATATCAAAACAAGGCAAGAGTTCATTAACTCTTACACTTGCATTAATTTACATTTATTTTTCATTAATTTACATTTGTTTCCATCTTCTGTTTTGAATGTCTGGAATTCTGTAGACCTTTCCTGAGGCATTATTTCATCAGCTACTCGTAGCTATGGTCTATCCTGACCATGAAACCAGAGTCGGTGCACACCGTATATTTTCTGTTGTTCTTGTTCCATCTTCTGTTTGCCCCCGTCCTCTTGCTGCTACTCCCCACGCTCCAAACAAAAATCATATTGGAAGGACACTCTCAAGAACAGTTTCTGTGTTTTCTTCTTCAGCTGCTCTTTTCGAGAAATTGAAGGAGCCATCTCACTCGCAAGAACACATCAGTCATGACACCAAAGACAATGCTGTAAGTGGTGAAGAAGCAAAGATTACTAACCACACCATGTTGAACAGGTTGAAATCCAAGTTTAGTTCAAAAAAACACCAATCGTCTTCCATTGAGCTAAGGGCTCAGGAAGCTACAGCCAACAACCATCCTACAGTTAACAGACTGAAGTCAACTTTAAGCCGAGCCTATAGTATGAAAAGGCAACCATCAACTATGAGTACTGATTCAACAGCACCAATTGTTCCACAAAAAGAATCGGTATGGATTGTTGATTCTGTTAACTACGGTGAATAGAATGAACCCTTATCGCTTTCTGATAACCACTTTTGTTCCTCTCTAATTTTTTGCAGGCAATGTCCCTTAGGTTAAGCACTCGCCAGATTACCCTTCTGCTTTCGTCTATCTGGGCACAGTCCATATACCCTCTGAATACGCCCAAAAACTATCAAGCAATTGCTCATTCCTACAGCCTTGTGTTGCTATATGCTCGGACTAAGGTATAACTTTCACTCTTGTAGGTTTAACTATTGATTTATGATGACAGTCTTTGTGGTCTGCTTGGTCCAGTCTTGTGCAAACACATATATTTCATTTATTATGGACTTGAGAACTGAATGAAAGGTTAAAGTAGCATAACCACAAAGATTGGCACTAAAAACTATGCTGCTTTATCCATTCTCTCAAGTCATTTCTTTGCTTTTTTATTTTTCAAATGTAATAAGCTGATGATGTATTGCATAGTCTTCATAACATGTTTTTGGAAAGTGGGCATTTGGGATAGAATTTAGTATTTCTATACTATACGAGCTTTTGACAAAGAAAGCTAGCTCCAAGGATGCATGACCCACGTACACAAGTATGCACCATCTCTGTACGTATCAACACTGTCAGCTTCTAAAACTATTAAACAGGAAACTTGGATTAAGAATAAAATAATAAGCTTCATTCAAACCATGACAGAATAACTTTACTACTATGTGTGTGACCCTCAAGTTTGGACTCAAATAAACACACTTGCTATGGATTTTGAGTCTTCAGTCTCTCTGCTAATTTGTTGAAATTCTTGTGGCTTGTGTCGTGGCCTCACCGAGAGGAATAGAGAAAAGGAAAATGGCGAATCCATTTGCAGTTTTTCCTTGTTTTTATTTTAGTTAGGGAATGGTACTAGAGAAACTTAAATTTTCAGCTTCACTGAGCACCTCAAATAGTGTACTTCACCTTATCATATATATCATCCTCTACCTATGCTTCATTCTTTGGGGTCAAAACCAGAAAAACCACCAATCTTTAGTAACTGAAGGAAAAATCATTCAAGAAAGCAATCTATGCTGAACTCAATTTTAGTGAACTTGTGTTTACTGCACTAAGTTAAAGTTCGAGAAGACACGCCTAGGACTGTTGGAAGCTACTTAAGAACTCTGTGACTTGATAGTCAAAATTGTCCAAAGACGTTAAATCTAGTGTACATTTTATTTCTGCATTTCAGATGAAAATGTTTCTGTAACTCCTGTACCAGATATCCAAGTTGGTTCACTCTTATTCCAAATAGAATCTGATTAGCCCCTAGGCTACTTGCTCTTTTATTTTTGAAGGAGCCTCTCCTTGGGCTTGCTGAGAAGGAGCAAGGCTACTGTGTTCTGAGGAGGGGATAGGCTATCTAGGGAAATTAAGAAACTGAAAGGGTTCTGTAGTGGGTTTAGTTTCAGGAGCGTATCACTCTGTTTCCATGTTGAATAGAAGATATTTAGTGACAAAGGATTGCTGTATTTGATTTACAAAAGTTATAGTACATCGATCATTCCTGGTAATCAGAAGTTGAAAACTACTAACCGGGAGAGTAAATCAACTTTTATATATTCATTGCTCTTGTCATAATTCTTTCTGTTCCCCTTTTTCACATTTGTATTTCTTTTGATCTGCCGTTTCATGTAGAACACCTCCCATGAGACTCTGATCCGCAGTTTTCAACTAGCATTTTCGTTAAGGAGCATTTCTCTTGGTGAAGGTGAGCACTCAGGTCCAAATAGTATTCATAGAATTAAAACTTCTTGCAACTTATGAAATTCTTTCAATGCAGTATCAAAGTTTGATCACGTAGGTCATAACTATACTTATTTAATAACTGTATCATTTAGGAATCAATTGGTAAAAAAAGGTTCAATTAGTGATTCAGTATTGGTAGTAATGTAGTATTATATACCTCTCTCTTGTCATACTTGATTCTTCTTTCAGAGGCTAGAAGGATATGATTTTGGTGAGGATGAGATGTTAAAACTTTAGTTTGCTACTCTGGATTGGATAATGTATGCTAACCTCATTGCTTTGAAATATGATGGTTAGAAAAGACATTGGGAAGTCGTCGTGTTTTCCTTGTGCTGCTTTTTTTCTAAGTGGGGGATTTATTTTCAAATTTTCAGGGTTGCAGCCGTCAAGACGCAGATCTCTCTTTACCTTGGCAACATCGATGATTATCTTCTCAGCTAAAGCCTACAACATTGTTGGCCTTGCTCCTTCTGCTAAAGCATCACTTACAAATGAAACAGTAGGTGTAACAGAACCGGTTTATCTTTTTGCTTATTTATGCTCTAACTTTTTCATTGTTGTGGAACAAACCCCTAGTGTATGTATGTATATATAGATAGAGTTTCTTAGTCTTGGGTACATTTGGTTTTAAATTTAACATCACTTGATACTGATCTGCATACTGTAATGACTTGTTTATCAGGTTGATCCATTTCTACAGTTAGTTGATGACTCCAAGTTACAGGCTATTGAATCTGGCCCTGACCAACCAAGGAAAGTTTATGGATCAAAAGAAGATGATGAGGATGCTTTAAGATCACTTTCAGCTTTAGAAAAAGCTGATAAACAATCTAAGGAATCATATGCTACCATGATAGTGAAGAAACTGTCAAAATCATCAGATGTAAATATCCATACTTGAAGATATAGGACATATCTTCTTTGTTATTAGAATTGTGATGCTGACTGTTTAGTTGTACTGCAGGAATTTTCAACTATGAGACAGCAGTTACTTCACGATTTTCTTCCTGATGATACATGCCCTTTGGGAGCTCCATTGTGCATGGAAACACCCGCACAAAATAACCAAATTGGCTTACCAGAAAATGCAGCTCCTAATACTGTAAGTTACTTGAATCATTTTCAACTTTCTATTGTCTATATCTGCAAACAAAATAAATGTACAAAATGGGTTTTACTGTGCAGGTTGAGCCTCCAATGTTCATAATTGACGAAGATGCTTTATCCAATGCATCTGAAAGTCAAACAGATACGAACACGAAGGTAGCCGCAGAAAATCTGAGCCTCATCAGCATCAATGAACTTTTGGATTCGGTAAGTATAGTATCATGCTCACTGATATAGTGTAACTATATTGTGTCAAGATGCCTTTGATGAATACAGTAGTTAATGAAAATGAAACTATATGAGTTATTGCTGACTTAAATGCTAACCGTATTGAGAACTGATTCTTCTTTGGGATTTCACTGGCTTCAGTAGAGTTGGGGGTATATCCTTGCAAAGAATGATATACTTGTGTTTAACTCATCAGAGTGAAAACAAAAAGAAGGAACCAAAGAGAACTATGTTGGAATTTCTAGATTTTTTCCATAGCTTCTGATTCCTTCTTCTAATAAGAGTGTAGTTTCCAATAGGCAATGACATGGATATGATAAGAAAGTAATGAGTTTTCATACAGGTCATTCCGGACAATCCACTTTCAAAGTTTCCTTACATATGCGCTTTGAATATTCCGGATTCCTAGAGGTAGATAAGAAAAGGGGAAATCAGATACGTGTTAATTGAACAATATATTTTTGAGTCTTGACCCAAAAAAAGAAATATATTTATGAGTAATGTTTGACAGAGCATGTGTCTCCAAGTGATTATGTTTTCATCAGAAAATGTGAAACTATGGCAAAAGGATTCTTAATCTGAATCTTGTGTGGTTTTCATTTTTATAGATCAAAAAACATTTAGATCCAGTATTAAGTAACTGCTCTTGTTGTTTTCATGAATTGCTTAACGTGGGTATGGAATGCTAGAGACACTTTTCTTGCATCTTTGGGTTTCAATGAAAATCGTTCTAGCAATGTGGAAGCACTTTAGCCACTTCCATGAGCACTCCCAAGCTTCTCTTAGCCTATTTGCAGATGCAGAGTCCAGACTACAATTCGGTCATTAACTAGGAAAAAGTGATAATGGGTTACATGGGGATAATGATGGCGACTGTAGTAGATGATGATTTTGAGAAGGGTGGGTTGTAGTTGCTACGTGATTATCCATTGCAATGGTACTAAACTACTAATCATAATGGTGATCGTTAGTGACAAAATGACAGTGGTGACAAAACGGCTCAAGCTAGATTCGGACTCTTCTTGCAATAATTGGTCTACCTCTTTGATTAGGAGCTTGTACATATTTCTAAGCAAGTGGATTTGTATGCAGGTTTTGGAGACAACTCACCAAGTAGGTAGAATATCAGTCTCAACTGCTTCAGATATGCCTTACATGGAAATGGCTGGCCATTGTGAAGCCCTTCAAATGGGGAAGCAGAAGAAGCTGTCTGCATTCACAGTTGCTCAACAAAGGCAAGAAAGTTTGATTAGATTTTCTACTCAGGATCGCAATGTAATATACGAAGTGCCTCCTTCGGTTGTCCTGGGTGTTCCTACGGTACTTCCTTTCTCTTGGATTGACATATTAAATGGAAAAATATTGGTGATCAGTCCTTCCATAGCACGTATTATAGTTTTTATTTCATCTTTATGATTCTTGTGTTAACCTCCTAGTGTCTTATAGCAAATTGTTCTGAGAATTGAACATGCCTGGAACTGCAGAGTGGTAATCCATTCCTTGATGCAAATGCTGTTCAGGTCAACCAACCTGTTGGCAATGGCCCGATGCCTTGTGCAACTGGATTCCAACATTATCCCCGCTTTCAGCTACCTGCGTCGAGCCCCTATGATAACTTTTTAAAGGCTGCTGGTTGTTAATTTGTAGAGATAGCTGGTAGCCATTGTAAGAATTGAGTTTTGCGTTGGAGTAAGGAATGAGTCCCAAGTTCAATCACTGAAAACTCCTTGTTTCTAGTGTTGTTCCTGATATAGGCCTCACCATTGTTTGTCCACAAACCAATGCCTTCATTCATTTATTCTTTTCCTTTTTCTTTTTCAATGGGAGGTTTTCATTTGATGGTCTCCCTTGTACATGTATTTGATATGGCCAGGGCTTATTCATCTACCATGAATGAAGTGAAGAAAATGTACAGATTACATTTTGGGTGAGGAATCTGCAAAATGTGTAAGTAAGAAAACTGCGTAATGATTTTGGTTTACATGATGAACACGTAGCTAGGTTGAGCTAGTCTTAGTACTTTCACCTTTACAATCACACTAACCTTTCACATGACCACACTAACCTTTTCATGATTGTGGGAATTACTATATTTTTCAAGGCTAATCAATTGCAGGTTAATTTTTTTATTTTTTGCTCAAGAGGCTAATTGCAGCTTTGTTCTAATGTTTTGAGGAATGTAAATTTGTTACATACTGTATGTAAAAACATATTGTATATATTTGATATTGTTTACAGTTTATAAATCATGTGGCGAATTTCAGGAAGTCCAATTGTGACATATTTCTTGGTCAATCAACATTCAAAAAATTGACCTCATAATTTTGTGATAATTCAAAACTACCAAAACGAAAAAATCGTGACATTTGTATTTGAAGGGTAATTTTGAAATTAAAAAATTTCACACAAGTCCTCTTTTCAAGATTTTCTATCTCATAATAGCATATGCAACGGTGGTGAAAAATTTTGTGGCAAAAAATTAATAGGTTGATGGATTAAGATGATGTAACCGTTTAAAATGAAGAGAAGCAAATAATGGGTCTACAAAAAATAGCAAGCAAGCAAAGATTGTCAGCCTAGCTAATGGAGCTGCTACAAGCAAAACCCACGCACGTGGGTGCCTGCCAGCCACTTTTTTATTCCTTGGGCGTGTAATACACCCACGAACTAAAAAAAATACTGTTCGTTGCAAAGTCGTTGGCCAGTCAAGGCCTGCCACGTGGCACCTTGTCTGATTCAACATCTATTTAAGCCCCAAAAGTCATTTTTTAAACAACGAAAATCATACAAAATACTCATATTTTTTTCTCATAAATACCTCATTTTCTTCTTTACAATTTGCACCACTTCTCATCTCATCTCCTTCTATCTCCCCTCACAATTTCTTTATAGAGTCACTGATGAACCTTATTTATGGTCATTTTCAAATCATAAAATTTGAAGATCATGTTACGTGTCGACTCGTCATTCGTCAAAAATCATATCGAAAATCTAATGACATTATTTGGCCGACAAACACACGTATCACTTTTTAGTTGGTTGGAAATCCTATCGGAACATTATTAATTTGAGTGATAAGGACACTTGAAAATGTCACATGTCGTTTGCTAATTGGTTGATTATCTTATATGAAATTCAAAAAATGAAATATTGAATCGATGAATAGTGATTGCTAAATTGATGAAGTTGCACTGCTGCATAAAAACTGACATAGAAAAGCTATTTATAGTGAATAGTAATTGATGGAAGCAATTCAATTGATGGATTAATAGTTTGATGGAGTAAAACTGATGCATAGTAATCGTCAGGTGCAACACTGATGCCTCTCGCCAATTCAAAATCAGGCACTGTCCTCTGCCGGATTCGACTCGAACGGAGACGAGCCATAGTAGAACGGTCTTGGATCTTCGAATCCAAACTGCGTCTCGACGACTTCATGCTTCCACCATGCGAGGTCAAGAGGTTGAAGGCGAAGCTTCAAATGACAAGATCGAGCGTGTAGAATTACATGAGATTCATGAACAAAGATTTTACTTGGCACCGCCATCAACGACTTCTAAGGTGGAATTGAAGGTTTTTTCAATCTTTGTTGGTTTAAGGGGTTTTGAATGAAATTGGGACTGCAATTAGGAATTAGGTGTTATAGTATATTTTTTACATTGTAATAGTATACTTTGTATTATTTGGCACTGGATTGATTTTTTTTTTCAGTGGTAATAACGTTTATTTTCAGCGATAGTAGATTTTGTTTTCAGTGGTAGTAGCTTTTGTTTTTGGCAGTAGTAAATTTTATTAGCGACGGTAATAGTTTTCGTTACCAGCGGTAATAGCTTTCGTTGTTAGTGATAATAGGTTTGTTTTGACAGTAGTAGCTTTTGTTTTTTATTCTAACGGTAATAACTTTGGTTTTCAACGATAGTAGATTTTGTTCTTAATGGTAATAGCTTTTATCTTCAACAGTATGTAGTAGGTTTTATTTTCAGTGGTTGTAGTTTTCATTACCAATGGCACTTGTGTTCGTTGTTGGTGATAATAGCTTTGTTTTGGCAGTTGTAGCTTTTGTTCTTTTGTTCTGACTGTAATAACTTTTATTTTCGGCATTAGTAGCTTTTGTTTTCTGAAATAGTAGCTTTTGTTGTCTGTTATAATAGCTTTGATTCTGTTTGGTAGCAGGTTTTATAACTGACAATCAATATTAGTTTTTGTTGCAAGTGGTAGTAACTTTTGTTGTCAGTGGTAGTAGTTTTTGTGTTCGTCGAAGGTTAGCCTGAAACTCATTAGAGTTGGTCAGAGACCCGCCGGAGGTCGGCCGAAGACTTCACCGGAAAGAAGATTGGTTTGTTGGATTTACAATAGTGGCAGTTTTGTAAATATAAGAGAAATGTTCTATTTTTTATTGGATGGTGGTCTGTAATTTAGTTGAACTTCAATACCTAATCTAAAACTCTATTTACGCTTAGGTGGACTTATATGGGTAAAAATATTTGGGTAGATCTGAGAGAAAATGTCTCAAAATGGGACTTCTATGTAATTGGTCCTAAATATAAATAGAGTTTTTAGCAGTGTAAGTACCCAACTCTTGTAGCACGGTCAAAGTGATAACCAAACTTATAAAACTATCAATGTGGTACTCAAACTTCATTTTTGGTACCAATGAAAGGTCTGATGAGGCCATTTTCCATCACGACGTCGTTTGTTTGATGACATATCTTGTATAGGACCCACCAAAAATATTTCTTGTCAGTAGATAAGCACATCAGTAATCCCCGAAAATAGTTCAGGTACTAGTGATGTGGTTATCTACTGATAAGAAATATTTATGACGGGTCACATACGAGACACGTCATCAAGTAAACGACGTTGTGACAGAAAATGACCCAGGCCTTTCGTTGGTATCAAAAATGAAGTTTGGGTACCACGTTGGTAGTTTTGTAAGTTTGGGTATCACTTTGACCGTGTCAGAAGAGTTTAGATACCGACGTTGAAATTTTCTTATATAAATATGACGTTTTATATTAAAAAAAGGTTACAAAAGACGGGAATATAATTACAACAGTTCGGAGGGACTGAAATGCAATTAAAATACGGACTTATCTTATTACCTCCGTCTCACTCTCGCTCTGGAATCTTCTACGATCGTTGAAAATTTGATTCAATGGAACCAGAAAAGCCATAAAGATCAGATCTTGCAATCTCATAGAAACTCCAATCCGATCAGTAAGTCAAGTCCAAATTTGTCAACCCGCCTTAAGAAATATGCATTTGCATTTTTCAAGTGTTCAATCTAATTTCAGCTGACTTTCAGTTTCTAGTTTCTATTCGAATTGAATTGAACTGAATTGAATTGGGTGTTTGCAGATTGGGTTATAAAGGTTGTGACTTTAGACAATGGAGGATGTCCAGGAGCAGCAAAGTCCCTCACTTGGTATTTTACATCCTTCATTTTCAGTTATCATATCTTTAGAGCTATTATTGTGTGATGTTGTACCTGAAAAGTCCATCATTTTCCATATTTTTAAGCGTTGATGCTTCATTATCTGAAGTTGAATTCCGATTCTAGTTATGGGAAGTTGTCCGAGTAGCAAGAAATCATACCACCAAGTTTAGTGTTATGTGAATAATAGAGTAATAGCACTTCTGAAACTAAAGAAAAATCTCCAGAGACTAGGTTGTTTTAGTAATAATCTTAGGTGTATTCTGTTTTCTAGTGTAAGAACAATCAAGAGATCAAAGGCTTATGTTTAGGGAAGGAATCTTAGTTGAATTGTAAGATATAAAAGACTAAAACTTTGGGGATGCCATTACCTTCCTTGATACTCTTCCTCTGGTAATGCTAGTTTTGAAAGCCTCAGATTAAAATGAGTCGTCAGACATTCAATTATCTAGTGTCGTACTGTTAGGAAGTGGGTTTTAGCTTCAAGTCATGGTTCTTGATTCAATAACCTTAAGTTAAGATGGTTTTCGAGTCGTGGGACTGCATACAAAAATAAGTTTTCTTTTTAGTTTTATGTTTATCTATATATGTCTTGTCAAACTGTTTTAGATATCATTCATATGATTGGAAACTTGATTATGGCATCTTATGTTTTCTGTGACTTGATTAGCTTCTGAAATTAATGTGAATTTTGAGAAGACACGAAATACTTGGACAACAATGACAGTTCCTTGTGCTCCCCATACTTCGATATGTGATTCCTCCATATTTTTACCTTCAATTGCATGCATTTTAATGTTAAAATAGTAGCTATATGTGAGATTTTCAGCTACACGATACCCGTCTTGTTAAGCTTAGAGAGAAAGGTGTTTGTGTTCCCCTCTGCTTATGAGTGAAGCAGATTACAGATACCATATTCTGTTCTCTTCAATTGTTCTATTGTCAGACATCTGAGCTTTAGAGACGTTGCAAGATATACTAATGTCTGTATCTTTTCTAGGTCAAGATGGTGAAAACGAAATAGTCATCGAAAATGCTGCATCTGTTCATGCGGAACCTCCTCAGGACGCTAACGGCCCCCTAAAAGTTGATTCTAAGGCAGAAATTCTTCATGACAAAGTAAAGAAGCAAATCATTAAAGAAGGCCATGGCCCGATACCATCCAAATATTCGACATGCTTCTGTAAGTGTCAGGTGTTTTGCTTAATTTAATCCTTTCAATGTGGTAACCTTTGAGTACTCATAGAAAAATTTGTCTTTCTGATAATTCTCAAGCTAGACCTCTTTCCTGTTGCATCTATTTGGGACATCAAATACTATTGCAAACACCGTATGTATCATATAGTTGATTTTGAAGAAAATGCAATCACCCACAAACTACATATACTATATCATTGGGAGGTTTACATATAGGGTAGATTAGCTAGGTATTTTACTTTCAGTTTTACTTTTTTGGTGGAAGTAATTAGCTAATTTATTAATATCTGATGACTTGATACATGTGATAGTGAACTACAGGGCATGGACTGAGAGCACACAGCATAAATTTGAAGACACATGGGATGAACAACGACCACTCGAAATGATTTTAGGAAAAGGTATTTGTCTTTTCAAGTAATCTGTTGCTAGTATTTTTTTATTATTATTCTAAATATATGAAAATGAGTCAAATGACTGTTGATGAGTTGCTTGTTCAACCTGCATTGAGTTTTGGAATTTGTATGTTGCATTAATACACCTGATTATGATTATCATGTAATTACAGAACTACCCCAGTATCTATATGGAGTCATAGACAAGTTGCCAAAATATAAAAGGAAAAAAATGTTCAAACAATATCCGACCTTTTGGAGAAGCACAACTTTGGTATCTAACCTTTCAAAAATTTCAAAACAGTATCTCACGTTTGCACCTCCACCTAAAAACAGTGTCTGCCGTTAATATCTGTTACAGACACAAAATTACAGAGGGTATTTTTGACTAATCATCTATAACCTTGAACACCCATCTCTTTTTTATTCTCCTTAACCTATTGATTTTCCCATTTTCACAAACCGCCTCAAACTCTTTCTTGTCTCTCTCGACAACGATATCCTCTCTTCCTCTCTTTTTGCTCATCTAAATCACTAGATTTGATGCTCTTATTCTGTAGAGAATAGGCATAAGAGTGGATTGAAGATTCGATAGCATGACTGAAATGTAGAGATATTTTTGAGTGGTAGAGCATCCTGAAAATCAATCTCGGATTAGAAAATTTGTGATTTTGAACCAGATGTCGTCAGATTATAGCCCAGGTACCAGTCTTGATTAAGCAAATTACGAGTTTGGGTGATTAAAAGTTGTGAAATTCATCAGACCCAAATCAATTTGGGAGCTAGAAAGAATCAATGTGGAAAGTTGAGAAGGGAAAGAATGAAAGAGATTGAAATGGGGCAATGTAATTAACTGTTTTGTTTGATTGTTGTGGCGGCTATATGGGTGGGTATGTGATGTGTGTTCCTCTCCAGTGATGATACCTTTCTGGGTTTACATAGAGCGAGGTATTGAAACATCATAGGGTCGACTTTAGCCGTTTTGGTTTGAGTTTGACAATGGCTTGTAATCATCATTTGATGTTCAATTAGACAATAATATAATATATTCTTAATTATATAAATGTTAATATATTATTATTTTATACATATAAATAATATTATAAAGGGCAAATTGGTCATTTTAGGGTGAATAGATGCTCTCCGTCAGTTTTGGGATGGATCTAACTGTGCTAGACACTAATCTTATGTCGAACTCAAAACGTTAGACACCATTTTGAAGTTTTAAAAGGTGGGATATCAAAGTTGTGCTTCTCAAAAAGGTCGGATACTGTTTGGACATTTTTTCCAATATAAAATGAACTTATAGTCTGTAATGTTTTTGTTACTGCAATACAGAGAAAAAAGAAATGACTGGCTTGGCTATTGGTGTATCCAGCATGAAGGCTGGAGAACGTGCACTCTTACATGTAGGCTGGGAATTAGGATACGGAAAGGAAGGAAACTTTTCTTTCCCAAACGTTCCACCATCAGCAGATATATTGTATGAAGTTGAGCTTATTGGATTTGATGAGACCAAAGAAGTAAGTTGCTTTCAGTTGTCCGCCCAATTAATTATCAATAGAATGTTCGATTTCCTTTTAAGGAATTGACTCGAGTAATGTGCTAAATGTATATCTGCGGATCTTTCTTTCATAGGGGAAGGCTCGTGGTGATATGACTGTGGAGGAGAGGATTGGAGCAGCAGATAGAAGAAAGATGGACGGAAATGCTTTATTTAAGGAGGAAAAACTGGAGGAGGCTATGCAACAGTATGAAATGGTTACGAACTTGTGATTCTTAGATATTACAATTATGGTTCTGGATTTAATGGGACAACAATCTGATGGGTGTTTTCTGCTTCTTCTGTCAGGCAATAGCATATATGGGCGATGACTTCATGTTCCAATTGTTTGGGAAGTACAGGGACATGGCTTTGGCTGTTAAAAATCCATGCCACCTTAACATGGCAGCATCCCTGATAAAGCTCAAGCGATATGAAGAAGCCATTGGACAATGCACTGTTGTAAGTATATGCAATCACATGAAAAAGTATATTTAACTTATTACCAGCAATTGTATTATTCATCCGTTAGATACTACGAAGGTGAATTATAGCAAGCTTATTTGGGGACTGATATCAGAAATTTGAGTCATAATATTCTTCATATAGCGCTTGAGAAATGGGTGGCCTTTAGTGTGGCTATGATCCAATGCAATGACTTTGAAGTCTTACTGGCAGGGTTGTGATCAATAATCAGTCGGGAAGTCCATACTTAATTTGAACCGTTGTTCATATAATAAAGTACTGCACTATGATCTTTGTAGTATACTAGTATGTGCCTATGACTCTCCAACCCAGCCTCTTTTGTTCTTGTCATGGGATATGCTTTATTGACAACCAGATGATGCTTTCAAAGAGACCCAATATAGAGTATTGTGAAACTTATGTGCTAACTATGTTTGGATAATTGCAGGTATTGGCAGAAGATGAAAACAATGTCAAGGCCCTATTTAGACGAGCAAAAGCCAGAGCAGAGCTTGGGCAGACAGATGCTGCGCGTGAAGATTTTCTAAAGGCACGTAAATTTGCTCCTCAAGACAAAGCTATTGCAAGAGAGTTACGCCTGCTTGCTGAACATGACAAGGCTGTTTATCAGAAACAGAAGGAGATCTACAAGGGAATTTTCGGACCAACTCCGGAACCTAAACCCAAGCAAACGAACTGGTTGATCATTATTTGGCAATGGGTGTTGTCATTATTCTACAGCCTCTTCAGGCGTGAGAAGCGAAAAGCTGAGTAGTCAAAACACTCGATTCTGTTTTCAGTTTTTTTCTTTTTACCAAGGAGACTTTTGAAGTGTAATGTATCTTTGGAGATTCGTGTACTGGTGTTTTGAATAAACATTGAAGACTTGCGTCATGATCCTAAAGGTTCACTGATTTTCAAATTGTGAGGGGACGATTCTATGCCTTAGTAAAATCTTATATGGCAACAATTTTCATGCTATAAGAAACATTGAACGGATTACTTTTCAGCAGGACTTTGCTCGCATCAGTTAAAGGAACTAGAAATCAACCAAGGGTTGGCACATGAAGAAAAACCGTAGTTACCTTGTGAAAGTCACTGTAATACAAGTAGGAAAGCCATTTTCAGAATTACAGTCGGTTTCTATTTACTATTTTTTGGTTATTTCTTTTGTTGACAGCAAATACCATAAGACCAGAATGACATTTCGATCAGGCCCGAGCTTGCACTATGAGAGAGTTGAAGTTGAGATGGATACATGATGTTTGTTCAAGCTTTTTGAATCAATACACAGATTGCTCCACTAAGGGTTTTCTGCTTGAAGATATAAGCGAATTTCTGAGGGCTATTTCTCATTACAAGGTCAATTATGCTCAACGTATAGCCAATAAAATGGCGCAGCAGTTGGCAAGTCAAGTTTTATGATTGCTCTCTTATTATTTTTTATTATAAAGAATGGCATTTTAAACCGAGTGTAGTCGCTCAATTTTCAATGCTCTATGATTGCACTATGTACATTGTGTTATGAATTGTTAAGATTGCACTGTGCACACTAGAATTTCCGAAGACCAAATTTGCGGTCCAGAGTCTCTCCATCTCACGCGTCGTGTACTTTCGTATAGTCTAGTACATCTCTCAGTTCCTTTTCAGTCCAACATAAACTATCATACAGCAGGGAAAGGTCAAGTCTGAACCTCATCTGGTGATCCGGTCTATGGTTTTAAATCCTCCATTTCCAATGTCCCGGCAGACCAACCTATGCCTCCAACCCACGTAGTTGCACCAAGACTAGTCGCCATCCACATTATTCTAAACAAGATTCTTGCTTGCAGGACAACAATAATTCTCTGATTGATAGATCAACTAAGCTCAACTACAACCTAAAGGGAAAACAAAAGAAGTTTTAAGGTAAATGATTTGGTTGCATTAAGTTTTAAAAGCTAGCACCATGCTATTGCTTAAACACGTTACAATCAGGTACCATCCCAGGATATATCAAAACTTTTGATCCACGATTTATCCCCAGATTCATAAAATGGGAGGGGAGAACTAACTTAAAACACATAACGAGAGATGACGCTCTCTGTACAGGTCCTGGTTAGCATTTCAAATACAGATACAATAAATACGACTACAAATAAAACAGAAGCTACCTTGAAAATAAGCCTAAAAAGGGCTGCCGTGATGCTAATAGTACAACATACAATTATCAGCCAACACCAGGTCAGAATTACCTGCTGCGTTGACAAATTCTAAAGCAAATCTTGTTCATCTTGCAAATCACAAGGAAAGGTTTCGCTTTGTTGCTTCCATTTTTAATAGAAGATCTTTGATATCCGCTTCCATCCTCATCTTCATATTGGAATATTCTCGATGAGCTCGATCCAGAGACTGCAGTTCCTCAAGTTTCTGTTTCCGCATTTCCTCAGCCTCAACGAAATGGAGTTTTGTTATTCTACTCCTAAATTCTTCTTCAATTTTCTCATTCTTTGCCAGTGCTATGCGTTTCAGCCCTTCAGCTTCTTTTCTTGCTTCGTCGGCACGTGTTTGGAACATTTTTGCCTCGGCCTGCTTGATCCTCACAACACTCTCTAACTCATCGAAAACAGGTTCTTTTTGAGAGCTCATGTGCATCTCAGACTCCATCATGCGCTTATCAAGTTGGTCATAGTTGAAGCTAGGAAGAATGCTAGGAGCAGAGTCCAACTGAGGGGCCTTCTCTGTATACACAGACTTCAGCCATGCTGGTTCCTGGCTTGGGCCAGCAATACCACTGTTTCCTTTACCTTGATCCTTGCCAGATAAAATGGGTGTTTTGCCCAATTTGGAACTGTCAGCATCTGCAGCTAAAGGAAAGAAACTTTAATGTCAGCCCTTACGGTTAAAGACCTTCAGCCATCAGAACTAGATCACACAGAACGCTCAGATTTCAAATTCAAGAAAGATACAAATCAGAAGCTTGCAAGCTAATGTCATTTGATGAAATTATGTTCCAAGTGTGTGACCGTTACCGTATATCTGAATCTCGTATAAAAGCAGTTCAGATTTACTTACGCAGATGTTTCTTCTATATACGGTGTCACCGATCTCAATCTCATATAAGCATTCAAAAGCAGTTCAGATTTACTTAAGCAGATGTTTCTTCTAACTGAAATCCTACCGATCTACCACTACAGAAGCCTGAATCCTAGAATGCTAAAAATATAAAGCATCAAAGAAATGGAAAACAATGTTACGGTTTATATGTCCAAAGCAATTATATTTGAACTCTGGTATTAGTATAACTGTCATATAAAGCAGAAAAAACTCCCTAAAAGCTTGCTCCCCCCCAACATGTACATGTAAACAAAAGGCTTAGCTGCTTCTTTATCATCTAATATTACAGCAGAAGACAATTTGACAACTTTCATGAGTATTCACTAAGAATTGCATTACTACATCCATATCTTATCAATGATGCATTTAGCAGATTTCAAATAGGCAACGTCGGTTTGCGAACATATGGTGCCAAGGATTTGGCCTTTTCTATAATACCTCAATTCCTCAGCATAGATAATTTTGGCAAGAGCAGCATAAAATCATTCCTAACAATATTACTACTGAAAAGAAGTAAGATACCACACATTATGAACTCAGAACCATTAGGGCAGCAGAACACTAAATTATTTTTTGTGCATATAAATCAAACAACTTACCCAAGAGGAAAGCCATTATGTAACTGTAAACCTCCGGAAGGACAGACTTATTTGCCAATCTGACAAGTGATTGATCAGCAATTTCGTACAGCTGTCTCCCTCGCATGTCCTTGCTGACAACAAAAATTCTCTTAACATATTCAAGTTCCCTGGCAAGATTTTCAGTCGTCCAATCCTTGGCAAAATTCTGAAAAACCTCCTTCACAAAGCCAAACATTTCAGAAGGATGATCACAAGCAACACAATGAAATTGCATCTCAGTCGTCCCTTGAGATCCAGTCGCACTGCGTCCGTTTCTAATATAAGATTCCCGCAATGCACAATCAGCATGGCACCAATGAAGACAAACATCGCACCCAATCCAACTACATGTATTTGAGGCCATATCAAACTTTGAGCACACAAGACACATGCAACTGCTGCAAAAACCAGTCTTTTGAGAACAGACCTTGCAATCACATTCATCCACAGGCACAGGACTCCGGCAAGAAGGATTTCTGCATTTCAAGTACAGAAAAATCTCAGCCAAATCAGAAGATGACGCACTGCTCTCTTGCTGAAGAAAATCTGGTAGACCAGTCTTGAGAGCAACCAAGATTTCCAATTGTGCCCGGTGGGCTTTTAGTAGCGTCTCCAAGGTTATGTCAGACCTGTTCTGCAGTGCCTTCTGAAATGCAGATAGTTGCAAGCGCTTATCCACATTTAACATAATCTCGCGAATACTTTCCTTCATACATGCTGCGGAATGTCCAGTCATTTCATGAAACTTCTTTGCCATTACATGTACTGGATCAGATACTATCCTGGCAATGATTGTCTCAAGAAAATCAGGCCCACCGATGGGCAACTGCTCTTTTTCCTTCTGGCTGCTAGTCCTATATAAACTACCACTACTTTTCTCTCTCATTAACTGTCTTCTGTCAAAACTATAATTTGATCCCATCTCATGAGATCCAACACTATGCGAAGGTGACCTAACATCCTCATGGTGCTTTGGTTGCCCTCCTGACAACTGCTTATGGAAGCTTAGCTGCCTTTCAAATCCATTAGCCCCTTTAGAGCTTCCTTCCGGATGTTTAAGATGTTGCCCTTGCACGGATTGACCATTTGTAACACCAGACTGTGGATGAGAACCATTGCCGGTGATCAAGGCTTTCTGATAAAATGGAACCTCCTTTGTTTTAGCCTCATTCTGAGCTAGTGCCTGCCAATCAATTCCCTGGAAAAGGGGTCGACTTTTAACCGATTGCTCAAAGTCCATCGAATTCTGGGTTGTTAGAGAACAGCTAGGATTGTGATAAAACGATTGAGAACCTGAAAAAGATACTGACTGAGTAAATCCATCCGAGTTGGTACAGAAAGTGTTAGTTAAAGACTGAACACTCATTGCTTGATCTGGAGAACCAGGAGTGGCACCAATAGGTAACAAAACATTAGGCAAGCTCAGTGAAAGGTCAAGTGGCTCAAGAACCAACTTCTCATCCTTCACATTAACACCAGAATCAGCTCTCTCCAGCCTCCTAACAGGGGAGGATGTAAACAACTCGAAACCCCTAGTGCTCGGTCCTTCCATATCATTGTCCATGCAAGTCAGTAGTTGTCTGGATTCTCTCTCAGCCCATCCACTATTTTCTGCTGAATCTTCCACATGAGCCACGCTTTTCCCTTTGTCCTTGTAATTCCGAGTCAAATTCACACTCAGATTCAGTGTCTCAACTCCGGTGTTCTCCTCTGTCACTTCCCTATCAGACTCAGTCATTTCATCATCCTCGGCCTTCACTTGAAGGTCTATCTCCATGTCTTGATTTGTCTCTTCTTCCAATTCCAATGACCTCTCAGAAACCACTTCCTTGCTCACTTCCTCCTTGCCTTCATTTCTGGTCCCTTCAACCCAAGGCACCTCATCGTCTTTCTTTTCCTCTTTATTCACACCGTTCTCCTCCATAACCTTAGTCTCTGTTTCGCCGGCAACCGGAACTCGGCCTTCTTCCATTTCCGCTACCAATTTAGGTTCTTCACCTCCATCCTTGGCTTCAGGCTCAAGCTCTCCTTCCTCCATTTCACTGTTAGTCCTACTTCCACTCTCACCTTGAACCTCCTCCACCACAGCCTGTGCCTCCGGCTCAGGAACAGTCTCCCTCTTAGGTTCCGGCTCACTCTTCTTGACCTCAACACTCTTGGATTGCTCACTCCCAACAGAGTCCTTGGACCAAGTCGGCGACTTCGACTTGGAGTTCGACGATTTGCCGTCCTTAAATCGCCGCGGCGGAGACGACCTAACCCTCGACTGCTCGCTTCCGCCGGAATCCTTCGACCACGACGGCGACCGGAGCTTCCCTCTCTCCTCCAACCTACCACTACTCCTCCCTTCCTCAAACTCCTTCCCAAAACGCCGCCACGACAACACGCTCCCTTCCCGCCGCGACCGGTCCCTCTCCGATCGGAACCCCTTCGGAAACTCCGACCCCCTCCTGGACCCTCCGCTAAAGCTCTCCGACCTGTGCATCGAACTCCGATCGTAACCTCCGGCGTACCTATCAATCCCCTTCCTCTCATGCTCCGGCGGCCTCTTCCTCACCGTCCTCGACCCGCCGCCGGCCGCCGTCTCGCGATCATCGTCTCCCTTAGACCCCGCGGAGGAGGAAGAAGAGAGCAAGCCCTTGCGGGGAGTGTCGGGTTTGTTGTTGTAGTAGAAGCTCCGGTGGGAAGAAGACGAGGTCCGGTTAGGGTACGGGTTCGGACTCGGATTCGGATTCGGATCCTTACCATAAGAATCGAGATCCTCGCTGGATCTCAGCCTCTTCATTTTTAAATCAAGCAGCTACAAGTCGGTTGTGTTGAAATTACGGCGAGCGCCACGTCAGGTGGGGAAGCGGGTGGTGGTGGTGGTTGTGGAGTCAAAGAGCGGCGGGGGAGGGGGAGAGGGGCATAATTGGAAATAGGGGGGAAATGAAGAGAAGAAAGGAAGGAAGAATCGAAGGAAGGATGGTGGTGTTCAAACTTTGGTAGGAGAATGAGAGTCAACGCAGTTTTAACTACTGAGAAGAGAGAGAGCTGAATACGCAAAGTGCGTGGAATTGCATTGGACACACCAAAGTAGTTAGGCGCGTGTTACTACGCGCAACTTTTAGTCTCTTTTTTTTCTCGAAAAAAACTTGGGTCCGGTTTAGTCTCTTTTTTTCTCGAAAAATACTTGGTCCGATCGTGGAATTGCATTGGACACAGCAAAGTAGGAAGGCGCGTGTTACTACGCGCAACTTTTAGTCTCTTTTTTTCTCGAAAAAAACTTGGGTCCGGTTTAGTCTCTTTTTTTCTCGAAAAAAAACTGGATATCGGACCAAGTGTTTCGTTTGATCTTCTCAAAATGTATTTTTAACAATATCAATCGTAATCTTAACCGTTCAATAGTTGAATTAACCAATGAATATCATCTATACAAAAAATCAATGTAAAAAATATTGTTTACTCATCCGAATGTATCGAAGTCATTGTAAAGATCTCTTTCTATAAATTGGATTTTGACGTTGAGGTGTCCCCTAACAATAGTCACAATTCAGACTAACATAAGACGGAGTGAGTATCACTGATCAATGGACCAGTAGTGTCAGACGTGTATAGATGATCTTCATTGGTTAATTCAACTATTCAACTATTGAGGACCAAGACACACATATATATCAAATATCCTATAACACTCCCCCTTGTGTCGCGTGTCTTCATGTCGGTATGGTGCTTACAGTGTTGCCTCATCAAAACCTTGTCAAGTAACAAAAACCCTGTGGGAAAACTAAACTTTGGTCGAAGGGAAAAGAGTACAAACCACCAACTACTTCATTGAGAACTCGTCATGTGATGCTTCCCTTGATGTGTACTTCAATCGGATTTTCCTGATGAATGATGCATTCCAACATGCTTCTCAAGAGTAGATGTGAGTCAAGACTTGAACAAGTTTGCCATGATCAACTACAAATGGGGACCAATGGTCTTAGTGGTGCATGCAATGTTACCTCGTTAAAAACTTTGTCAAGCAAAAACCCAGTGGGACAAAAAGCTGTGACTAAGAGAAAAAGAGTGCAACATGGTTGACAAAAACAACCACACCCTTCACATTTGATCATGACATGTATATGATAGACTTTCTTTCAAATCTACATCTCTCTCTGATCTTAAGACCAATCATATGGCGCTTCCAGATCTCTAGTGACCACAGAGCTATTTTGACAACCTAGCATTTGTATGCTCTTTTAACATGTCTCAAATGTGGCATTACTCAGTGCTAGCAGCTATGTGCACGGTGCCTCGCTAGCTAGCGTGCACTGCGCTCAACAACTGTGCATAGCGCACGGTAGCTGGGTGCACAGCGCTCGGCAGCTGGTGCACAGTGCTCGGCAGCAGGTGCACAGCGCTCAGCAGCAGGTGCACAGCACTCAGCAGCTAGTTGCACGTATAGTGTCTGGCAGTAGTGCACGCGTGCACATACAGTGCACATACAGCGCTCAGACAGCGCGCACAGGCAGCGCTCAGGCAGCGTGTCATATGTCCGGCAACTCGGTCACTAAACCAACCGGTGCCTAGATCATAATTTCTCTTCCGATGCATCTCGATTCATGCATGGCTAGCGATGGCATAGGCAACAACCTTTCTCTCATGTCATAGGGATTGAATATGCCAGATACTCTTAGAGTATTCAAGTGATGTCCTTTGCCATATCATTGGCATTGCGTGGGCGCAAAACTACTTAGCTTTATAACGAATGGAGGTGAGGTCAAGTTTTTCTTTTAATTAAACGGATCACTCTCTCTCTTGAGGTTGCATCCTGCCATGGAAAAAGGAGCTGAAGTCTCCTAGCGCGATTATTCAGTGAGGAGATGAATATTAAGATTTGACGATTGCCAAGATTTTGTTGAGGTTCGTCATTAGTGTGGTTTCAGAAAAAAAAACAACTGACGTATGAAGAGGAAAGACTCAAGGGAATTGAGTGTTATTATTTTGTGGTCTGGATCTAGTGACGAGTCCCGAGTGTGACATAATTAAGATATTAAGTGATAGTTTGATTGGTCACTTGATGTTTATGGGACAACCACTGAAACTAATGGCTTGGGTCACCTTTGGTGCTGACATTGTTGTCGTCAGCTACGACCAGATTCTCTTCGCTCCAGCCACCCATGATTGGGGTACTAGAAAGGTTTGATTTGTTAGTGAGTCCAATCGTGATTTGAATTGTTGGTGACAATGGTCATTGGGCCGTTTATCGTGAAGGTAGAAATTAAATCGTGTCACCAGATATTGGGCCTCATGTCAACCATAAGGTGAGCTATCCACTTGAGGTCAAAGTATTTTATTAGTACACCTGTGGAGGGGTCTCCAGGTTGGCTGTGTTAGAGTTTGATTTACAGATCGAGCGAGTGTTACCAGTTGTAGCTAAAGGTAATTGGTTTCGGAATTTAAAGGAACATGTTGGAAGTGGCAACAGGCCACCGGGTCATGGACCAAGGGTGCTCGGGGTACCGGAGATAGTGATGCGAGCCTTGATTGACTTTGTATTATTATGGTGTAGGAACCCGTCGTTGTGCAAACGACACTGTTTTCGACGGTTGAAGATGTACATGGGTATACCCCACCGGAGCACGTGTACCCTCCTTGTTGGGAAGTGGTAAGTTGAAATATGGGTAGCACATGCTGGTAAAACATAATTATTGTGTGCAGCTGTGTGTGGTCAAATGACACCAGGTAAGTGACTAAGGCTGGTGATGACATCATTTTAAGAATGTGTCATAAGAGTTCCATTTATTGAGAACGGAGATTAAGGACGCTCGGGTAGAAGTTTTTGTGCAAACGTCGATGAGATGGTCTAACCGTTTAAGGATATGTCGGAAGTGGGTTATGGTTAGTCGCTCCGACTTTTATGAGGGCTAGCGAGATTATTGTATGTTATTAGTAAGTGGTTGATTGCTTGCTGGGTTAACTGCACGGAAGTGACGAAGTGACAGCAGTGAGGTAAGGTTTACTGAATCATTGAGTAGGAAAGAATGTTTGTAGATGGTCAAGCTTTAACCTGCAACCAAAGTCGTCCGTTATGACACTTGGTTTCCTCGAGGGCGATTAACTGAGCTTGATGGCATGAGAATTTGTGCACTCACTGGCTGTGGTCTAATCAATTATTGTAACCGAATGTGTACTTAGTCGTGTTTGGGGTTCATAAGTTACACTCACTGCAGTGACAGGAAATATTCTCAATCTTGATATGGGGAATAAGGATTAAGATCTGGGAGATCAATTATTGAGGTTAATTTAAGGAAATCCTAAGAGGATTAAAGTTTTGTTGGCGTTGCTATGGTCATTGGTCATTTGAGTAGTGACCCTACTTGTTAGGAATTTTTGACCTAGCGGCAGTTCTTGGCGCCACGAGTGTAGAGTGGTAGCAAGAAAGGTCATTGGAGGTGACTCTCGAAATTGTCAACATTTCGGTGAGTATGAAATGCAGTGGAACTAGGAAAAGTTTCCCTTGATGACTCAAAGAGTGTTACGAGCCTAAGTTTGGTAGTAATTGTTACTGAGATTGGTAAGTTATGTCGTTAAGTTGTGCAACACTCCATCGAAAACCGTGGAGTGATTAAGCCACGTTCAGATTAAGTTATGATCTGAGAGGATGTTAACGTGTGGCAGTGGATCTTGTAATTTAGGATCTGGAGTGGTAAGCGATTGAGAATTTTGAATCTTACCGAATAGAGGTTGCGGTGGATGGTAAACTGGCAGAGCATGGGGGACAGTTTTGTGAGAGACTGTCTAGTAGTACGAGTTGACTCTGTGGTGTGTACTCGCCCAGTGTGGTGATGGCATTCGATGAATTGTGCCTTAATAACTGGATGCTCGGTGATCAATGTGGATAAGTTCGGTGCGGAATTAATTTCCTATGCTCGGATCCGGGGTTACTCTGGGTGTGCACCAGTGGCACTAAATTCTATGAAGATGTTCGATCTGGTTAAATGTCCAAAGTTGTCGGTTATTACCAGACAATGTGGTAATGGAGGCATCTGGGAATGGAATAACCTTGTTGAGCGGGTAAGGCTCTGAGATTCTTTTTAATGGTAAGTCTATTCCAGTTTGTGATGCAGATAAAGTTTGTTAGACGCACAGTTATTGTTGAAGTGCAAGTTCTGCACTATGCGTCATTTCAGGTTAAAGTAAGAGATGGGGAGGTCAGGGGTACCTCACCTATGAGTAGTACGGTGAGGTATTACCGTGGTAAAGTACGCTGTAGTTCCACGAGGTGATAATTGAGCTAGCGATTTTATGTTTGGCTTGTGAGTAAAAAGGTCCGGATTTGTGTTGTCAGAATAGTTACGTGAGCAGTGTGTAGCCTGACAATTTGTCTTCATGCGAGGAGTAAGTATTGTGGGATCTCGACGTCTGGAGACTTGTATCTCCCTGACTTAAGGCTATGGTGTTGGGCTTTACGCTAAAAAGTCATGGAAATTCATGTCTTGTGTGTGCAAGTGGTTTGAATAAGGATAGAGTAAGGGAAGACAATTACTTTACAACAGGACAACTTGACAGAATGGTTTTTAGAAAGCGTAAACCAGATCAGGGAGCCTGGTTCAAATGAGGTGATGGTTCGTGTAACACAAGTCGTCATGGTTTTCTGATGGATTTGTTGTCATGGGTTTTGGACCCCACGTTGTATATTGATATCGGAAGATTTAAATCCATTAGTGACATCGGACCCTACTCCTCAGGCATGGTAATCGGTTCCTGCATAGGGAATGTGTGAGCTAATGTTTAAAGTTCAACAAAAGAATACAAGTACTCTTAAAGGAATTTTACTCGCGGCAAGCGAGGGGTTATTGAATCAGGATGTTAATAGAGGTATTGTGACGATGTCACCTGCGGTTGGTAGGTTAATGGTTGGTGTTGTTTGATTAAATGAGAAGGGGTATGTGGTTGGTTACTGGTCGAAGTTGTTGTGTTGTGCAGTTGGATTTTTTTAAGGATATGGTTATAATCTGGTTTAGGCCACAGAGAATTGTTGCCAAATGATGTTTTCAGCGTGTGACAGAATTTATCATCTTTTGGTGAAAAACAATAGTGATTTTCGCGAGGATTACAGATGGTGGATCAGCATAGGCAGTGTCGTATTCCACCTCATAAATGAGATGGAGTACAGTAAGAATTCGGTGATTCAGTTGATCAATGATTCAAGAGAAAATCATTGTGATCCACGGTAAGACTTCAGACGGTTTAGTTTTGACCCGAGAAAAGTGGTCGGGTGTCAGAAAAAAAAAAAAAAAAAAAAAAAAAAGAAAGTATTGGAGGTTATCATCCACGTAGGAAGGGCTGCTACGTTGGCTAGATGTGACATGTGACAAGGTTACATGAGTTTGAGGATTATGTTGGGTATCCTTGGAGTTTAATGGATGCCTAGTGTCACGTATGTTCATGTTACGTAAATAAGCTTATTTCCTTACACCTTATCTGTTTAGATTTCTGGTTAGTACTGGAAATTGGCTTATAAGGAGGATCAGTAAGGATGTTGATCGTAAAGGGCAGGTGTTTAGGGTTTTGACAATGCTTTTCGTGAGGCGTCTCAGAAGAGTTCTCAGAAAGGAGTTGATATTGGATAACAATATTATTATTTTAAGTGGTACTATCCCCCACTATGTTGGACTTCGAGTATAGAAATTTCGAGGACGAAATTTTTATAAGGTGGGGAGAATTGTCACATCCCGATCCTAGGATTATATTACGGTTGGTTACTTTGGTCTTTTACCATTTAAAGTGACTGTTTAACCGTACAATGATCGTAAAATTGACTTTTTGTTAAGTCAAGAATTTGGGAAAACTTCCTTCTTGAAAGTTGTAGAGGGCGTCGTTACGAGTTCGTGGACACGTAGCACCCTCAAATCGGAGTTCGTATGAGAAAGTTATGAACAAAAGTATAAAGTTACTATGCGGTAAAACGGCTATATATAGGAGTTACCGGGGTGAAAAATCAGATTTTTCACCCGGCTTCTCTCTCCTCTTCCCCGACGGAAAAGCTTCCGGAGCTTCCGGCCGCCACAGCGCCGCCGTCCGGCCACCTCAGGCCACCACACCGGTCCCAAAAGTTCGGCCTCCGAGTCTACTTCATTCCTAGGTAAGCTTTTCGACCTAACTCGCCGTAAATCGGGAGAAATTCCGATTTGTTCTTCATGTGTACAGTAGAATTTCGGGATCGAATTTCTCCCTCCCTAGGTCACCATTTGATGAGTTCTTTATATGTTTAGGATGGGTTTTAGGTGTACTACAATCCCCTAGAATTTGGTAGCTTGATTCGAAGTGTGTAGGAAGAATTGAGGATTTGAAGTTTTGAAGTGTAAATTTTCGGGGTCTACTGTTCATCGAGTTTTTGACCTAGTTAGAGGCCGAATTGGCCTTCGAGTTGAACTAGAAAGTTGTCCCAAATGATGAGACGAAGCTACTGGTAAAATTTGGTGGCGATCCGAGGTCGTCGGAATTTTAGCCGGAATTTCTGCCGTCGGCGGCGGAGCTGGCGGCGGTGCCGCCACTTTTTGGGCAGTTTTTCATGACCATTAATTAGTACTTATTGTGAGGAGTCTATGGTTAAAATTTGGTAATTTTTGGAGGAGTTTTGGTTAGGTTTTGGAATTGTTCTAGTTTAGTATTATTGGCGGATAATTAAATATTATTCCGACCATCGATTATTGCCGGTTAAGGTTTAAGGATTATTTTAAGGACTCCTAAGGTATTGGTGAAGTGGTTGAATGGGTGTCCATAGTAATTCCACGAATTATTATCGGTGAACCTAATGTCAATTGAATTATTAGAGAAAGTCGGTGTTATGGTTGGGTAATCAGAAACGAATGTATTTGTTGAAAAGCTATTAAAAGGAAAGGAACTTGGTCAACACGTGGTCAAATAGGATTTCCTGGTCAAACTAGGAAAAGACCAAGTCAACTATAGAAAGACTAATTGATTGGTTTGTTTGTACAGTCTCTGATTGAACGTGAGACGGGCTCGACTACGCGGGTAGTTCGAGAGTTTCGCTCGAGGAGCTTTCCGAGCGGGAAGGTCGCAATAGTACTGTGAGTGGACATATTATTTTTAAATGAATGCATGCCTTAATTATTGATTTTATTGCAGGGTTTTTATGATGGTTTCGAGAATTATATTTTCCTCGGGTTCATGAATGTTTTATGTGGATTTATGCATATAAGACGAGGAATGGTTTTACTTATTGTTTTGGTAAGAGTAATTGAGTAAAGTATTGTTATGAATTTTTGTTATAAGGGTTGTCAATGAATATGCTAGCTAGAGTAGCGTGAGGGCGCTACTAGAGCTCTTAGCTCTGACCCTAGCCTGAGAGGTCAGGCAAACTACGTAGTGCACTATGAGGGTTGTCCACTATCATTTTACCTAGAGCTCTTAGCTCCGACCCTGGTCTGAGAGGACAGACACGCCTGAGATGTCAGGTGGATATTATAAGGGTTGTCCATCACCATTTTACCTAGAGCTCTTAGCTCCGACCCTGGTCTGAGAGGACAGACACGCCTGAGATGTCAGGTGGATATTATAAGGGTTGTCCATCACCATTTTACCTAGCTAGCATAGCGTGAGGGCGCAACTAGAGCTCTTAGCTCCGACCCTAGTCTGAGAGGTCAGACTTATTGTGTTTGTGAATATTTCTCTTCCCATAATCCTTATTGGCTTATCTTATCAGGCATTTGTGGATATTTAGTAATTGTGGGCATGCATAAATGAAATTTAAATCATTAAATTTTTGGGAGAGCATTAAAGGAAATAGAGTTTTTATATTGATTTTTCGTCCACTCACTCTAACAGTTTTTTTAATGTTTCTCCCCTGGGCCTTTCGTTTTTAAATGCCCAGTGATGCAGGGTTCTTGAGAGGAGGTCGAGCGCGTACAAGAATCAAGGCATAGTCGATCATTCCGTTGCAGCTTGAAATTCTTTGGGGTAATCATCTTGTAGACTGCTCTGACTAACCCGGTTTAGCTAGTTTTGTAGGAAGGGTTGGCCATTTCAAAGGGGTTTCGGTAAGAAGTTCCCTTGAGTTGGTCCCCGCAGGATTTACTCCGGGTTAAAGGGGTTTAACCCGGGGTGGGTCCTGACACCACTTGATTGCGCTTATGAAGTCTATTTAATATCTTCATGCATATCTCTGATCTTAAAGAGACGTCACTATGATCATATTCATAGAGCTACATGTCCAGTTATTGGGGAACTACCAAACTGACATGGTAGTGGAGTGCAATAACATCCATTACGAGAGTACATCTCATCGTAGTCGATCCCAGTACGTGTTTATGAGAAACCTTGTGCCATAAGGGAGTCTGAGACTCTTGTTCTCACTAAGCTAACTCACAAAGGTTTACTTGATAGGGTTTACACTTGCGGTATCGGCAACACCTGCCCAAGGATCTATCCCTTTGTCTGGGGGTCGCATTTTCCCATTTTTGGTCAATACACTTTGTCGCTTTATCAACAAAATGTGGTTCGATAAACTCATCATCCCACGTCCTCATGTACACTAGTGTAGTCACTATAGAGATCTCTTTCTATGAATTAGATTTTGACATTCAGGCGTCCCCCAACGATAGTCACAATTCAGACTAACATGAGACGGAGTGAGTATCACTGATCAATGGACCAGTAGTGCCAAACTTGCTTTCTCTCTCAGTACGAGTGTATATCGAACCCAAGGGCCTCAACCTAACCTTCAGGGAGCCACAAGGCCTAGGACACCATGTTGCCACATTATGGCGCCCTGTACCACAACACTTGCAAGCTGAAACGTTGTGACTCTAATACAATCGCTGACACTATGGCAAACAGCGTTCCAATACTCGGAATTAGCCCCAACGTTTGGCATGGGGGTAGCGTCATGACCATCTCAATACGATCGCGCTATGGAATCAAGACTTCAAATTTGGTCAAGCCATGTCCTCTTGGTAGGACATCATTCCTTACAGACATATGCAGCATTGATCTCGTCACTATAGTTCTATGGGGATCATGTTGAGACTTAGTGGTAACCAACCACGACATTCTCGTCGTTCCCACTTGAACCCTGGTGTTCGTATCTCCCCCTAACGGCGGGAATACAGTCTCAAAGTGACAATCCACAGTGTAGCGGCTAAGGAGATCGTCTGTCAAGGAGCTTAAGGTGGAGAGCAATAAAATGACTCCTATCCAACCTTAGAACATATTCATCTCATGCGACACATCATCATTGGGCACTGTGGCAGTCCAATTTGGCACATTGTGGAACTCAAGGCTTGGAGATACGTTACTATCCTGCCGAGTTCAAGGATTACAACTCCGTGTCAATCCTAGCACACAGTTACGAGCTGCCGTGCATCAATGCAATGATGGTAAGTCGTGGACGAATCAATACATGACTGCATATCCCTCTTCATGGATGGGTAGTGAGCTCATAAATACATAAGCAGCATGTGGTAGACGATGGTGCTACACATGACCAGTGTATTAGCCCTTCAACCAACACCATAAAAGCGTATAAGGTATCCATACATTGGTTGCATCGGTTTACAAAATTCTTCTTTGCAATTTTAATAGGAATGGTATCTTTTGTAGCATAGCATAAGAGGATCTTTCACCTTACTTAGCTAAAGAACAAGCTTTATAAAATGAAATCATGTGTACTGTGCGGCTGCCGAGGACATCATGTCGGCGCACAAACACAACATACAATCATGGCATAGCTCTTTGTTGTCGGGGAATGGACGCCTAAGAATATCAAACAATTCTGGCTCGCATATCTCACCCGGTATGACCAAATGTCATAGTTTGTCTGAGTCAATTGTGCCAAAAATATTTATTGGCGACACCTTAGGACTCATGCTATTCTCCATGATGCTCTCAATCGGCACTCATGAGAATTATACACAAAAGTCTCAATCATTCTCATCACGGTAATCGTTGGTGTGTATGTTCATAACACACTTCAATGTTCGATTGACTCTCTCATCATAAGAAGCGCATTTGTGACTTGGATCGTCGAGAAAAAAGCATCAAGATTTGATTCAACCATGTCATAAATGATGGTGAAGATCCGATCAAACTTAGTCACAAAAAGGATTCGCAATCTGCAAAGAGTATGCAGTTTTGGTGCAGTATGAACTATACTCACTAAAATGGCCATAACTCTCTCTTCTGGATGGATATGAATGAACCATTTGAACCATTGGAAACTAGATTCACATAGTTTTCCAATGATATAAAGTATGTGTAATAGTTCATCCGGAGTTGATCTGGGAGATCTGACGAAGTTAGGGGACAGTAGGATACAGTTTGTCATCTGGCAGCATGACCTGTACGCACTTAAACTCCCGTAACTCTTTTGTCGGGACCGTTATGAACGAGCTGCTTAAACCACTGGAAACTAAACTCACTTAGCTTTCCAATGATATAAAATTAAGCTTCTATTTCATCTGGAGCCATTCAGAAAACTCTGATGAAGTTACCATACAGTAGGTTCAACTTACTGTGGTCACAGATTTCGACATGATGAAGCTTTCAACTTTATAGTGGCATCGCAGGAGTTCTTCTCGACCTAAAAGTAAAGCATTCATATGGAATTACAAGTCTTCAACGTCCATGAAGGACGACATTTGGTAACAACATCATGGGGGGATCCAAAATCAAGGGAGTAGGTAACCTTTGCCGAGGTTAACCACGTCATCCGATGATGGAAAATTTACTGTTAGGTGAAGGCTAAACCACGAACATCGGCACACCTTCATAAGGCTATGCATGATCATGTCATAGTGTGAATACACTTATCGAACCAACGATTGCATCGAGGTCTCATTTATTTAGTTTGGAGAAAATCAAAGAGTCTTTCATGACATCAAATGTCAGAGGCATCATTTGATGTTCCGTACTCTCTTTGTACATTTCTTGTATGCATCATTATTTTGCTCAGGATTGGGTGGGTAGTCCACCGTCTGCAAGGCACTCAATTTCTCTATGTAACTTACTTATCTAACAAGGTAGATACGTGAGAAAAAGACATAAAAACCAAAGGCAACAATCGAAGGCAACCGTGTGCATTGCAGAATTCCTGGCAGCCTGACCTTTTCTCACTAAAATAATCATAACTCTTTCGTTATAAAGGATATGAACGAACTTCAAAAACCGTTGGAAACTAGACAGATGCAACTTTCCAGTGATATATGGTTTACGTTCTAGTTCATCAGGAGCTGTTCACAAAGCTCTTCGGAAGTTGTTGTTCATTAAGTGGCAGATTCACTGTTTTTTATTTTTGGTTGCCCGCATTTGCAGCTTGCACGTATGCCAATGCACTAGGCACTTGGCAACATTTGGCAACGCATTGCACCTACACATATGTCATTGCATTAAGCACTTGGCAATATTTGGTAGTGCATGAGGAGCCATACATATGTCGGTGTACTGAGCACTCGGCAATGTTCGGTGGCTGCACATCCGCTAGCACCCATGGCGCACGGTATGGGGCAGTAAGGGGCTCGGCAGCTTGTCTCAAGTGCACAGCATGAGGTACATAGAGCTTCGGCAGCTGCTGCACAGAGCTCGGCCCTGGTGCCCAGTGCTCGGCAGTCGGTGTCTTGTTCACGTCCTCGAGTGTTTTGTGTTATGTAGCTCATTAGTGCTTGTCCTTGATGTAAGTGCACAACAATTGGTGATCAGTGCACGGTTCCTTGTGTTTAGTACTAACATCTAGTGCTTAGTGTTCAACACCTAATAAACGGTGCACGATAGTTCATGTGTAGAGCACAAAGCAACAAACACATAACTAATCGACATCTGCCACATAAGTGGTGGCATTCCTCACACAACATGAAGTAATTGACACACAGGGGCGGCAACTGACACATAATTGGAGCAAAAACAAGCAAGGGGTATTAGGTAGCATACAGGGTTCGAACAGGCACGTTGGGCGGCAACAGGCGCGTGACTATCGGCAGCTGGCAGCCATGTGCATATGAGCTCGGCAGAGTGCACGGCAGCTCGGCAACCATACCAACAACTTGTTGTAGCGCTCAGTAGCTCCTAGGCAGCGCTCAGTAGCTGCATGCCTTTAGCATAAAACAGTGTTGCCCAGCTTCTAATCTCCATTTGAGACTTAGAGTGGCATTCAAGGGTTAATATGTAAGTGAGCGGCAAATTTCCTCGCTCATGCATACAATACCAAACTGTTAAGACTCAAGAGTGGTCATCTCGCTTTATGGGTTGGAGTTTCAACGTAGGAAGCAGTGGCTAAATCTCGAGCAAAATCTAGGTCATGCTCGGCAGCTGGGTGCTCAGTGGTTGGAAACTAGCACTCGGCAGCTATGCAGCACTGGTCCTCTGTAGCTGGGCACTAGGCGCTCGACGGCTGGCAGCTGGGCAGCTGGTGCTCTACAGCTTGGCGGTGGTGCTCTACAGCTAGACGCTGGGCATCCTGCACCGATAGCTGATTCTCCTACCTTGTTCTCAACGGGACTTCTACTCGGAGAAATATGCTAACGTTGATCAAACACAACGCGGGTTCAAGGAATGAGGTGATTCTCTAATTTCGAACTCTCTTTAATAGCATAACACAAATCAACGTTAGATACCTCACAACGTGGACCTAAAAACATCTTCGGTGCATGGTGCACGGCAACTAGTGCTTGTCACTTGGCAGCTAGTGGTCGGCAGCTACCTTAGGCAGCGCTCGGTAGCAATCGGCAGTCAGCGCTCGACAGTGCACAGCAATTAGTGCACATGGCTTCTGCAGCTGCTAGCCACGTGCACTTATAGTGTCTAGCAGCTGTGCACGTGTGCACAGGAGAAAGCCCTGTCAGCAGCATGCACGCACACAGAGGCAGATGCACATACAGTGCCCGGCAGCAGCGCACACGTGCACAGGGGCAAGCCCTGGCAACAGCGTGCACACGCACATAGGCAGGTGTACATACGGTGTTCGGCAGCAGTGCACGCATTCACAGGGGCATACCCTGGCAGCATCGTGCACATGCACAGAGGCAGGCCCTTGAAACTGTGCTCAGCAGGTGCACGCGGCAACACAACAGTTAGTAGGTGCATGCGGCAGCACATCGGTCAGTAGGTGCGCGCGCCAGAGCACATCACTCGGCAGCAGCGCACGTGTGCTTGGGAACAGCGCTCGGCAGCTGCGCACACATCATAGCATAGTGCTCAGCAGTGCACGCATTCACAGGGGCATACCCTGGCAGCATCGTGCACATGCACAGAGGCAGGCCCTTGAAACTGTGCCCAGCAGGTGCACGCGGCAACACAACAGTTAGTAGGTGCATGCGGCAGCACAGCGGTCAGTAGGTGCGCGCGCCAGAGCACATCACTCTGCAGCAGCGCACGTGTGCTTGGGAACAGCGCTCGGCAGCTGCGCACACGCCAGAGCATAGTGCTGGCAGCAGCGCACAGCGAGCAGCATGTGGGCTAGTGGTACCGGTAGCCAAATGAACATATGTTTTAGGATTTTCAAAATAACCTGTAAAGACAAAGGTCCCAAGTATAGAATTGGGATGGAGAAGAGAGGAACGGATTTTATCCTCCCCGAGGTTATTGAACTTTGAAATTAGTCAAAAGTAAAGCTTACTTTCTAGTCAGCCAAATAGACTGCATTTATATAAGCTGCTCCATGTTTTCATGCTCAAATCCATGCGCGTTCGGTGATCGTTCGCGTAATTTCATCGTGAATTGTCGCATGTGGAGGCCATGATACACATGAAAAACATATGGTTAGTTAAACTTGCCATAAAACAGTAGCAAAGCATTGAAAAACATAAACCATATGAATGATTCAAAGAGAAACAAGGAATACAACCCGTTTTTCTCAAGAAAAAGTGATTCCTATTCGCGTTACAGTCATTGGGAGAACCGATTCACCCACTTTTACTCCGGTTCTGGGGTGCCATTTTGACTGTAGAATCCTGTCATCTTTGTGCATATCCTCTCCAAATTTCACGGAAATCGAACTTCAGAAAGTTCCCGAACCGGTTGATTGAACTGTTCAGCCGGTCTGGAGATTCCATCGGTCGGTTCGGTGCCTTACCGGCCGGTTCTTTGGGTGAGGTTGGCGGCGTTGATTCGTGAGAACAATATCTTCAAGTTATCTATTGATGACGAAATCTAATTCGGAATTTATTCTGTCGATAATTACGTTTGAACCCTAAGGCAGATTTTAGGGTTTCTTGAGTGCGCAGGTGCACAGGGGGTGTGCGGCGGTGCCCAGGGGGTGCGCGGCAGTTTCATTTTATTGATAGAATGAAACCCTTTTATATAGAGAAATACATAAGACTCTTAAGCTATTACATAAGTCAATTGGCCTATTACATTGATATGTGTTAAACCATATTACAACATGGATTACTATATAAAACCCGTATATAAAACTTGTACCAAGACACATATATCAAATATCCTATAACACAAACAACTATGTGAAAGATTTTCTATAAACAAATCTCCAATTAGTGAAATTACGGTTGGATTCTACACCAAAGTCAACATGCAAGAGTTTCATACATAATTCGAAGTATATGGGACTCTTGGGGTTAGTAAATAAGCCAAATAGGGCATACATAATTCGAAGCAATAGTCTCCGACACTAGAGATTTGTTTAATCGATTGAGTAAACTATACCCATAATCAGTACAAGACCAAAAACGAAGGAAGCATGGAAAAGAGACAGAGAGGAGTGGCCGTAGAGCCTAACAACGAGTAAAACGAACCGTTTGATACCTTCATTCATTTGACCTCTTTTAAAACATTTTCTAAAATCGTTTTCAAAAACATTACATTCAGCTAGAAAGAGACAAAAGGAGATGATCTTCATTTAGTAGAACCAAACAAACGGGTAGCGACCCTTCGATTAGTAGTTGGGTTCCCTTTGCTTCAAATCAAGAAACTACCTACAATAAAGGCAACAAAAGAAAGGATTCCAAACAAGAAACCTTAAGACACTATGCAAGCTGAGAAAACAGAGCATGAAAGCAAACCAATCGAGATTGATATGGGGAAATTAAACTTCAAATGTGTACCAGAATTCTTAGAAACTGACTACACTGAAACTACATAACTTGCTCACTCAGAATCGGACTCCATTTCCTCCACCTCAGACTCATCACTATCATTTGCATCCTCCTCCTCAGAGTCACTCATCAGAATCATTTTCCTGTTACGAGCAGCAGCCGCCCTCTGGGGCCTAGCTCTTCCAGCTACTGGAGCTTCGGTGTTCTCTTCCCTTACGTTCATCTCGCTGCTCAACACAGATCCACTTTTCTTGTTGAATGGAGATTCCCTCATCTTTCTCACTTTGGGGTCAGGTGAAACCCCGGAACTCTCAGCAGCAGGCTTCAGCATATCGGTTAAGAGCTTCTGGCCTGAAGAAGATGATGTTTGAGAGTCCTTCTTAGCCGCTGCCCCTCTCTTCTTGGCTACCACAGGGGGCTTAGCCGCAGCTGCTGCCTTTGCAGCTCCAGCAGGCTTTCTGCCTCCCTTCTTTACTGCTGGGGGTTTAGCAGCAGCTATCTCCACCTCAAAATCATCGTCGTCATCATCCTCGTCATCATTTCGTGTGGCCTTTTTGCTGGCTGCTTTCTTCTGGGCTGGTTTTATTGGCACTTCAGTTTCCTTGTCTGTCACATTGAAACTATGTTAATACCCAACTTGTGGCAAACGAAGGGAAAGGAGCCGTTTCAAGGCTAAATAATTTAATAGAAACCATGAAGCATATTGGTAAGGAGCTTTCCAAACTAATTTAGAAGCTTCTTTTTTCTTTTTTTGACAAAACTAACATGAAAGTTGATAAGAAAAATTTGGTTCTTAAAGTAATAGAAAATCATTTAGACTAATACAGAGTTTTAACAAGGTAGAAGACTGTACAAAAGATAAACACCAACACTAAACCAAATCATTACTTCCAGCAGTCCCAAAATCTTGAAAATTATAAAAGGTTATAAAGTACCTGGAGATGAATCAAGATTATAGGCAGCAAGTCGATCTTTCAAATCAAGCATTTCTTCATCGTCATCGTCATCAGACAAAACTACAGTGGATTTTACTTGCTGTTAAGCAAGAACAACAAACAGCATAAGGTCTCAATCCCTCTAGTACAGCATAAGAATTTAGAAAATCCAAATAAAAAACAGTGTTCAGACAGACCTTAGCAGGAGCTTTCTTTGCACCTACTGCTGCACCTCTTCGTTTCACCACCTCAGGAGGTTTCTCTGAAAAAGCAGGCAGATATATTGGTTCAGTGAGTGCATAATCAATCAATACAATGATATAGAACCCGATAAATTTATTGTTTACTTTGGCTTACCAATCTCCATTGCAGAACTGGAAGATGTTTCCCTACTTTCTGGATTAGCTTCTGCATTGTTAACCTTTTTGGTGTTCTTTCGTGGTTTAGGTGCTTGTTTAGAAACCTTCCCAACAGGAGCATTCTTGATTTGGTTGTTTCTTGATTTCCTTTTTGCCTCATCTGCCAGAGCCTCACTTTTCTCCAGTTCCTGATCAAAAAAAGTAAATCAGACACATGTTAAAAATGAAGTATAACAAAAGGTAGTGAAATATGATTAGTTTCTATACGTACGTTAAGTTCTGTTTCAAGAACATCGAGATCCTTCAACCACAATGACTTTGGAGTTGAACCTCTCAAATCATTAACCTGCTCATTGACCTTATCTCTATCAGCCAATAAAGCTTCAACCCTCTCAATGGTCAAGGTTCCAATTGCCATGGAAATTAGATACTCATAGTCGCTGATTCGTACTCCATTACCAATGACAGTCTCTGAGTTCTCTTCTGTTTCTTCTGTATCTTCAGTTGCCCCAGCAACCTCTGGCTCCACAGACTTTGTTTTCTTTGGGAAGGGAGTGAAACCTTTCTGTTGGAGCTCAAGGAATAGGTCAGCTCTCTTCCTATTGCTCACAATAATCTCTCCATTCACCACACCAAGGATGAATCTAACCTTGTTTTCCAATTTCAACAACTCCAACTCAAGGTTATCCAACAACACTTTCTGCAAACATGATAGAATATTAGTCAAGTTGATTCACAAAATTATGACATTCATGTCAGATAACAAATGAACTAACCTTTCGTTTCTCATAGAATTCAAGTCTTAAGGGAAAGAACTCCTCAAGAACTGCCGAAAGAAAAAAGGCAAACAAAAAGTTGAGTTATATATATGTATCACTAAGCATAAACCAAGCCACGCGAAATCATGTCAACACTTACTTTGTTCAGGAGTGTCATATTTCTTGATAACACCCTTTGGATCAAACAGGTGCATGTTTGTTGTGGCTATGCTAGTGGTCAGTCTGAATTTTTTCAGCAAACCCTCTTTTCTGGCTGCTATCAAGTTCTCCTCAGGCAAGTGGACTAGAATTTCAACAGTACTGTGATCACTATGCTGTGTGAAACCCTGCAGAATGAATAATTTTAGTTAGAAACTCAAAATCACCTGAACCAAAGTTTTGTCAAGTACTTTAGTTGACTATACCTCAATGAAAGGATCCTTTGCCTTGTCATTCCCTTGAGAGATAGACTCCAGAAATTCCTTATAGTCTTGAGTCCACCTACGGATTGGCAGCTCTGAAATTCTGAGTGTTGTCTCGTTGACTTCCTCAATTATCCCGCATGCTGTGTAGCTCGTACCAGTTTCCTTGACAGTTTTCTCAATAACTCCAGTAAAGCCTCTATACCATGGATCCATTGGAACCATTTCATCACCACTGAGCAACCGCCTTACATTGACAACAATGTCTCTTGGATTATAATTAGGGATGTAAGAGCTCCACCCTGTCCCAATTCCTTCACTACCATTCACAAGAACTGTTGGGATAATTGGCACATACCTACACAACACAAATAGGCAATCAGCTATACTTATCTACCATTAAACTTACATGCATAATCATTTGTTACCAAATCAATACCAGGTTGGCTCTATTGATTGCCCATCTTCATTCAAGTAGTCAAGAAGTCTGTCATCATCCTTGGGAAAAAGAAATCTTGTAATAGGAGAAAGCCGAGTATATATATAACGAGCACTTGCATGGTCTTTGCCTCCCTATGTGAAAGCAAATCAAACATGTAAGTAAAACATCTCTGAATAAAATTACATTAACAGATGAAATCTTCTTCACTAACTGATATGTTAAAATAGATTAATAGGTCTTACCAAGTTGCGAGTCCCAAATTGACCATTTGGTTGAAGGAAATTGATGTTGTTGCTGCCCACATAATCTTGTGCCATTCCAATGATAGTACTCGCAAGACTTTGCTCACCATGGTGGTAGGCAGAATGCTCAGACACATAACCAGAAAACTGTGCAACTTTGGCTTCCTTTATAAAGTTCCTCTTAAAGGAGCAGAATAGGATCTTTCTTTGACCTGGCTTCAATCCATCAACCATTGATGGTATTGACCTTTGCAGGTCCGCCATGGAAAACTGTATAAGCTCCTTATGAACAAAATCACTGTACTTTACAAGCTTCTCCTTCTGATCAAGATGAGTACCAGGCTGCACCAAAGAAAATGTAACAAGTTAATACAAAGCATAGTTTCAGAATAAAGAGTCACATGCTAAATAAAATTATAGAAAAGAATACATAAAACAAAACTTCCTACCTCAAACTGCCGAAGCCAATTCTTCCTCTCTTCTATTTTCTTCTTACTGAAAGCAAGTTCAATTGCCTCCCCATCCCGCTCATCTATCCAAACAAAGTCTTTCTTGTGCATATCTAGATTCTGAAAGTAGTCCCTACCTTCCCTTGAAGTACTTGTTCCCAACCCCTGAGATGGAAGGAATGTAAGTGCAAGTATCATAATGCTACTGACAAGAATCAGGCTTGTACGCATAAGTGTAAAATGCAAACCTTATAGTATTTAATTGTCCAGCCACTGGCATTACCCCTCAGGCCTTCCCTCCAAGCTTCATACTCAGGCATTGAATAAAATGCAAGTTCTTTCCCATTCTTATGAGTTGCCTGAGCAGAGCAAATTACAAGTTATAAATATCCATAGAGAAAATGGTCCACTTCAAATAAAGGTTAATTCAACCAAAACCAACCTTAACAATAGGCGTTATAAACTCAACCAAAAATGATGGAACCTTTAGCAGAGAGGGCCAGAAGGAATGAATGAAATTAATCAGCAACCCTTTTATATGGGAACCATCATGATCCTATAAAGAAGATAAGCTGTTAATATTGGAACTAGAATCTCAAACTAGAAATAGAGCTAAAACCAAAGAAGCTTAGAATTTAACCTGATCAGTCATGATCATCAGATGCCCATATCTTAAAGATTTGATGTTGGCATATTCTTTATCTTGCTGCAGACCAAGAATCTTCTTGATATTCTTGATTTCTTCATTATCCCTGAGTTGAGTCGCACTGGCTTCTCTTACATTGAGCAATTTACCTCTCAATGGAAACACACCATAATGGTCCCGGCCAACAACAGCAAGCCCCGCCATCTGATTTATATGAAATTTGGTCAATCCTTTATCTGAATGCTAAAAACAAAATTTAACAATGATACCAAAATGACAACTTACAGCAAGAGCCTTAGCTGAATCTCCTTCTGTTAAAATCAAGGTACACTTTTCAGAGTTCCTTCCTCCTGCTAAGTTGGCATCCTCCAACTTGTTGATGTTATGAAGTCTCTCTGTTTTTGTTCCATCAGTTTTCTTCAGATCTTTGTTATTTTTGAAATTTGCCCAAGAGAGAAGACTTTCCACTACCCCAGACTTCGCAACTGAAAATAATCAGTATATGAGAACCATGTTTAAGAATTTTGAAACCATTATTGCAGTTAAACTACTGAATTAGTGTAAGCATACCTTTCTTTAAAAACTCTTGCGGTAGTTCACATTTAGACCCAAAACTGCTTGGACGAATCGTCAAAGTTTCCTTTGTTTGGGAATCAAAGGCAGGGTTGTCAATAAGAGCATTGACAAAGACCCAAAGATAATTCTTCACATTGTGAGCCTTGAGGTTGGCATTCTTGTTCTTCCTATTTACAACATTCATCACATGATTGGTTATCTGATTCGTGACATAATCGACATGAGTTCCCCCCTTGATTGTAGCTATGCTATTCACAAAGCTGACCTGGTAAAGATAAATCCAGCAGCATGAGACACAATTCCGAGTTCAAAAACTTTATAATTTGGAGTTCCCGAAAAGTTAGAACAAACCTGTTGAAACTGGCCATCACTGAGACTCACACAAATCTCCCACCTATCATTGACTTTCTCAGTCATCCTGACAAGTGAATAAATATAGTTAGCAAGTTTCCCCAAGTGAAAGAAGATGCAAACCGAATAGTTTCACAATAAGTACCTTGGAAGTTTAATATCTTTAGATTTCCCAGCAGATTGCAAGTAGAGATCAACATAATCAAGAAACGACTTTACAGGGACCCTTTTTCCATTCAACTCGACCTTCACAGTCTTTCCAAGGCACCCGGCCATGTCAATCACTCGCTTTTTCATCAATGCAACCACATCTTCTTCCAGATATGTCATGTTAAATTTAGTCAAGTCAGGTTTATATGTCACTCGTGTCCAGTTATCACTCTCTTTGCATTTACTGATGACTGGTTCAGTTTTCTTCCCCATGTTGTTTGTGAACACCTGAAATCAACAACAATCACATTATTAATCTCTGGCGCAAATCGTTACCGTTTACAAACTTTTGTTTCTTGAAAAACATAAAGAAATCACAACATTGCACTATTCTTCAAAGGATTTGATTCTGAGCAACAACCAAAGATGCTTATGTACATGTAACGTATGCATAGCTTAACAGAATTGTAAAGCTACAGTTGACACAATTGTAAGGCTTATTTCCATTAAGAAGCAATAAAAACTTACAAGATGTTCAGACTCACAAAACCACTACACTTACACCAATCTATAGCCATAGTTTCAAGAGACTTGGACTAATAAAGCTACCAATTACGATGATCTCTAGTCCTCTACAACTAAGCAAATGCCCAGACTGAATTATACTACTAAGCAAATATGCAACCAAGCACATAGCAGAAACAATCATATACTAAGCACATGTAACCGAAAACACTAAGTATATAACATCTTCCCAATCTCATCGAAACAAACCATCACCAATTGAGAACTACTTTGTCAATCAATTCACAGTAATTGGGCACAGAATACAAATATCTAGAATTCTTAAATCAAACACCAAATCGTAATTCAGTACTGTAAAACCCTAATTCACAGATAGATATATACCTGCTTGTACTTCTTCTGCCGCTTGCCGTCGGCGGTTTCTATGACGAATTCAGTGGAGAATATATTGGTGAGCTTAGCACCGTAGCCGTTGCGTCCACCGGTGGTCTTCTTCACCGTGTCGTCGTAGTTACTACTAGTCAATAGATGACCGAAGATCAACTCCGGCACATAGACCTTCTCCTCCTGGTGAATCTCCACCGGAACTCCATCGCCGTTGTTATAGACACTGATGCAGTTCTCGTCAACATCGATGGTGACCTTGAGAGCATCCATGGATGGATCTCGCTGCTTGTTGTCGGCGGCGTTGACCAGAATCTCGTCGAAGATCTTGTAAAGGCCGGGGACGTAGGAGACGTTGCGGTGGACCATCTCGTCGTTCTCGAAGACCCAAAGCGTCTGGGTGTGCTTCTCGATGGATCCGATGTAGGTATCGGGTCGGAGCAAGATGTGCTCCAGCTGGCTCTTCTTCTGGTACATTTCCTCGATCGTCTTGCCGTCCGTCGCCGCCGCCGTGTTGGCGTTGTTGCTGCTTTGCAGGGGGCGCTTCTTCTCCACCACCATGGTTAGAGACCGAAACGATGCGTTTCGAAGTTGGAGAGAGAAAAAGAGAGAGAAATGAAATTGAATGTGAGAGAGAGAGAGAGGATGGCAGAGATATAAAGGGGAAACGGTACGATAGGGATTTGAAATTTGAAATGCGTTGATGTGTGAGCGGGATTTTGAATTTTGAAAGACGATCAGACGGCTGTGAGTTGAGTTAGGGTTTCAAGGGGATGATGGAGGAGATCTGTGATCGGGTGGACTGCGGAAGAAACAAGATTAATTTGTTACCATTCAAATTGTTAACTACAAGGCAGGATACAATGTACACAAATGTTCTTACTAAACTTGTACAACTATCGATCTCTTGACGGTGATGTGATCTTAATATGAAGAGACATAAGAGGTGAAAATAACTTATTTGGGTAATTTTACGATTACATTGTGATTCAATTTCAAACAAAATCGAAAGAAAAAAAACATAGAGAAGAGTTGCGATCGCGGATCAAGTGCATTGGATGAAAGAAGATTTTGTTACCATTCAAATAGGTAAATATAGGGAGAGGTACTATTAAGGATTTTCTTGTTGAGGCCGGACTAGTTGAAGACTTTTTCGTTTTACTCTATTTTGATCGTATATTCACATTTCGACCGTCTAGTTTATAGATATATATATATATATATATATATATATATACATGAGTAAATCATCTTTACAAATGTTCATACAATTTAAAAATCGTTAAGGCATATTCATAAATGTGATTCACCGATTATAAACTTGAACGGTTCATGTTTGACGTATTTGGACCATCTATTGATTTGATTTATTTCGATGCCTTAACGATTACCAATTTGACTGAAAAATTGTAGAAGTGATCTACTTATATAGATCTATAAACTGAATGGTTGAGATGGGAAAATGTGATTGAAAAGTGGATGTAATAAACAATTATACTACCAGAACAACTACTTATTCGTCGGCCTGTTAAAAAAATTTTGCCGGCTAACAGATCGTCGGAAAAAGGTCGTCGGCTAAGGTCTTAGCTGACGAAATAACTGTACATCGTCGCTTAAGTCTAAACTTTTTGACAGGACCCATCCCGAGATTTCCCAGTAAATCCCAGAATGACTCCTGCGGGACCCACCTAAAAGAGTAATTACCGAAATTTCGGCATAATATCCCCTAATAGTGAGTAACCCTTCACCTAAAATCCAAGTAAACACATGCAGTATACACTTCTAATTCCATCCCCCTCCTTATAAAAATCCAATCTGTTCACAACCACACACAACCACCTCCACAAATACAACCACAATAACATAACACAATCACAAACATTTTCCAACTTAATAGATATCCGAAATTCCTGGAATAATAATAAATAAGTTCCGTACTCTACCCCGAAACATAGTAATAATATACCCAGGTTATCAGAGCTCTAATACAAAGGAGGAAAAGAGCACTTGTAGGTTTTCAGAAACCTACTAGTGAAAACTGCGTGGAGAGGTATCCACTATGCGCCTCCTAATTTGCTGGCCGAACTCTGCAGTCTGGGCATTTTAAGAAAAACAAAGGCCCAGGGGAGAAACATGTAAAATGTTAGAGTGAGTGGACGAAAATAATCCATGAAACACTAAAAATTCACCACAATAATTTAAAACCAATGTTTCATGCTCTCCCAAAGATTTATTAATTTAAATAACATTTATGCATGCCCACAATTAATAACAATTCCACAAATGCAAGATAAAATAACCAAGTGAGGATTATGGGAAGAGAAATATGCACAAACATAAATAGTCTGACCTCTCAGACTAGGGTCGGAGCTAAGAGCTCTAGTAGCGCCCTCACGCTACTCTATGCTAGCTATATAAAATAATACGGTCAACCCTTGAATTATCAACCTGACCTCTCAGGCTTGTCTGTCCTCTCAGACCAGGGTCGGAGCTAAGAGCTCTAGATAATGTGATAACGGTCAACCCTTATAATATCAACCTGACCTCTCAGGTTTGTCTGACCTCTCAGACCAGGGTCGGAGCTAAGAGCTCTAAATAAAGTGGAAATGGTCAACCCTCATAGTGCACTACGTAATTTGCCTGACCTCTCAGGCTAGGGTCGGAGCTAAGAGCTCTAGTAGCGCCCTCACGCTACTCTAGCTAGCATATTCATTGGTCAACCCTTATAATATAATTTCATAATAGTACTTTACTCAATTCTCTTCCCAAACCAATAAGTGAAACTAATCCTCAACATATATGTATCCAGCCAAATACACAATCAAGATCCCAAGGAAATTATAATGCTCGAAACAATCGTATAAATCTTGCAAATAAATCAATAATTAGGGCATGCATTCATTTTAAAAATAAATTGTCCACTCACAGTAAAGGGACTAGCCCTGAGAACGATCCTGTGCCTCCCCGGAACGTAAATCCTCACGTCCTGTTTAATAAAAAATAAATATGTTAATTATCCCGAATCGTAAAGTCGGGTCTCCGGAGACATTGGTATAAACTCCGTATTAAACTAGCTTAATTCTTGTATACTCTTAGTAATCTTCGATCAATCCCGACCATCGATAACATGTAATTCTTTTTCCGAACCAATACGACAATTTGAATAATAATCGAAACTTAAGCGACTCAGCCATTAATCCACCTCCACAAAGTTTTATAAACAAAACTTCCCTTAATCCTTTTTACTTTCAATTCTCCAAAATTAACTTAGGATTATTTTTACCTTTACCCCTAACTCATTTACCATAACTGTTAAAAGTAAATTTTCCCGTGAAATGACTGAAAAGCCCCTGTGAACAGTAAAGTTCGGCCGCCTGCCAGATGACCTCCGACCAGCGATCTCCGGCCATCTTCTTGCTCCTCTCAATCTCCCCTACAACTTTCCTTTACAACTCAACAACCAAAAACAACTCTAACAACAACAAATCACATGAACAGTAATAAAATCCCAACTCTGGAGAAAATCCGGATCAATCCTCTCACCTAGCTCAAAATCGTCCAATTCTTGAAATGGAAGACGCAGAGGACGACGGTGGACCTGCCCCGAACGACCGGCGATGGCACCGGTGGCTGGAACCGGTTGAAACCCGATTGTACAGTAACCTTTCAGAAGGTTTTCTCTCCCTCCACGCAGCGGCGCTGCTTCGATCCGAAGGCGTGCTGGGTTGCCGGACCTCCACCGAGTCGAGGGAGGCCGGTCACGCGCCCCACGGCGGCCGGTGGTGGCGGAGCACAGTGAGAGTGCAACACTGACCAGAGAAGAGGACGACGCGAGGAGAGGAAGAGAAAGAAGAAAGAAGAAAAAAAAGAGAAAGGGAAAGTGACGCCGAAAAAGGTAAGTGAAAGAATAAAAAGTAAGTTTCCAAATAAGGAAACTTCCTCGAACACGGGAATCCCAAAAAAAATCCCCGATAATTTTTTAAATTACCGGTAACAATCCCAACGGTTAATTTTTATTGTTCAAACCTTATTATCGACACCGTAAATTCACGGATAACGGAGGGAAGGTAACTCACAGTGAAATTTTAAGATTCGGGGTGTGACACTTTTAGCCGACGAATAAACTTTTCGTCGCCTATAGTCCAGACTTTAGGCGACGATATTTCGTCGCTAGAAACGTCCCCTATTGATCAAAATGATTGACCGAGTAAACTTTAGCCGACGAAATTTTGTCGCCTAAAGTGTGCATTTCATCGGCTAAACTTTGCATTTCGTCGCCTAAAGTTTGTACTACGTCAGCTAAAGTTTTAAAAATAATTGTTTTTTTAATTTCTTTTTTAGTTCTTTTACTTTCGATTAATTTATTTTCTTTTTTGTTTTTCCGCCACCACACCATTATTTGGAGGTGTTTGGAGGAGCAGTAGTCGCGGTGTAGGAGCTCGAGGAGGAGGAGTAGTCACGTTGTAGGAGCTCGAGGAGGAGGAGTTGCCGGCCGAGGAGGAAGAGAGATGAAGAGGAGGAGGGAGAGAGATAAAAGATATAGAAAAAATTTAAATTTTTTTGCGAGAATTTTGAAAATTTTTAGAGTACTTTAGCCGACGAAATGCTACATGTCGTTGGTTAATGTTCAAAATTTTTTGCGGGGTTTTTGTAAATTTTAAGGGTACTTTAGCCGACGAATTTTAAATGTTTTCGTCAGCTAAAGTTATTTATTTTATTTATTTAACTTTAGCCGAGGAATTTTAATTATTTTCATTGGCTAAAGTAATTTATTTTATTTTAACCAACGAATTTTGGCCGGACCTTCAATACAAAATAGTTTCAAATCGATGAGATACAACCAGTAGTATAAAAATTTACTGAAAAATAACTCCCGAAGATAGGGCTACCCATAAGGAGAAAGAATGGTAAATTGAAATGACCGCAATTACCGGCACCGAGACTTTACCTGAATTACTTGATTTTTCAACCGTAGACGTATTTCATAATTCTTGTCATATCTGATTTCATGACTCTTTTTTGTGTTTGAAGGTTCTACCTGAAATGACCGCAATTACCGGCACCGAGACTTTACCTGAATTACTTGATTTTTCAACCGTAGACGTATTTCATCATTCTTGTCATATCTTATTTCATGACTTTTTTTTGTGTTTGAAGGTTCTACATAGATTTTGTTTTTGAAACGGAATATTTATTTAAAACTTAGTAACTAAGTTATAAAACATTAGTAGGTATGCTGTGATTCCGATGATCAAAATTTACAAACGAAAAATCTGACCGTTTGATATGACCATCATGATGAAATACATGTATGAAAAAAATTCAACTTGAAAAAATTATTCTCGTAAGTCAAACTCTTAAACGCACGGAAACGGTCCTTTGACTATCTAAATTACGTATTTTGGCCGGACCTTCAACACAAAATAGTTTCAAATCGATGAGACACAACCAATGTAATTTTTTTTTAATTTTTATTTATTATACCATAGCTGACGAATTTATTGCGTCATTGTCGGCTATGGTATAATATTTTAAATTTTTTATTTTATTTATTTTATCAAACCCTAAACCTTATTATACCATAGCCGACGATTTTTAATTATTTTCGTCAGCTAAAGTTATTTGTTTTATTTATTTAACTTTAGCTGATAAATTTTAATTATTTTTGTCAGCAAAATTAATTTATTTAATTTATTTATTTAACTTTAGCCGACGAATTTTAATTATTTTTATTAGCTATACTTATTTATTTTTATTTTATTTTATTTATGTATTTAACTTTAGCTGTCGAAATAAGCCTTCGTCGGCCTGTTTTGTTTTTCGTTGGCTAAAGTACTTACTCTGGAAGTGTTAAAGAGAAAGTCCTCAACAAGAAGATCCTTAATAAGAAAGTCATCAATTGATCCCCTCAAACTAAATGAATGAAATGAGCGAAACTTCATGTATGGAATGTTTCCATAAGGACTAATGGCAGAACAAAGCTCAGCCCTTAGTTTTCATTTTCATCCACAATCAAAAGAGATCGAAATTCATGAACACCCACTGTGTTCATCAGATTCTAGCGACGAGGTGGCTGACGAAGGGTATGGTTCTTCTCATCTCACCTTCTCTTCATCTTCATAGCCTTGGATGTCCATAATCGAGCCCTAATCGAAAACCCCTCTTTCCTTGTTTTTTTAGATTTTTTGGGTTTCCCTGCTCCTCTCTCCGACGACTATGTTTTTAAGGTCCAGGCGAGTTCCTCGAACTCCGGTGAGGCTAGAAGCAGTGGATTGGAGCTGCTAGTTCTCGAGTTTGGGCAAGCAGATGGTGAGTGATGTTTCTCTGGAGCTACTGTATTGTTGTTGTTCTTTTGGAATCTGTGACTAAATTGTGTTCTTTTGCTTGTTGTTTGTCGTAATTTGGAGGCGAAGAAACGGGAGAAACTCTGGTGAAATTCTGGTAAGTTGACCGAAATTCGGCAGAAGATTCCGACAAGGCAGTGAATCCGACAGAAATGTCGAAGAGGTAGTCTTCGACTCCTTTTCTTTAAAATGTGTTGTTTCCGTTTAGTCGGGCTAAAGAGTTGTAATCAGAAAAGTTACGTATAAGGAATCTTGCTAAAAACGGAAACTAACTGTAATTGAAATCTTTCCATTTTATGAAACTTCTAATTTTGGAAACCTACTAATTTGGAAAACTTTCCATTTTGGTAAAGTTTTCATTTTGGGAAAGTTTCATTATTGGAAAATGGTTTAGTGAAGATTTGAAGTATAACACAATTTGGTTAAATTTGGTAAAAAGTGTTAAATTGTAATCGAAAAATGGTAACTAAAATTCTGAAAGTGTCAAGTTGACCGTTTTAAGAAAAATTAGTGATTCACATAAATCGATAAATCGACTCAAGGTTAAAGAATTGGTTAATGTGACACATTGAGTGTCCATAGTAATTCAACGAATTATTATGTGACACCCTAACGTCAGATTAAAATTATTAAGAAAAATATAGAAGTTAAGTCGGACTTCCGGTAAATGAGCAATTGGTTGGTCAACTTGGTCAATGTTGTCATTCCTGGAAAAACAAGTCAAAAAGGGTTAAAGAGTTAAAAAGAAATTGGTTGGTCAACTTGGTCAATGTTGTCATTCCTGGTCAAACTAGGAATGCTGAGGTAAAAATGACTGTTATTGTTTCTTCGATCCTAAGCTACTCTATTTTTGCAGTGAATCACTAGATAAGGTAGCTTACGCGGTGACCTCGGATTACCGAGGTGGTTCTTGGAAGCTTGGAGCTTACGTAAGGAACAAAAATTTCAGGTAGGGAAGTTGAACCCCATTTGTTAGTGGTTTTGCCTGATATATGAAAGTGCATGATTTTTGTATGCTCTTGGTCGATGCCTCGGGAAAGTTTTCTTTATATATGTGTTAAATGATTTATGATTGGACTAAGAAAAACCCGAGGCTAGATGTAAATGATTTTTATGTGTTGATTCAGATCTAAAAGTAGTACCGTTGTCCTGATTTCCGATGTTTGGCCTGAGAGTGGCGGGACCTATTATATAGTACTCCTACGATGTCGATGACCATGAACCTCCGGAGGGGCAATGCCCTGTTTATTTTATTTTCTCGCTTATGTTCGTCTTGTACAGAGTTAAGCCAGTCGTCAGTGCGGTATGTACAATCAGTGATGTGTTGGACATTAGCTGTAAATGGACACTCTCGCTACTATTCGTTTTCGGTCGCATAGGTAGTTGGCCCTGGTTTGATGTATAGACAAACCTGGGATTCGACCGCCTAGATCCGTGAAGCCCTGCAGGCTGTATTGTTCATTGAGCTCTCTAGCCCCTGTTTAGCATACTGCACAGTTTTCCCGAAAGATATAAAATGATGATTTGTGTGCCAAGAACTTTCTAAATGGTTTTATTAAGAGCTCAAATGTATACGTATATATATAGTTTTATGGTTTTAAACCGATCATTAGTGGGACTATATGTGAGCACGCGAGGACGACGCTCACCATTACAACAGATTGTTTGCAGGTATTGTGTACTGTGACGGGATAGATAGTGAGAGCTGTGTGTGTGGAGCCCCATGTCCTACTCGATGTATGGTCCAAGTTGTACTCACTCTTCCGGTTTTACCCTTCGAGTCATTTACCAGAGTATTTGGCATAAACAATAAAAGTGTTTTCCTAAATTGTAGACCCTGTTATATTTTTATTGTTGTCGCTAAAGTTTTTAATTGACCCTTTATTTGTCCATCTTCCGCGAAATTGAAAAAAAAAACTCTTATGAATGTTTTAAAAATTTCATGTGGTGCCACTCGAAGTTTAAAGTTTAATTTTATTTTACTTACTAAAAAGCCTATGACTTTAGGTTAATAAGTTGCTGGCACGTCATTTGGATATGTTGGCTTTTTATTGGGTTAAATTCGTGACCATTGTAGTTTGGCGTTACAAAAAGGAAAAGAAATGACGAAAATGTTGTATATGTTTGACGACGACAAGGAGAGGAAAACGGTGTTGTTGGCCTGAACCCATCTCTTTTTCCTCTCCCTCTGTTTTTAGTCGCCGCTAAATTTCAACTGGTAAAACACAGCTTACAATTTCCGGCGAACTCCTTCAGCTTCTCTCTCTCCTCTCTTTCTTATTCATATTTGGTTATGTATTTTCTATGATTTACCAGTTTTCTTAATTTTGATCGATTGCTTCCATTTCATTTGGATGTCTTGTTAGATTGATCATTGTCTCTGGGTAGCTAAAATTAGCCTCATCAGTGATTGAAGAATTTTACTTTTTGGCATGAAAACTTGAGCTATTCTTGCTTACAATTTACTTCATTCTCATCATGTAACCTTGTGCTGCCACTGTATTCAATCATCTTTGTATAATACTTGTTTTGAATATTCTCTCACGATTTTCTGGATTGTCTCATTATATGTTTATCAATCAATGCGTATAATGATGTTTTTGACATTCGAATTGATGTTTTATCGTATTATTTGCTGGCAGGAAAGATTGCTAAACATAATCTGAGAACTACATTCAGCTTCGGAATGGACAGCGATTCCACTTTTTGCCAGGCAAGTAGTTTGATACTTACATTTCACGACAGTGATCTCGTACTCTTAAATATGTTCTTTGAATAAATGCAGCAAGTAGTTTGTATTGCTGATACACGATTTTATTGGTTTTGATTTTAGTTACTTAGTATTTTGTAACATATATAAATGTGAGGGTCTGCCGTATATATTTAGGTTGGCTCATCTGGAAATCAGGATACACTCAAAACAAAGAAGCTGGCTTCTGATATAGACGCCATTACCATTAAAGATGAGGGCTCGAATGGCACTATGAGCGATCAGAGTAGTGGTTCAGTGTGGAAAGGAGGTGGAGTTCCAAGGGGTGCCGCCTCTGGGAAACAGGAAAAAGTTGGATCTTTGTCTGTCACTGTTATTGAGGCGTCATCCACGAACGAATACTCCCAATTTCCTAAAAAAGTACCTTCACGAGATGGTGGAAAGTCAGTGAAGCCTGCAGCTCGTACCAAAGTTCCTTTTGAGAAGGGGTATAGCCAAATGGATTGGCTCAAGCTTACTCAAACGCATCCCGACCTTGCAGGTACATGTTGAACAAGTCTTGCTTATCACCCTTCATAAGAAATGTATCTTGCTAACAATGTAGCAGTCATAATTATAGTTTTTCTTCTTTTCTGGTACAGTTTATTACTCTTGCAAAAGGACCCTTCTAATTCCATTGAGTACCTTGTGATAATCTATCCTGTTCTCAGTTTGTTTGTGGGCTCGACTCAAGTAGTATATTGAGGTTCATAATTGATGATTAGTGGAGAGCATGTGATATATAATTGATATGTTCTCGTACTAGCGTCCATCATTATCCTTTACTATTATTTGGCCTTTCAATTGAAAAGTCCAACTTCAAGAGAGTGTTAGCTGCTATGAGCTTTTAGGCTTAGATATGTTGAGAATTTTTAAGAATGTAAACACGGGCTCTTAGGTCTCTACCTAGCTTATGGTATAACTTATATGATTGCATCAGCTTGTTACCCCAAGGTTTGTTTTGCAAATAATTTCATAACATTTTGATCCTATAATATGTGCACATTGTCTGACATGAACTAAGAAATAGTTTATACATTATATTGGTAGTGTCATAAGTCAGTACTTTTATTCGATAGATGCTATACAGCAGCTCATGGTTTTGTATTTTTGGTATATGTTATTGCTTTTCCTCCCACGGATAAGACGTGATCCCAATTCCTTAGAAGTAAGCAGCACACAATCAATACCAAGAAAAGCAACTGTATCGAACCGCAGTTAGATTAATTATATACATGTTTAATTTCTAACAAGCATACATCAAAAGACTACCAGTACGATGCGGCAGAGTGAGACGATTGCAAACTCAGATCTTAAACAATCAGCTCCTTTAATCTATAATTAAAGTTGGGTTATGTTGTGAAAGACATCTTTGTATCAAAGAATAAGGTCATCTCGGTATGTGGTAGATGCATCCGTGACTTGCAGCGATGCTACGTGATGCCGTCTTGTTTCTTGTGGAGAGAAATTTTCAAACTCTTATTTCTTGTGGAGAGCAGTTTTCAGACTCTTAATAATGCCATGTTTTGGATATAACATCCCATTCTCAGTCTGAGCCTGAGGTGCTAGTACAGGGCTCATTACTACATTTGAGGACAATATGAACTCCCGACCCAAATATCCATTTTATACTAGTAAAACTATAATGTATCTTCCTTCAAGCCAATTGAACTGATGTATTTTGGTATATTAATCCTTGATTATCCACAGGGTTTCTGACCACAGTCGACATGTCTAAGTGAGGCTCATATGAACTCAGGAATGGAGATACATAATTGCATATATAGTGTGTTCTGAGATAGGATTTTCATTGTTTACTTATGGTGCTTGCTATTATGAATTCAGGAAGTACCTTACGATTCTTATAATTCTAAATTGCAGTGATTGCAGATCAATGGTAACTTCTAAATGTACTGTCTCAGGTTTGAAGGGACAGTCAAATAAGAGGCTTATTTCCATGAATGAAGTTAAACAACACCATAAAGGGGATTCCATGTGGACTGTTCTAAAAGGCCGGGTGTACAATTTATCTCCATATATGAGATTTCACCCTGGAGGTACGGCTATGATTTTGTTTTGCTCAAGTTCAAATGTTTGTTGGATTGGGTTCTGTCAATGGATTTATGTGTTACTGACGTAGCTAATCTGAACCTTGTCATACTCCAAAGTGAATAATTAATTCTGTAGAGGCATTTTTCGGTAGGACACTAGTTACACTCCATTGATCAGTCTTTTGCTCCAGCATGTAGTCTGTGCTGACAGTAAAATTAAGGCGATGGGACACTTGGGGGAAATAATACACCAAGAATTTGTGCCTTAGTGTTTGCTTCTGAAGGGTAGCTCTATATAATTGTTAAGGGAGGAGGAAGGGGAGCTAGTGAAACATTGATGTGATAGGATTAGTGTTGATGTTAGGCAACACGGTTGCATTGGTAAGGCATTCGGATGTTACGGATATCATCTCCATTTAAGCATAAGTATGCATTGCCCTCCAATGTGTTGACTATGTCAAAATATTAAAATTGAAATGATGCCCTCACCTACTGATAAGCAATGGACTCAACAAGTAGAAATGGTTAACTCTGTCCAGAATTTCTATACATCTTATTTGGCATAAACTACACGACAATTTTCCTTTCTCTGATAAAATCATCCTCTCAGGTGTTGATATTCTAAAGAAGGCTGTGGGAAAAGACTGCACATCTTTATTCAGTATCCTTTATATAATTTATTCAAGTTTCAGAGGTTTTTTTAATTACTTTCAGCCTAGTTTTAATTGCACCCTCCTTTTTTTTTATTGTTATCCAGTCTATTTCTCTATCATACGAACTAACTCAAAGTCTTGCCATTCCTATTCAGGTGGGTTAGGCTGGTTTGTCTTTTCCTTTAAAATGTGCATATCTCTTGTACATTAGTATATTTGCAAAAAAATGCATTCCATAGATATATGACAATTAGTTATTTAAGAGGGAAGGAAGAGGTGCCTTGTTACCAAGAATATATTCCACGTTTAACTTCGTATGACATTCTAATGAACAATGGTTCCAAAATTAAAATTTGTGTTTATATTGTCAGCATTTCTAAGAATTCAATTTTAAATGCTGGCTTTTGAAATCTGAAAATCTCATTCAAGTTTTTGTTACTGTAAACCTCATAGTTGTCTTAAGGCAGGTTGACACTTCAGACGGCTGTTAGGCATAAGACTGTTAAGAGTCAACAAAATATGTCTGGGTTCCATCTTCCTTTAAAGTTTTACCTCTTAATAGTTGCTGTGAACTATTGCAGTCCTTACTACATTGCTTTAGATAAATACCATGCTTGGGTGAATGCTGATTTTTTACTTGAGAAGTGTCTCGTTGGTACTTTAGACGATGGACAAGGGCAGCAAGATTCCAGTCACTAAAAATATAGATACTTCATACGGGCAGATTAGCCAGTAATCATTCAAAGTGTACCATGTTAACATCAAATTATCAAACCTGTTGGTATGTATCTAATTTTTGTAACAATGTTTACTTGTGCATATAATTTGTGTATCAATCTGGCAAATTCAGATTTTGTTTCATCTTACATTTTGTCATTAACCCATTGGTAATACTACGATTCTACCGCATTAGGTTGGAGGAGAGTTTCACACTTGCATTGGCTTAAAGAAACTGCTGGATTACCTAAAACAGATTGGATGATGCACTAGTTTCAGCTTCCAGCTACTAATGCAAGCACTGGTGCTCATTCTAATATCAAGGACATTACAGAAGAAGCTAAGGTTTGAACCCTTTGCAGGTTTTTGAAAGGTAAATTCGTCTAGAAAGTATGAACAAATTGGCACGAAACATCTTTCAAGCAAAGTTCCACTGACTGCAAGTTCGAAACCATGCACTACTGAGTCAGATGAGAAGCTAACAATTAACTCAGCAGGATAGCTACCTTACATAGAAGATGTAGTTGGTCCAATGGTGAACTCATACATAAACTATTGGAATCCAAATGAACATGAGACGTTAAGATCAGATAATCCCAACTGGGATGAGCCGAGTCCAATGATCGATTGTGTTCTGAATCCCTCCCCGCTATAGCCACCTGTTTAGATAGATCAGACGAGAAATATTTTCCTAATCTAGGCTTGGAATACATACTCTGCTGCATTAATGTCATTAGCCTTTAAGAAAAATAAGGATTACATAACTCTGGCAGAGAGTATAGTACTGTAGACTTATCAGGTCTACTATAATAGTAAAACATCTGCCTCAACAACGGAATATACACGAATGAGATCCGTTGCACAATCTCTCCAAGGATATAAAAGTTTCATGGTGATAGCTAATTAAGCTAGCATCTAGGCAATATGAGAAACCTTAACTTCATCTAGGATGGGTCCGCAAAGAGCACCATAGTCATCAGTCCTGGTGTGGTAGAAAGAACTGAAGAATGTAATTCTGGTCCTGAATGAAGTTGCTTTGAACTTGAAACTAGCATTCTTGAAACCACCTTTTCCTTCAGAGGTGAAAGGAACCTTCAAGGTATCCTTGCCTGCAAATGCTTCGACCATCATTGATCCGTGGCAGCCGTTCCTTGCATCACCAACAGTGAATGAGAGACTGTAGAGCTTGTTGGGCACTGTTCTAAGAACCTGGGCGATGGCACTTTCTCTCCCAGCAACAAGCTCAACTGCACCTTTTCCAAATGGGACATTAAAGTGATTGGCATCAATGAACTTCACAGCTTTGAGGGACTCAATGATCCAGCCAGGAAGTGGGGATGTCGCATCTAGTTGTTTTGGAGGAAGGAGTACACCATGGGAAGAGTTCATTAACCTATGGGGCGCCTCCTCAAAACCAGGGTTTCTGACCAGATTATCTGCAAAAGACATTTAAAGTTTTAACAAACCCCATCCGCTCTGTAAATCCACAAGGCAAAACACATCCAAAGCAGATTTCAAAGTCATGACTCACGACATAGTGAGTCAGATTCCAATTCTCATATGTCACAAGGTATGCCAAGTAATACAAAACAAGGTTTACAAAATTACACTGTAGCTAGATGAAGAACAGAAACAGGTACATAAACTTAGATCCAAATAAAGTTGCAGGAAAAGGTATAGATCAATTAATTTTTATCCCTTTTTGGATCATAAACAACAAGAAACAAAAGATTGATCCAAAGTATTGCATTAGTATAGTTATAGTTTGTAAGTACCTCTAGTGGGCAGTACAGGGAAAAGCTCCTTGATAGCAATTGCATCCAAGAGTGGACCGCAAGCAGGGTCTTCTTGAATTCCAGGGTTGTGAAAAGTCACTTTAACTGTGTTGGAAGTGGCTCTGAATCCCCAAGCATAAGTATCGCCTCCATTACTGCTGTATAGAGTCTGCAAAGGAAGGTCTCCTGTCTGAGGAGGCACTGATACCCTCAAAACCTCTTCCTGTGCACAAGTTCTTGATGCCCCGAATGTTAGGGCATATAAAGACCCTGGTTTGACCTTTATGGTCTGAGAGATTGAGGCCTCATTGCCAAGCCTAACTGCATGGATACCATGAGCTACAGCAAAGTACATTCCGCCTGGTTGAGGCCCACCGGATATGTACTCCACAAAGCCATTGATTTCCCATTTGGGCAGTGCATTTTTGCCTATGAGTACTGTTTTCTTGAGACTGCTTCGTTTTGGTGGTTCCTCGAAATTTCCATTGGCCAAGAGTCCTGAACAAAATAAGCAGAGGAAGAGGTGAGTAAAGAACTCAGAAAAGTAAAACAAGAAAGCTTGACAAATTGTATTGGTTGTGAACAACTGTATCTGGACACATCTGAAATACATGAAATCTAAAACCAGTCCAATAAAACCCCAAAATTTACGTAACACATCAGACCAGAGAGGTACTAACAAAGAATGAAAGAGTGCTTTGAGCTGAAAAAACAAGTCCCGCAAATCTTTGAAGGTGCATAAGTATGAGTGGACAAACCAAGCCCAGGTCAGAATCTAAAGTAATTCAAGAAATCTGAAAACACTATCTTTTGAATAATACACCAGAATGCCCATCAAGTAGATACACACTACAGTAACCCCAAAAGGGATAAGAGACATAGCCAAGGAGCCAAGTATGGAGTAAAGAACATACTTTTGTATACACTAGATTCAGTTTACAACCTAAAAACCAGCTCAGACAAAAAGCTAGAGAAAATGTCAAGTTCAGTTAATAAGCACACAGCTGAATTGAACAGATCAAAGTAAGATTCTCCTCAACAACACAATTGGGGGTGGTTAGATCAAAGACAGTTTCTTAAGGGAAAAGGACAATAACCATTTTAACCAATCCCACCAGATATGAATCAAAACTATAGAAAACCCAACATTTGCACAACAGAATGATTCAACAGATTAGATTTAACTTCAAAGTACAATAAGACCAAATGGGGCAGAGACAAAGACAGTGAGCACAAAATGGAGCAAAGAATAGACATTTCTATACAGCTAAGAACAAAGTTCATAACCAAAGACCAGCTCACAAGATATAACATACAGTTTAAAGACATAGCTGAGTAAAAACAGATCAGGTTAAACTGAGCTGGGGGAGTTTAGATTTGAGAGAGAGGAACAGCACATTACCTTCAAAAGGCTTAGGTGCAACAGCAAAGGCAGGACTGGTGGAAATGAGGGAGAGAGCAAGTGTAAAAGAGACTAGTAGCAGAGCCATTCTCAACCAGAAGAGAAGGGAGGCGGTTGTGTATGAGGGAGTAGAGGTTCAGGGGAGTGCTTATATGGTATTTGTAGTGGGAGTTTGAGGATAAGATGGGAAATGGGAAAGGTTTTGCAGAAATCACGTTGCCTTCTCTGTTGGGTTTGTCCTGGTTTCTCAGAAGCGTCTTTTTCTCCTAAATTCATGGGTATGCCTGCCGTTATCTAACTCCATTATTATTTTTGGTTACATAATCTAACTCCATTATTATTACTTGGTTTTTTTAATTTGAGAAATTTTGAAAAAATGATCACTATTTAATTTTTAAAACCTTTATTTTTAATATAGTTGAAAAATAACATTTTAAGTGTATAAAATGTCTTTGTTGCCCTAACCCTTTACCTCTTTTACAATAAAAATTAAAACTCAATAATCAAAACCTAAACTCTACTATGAGTCTATGAAACATAATAAAATAGAAATAAAAAAACCTTTGTTTAACGTATGTACATCGATAATCTCATTGTGTTTCTTTTTTATACTCATTTTAGTTTAATAGTCCAATAATTAAATAAAGTTTGGTGTTTGTGATTTGATTATGTTCTTAATGAAATAGAATTTTAAAGACTGCATATGTATTTGATACGTTGAAATTGAGAATTAAGAGAGTTTTATTTGTTAGCAAGTATGAATGTGTGGATCTGGTACCGGTATGATTATGTGCTTTATAGGAATGAGGAACCAATTATATTTGTTACAAATATTGTGTGAAGTTCACCAGGAATGATGGATCGATAAACAGCCTCAAAGAAATTTCAGATATAAAAATAGAGCAATACTAGACAATATATATGATCTTCTCAAAACAAAAAACTCAACAATATGATGAGTATCGATCCAAATCCTCTCAATACTATAGAAAAAGAATTGGTTTTCTATAAGATTAGTTTTTCTATCCTAAATAATCATGTAGAAAAAATTAATGAAGGTGGGAGGAAGTTACTGTTTGACAATGATACTTCATTTTTGTGGTTTTGAGGTTTCCCTGTGAGCAATAATCAAAGGGTTTTTTTATTGATGCACATCAATTTGTGTGTTTCCAATTTTTTAAAGATATAAGATTATAATTCATAGATAGTGTAAGAAGCAATAGTCTAAAAGACATTAGACGGAAGACGGATGGTGACCTATACCCTAACGTCTTGATAACTAAGGTGGTATTTAGACGAGAACTAGACGATTTACTTTTTTACACTTCATCAATAATTCAATATACAATGATCAATTAATCATACATTCTAATGATTTCATCATTCATAGAGCATGACAACAAACGTTTATTGAGTGAGAATTAAGAACAAGTAAAGAACATGGAGTAGATTCATACCAAATTCGAAGAGATGGTTGTTTGAAACTGCAACATATTGAATAAAGACGCAAACGCCTTCTCTACCTTGAAGTCACCTACCTCGCCTTGGAAGCTCATTCTCCACCTTGGAGTTGCCTTCTCCACTTTTATAGGTTTTTTTTTTCTCCAACGCCTTTTTCACCTTGAAGTAGCCTACCTCGTCTTAGAAGCACCTTGACCGCCTAGGCGGTCTTTGGATGGCTGGCCGCATGACGTCTTTAATAATAAGTAAAATAAGGGTTTTAATGAAATTTTACCATCTTAAATGGTCATTTTTCAACTAAAATTGAAAACATGATTAGGAATCAACTTGATGATAAAAAAAAGATTATATCTCAAAATTTATCTTCAAATTTTCATGACTGAAATCAGAAACAAAACAAACTTTTCAATACGCCATTAGAAGAAAACTACAAATTTTGTTGACTTAAGGTTCTTAACTTACATTATTTCGGTTCAGGGTGTTACCAATATTTTTGTGTCACTATATTTTAGTAGGACTTACCGGACTCATTCAGAGTAACTCAACTCATGTAGTTTATCTTTATATCAAATTAATTAAAGTATATTCGATACATCAGTATACTCATGTATAGTAGATGAATCAGAATATTAACAACTTCTAGGACAGGGTCACAAAGTTGATGCTCTTAACCAAACTAGCCATCCACCTTTGCGTATAAAATTTCAACAATAAGATATCATCCAGCGTCGCCTTCTAAAATTCTGAAAATTTTTCTTTGTAATTCTTCTTTCTTATCAAATAGAACTTGATCAAGGCTGATGCAATAGTCAATATGGTTAGTAAATCCTTGTGTTGTTTTGCATTTTGTCTCTATTAGCGAGATCAAATCATGAGAGCAATTTCCTCCATGATATCTCTGGTCTTTGCTACCATTCTGTAATTATTGCATAAATTGATTCATTGTAATTAGCAGATGAATGAAAATACAATTGTACGTTTTCTACGGTGTCCAAAAACAATGGTAGTTTCCCACCGAAAAATCGTGAATAGATCTGGTGGTGGGAAGGGGTATGGTTGTCCTTTCATGATTTTGCATTTGGAAGGTACGACCGGGAAAAGGTTGTCAGATTCTGTCTGCAAATTAGTTAGTTATGATTTTTAAAGTATTTCAGTTAAGCCGTGTGGGCTGTCATTATTCGTTTCATATTATTAATTTATATCTTTAACTTCAATTTACTTTTTTAATTTAGTAAATGAGTCAAATTAGATAGTTTTCATCTAAATTTTAGTCATGTGTTATGCATGTGACAAGTATCACTATCAATTTATATTATTTTATTAATTAAAATAATAAAACAAAATCTCTAAAAGAAGATTCATATATACTTATCCATCTGAAAATTATGTGTTATAAAAATTATTTTTGTCAATATATTTGACTTGTTTAGTCATACAAATTATTTCATGTTAATTGTTATTGACATGAAATCAATTTTATTCTTACTTTTTATGCACTTTTCGTATTAACATCTTTAAAAATAGGACTCATACATATGCCCTCTAAAAATATTAAATGAATGATTAGGGATATAAAATTGTATAAAAAATATATTAAATAAATAATGCATTATGCATGAGTATATTTGAATCTTCATTTTGAATATTTTTATTATTATTATTAAAAATAAATATAATATCACATGTATACCCCTCACGTGCATATCATATGATTGGAAATTGGATGAAAACCGTTAGATTTAACGGAGAAGGTGAAGCTTTTACCAAGCTAAGAAGGTAAATTGACATAAATACAAGTTAATGTTGCAAATTGACAATTAAAACCAAGTTGAAAGAGTATATTGATTATTTTGCCTTTAGTTTAAGAAGTGTGTGTTTAAGCTACTTAACGACGAAATAAAGCTACTTAACTTCAAATTAGTGGTCATTATTATCTACAAAAATGTTACTAATTTGGCAATGTGGGAGTGCTCCCTTGCTTATTTACCTGTTTCACTAGTGATGGAGATCACATTAATGGCTAGAAATAAAGTAGATCTCAATGGGTGACCTTAAATCTAGTTAGCTGATGTCTGTGTTTATTTATAGTAAGTAATTATAATTATGAGACGGAATTATTAAAGAAAAAGTTGATGTACGTATTTAGTTGATGGATAATCATGTTACTGGTTAGGGAGATGTTGGAGATTTATAACGAGGTTCATAATGATACGGGTGGGTATTGTATCGCATCACACTTGCACTAGCTAGTGGCAGTTTTTATTGATACGATAAACCTCACCTCACGTGCATGCATATCCAATTAATTATTAATTCCGGCCCCCATGTGCACTGTCGGTGCAGTGTACTTGATCATTTTAATACTTACTGCCTCATTGGACCAAAAACAGAAATTATAATGGCCCATTTCATCACCAGTAGTCTATGAAGGCACCTTATTAAATGACATCTACCCGCTTTTTCTTTTTTAAACTTACATTTTTTTTGCGATGGAATGATTTTTATTCAAATTTAATAAACATACAGATCCTTTATGGATCAAATTAAACAAAAAAATACAAGCAAACTCAAAAGAACCTTCAATCTTAAACCATGACTCAGATCTATCAGGACTAGACAGATATGATGACCAAACCGTCACCAGTCAAATCGAGAGATGACATAGGACTGTCATCTGATTAACCGACAAGATCTTGAAGTCTAACCTCAACCTCAGGCAATAACAATAGCTCAGAATACAATCAAAGACAACCCATAACTTTGAACCATACAAAACATCCTCAAGAACGAACAAATTAACCAAGAAAAAACGAAAAAGAAGAAGAGATGAGAAAAACATAGCCAATCCACAAAGGGATCGATGAGGAGACAAACTAGCAGTCACTTGGAGCACTACCGCATTCATCGGATTTATGTGCGATAACGGAAACCCTCCGTTTAAACAGACAAACCAAACAACATCGGCGTCGGAGTTCCAAAGGACCTTCAAGCAATCAGTTAAGTCAGGTCTGGTAGAAGAGGATGTGCATCTTATTAACCATGAGTAATCAGAGATATGAGAAGAAGTATGATCGATATTCTGTGGTTTAAGGATTTAGGAGGGTTAGGCAAACGAGTCTGGGTGTATGAAGGAAATAACATAATGGAAATCGAATCTGTCACCACCGGGACAGAGGATCACTACCATCAGAAAGGTAGAAGAACATCTTCCCCTACTCTGTTCTAAATAATCATAAATCTTGTTTTGCTAGATTTGTGATAAGTGACACTAGAGTTGGCAATTTGATCTATGTTTAAATGTATAAACTATGTACCAACCATACTGATTTGGTTGGTATATCACCAAGTTGGTATCCGAGTTTTCAGTACGATACTACCGTACCAAGTTCTAGCAATCAGTTGGTACACGGTAGAGTTTTTTGTATACTAACGGTATAATGTACCGTATTGAGTTATTATTATTATTATTATTATTATTATTATTATATATATATATATATAATTATATCTATTGAATCACAACCGTTCATTTTTGTAAGGATGTATCTACACCATTGATGTTAACCCTAAACCTTAGAGACCACATTCCGTCATTCACTTCACTCATTTTAGATTGGAAAAAAGGTCTAAACAGTATCTAATTTTTTAGAAAAACAAAATTTTCGTATCTCATCTTTTTAAAACTTCAAAATGATATCTCACCTTCAGATTTCAACTTAAAATTAGTGTCTGCCAACCTTATTTTCGTTGCGGAGATTGACAGAAGGCATACTTTTGTTGTAAAATAACCATTTTGCCCTCCATTTTTATTTTTATCCTTAATTTTTTTGCTTAAAAACAAAAAGAAATTTTATATCAGATCAGATTGCTTCTCTGGTTATGCTTCCTCCCTGATCCCAATTAGGAGGCTATCTGCTTCAAGAAATTTTCCCCCTCTTCCCACCTTTTCAAAGAACAATTTGCAATGCAATGTATAATGCAGTACTAACTATATCCTCATTTACTGAAAACTACTTCCATATCATCACAATGTACAAATTCAGAATACATACGAATAAGCATATTCATAGACCTTAAACTTTAATCAAAGAATATAGAACCCAGCAACCATTACCTCTAACCCTGAGAGAAAGGTTTTCAAAAATGAAGCCCCAAAGTTATATTTCTGTTATGCATCACTAACACCCAGTATATATATTCACCATTCATATACGTAAACCCATAAAAGATCTAACTTGAAATTCATCAAAATTAAAGAAATTGAAACTGAAATAGATACAAAATCAACCCTAGACCAAACTGCCAAGCAGCCTTGATTGATTGCTGCTTCGATGTCGAACCCAAAATCGTGAAGTACCACTGAGTCAACGAGTGACAAGGATTTCATGCATGAAGAGAGGGTAGCGACCGTCCACCGTAATTAATCTTCATTGGCCAGTAGCTGTTCGGCGTGAAAATCGTTTTTCTTCGAACAACCAGGTTTGAGACGTGCCAGTAACTTTGGGTCAGGTATAACCTTGATCTTTGATGCTTGTTGGCCTTCTGACTTCTCATCAAACGACTGTCTACAGGCGCTGGTCAAGCCTGCACTTAGGTTCTACAGACCTAGCCGAAGAGCGACTAGGATTTTTCTCATCTTCTCGCGAAGCAGACGTTTTTTACTCGGACCGGTGTGGTTGAGCAGAGCTATAAACAAGGATTGCAGGTCGTTCGCCAAAGGGTTCCTTGACAAACCAGAGATATTTGCTAGAGTTCTCACTCCAACAATGGTTTTGCGGGTATTCGCCTACGGATTGAGCTTTTATGAAGCGGTGGTGGACTGTTTGCTTACAGATGAGGCTTGGTGAGTTAGAAGCGGGAACTACCGACGGGTCGGGCTTTGGTGAGTAACAGCGGAGAATGCCTACGGGTAGGGCTTTGGTGAATAAAAAGACCTATGAAATCTTTTTGGTAGAGGTGCTCCGAGGGAGGCTTGTTTTGTAGTGTGCAAAAGTTGTTTATTGATTGATTGGAGATGTTCCTGAATCATACACCTCGACCCCTTTATATAGTGAACACTAAAATTTGTTCTTACTTGTGGATCAAGAAATATCAAATCTCTTGAAAATTAGGTCCTTAAGCAACTGCAAATCTTCGCCAAGCATGACATATTGGGAAAGAAATATATTTACAAAATATTTAGACCGTAGGTATCAGTCCATGATATGATATAATAGATGAAGATTATCACCTCAAATCTAACTCTTGGATCAGTTACATGTATACGTCAATAATTTTTGTTACTTCCTTGAGCGTATCTTCTAGATTTGTATCTCAAACACCTCATGCAATCACATACCAATAAAGAATGAATCTCAATGCAATATGATTCTTGGGGATCTTCTCAGACGTGAAGACAAAAGAGTTGCCTTGACAAACCATCTCAAGTACTCGGACGTGTATCGAATCTAATTAAGGAAAAGATATCTTAATCAATCAAATCACCTTAATACCTTAATATGCACGTATGTCTTCTAGATAATGATCCCGCATTTTATGCTACATTCTTAACGTATTTCCTACCATATTTGGATTCGTTATTTCCTTAATAACTTCATTTCTAACATGTTTTGTGTTTTCGAGTCAATAAAGGCAGGTTTACACGAAAGATGGCTAAAATGAGGGAAATGAGCAGATTCCTAATCAAAGAAGGATTCTTGGTGCAACTAGGAAACTCAATTAGTCACAAAAGTCGAGGATAAGTCGTTTAGGAAACTTTCCTATTTTGAAAAGGGAAAAGATAACTATTCCATTTTAGAAAGCTTTTCTAATTTGATTAGAGAAACTTTCCTTATTTGATTTGGAAAACTTACTATATGAATCTTTCCTATTCTGACTTTTCTAATTTATTTTGAAAACTTTCTTTCCTTATGTGACAGAGATTCCACATGAAGCAAGGAAGTCAAATCCTACATGGATTAGGACTAAGATGTGTCACCACAAATCAAGGAGAAGGATAGGGTTTTTAAGACAAGTTTAAGAGACTTTTTAAGACAAGTTTTCATTGTCTAAATTAAGGGAGATAATTTGCAATTCAAATCTGAAATTTATGAAATTAATTCCTTAAATTCCTTTTGTCTAAAAGCCTAATTATTCTGATTTTATATTAACAAATTCCTTTCATTTTTAGAACATTAAATGACGCACCAAAATTAGAGGAATGAAGTTAATTTTCGGCAGAACAAGGAAGGAACTAAAAAGGGGTTGATTTATGTGGAGAACAAGCAATGAATCTAGCCTACAAATGCAACCGAATTCATCACCTTTGTGCATAAGGAAATTCTGGAAATTTCCTAACAAGTTTTCATTAATTTGTTGGGTAATTTTCCTTGACCGTTGGATCGAGATTAAATCGAGGGATGAGAGAACTCCAAGGGGCAACATAACACTATAAAAGGAGGACAAGAGAACCAAAAATCGGATTACTTCTCATGCTAGCAAATATCAGAAAAAGTTCTCATTGTTCTTGTCTTGTTGCCACCACCCTAGAAGAAGAAGAAGAAGAAGGAAATCCTTGCAGCCTAGGACGTTCCAGGAAGTATTGAAGCATTAGCTTGGAGTTGCTTGTTCACAAGTCTTTGATTGGCCATCAACCTCATTGAAAAAGTGTAATTCTATGCCTAATTCTTTTCGGTTTCTTTGTTCTTATTCTAGTTTTCGAAATAGAACCATGTGTTTTATTTTTCGAATTGGTTGGATGCCATGATTGAGAGTTTTGTGAATTTTCAGTTTATATGAAATATGTTTTAATGATTTTATGATGTTGTTTATTCGATATTGTCACCATTGAGATCTTTGAATGCTTGTTACATGATTTAACAAAAGACTGGTTCTGCAGGATTGGTGCTTGCTATGATTTTAACTAAGCCTCGTAGGTAAGTTAGATCTAAAGTAGTGAAGGGGGTGTAAACTCCGTTCGAGTACTTATGTTGCATGTGATAAATTAAGCGTCTTACGTAAATTTGTTGCATGTTAGAGTCCGTTCTTTAGCTTAATGATTTGCATGTTTGAAGACAGATACCTTAGTATTGATAGCATCGACATGTAAAATGTTCTAAGTTCAGACATTCTAGCTTGGACAATAATTAAAAAGAACCGATTAGATACATGACCTCGTAGGGTATATTTAGGACTCTTCTATGTTTTTCTTTTGGTGATGATTTGAATAAGTGATTAAAAATTGTTATTGCATGCTTTGTATTTTTTGAAATCAGATATTGTGGAAGTTGATCACATGTATAAATTAGTTAGATTTAATTTCTGTTTTTAGGATGATAGAAAACCAAACCGAACCCCCCATGAAACTTGTAAAATGTATTTGTTGATAATATGTTGTATGTAACTACCTTAGTTTTTAGATACTAACCTAATTGATTTTAACCGCAGGAACGCCCTAAAATCCCCGGATTGATTGAACCCTATTTACCAATGCTACAAAGTGACAAAAAAGGTTTTAAATTGCAACGTGTCCGGTAACGGGCACGTCAGTTTTTGGCGCCGTTGTTGGGGATGTCAGATAATAAGACTCCCTTGCATGATTCTAACCATAAAGAGGATGTCCTTCCTTAGCTAGACCACAAATACGTCATACTTCAATTGCTTACACTAATTCTCACATCCAGACTACCTCAACGTAGAAACTTCAATATTGATCTATCTTGGTATCCAAGTAACTCAACACGAATTACCCAATAATCGATAATCGATGATAAATTAAGAACCATATGAATATTCCTCCATGATTGCTTGACCTTCAAGATAGGCCTCATGTAACACCTCGTCCCGAAATTTACCTTTTTACCGGGGGTTAGGAGGGTTACAGAGGGGTGTAACCACGCTGTTAGTTTTTCTCGAACTACTGTTCGAGTTTAATATCGAGATATTTTCGATTCTAGGAAAAGATAGAATTAATGTCCCGAGGTGGTAGATTATGTCAATACGAGTCCACCGGTATGTACGAAATATTTTTCAGAGCTACGGGCTGTTTAACATGGATTTATTTAGTTTACGGAAGTTATAAAAGTTATTTACCTTATCGTAAAAAGGCGACTTTACGATAAGTTGAGAATTTGAGGAAACTTACTTCAGGAACGTTGTAGAGGATGTTAATACGAACTCGTGGGTATGTCCTACGTTTTAATCGGAGTTCGTATGCGAAAGTTATTCAGGATATTGTATAGTTACTAAACGGTAAAAGTAAATAACAAATAACCATTTACCCCTCATGGTAACTTTTGTAATTAAATCTGGGCCGTCAGATCAATCAGAGATTGATCTGGGCCGTTGGTGTTGGGTATATATATATGGGGGAGGGGGGGAGTTGACCGGGGGGACGCTCTCTCCCTTTCTCTCCTTCCTTCTCCGATGTCACTCCCTCTCTCCTTCCCCCTTGAAATCTCTCTCTGTTCTCTCTACTGCTCGACTGGGCAGCACAACAGCTTGGAGGTACCAGCCCAGCCCAGTCGAGCCGCCACCACCAGCTAGCGTCCCCTTAGCTCTACCTCGCCTCGCCCAGCCAACCAACCCAGCGAACCTTTCGGACCTTCACTGAGCTTGTCTGGCGCTCAACAACTGCAACAGCTCCAGGGAGGTAGCAGTAGCGCTTGAGGGAGAGAAAACGTCGAGGAGGTGGAGGAGAAGCTGGAGGAACGCTGAGCGTGTCACCGTCGAGCTTCGGGCTCGCCTGGGTAAAAATTGTTTCTCCTTTCTCCTTCTGTTTTCAGACTCTAGAGTGTTGGTGGGGGTAGATCTTAGAGTTTACAGGTGGAGGAGCAGAGGTTGGCCGGGAAATCTTGGATTTCCGGCCAAACCAGTTGATCGGAGTAGGCTAGTGTAAAATGGATAAATCCTCAGGTTTTTACTGCGGTAGATCTGGGTTTTTATTTAATTACCATGGATGTAAAATGTCAGAACTGCCTCTGGCAGTTTAGGGAAATTTTAGGGGTGTCACCAGTGCTGAAATCTTAAAAATACCCCTGACAGTTTTGTTTAATTACAAGGCTGTCAATGAGGCTGAAATTCCTAAAATGCCCATGACAGTTCTACCTATTTACGAGCTGCCATTAAGGTTGGAATGACCATGTTGCCCCTGTCAGTTTTGGATAATTACTAGGATGCCATTATATGCCGATTTTTACCTTGGTGCCCTTGGTGGTTATGTTATTTACGTGGATACCATTATATTATATATTTTTGTGTGGTTATTGTTTATATTACGTGGTTGCCTTATACTTTGTTTGTACACTTATGGTTGCCGTATATAATTGTGGTTGAATGTTCGGGATAATCCCGATAGATAGTGGGTCGGTGAATACCTCAGTGGAAAGGCTAAACTCCGGATATGCAATAGATGTTTGTTATCCATACTAATAAATCGACCGATATGTAGTTAAGCGGGATTTTCCCGGTTAGGACATTAATTAAAACATAAGAGCTACGTGTGACTTGATCCCTAAGGACAGTGTACGTAGGCAGTCTGACCGGGATTCGGGTGCAGTCACAAATATTAATAGAACCCTAGGTCCTCTAAACGAATGGGTTGAGATCCAAATGCGAAAATCAGGATAACCTCCGGCTGTGAGGTCTATTTCGGTATCGTTTGGACTGTTCGAAAATGGTTTGAGAAAAAGGATTATCCCTTCTCAAGGGGGGTTACGAGTAAATCTCTCTTCAGATGGGTCCCGCACGTCCTAACCCGAGTTTAGGAAGGTAAACTTGGGCTGGCGCATGACAACTGGTATCAGAGCCTGATTCAAATCTCAGACCACAGGTTTGGGTATGTGAAACCCTTGGAAATGTTTAAGTGTGTTATGGGTTTGATGCATGTCTGATTTGTATTGTGTTTCGCTAGGGCTATAGACTCTAATATGTCGCATAGTGGTTGTATTGGTATTTCAAGCTCAACAACATCAAAGATTAGGGTCTAAGACTGTGGATCCCTTCACAACTTCATTTGGACGATAAATGATTAACGTCTTCATTTTTACTTATTTTTCAAGTTTTAGTGGACCAAAAGTGTCAGAACTCACCCCGAATTTTCCCTTGAAATTCGAGATGAACCCTGCAAGGTTCACCTACAAAGGAAACTCTACTGAAATTTTGACACATTCTCATTCAAAAGTGGATAACCCTACCTACAAACAAACCAAACACTTCAATAATCCAAATAGTCCAACCATTACACGTGGAGTCATCCTGCTCCCAATTTCTCATCCACACTTCACAATTCCTAAAAACAAACTAAATTCAACTCAATGTTAATCAACTAAAGCAATTCTCAAGGTCATCAGAGCAATCTAATTTAGTGAGAATAAAAAAGAGGAAGCGACAACAGACTATTGACTATGCCTCAATCTCTTGCACGCTCGACTTTTATAAGCTGACATGCAATCTAGGCATTTTAAACCGAATGACCTAGGAGAGAAACATTAAAAAAAAGTTATAGTGAGTGGAAAAAATAAATATTCTGAAAATAAGTACTGGAGTTTAGAAATATTGAAATCATCATTAATGTTCCCCCTTAAAAGTTCCGAAAACATTTGTGCACGCCAAAATTGAATATCACGAATTAAGAATAAAATTCATGTCAATCTCATTGGCTCAAACTTCAATATGAAATAAGGGAATATGTTTCACCATAACGATGTGCCTCTCAGGCTAGGGTCGGAGTCCCCTAAGGCTTTAATTGCGCACATCACACCTTAAAGTGAGGACCATGAATAAATAGGAGCGTCTCATACTATGCACCCAACTCATCTTCAGATGAGGGTCACTGTAAAGGCTAGCTATCAATATGAATAATGTATATAACAAACCTTTATGGTGAAATAAAGCAAAACAAATCCAACAATCATAAGACTCACACCCCCAAAATAAAAAATAAAGCATCTCATGCCCCAGATACGGTTACTCGACCGTATATCAAATATAAAAGCCATAAATAAAAGATTTCCCATTAAAGTATAAATTCCTTCCTATGTTCCACATGTCAAATAACATTGTTAAAATAAGGGTAAATTACTGGTGACACCTCTAACTTTACACGTAAAAACAGTTTTGTCCTCTAACTTTCAAATTAAATCAGTATACCCTCAAACTTTTATTCGTCAACAGTTTTGTCCATTTCCGTTAGTTAACTGTTAAATATTCTGTTAAGTAAACAAAATGACTATAATGCCCCGACTTAAATCAATTTTCTTATTTCTTTTTGTTTCTCTCCCATTTCTTTTTTTGTCCTCTTGTTCTTTTCTTCTGTCCTTTTCTTTTCAAAATTTATAATCACTAATTATTATCCAAATAAAGAAATTAAATTTCTAAAAAAATAAAAAATATTATATACAGAAGTTGGTCATATCTAAGAGAAGTTGGTAATAGTTCATACCGTTGGATAGCCCCTCAAGTTTTTCCTCTTCGTACAGATGCTGCAGGCCTCAAGTGTTGGTAGATTATGCACCAGATACCTATATAGGTTCTAATGTATATATGAATTGACAGTTGATGTTCTCAAAAGAAAGCACAGAAAATCAGAGGATAGTATTATTTTTATTTATCAAGAAAAAGTAATATTACAGTGCAAAACAATTTTCTGTTTAATCACCTCAGCTGCAGATACTACTAATTACAACCTCAGCTTGTACAAGTAGCCAGCTTGCAAGTTTGAACGAGATTCTTATTTTACAGTAGTTGAACTGCTGCAATGGTAGGGATTTTTTCACGCAATTTCTGTGTGACAGCAACTCTAACAGTCATCACCCCGGCAGCAGGACCTGTTATCCGGACTTTGACTATAGGCTCTTCAATAACAACAAGTTCTAGAGATCCACCTGCAGCCCCTACTAAGTAGGGTCTAATTTCTTCAAGTACCTAGAAGAGTTTGTACGTACATAAGATAAATTTTGTTCTTGTTTAGGAAAATACTATTTGAAACCCAAAGAAATTTAAAATGATAAACAAGTGGACAATATATCAAAACTCCTCACACAGCATCACCAACAAGAAACCAGAACTAGAGATTAAGAATACACTTAATTAACTACAAAATAGCAAATAACAATCTATTTTTTAAAAGCTGAAGAAATTGATGCCAATAGAGACAAAAACAAACTTCACCCCACAAGCTGTGCAATCCAAACCCTCTTAAATTCTCAAAACTTATGTTCACTTGGTCATATTCAATTACAATTATTCCATTATACTGTAGCTTACGTACAACCTACTTAAAAATGGCTGGGCATCTACTAAGAGATGAGGGAGAGAATTAATGATAATAGAAATAGGGGACATAAACTGAAATCCAAGCAGTGGCTAAACCAGGATTTTAAGGTTGGGGGATCCATTACTTTTTTCCCAACAAATAAATTGTAGTGTATGAAAAACCAAAGATAGATTGCCAATGAGGGTTGGTTGAGTTGGATATGGGAGGACTTGAGGTGTAAACGCACACAAGTTCGATCCCCGCTACCAACAATCCCTCATTGGTAGGTAATCTGTAAAATGTCCCTGGATCCTTGGGCTGTAAAAAGCCCTTGGGCCGCTGGGTGAGGGTGTGGTCTCTTCGAGGAATGCCTCCGGGCTCTTGAAGAGGGTGCCACCTCTCAACAAACGTGGGTGAAATTCCCCCCCCAGTCAGTAAATCCGAAAGCCTCCGGGCCTAGGTCGCAGGGTTTGCCCTGGCCTTGATAAGTAGGGAAGCCTCCCTCTTATCCAAACTTTTTCTTACCAAAAAAAAAACCAAAGATAGATTCGAAAATCCACATTAAGGAATACAATAGGGAAAGAAAAAATAAGGAATAATCATGAAATGTTTGATATAATGACCGTAATGTAACACAAATGGAAAGTAATGATACACAATTTCTTGTTAAATTTTGGAACAAATGCATTTTTACTTAACTTAGGGGGGGGTTCATTAAGGAATTTGAGTGTGAAATAAGGTAAAATTTAGACAAATACTGAAGCTAAATTAATGATAATATTCATAATGCTAATATTAATGATACTAATAGTATTCATAATACTAATATTAATGATGGTTTTGCCCTATTTTTTGCATTTTTACAAGCAAATTTTGATATTTAATTATTTATTGATAACTTACTACATGTAATTTTAAAATTTTCGTTGTTGATTATTGCTCAGCTTTCTTCCAAAAATTTACATTTGTAGTCAAACTGCACATAATTGATCAAATAGCAAAAATTGCACACTAATTGAATCAAATAGCAAAAAATTAGACAATAACTAATCAAACCGACGAAAACCGCACTATTATGTATTATCATACTAAGATGAAAATATATCAACCGTGAGTCATTTCAAAAAGAAAAAAAATCAAATCAACCGCGCCTGGAAGGCGCCGGCACCAATGCCAGTGTTTATAAATCCAAGGGGGTTTGAACCCTCCCAAGCCTACATGTAACTCCACCGCTGAATCCAAGTAAGCTTTCAATGAAAGACAAAATAAAATTATAGGCAAACCTAATTCCAAACGAAAACATCTTTAGAACCAATACAAGCTGTAGAGCAATACTATCTACATGGAGTCATGGACCATTCAAAGGAAAGTACATTTAATTTAGTAGTTATAAAGCAGCAAGCACTTCATGTAGTCAAATGAAATATTACCTTCTCTATATTTTCTTCATTCAGCTCAAGGCCTGTTTCTTCATCTGCTATTGGTTCCACAGCAACTATTTGAGGAATTTTTTCCATTAAACGACGCTCAATACCCATTTTCATTGTCATAACAGAGCTCGGACACGACCCACATGCTCCTTGTAGTTTTAACCACACTACATTACCATCAATCTCATGTAATGCCACATTGCCCCCATCAGAAATGAGATATGGTCGGATTTCATCTAATACACTTTCCACATTTTCTGCAGTCAACGGTAATTCCAGAGCTGAATTTGGTGTAGCAACCGCCTTAACAACTGTGCAGATCATAAATCAGATCATCATCCAAAGTAATTTAAAGCTACACTTAACGCCCACCTTCTACATAAATAACATCATCCACTTAACAATAAGAAGAAATATTTGTATATTGAATAATAAGTTTGTCACGATACGACATTCTCTTGTGATGCATTAAGACTTCAAATGACTTCTAAACAACCTTTGTTCGAACTAGCAAGTATAAAAAAGAATAAGCTTTCACTAGTTTCACTTAGATAGTCATTCTTATAGATACAACGGTTACATATATACTTGTATAATTTGTATTAATGATAAAGAAAACTAATGCTGAAATGAGGAGTTAGACAGATTATAAGAGTGCAACAAGTTATAAAATAGACCAGACAGCAGAAAGTTAAAGAGCCTTTACGATCATAAAAGTGAGAACTTTTCCTATCCCAAAGAAATTTACAGAATATTTATTTTGGTTAACTATTAGAAAATAATGAACAACACATGAAAGGTAAACACTCTCATGGTTGTGAAAAGTACTAAAAAAATATGAAAAATTAGAACGCATTTTGGTATTTGATGTATTTTTATCAAATAAATAACTCAGATACAACAACTATCCTGCTGCGAGTCAAACCTTACAAAGGGGACTCATGCCACAAGATCAAATGGTATTAGGCGTATCCGATGGTTTAAAAAAATTTCATGCATATTCAGCTTCATGATTTATCATCTCAATACTCTTTGAATTTACTAATAGAAGAAAATTTGAATATGAACTCATCAATAATACTGCATCAAATTGAAGCTTTCAAATCAGTGATTGATCAATTAGTTGGAGAACCCAGAAGGTAAATATGTGGAGGGCAGGAGAAAGAGAAGAAGAGGAACTCCTATATAGGGGCAAATTTCACCAGATGGATTGTTAAATTTTTGGTTGCATTGGACGTTAAATATAACAAAATTAAATATAACAATTACCCATAACTACATTTTAAAGCCTATATTTACCAGTAGCAAACTCCTATCAAATTTTTCCCATCGGCAGGGCTTCACTAATGAAGATTAGTAACCCCGTCTCTCAAATTTTCCCGTCGTCTCCTCCTGCCCAAATCCTCTCTCTATTTCTTCTCTTTCTCTCTACCATCAGAATCACCACCTCCAAACTCTCTCTCTCTCTCTCTATACCATTAGAATCACCACCTCCCACAGGCTGTCTCTTTTGGCTTCCCTCCTCCGACCTCGATGTCCATCGTACCTTGTCCTCGAATTGCCATCGACGACGCCGACAAGGTTGACCTTCACTTGCGGTGAGGAGCAGCAGATCTGGGCAAGAAGGTGTGCAAAACAACGGCCAGAACCGACCTCAGATCCAGGTTCTCATAGTTGATTATGAAATTGGGGTTTTCATCCCCAAAATAGGATGTGCTTATGGTGATTTTGGAGCTTTTTGGGGTTTAATTTGGTTGGGTTCCATTGGACGATTAGATCCAATGCTATGTTTGCTGGTGTGAATAAAGTGCGGGTAAGAGCTATATAGTTTGATTCTTCTTCGACTTCTACAGTATATATATGGTTTAAAGTTTGTAATCCTACTGTATATAAATGGTTTAAATGTAATAGTGGTGTGAATGAAATGGCAGAGTGGTATAGTTTGAGGTTCAGTATACTACTGATGTTCAATACTTTTATATTTTCATATTAATGTTCAGTATCTACTGATGTTCAGTACTCTTATATTTTCCATATTAACGAATGTATATATGTTGTTCAGTATACTACTGATATTCAATACTCTTATATTTCCATATTTATGAATGTTTATATGATGTTATGTATTTTCAATGTTATGTATTTTCATATAAACGAATGCAGAATGTATATAGTGTTTGTTAATAGTACTGAGTATCAGTATTCATTTATTTGCATGTCACAAAGCTACTGATATTAAGTAATATTGTCAAAAATACATAAGGTAAAACAGTTCCATAATCGTACTGAGGGTCAGTACTTTTATCGTAATTCTAGTGACACTGTCAATAATGGTACAAAAATATGAAGGTGCAACTTTGTCATTTACTATTTATAATAGATGGAAAATGAGTTATGGGTAAAAATAAAAGGCTTGGTTGCTATTGGTAACTATGATCTCAAAAGTGTAGCTATCGATAATTAAATACTATGTATTTTCATTAAGAGGAACCAACCTAGATTGCGTGAAGTTGAAGGTGACTGAAGCCGTGAGCTCTGCCACACAAAGTTATGCCCTCTAGTGAATGAAACAAGCGAGCCTCCTGATAATAAGCTCCAACTCTGCAAAGAATCCAAATTTGTAAAAATTACAGACTAACAAGAAGAAGAAAACTCTATTTTCTTTCTTGTTTCAAACGAATGGAAAATCAATGAGAACTGTGGGTACCGGTTGGTGAAGCGCTTGACGGGCCATGTAGTATGATGGTGGATTTTGAAGAATAGCTTTCATCTCTGCTTCAAATGCAAGTTGAAATTTAAAAACGAGATGAGGAATGGACCTTTGTTGGCTTTGACCAGCGGCAGTCAAAGAATGAAGACCTGGGTGAGCTAAAAGTTGTTAGTAATGTTACCAAGGATGATAAACACTTGGTTACGTGGGACACGGTGAGCCTTGCCCCTCAAATGCGATACAACACTTTGAAAACAAAGTAAAACTAGACTGAATCTAACTATATGAGTCCCTAAACGCTCCAAAACTGTTGGATCACCGAATCATGATTCCGGGTGCCGGTTTTCAGCAGTAATACTTAGTAAAGGCTTACATAGAAATCATGGATGAACGTTCATGTAAGCTAAAACCCATACACTGATTCCTGATTTTTGTTTATCCTAAACATTAAAACAGCCCCCGTCTTCATCAAGTTAAACTAACACTAACAAATCAACAATAAACTAAAAGATTAAACAACGCCGGATGCCCAGAATTAAGGCTTCATCAATTCATCTTTTGGGAAAGCAAATCACATATGAATACAACAGTAAGAATACCTGAGAGGACTAAAATAGCGTTTAAAACCCAAAAATGTAATCGGGGAATTACCTGAAGTTTAGAGATGCTTACAAATTGAGAGAGAGATTAGAAGAGGAACAGGGAAGAGAGTTCTTAGTTGAGTTCTGTTTCGACAAGAGTTCTTAGATGCGCTGGAGACGCTTTGCACCACAACTAATTATAATTTTGTTGGTTTCTGTTGGATTTATACGTCTTTTCACAGTTAGCAAACGACACAAGGAAAACAATATGTTAAAAAAACTCATTGTTTTGGGAGATTAGGTACTTACATAGGTGTCCTTAAGCAAGCGAGAGATGTTTCAATTCGAGATTACAATAATCATTATAGTCTTTACTCTTTTTTTGTGGTAAGTCTTTCCTTGATTTAAAGTTTTGTCACGGTATATTTTATCTGAACAATGATTGGCATAGGATCAGATGGTGCTTGGTAAAATTAGCAACTCACTTACACTGTTGCAAAGCTTGGCTATCCAAAACCTTACTTGGATGCAGGTTCTTGCCAAGGAGCACATTATCGAGTTATTATCAGAGTAAATGATTCGCTTTTCACAGTCCTGCAAGTGTGTCAATCTTTTACAGTTTGGACTGGAAAACCATGAAGTTTCTATAATTCTACTTGAGTATATTGAATATTGGCTTTATCTTGAAGGTGGACCAAAACCTATTGGAAACCCATCTTGATCACGTGGGCTATAATATGTCTAGGTTAATTAGGAAATCTATATATGCATGTATTCTAGCCTAACTAGGATTAGATATATGTATTCTAGCCTAACTAGGATTAGATATATATATATATATATATATATATATATATATATATATATATATATATGTGTGCTGCTGTCAATGAATAGAGAGGGAGAAATAGTTTAACCTAGAGCAGAGCTATCTTTCTCTATCAGCAGAGAACGCATAGCATTGGGGTTTTGGGTGGTCGAGAGTTTTGCCATAAAGCTCTATTGTATTCTCTCCAATTGTTATAGTGGAATTCTTTGCCGGCTTCGAGAGTGGACATAGCTCAATCACATTGATTGGGTGAACCACTATAAATCTTGTGTTATTGTCTTCTATTTTTTTCTTTACCGTTCTTCGATTATCCAAATTGTTCCATATCAATATTGTCGTTTGTTTACGCTTCCGCATAACAGAGTACTTCAATCTCTCAAATTAACCATGAACTCATGAAGGAAACCATTCTTTATATATGTAGTCGTAGACAAGGGCTTTAATTGCAGGTTGAAAGTAGAGTCTAACTAGATCACAGTAATCTTTTCCCAACGCACCAACTTCTTTCAAGTATCGTAGTCTACTGATTGTTTTGCCAAGGACCTTGGCAGCCACCTGTATCCCATTTTCAAGAGCGCTAACCTTCTTTTATACTACTCCAAAACCAATATTGTTGGAGCGGTTATCAGTTGTTGGAAAACAATTGGACTCTACATTATCCTTGTTTAAATAAATAGTGTTTGATAACTTGAATATAATTAGTAGAAACATAAATATAAACTTTATCTTGTTATCTATTGAGGTATATGTCTCTCATTAGAAGTTGGAGACTTATCAAGTTGATTAACCAATCAACATTAAGTTTTTGAGATAAACCTAAAGACTTGTATTGATAAACGTTAAGTAAAATTTGGACTCTTTATGGGATGAGCACGAGTTTGTTTTCTAGGCCTCTATATATACCAGTAGAAAGTCCCTATGCTAACTACACATTTCATTGAGATCAAACAGTCTCATTCTGTGAGAAAAGTAGTAGCATAGAAGATTTTCCTTGGTGCTGTTTTTGTGATATTGCAGATTGTGTTGCTGTGCTGCTCTCAAGGATGACTTCCATGAATGGTATTCCCAACGATCCCAACAGATATGGTAATCACCTCTTTGCTTCTTACGTGATTTTGGTTTATACAGTATTGTATTTGTGATTCATTGTGAAACGATCTTAACTTCAGTAATTATGCATTTCAGTCTTCAGGCATAACTTAATAATTGGTATTAGAGCAAGAATCTTCACAATTTTCACAAATCGATCAAAACCTTAAAATCAGAAAAATTAATTGTATTTTATTTTTATTTATTCGGGCCTACAGTGTTAGCCTAAATAATATATATATTAAAAAAAAGGGGACGACTTAAAATCGGACTTCTTTCTGTTCGCCCCATTCTGTTCTTTTCTTTTGCCTCTTTCTTGAGTTCTTCTGCGTTTTTCTTCAATCACCCTTCAAAACCCAGAAAACCTTGAAATCGGATTTCGATTTGTTGGGTGTGTGTCTTCTGTTGCTTCTGCTAATCTTTGACTGCAGATGGATGATGGAGATGCTAAGGTAAGGGCTGTGTTTCTCGTTCTTGTCTGATCAATTGAAACTGTGATTGAAGACACGAAATATGAATCTTGATTATGTGTTTTGACTCGATGGTGATTCTATTTTCATATGCCTATATCAATTAATCTGGGTATGAAGGAATGAGTGTTCGATCTGTTAAATTGATTCTTCTGTTTTCGTCTGACACTGCTTCTGTTTCTGATGAGTTTGATCTGATATAAGTGTGATGATGTTGACATGATGTTGTTGTAATTCTGTCCTCTTACGCTCACATTGATATGCATGTTCGAACTGAATTCTAATGAACTTAATGTAATGTTTTTGATCTATTATGCTGATTGATCAATTGATATGATTAAAACTACCCAATGATGCATACTGTGTACAACTGCATGACTGATTTATATGCATCATCTCACTAGGGATTTCGACCCCAAACCCAGAAATTTCAGAATGTTATTTTTAGGACCTTTTGGCTGTGAGATTTTGTTCTGCTTCCGCTAACTTTTGCAGACATCTTATGCTTGGGGCAGGGTGGAAAACTAAATTAAGTTCTTATTATGAATTCAGTGATACTGTGATTGATAGGAATGCAATATTCTACTGCTGTAGTCAAATATTTTGATTTCGCATACCTATATATCTCAATCACAGTTAGAAGATAATATATATGAACTGAACAAATAAACTTTGATTTGATATGCATACTGATCAAACTGCTGAGAAGATAATGAATACTCTATGAATATTGCTGGATACATAAGTACATATACCTCCTAATGAGGAGGATAGATGAATACGTAACTCTCATGAATTCAGCTTATAATCTTATTACTGCATTCTTATATGATTTTTGTTGTTTCTTACATAATGAAACCTAAATTAAAATTCATTGATTCATAAAACTCTTTATATGGTATTAATTTTGTTGCACAAAGTAACTTTTACTATCATATTTAGAGAACTGTAGAAGAATCAAAACTTGTGTTGTTGTTTATAAAGTTGTATTGTCTTGTGGTCTCCAAAGAGACATTTTCTGGTACAATTTTGATTCAAGTAACAGTGTCTTACATGATCTGTATTTTCACTCTTGGTATATTGGGACTTTTCTTTGTCTAAAGATATTGACTGTTTTCAATATACATCTGACATTACATGACCATGATAATACATTTTAGAAATTACAGATATTAGATTTTATGCCATAAAGGTATTATCTAGTATAAACTTCATGGGACTCTTAAGATATGTTTCAGTAGTTAGACTAAAATGTTTACCTATATGGACTGATACACATACTGTATTTTACACATTGTATACTCATATGACCTTGAAACTCATCTACATTGATTTTATCATGATAGGAGGTGATGTGGTGACACTAGGACAGGTTCATGTCCTTACTGGGCTTAATTTTCAGAAATGGAAGAATGAGGTCGATTTCTACATGTTCATGAATAACATGGATGTGTGTTTTAATGAAGAGCAACCTGAGGAGTTAGATGAGATGGATAGCACTGCTGAAGAAAGAAGACTGTATAAGGAGTGGTGGAGAGCTAACCACATGGCCAAGAAGGTGATCAGGAACACCATTTCAGATATCATAAGGAACTGTGTCATAGAGCCTGAGCTTGCCATGGAGTTTATGGAAAACATAAGGCAGAAGTTTAAAGAATCTAGCAAGGCTGAAGGTGCTAAGATTTCAAGGGAGCTGCATGAGAAGAAATTCACTAGAAATGGGAGCATAAGAACCCACATCATGCAGCTAGAAGAAATAAATAACAAACTCCGAGAACTGCAAATGGGAGTTAATGATGCACAAGTGGTGCACATAGCCCTTGAGTCCCTCCCAGCTGAATACGAGAACCTGAAAAGTAACTACAACTCTCAAAGGGAGAAGTGGAAAATTGATGAGCTGATTTCAATCTGTGTGAACGAGCAGGACAGAATTCAGATGGAGCAAAAGGAGAAGGCTCCAGCAACCTCTGTGAATCTTATGGGAAAGTACAAAGGCAAGAGGGACATCACTCTCAGGCCAAAGAAGACAAATTTCAAGAAAAATGGCAAAAAGACCCCTGTTGCTGCTGTTACTACTGCTGCTGGAAAATTACAGAAAATCAAATGTTTCTTCTGCAAGAAAGTTGGCCATGTCAAGAAGAATTGCGATGGATTCAAGAAGTGGATGGTGAAAAAGGGTACGGCCTATAACTCTCTAATTGATTTAAGCTGTTTTTCTGGTTATTATTTTGTTTCTTTGTTTGATAAAACTGTATTTACTCTAGAAGTGAACTTCATAAATGTAAAAGCAAACACCTTTTGGTTGGATTCAGGCTCACCAATTCATATAACCAACTCAATGCAGGGTTTGCTAAAGAGGAGAACACCTCAGAGGCATGAGAATACAGTATGCGTGGCAAATGGCATGAAGGTGACTGTTAAAGCCATTGGCTCTCTACAGTTGGATTTAGGTTCAAATAAAAGTATTTTTCTGGAAAATGTTTTCTTTATCCCTTCCCTTAAAAGGAATTTGCTTTCAGTTTCTTTGCTAATTAAGTTGAAATGTAAACTTATTATTGATCATGATGGATTACAAATTTTTCAAGGTTCATAATTTCTTGGATGTGGTGTTTTTGTTAATGATTATTTACAATTAAACTGTTCTGTTGTAAAACAAGATATTATGTTAATTGAAAATAATGAAAACACACTTAAGTCTAACACTACTGTTGGTGTTAAAAGATCAATATATGATAATAAGTCTGCTTTTTATGGCATAGAAGACTAGGGCATATTTCTAAGGATAGACTCAAAACACTGATAAAGAATAAGACTCTACATGAACTAAATGATTGTGTAGAATGTTATAAGGGAAAGTTGGCTAACAAACACAACAAAACTGCAGTAAAAAGTCAAAATCTCTTAGAACTTATACACACTGATATATGTGGACCTTTTAAACATAAGACCATATGTGGAAACACATTCTTCATAACATTTACAGATGATTGTTCAAGATACTGCTATATCTATTTAATATCAGAAAAATCACAAGCACTCCAAGCCTTTAAAATTTACAAATCTGAAGTGGAGTTACAGCTTGAAAGAAAAATCAAAACAGTAAGATCTGATAGGGGAGGGGAATACTTTGGAAAATACACTGAGGCAGGCCAGCAAAAGGGACCTTTTGCTTTATACCTTCAGGAACATGGCATTAAGGCCCAGTACACTAACCCTTATAATCCCCAACAAAACAGAGTAGCAAAAAGAAAAAAATAGAACATTCCTAAATATGGTGAGGAGCATGATGTGCACATCAGGTCTGCCAAGATTCTTGTGGGGTGAAGCCTTAAGAACTGTAAATTACATTTGCAACAGAACACCCAGCAAGGCTGTAGAAACAACACCATTTGAGATCTGGTGTGGCAGAAAGCCAAGCCTGCATCACTTACATGTATGGGGATGCAAAGCTGAAGCTAAAATACCAAATGTTTTAACTGAAAAGTTAGGGTCCAAAACAGTGAGTTGCAATTTTATAGGGTATTGTGAAAATCAAAGGGTTATAAGTTTTATGCAGCTAAACATTCACTAAGGATTTTTGAAACAGGTCAAGCAAAATTCCTAGATGAGACTATATACAACTCAATTTTTGAAGATCTCTCTTCAGATTTTGAGGAAATCTCAAGTGATAAAACATTAGAAGCTTATCTACCCATACTGCATAATCAAAACACAACTACAGTAAATATGCAAACTCAAAACATAGATCAAAATCCAATTTTAATGGAGCCTGCAGAAAATGATCATGTTGCAGTTGAAAACACTGAAAACATAGAGCAAGAACAACTAGAAATTACAAAACAACCAGAAATTAGAAGATCCTAAAGACAAAGAAAACCCACTTATGATGAAAACAGTAACTACATTGTCTATTTGCAAGAAACGGATGAGCTTCTTGCAGAAGAAGATGATCCAAAAACCTACAGACAAGCTGTTGAAAGTGAAAATCATCAACAATGGCAGCTGGCCATGGAAGCTGAATTAATGTCTATAAGACAAAATAAAGTGTGGACACTGGTCAAACCAGCTCCACAACATAAAGCCATAGGTTGCAAATGGGTTTTCAAATCAAAACGAGATGAAGCTGGAAATATTGAAAGACATAAAGTTAGGCTTGTAGCTAAAGGATTCACACAAAATGAAGGAATAGATTATAATGAAACTTTTTCTCCTGTGTCCACTAAAGATTCATTCAGAATTATCATGGCTCTAGTAGCTCATTTTAATATGGAACTTCATCAAATGGACGTTAAAACAACATTTCTTAATGGAGAATTAGAAGAAGAAATCTATATGAAGCAACCTGAGGGTTTTTTAGAACCTGGAAAGGAAAACTATGTATGCAAACTTCAAAGATCAATTTATGGACTTAAGCAAGCTTCTAGGCAGTGGCACAAGAAGTTTGATTCAGTTATTTCATCTTTTGCTTTTACAGAAAATACAGTTGATGAGTGTGTATACTTAAAGACAGTTGGGGAAAATTTTATTTTTCTCATATTGTATGTTGATGACATTCTGTTAGCTAGCACTGATATGAAGTTGCTAAATGCTACAAAAGCCTTTCTATCTAGCAGTTTTGATATGAAAGACTTAGGTGAAGCCCATTATGTTTTGGGAATTGAAATTAAGAGGAACAGGAAACTTGGAACCTTAGGCTTATCTCAGAATGCTTACATTTGTAAGGTTCTGAAACGTTTTAATATGTCAACCTGTAATCCTGGTCTAGTTCCTATGTCTAAAGGTGACAAGCTATCTAAAATCACTAAAAATGGGGAGAAGATTGAAGGTGACAAAGTTATGGACAACAGGCCCTATGCTGGGTTAATTGGTAGCTTGATGTATGCGCAGGTCTGCACCAGACCTGACTTAGCTTTTGCCGTAGGAATTCTATCTAGGTATCAATCCAATCCTACTCATGAGCATTGGGTTGCAGGGAAGAAAGTCTTAAGATATCTACAGAGAACTAAGTCTCACATGCTAGTCTACAGAAAAGTTGAAAAACTTGAGTTAGTAGGATACACTGATTCAGATTTTGCAGGAGAATATCCTAATGACATGAAGTCAACAAGCGGCTATGTATTTATGCTTGCAGGAGGTGCTATGACATGGAGAACCATGAAACAAAAATTAACCACTACCTCCACAATGCAAGCTGAGTCCATAGCCATGTATGAAGGGGTCTGTGAAGGCTTATGGATTAGGAATTTTTTGATACAGATTGATGCTCTAAAATTTTTAGTTCAGGGAGCACTTAAGATGTTCTGTGACAATGAAGCAGCTGTCTTTTTTTACCAAGAACAGCAAAAGATCAAATAATTCCAAGCATTTAGAACTTAAATACTATAGTGTGAGTCAAAGGGTTGAACTTGGTGACATAGAAGTACTCAATGTTGATACAAAAATCAACTTGCAGATCCATTCACTAAACCTTTATCAGTTGAATGTTTTCAGAGACATGTTGAAAATCTGGGAATTCTCTCAGATTTAGATGCTTGAGTTATGTGGGAGTCACCTTTTCATTTTTAGGATTTTAGTTCTCTTCAGTAGATTTCTTTTCAGAATTAGGAACATCTCATTGTATTTCATGTTTCATCAATAAAAGTCATATTTTCAAATATACATCTTATGAATGATTATATGTATATAATTGTGTAAACATGTAGAGAAGTGAACCATTATGCAGATTAAGGATAGCAAGGACAGGTTCACTCTTTTACAAACTTGCTAACAAGATTTTGAATTATTCAAAATCATTCAGAGGACTTGAGCAAATAAAATCAAGGTAGACATAATTTATTTTTTGCTCTTCTGTTTATCTTACTATGCTTATGTGATGTGCAACATTGTTGTTAGTGATCTTCAATTGATTTAGTCATATGATTAAATTCAATCTTAGGTTCTGCATCAATTCTGCATATTGACCAAGCTGGATAAGTTTGAGTTGTTCTTATGTTTCAATGCGCACTATAGAACTAATATAATTCATTGCAGCTCAAATACTATACACAATGATAACTTGGTCCAAGTGGGAGATTGTTGGAAAACAATTGGACTTTACATTATCCTTGTTTAAATAAATAGTGTTTGATAACTTGAATATAATTAGTAGAAACATAAATATAAACTTTATCTTGTTATCTATTGAGGTATATGTCTCTCATTAGAAGTTGGAGACTTATCAAGTTGATTAACCTATCAACATTAAGTTTTTGAGATAAACCTAAAGACTTGTATTGATAAACGTTAAGTAAAACTTGGACTCTTTATGGGATGAGCACGAGTTTGTTTTCTAGGCCTCTATATATACCAGTAGAAAGGCCCCATGCTAACTACACATTTCATTGAGATCAAACAGTCCCATTCTGTGAGAAAAGTAGTATAGCATAGAAGATTTTCCTTGGTGTTGTTTTTGTGATATTGCAGATTGTGTTGCTGTGCTGCTCTCAAGGATGACTTCCATGAATGGTATTCCCAACGATCCCAACAGATATGGTAATCACCTCTTTGCTTCTTACGTGATTTTGGTTTATATAGTATTGTATTTATGATTTATTGTGAAACGATCTTAACTTCAGTAATTATGCATTTCAGTCTTCAGGCATAACTTAATATCAGTGTTCTAAAAAAAGGCGTCCAGGGCCGCCTAGGCGGCGTCTAGGCGCTGGGCGAGGTTCTGATTTTTTTTCAAATCGGCCAAGCTGGACGCTGACGTGAAAATCGGCCGCCTAGGCTGGCTGGGCGGCGCCTGAGCGGGCTGGGCGCCTAGACGGCCCGATTAGTTTTTTTAATTAATTATGAAATACATAAAAGCCTATCTAAAAATGTGTAAAATTAAACACAAAAACACAATATTATACTCTAAAGTCTAAACAAAGGATACACTATTGTATTTTTATTATTTCTAAGAATATTGTTGTTTTATTATGTATATTTTTGAAGTATTTTGCTATTTTGGAACATAAAAGTGTTTTTTATAAATTTTATTTATATAATTATATTTATTAAATAAATAATAATAGGTAAAATATAAAACAGCCTAGGCGCCCTGGACGCTAGGCACTGACTGTCCACCCTTGTAGCGCCTAGCGTTTTTTAAAACCTTGGTGGTTATAGACTTATAGATATGTATAATTAAATGCAGCAGTTTTCATACCACCAAAACTTATAGGCTTCACTGTTTCTCTTGCCATGTTGCCAAGGACACCTTGATTGTCGAAACCTGAACTTGTGAGCCACAAACTACTAAATATTGATCAGTTCATAAGACCACTGTTTGTTGGCGATGCTGTTGGTACTGTCAATGCTCATAATTCCGGGCAGAAACTGGAACATAACTTGTGCATTTTGTCAAGCAGCTGATAATATATGGCAGACACAATGACTGTAACAGCAAATCAGCATTTCAGCACCATGGTAAACTGAAAAAGGAAAAAGAAAAGATTTTTTTTGGGTGTAAATAAAAGAATCCGACTGATGAACCTGGAAATAAAATGCTTACCATATGGTGCAAAGCTCAATAAAATTTTGAAAGTGCTCGGGTTATTTCTGCAATCGTGCACATAATATTCTGGCAGCATATTCTGAAAGTACAGTGGTAGGTTCTGCTATTGGAGATACAAATATACTGACAGGACCCATCCCGAGATTTCCCAGTAAATCCCAAAATGACTCCTGCGGGACCCACCTAAAAGGGTAGTTACCGAAATTTCGGCATAATGTCCCCTAATAGTGAGTAACCCTTCACCTAAAATCAAAGTAAACACAGGCAGTATACACTTCTAATTCCATCCCCCTTCCTACTTGAGCCATCCTGCTCACATCAACACACAACCACCTCCACAAATACAACCACAATAACAAATCATTTTGAAACTTAATAATCTTCAACATAAATAAAAATCAGAAATTCCTGAAATAGTACCGAATAAGTTCCGTACTCTACCCCGAAACATAGTAATAATACACCCAGGTTATCAGAGCTCTAATATAAAGGAGGAAAAGTACACTTGTAGGTTTTCAGAAACCTACTAGTGAAAACTGTGTGGAGAGGTAACCACTATGCGCCTTCTAATTCGCTGGCCGAACTCTGCAGTCTGGGCATTTTAAGAAAAACAAAGGCCCAGGGGAGAAACATGGAAAATGTTAGAGTGAGTGGACGAAAAAAATAATCCATGAAACACTAAAAAAATTCACCACAATAATTAAAACCAATGTTTCATGCTCTCCCAAAGATTTATTGATTTAAATAACATTTATGCATGCCCACAATTACTAAAAATTCCACAAATGCATGATAAAATAACCAAGTAAGGATTACGGGAAGAGAAATGTTCACAAACATAATAAGTCTGACCTCTCAGACTAGGGTCGGAGCTAAGAGCTCTAGTTGCGCCCTCACGCTATGCTAGCTAGATAAAATAATACGGTCAACCCTTGTAATATCAACCTGACCTCTCAGGCTTGTCTGTCCTCTCAGACCAGGGTCGGAGCTAAGAGCTCTAGATAAAGTGATAACGGTCAACCCTTATAATATCAACCTGACCTCTCAGGCTTGTCTGTCCTCTCAGACCAGGGTCGGAGCTAAGAGCTCTAGATAAAGTGGAAATGGTCAACCCTCATAGTGCACTACGTAATTTGCCTGACCTCTCAGGCTAGGGTCGGAGCTAAGAGCTCTAGTAGCGCCCTCACGCTACTCTAGCTAGCATATTCATTGGTCAACCCTTATAATAAAATTTCATAAAAATACTTTACTCAATTCTCTTCCCAAAACAAATAAGTAAAACTATTCCTCGACATATATGCATCAATCCAAATACACATTTAAGAACCCGAGGAAATTATGATACTCGAAACAATCATATAAACCCTGCAAATAAATCAATAATTAGGGCATGCATTCATTTAAAAATAATCTGTCCACTCACAGTAACGGGACTAGCCCTGGGAGCGATCCTGTGCCTCCCCGGAACGTAAATCCTCACGTCCTGTTAAATGAAATAAATATGTTAATTATCCCAATTCGTAAAGTCGGGTCTCTGGAGACACTAGTATAAACTCCGTATTAAACTAGCTTAATTCTTGTATACTCTTAACAATCTTCGATCAATCCCGACCAACGATAACATGGAAATCTCTTTCCGAACCGAAACGACATTTTGAATAATAAACGGAACTTAATCGATACGGCCATTAATCCTCCTCCACAAGGTTTTATATACATAACTTCCCTTAATCCTTTTTACTTTCAATTCTCCAAAATTAACTTAGAATTATTTTTACCTTTACCCCTAACTCATTTACCATAACTGTTAAAGTAATTTCTCAGTGAAAGGACAGAAATGCCCCTGTGAACAGTAAAATTTGGTCGCCGGCCAAATGGCCTCCGACCGGCGATCTCCGGCCATCTTCTTGCTCCTCTCAATCTCCCCTACAACTTTCCTTTACATTAAAACAACCAAATCCCAACCTAACAACAACAAATCACAATGAACAGTAATGAAATCCCAAAATTTGGAATCCTTGATCGAATCCCTCACCTAGACTGTAATCGACCGATTCTCCGACTTTGGAAGGCTCGGAGGATGACTGTGGACCGGCTATGAACGGCAGGCGACGGCACAGAGGCCTAACCCGACCGGAACCCAAGAGTGCAGTCGGATCTCGAGAGTTCCCTCTCTCTCCACACAGCGGCGCTGCCCCTAAACGATGGCCTGCTGGGTTGCCGGACCTCCGCCGAGTCGAGGGAGACCGGTCACGCGCCCCACGGCAGCCGGTGGTGGCGGATCTCGACGTGCACAGTGCAAAAGCAACACTGACCCAGGGAGAGGGACGAACGCGAGGAAAGAGAAAGAAGAAAGAAGAAAGAAGAAGAAAAAGAAGAAAGTGACGCGCCGAAACGGAAAGAGGAATAAATAAAAGAAGTAAGTTTCCAAATAAGGAAACTTTCTAGAACACGGGAATCCCCAAAATTTTCCTCCGTTCCAAACCGGAATTTACCCCAATAAAATCCCCGATAATTTTTAAATTACCGTCAACAATCCCGACAGTTAATTTTATTGTTCAAACCTTATTATCGACACCATAAATTCACGGATAACAGAGGGAAGGTAACTCGCAGTGAAATTATAAGATTCGGGGCGTGACAATTCTCCCCCCCTTATGAAAATTCCGTCCTCGAAATTTACATACCTGTTACTCAAATAGGTAGGGATATTGATGTCGCATCTGAGCTTCGGGTTCCCAAGTAGCTTCCTCCACCTCATGACTCCTCCACAACACCTTAACAAGAGGAATGGTTTTGTTCCGAAGCACCTGCTCTTTTTGATCAATAATTTGCACCGGTTCCTCTACGTAGGTCCAGTCTTTATTCAGACTAACAGGTGGCGCATGCAACACATGGGAAGGATCAGCAATGTACTTCCGAAGCATGGATACGTGAAAGACATTATGAATCTTTGACCACTCAAGAGGTAGATCCAATCGGTAGGCAAGTGGACCAATTCTTTCAAGGATCTCATAAGGACCAATGTATCTAGGGCTAAGCTTGCCCTTCTTCCCAAAACGCACCACTCCCTTCCAAGGAGATAATTTCAAGAACACCCAATCACCAACTTGGAATTCCAGGTCCTTCCTGCGGTTATCCGCATAAGTCTTTTGCCTATCTTGAGCCACCTTGAGTCGATCTCTTACCACCTTGATTTTCTCATTAGTCTCAAAGATGATATCTGGGCCACAAAACTCTCTTTCTCCAACTTCATTCCAACATAGGGGAGTACGGCATTGTCTTCCATATAATGCCTCAAATGGTGACATGCCAATGCTAGAGCGGTAGCTATTATTATTAGCAAACTCCATTAACATCAAATTTTTATCCCAACTCCCCCGGAACTGTAGAACACATGACCTCAACATGTCTTCCAAGGTCTGAATGGTCCTCTCTGACTGCCCATCAGTCTGAGGATGAAAAGCAGTACAAAAATGAAGTTGTGTGCCCAATGCTGCCTGCAAAGCTCCTCAAAATTGGGAAACAAACCGTGGATCTCTATCTGACACAATGGATTCTGGAACCCCATGTAGTCTCACTATCTCATTCACATAAATCACCGACAACCGATCAAGGGAAAACTTTTTATTAACCGGGAGAAAGTGAGCAGATTTCGTCAAACGATCCACAATTACCCAAACTCCATCATACCCATTATAGGTACGAGGCAGGCCGAAGACAAAATCCATGGTTATATGATCCCGCTTCCACACCGGAATAGGCAATGGCTCCATCAAACCCGAGGGTTTTTGTCTCTCAGCTTTCACTTGTTGACAAACCAAACACCTGCTAACAAAAGCTGCTATTTCCCTCTTCATATTCGGCCACCAGTAATAATTCTTCAAAGTTCTATACATCTTTGTACTACCTGGATGGGCGGCATATATTGAACTATGAGCTTCCTCCATGATCTCCCGTTTAAGCTCTTCATTCCTCTTCGGTACACACAACCTACCCTTAAATAAAAGGGTTCCATCTTTCCTAACCGCAAAGTCCTCTGCTGAGCCCTCCTGAGCCCTCTCAACCAACTGTACAATGGAGGGGTCATTATATTGCGCATCCCGAACTTTATCAAATAGTACTGGCCTCACACGAAAACTGGCCACCAAAACACCCATTTCATCCACTGTTAAATCAACACCGGTAGCTCGAAGCTCATAAAGAAGTGGAACCCGAATAATTTCAAATATGCCAAGGATAAAGAGGGATTGCGACTAAGAGCATCAGCTACCACATTAGCTCTTCCTGGATGGTACTCAATCGAGCAATCATAATCTTTAATTAATTCCATCCATCTCCTTTGACGCATATTTAAATCCCTTTGAGTGAACACATATTGCAAGCTCTTGTGATCAGTGAAAATTTGGCACTTAGCTCCATAAAGGTAATGTCTCCAGATTTTAAGAGCAAATACTACAGCAGCAAGCTCCAAATCATGGGTGGGATAATTTACCTCATGAGTTTTCAATTGTCTAGAAGCATAGGCGATCACTCTCCCATGCTGCATCAACACACCACCCAATCCGTGTTTAGAGGCATCACTATAAACTTCATATTCCCCACTATCATCTGGTAGTGCCAAAACTGGTGCACTAGTCAGACGCTCCTTGAGTTCCTGAAAACTTTGCTCGCACTTGTCAGACCATTCAAACTTAATTCCCTTCCTGGTCAATCTTGTAAGTGGAGCAGCAATCTTGGAGAAATCTTGAACGAAGCGACGATAATAGCCTGCTAATCCCAAGAAACTCCGAATCTCTGACACATTGGTGGGTCTACCCCAATTAGCCACTGCAGCTACTTTTTGAGGGTCCACACTAACACCTTCTTCCGACACAATGTGGCCCAAGAATCTCACTCTATCCAACCAAAACTCACATTTGCTAAGTTTTGCATACAGCTGAGCTTCTCTGAGAACTCGCAGAACCGTCCTTAAATGCCTGGCATGCTCCTTCAAACTTTTGGAGTAAACCAAAATATCATCAATAAACACGATCACAAAACGATCAAGAAATGGACTAAACACCCTATTCATCAAATCCATGAAGGCGGCGGGTGCATTAGTAAGTCCAAATGGCATCACTACGAACTCATAGTGTCCATACCGTGACCGGAATGCAGTCTTGGGAATATCACTTTCCCGAATCCGCAACTGATGATAACCCGATCTCAAATCAATCTTCGAGAAAACAGAGGCACCCCTCAACTGGTCGAATAAATCATCAATTCGTGACAAAGGGTATTTATTCTTCACCGTCACTTGATTCAGCTTCCGGTAATCCACACAAAGTCTCATGGTGCCATCTTTCTTCTTAACAAAAAGTACAGGAGCACCCCAAGGAGACGTGCTAGGTTGAATAAAGCCCTTATTCACCAACTCCTGCAATTGAGTTTTTAACTCCTTCAATTCCGCAGGTGCCATTCTATAGGGAGCTTGAGAGATAGGAGCGGTTCCGGGAAGCACCTCGATGGTGAAATCGATTTCTCTTGCTGGCGGTAATCCAGGCAATTCGTCTGGAAATACATCTGGAAACTCCTTTACCACAGGAATGTCTTCCAAGTTCACTTCACCCTTCCTGGTATCTACTACATGTGCCAGGTAGGCTTGACAACCCTTGTTCAACAATTTCCTAGCTGTAACAGCGGAAATCACACAGTTTGGGAGAACATTTCTTTCCCCTTGAATGGTGACCTCAGGCTTTCCTGGACTCCTTAACACTACCTCCTTTCAGAAACAATCCACCATCGCCCTATGGGTTTCCAAGAAGTCCATCCCCAAGATCACATCGAACTCCACAATATCAAGAGGTATTAGATCAACCTCAAAACCGCAACTCTCTATCAGCACTTCACAACTCTTAAATACCCAATCTATCTTCATCACATCCCCGGAAGGCAAGGACACGTGCCATTCCCCAGGAAGTGGTAATGACGGCACATTGGCATGTAAGGAAAATCTACTGGACATAAAGGAATGCGACGCTCCAGGGTCTATTAATGTAAAAGCGGGTCGGCCAAAAATTAATAACGTACCAATAATAACATCTGGAGAAGAGCGGCCCTCTTGCTGAGTCATGGCATGCAGTCTCGCATGTGTGGCAGGACGGCCTCTACTACCCCTGCTCTGCTGTGTGCCGCCTCTAGTCTGTGTCACAGAGGGGGTACCACTACTAACAGTACCGGAATGCGTCTGCCCCATAGTCTGGGCAGGTGCCAATGCTGCTCCCTGACTCAAGAGAGGACAATCTCTCCTGAAATGACCTGTCTGCCCACACTGATAGCACTGACCATGTACCCACTGACTCTGCTGAAAACTCTGGGACGGTCTCTGACTCTGCTGCGCACTCTGACCTCCAGAAGGCCCACTCTGGCTGCTAGATCCTCTTCTAAACCCCCTAGAGGTCTTCTTGAAGAAGCTCTTAAGCCTCCCTCGGAATCCTGACCCGGATCCTGTGCTGCTACCAAAGCCACTCCCAGCAGAGGATACTGAACTAGACCTCGTCAACGGTCTTCTAGCTGAGCCAGAACCCGCAACTCCAACATCTGAAAGCCGGCCATAAGAAAACTGCTGGGCCTCAAGATTAAGAGCAGCCATCACTGCCTCCATGAATGATGTATATGGTAAAACCGTCATCTGTGTAGTGTAGTTACCACCAAGGCCTCTAACAAACTGATAGACCTTATCCTGCTCTGTCTTTACCAACTCAGGAACGTAATAGGCCAGCTCCCTAAAACGCTGCTCAAACGCCGAAACCGACATGTCATCACTCTTCCTCAAATTTAGAAATTCTTCCCTCATGCGGTTCATGTGTGCTCGGCTGACATAACGCTCCTTAAAATGGGCGGAAAACTGCTCCCAGGACATCTGCTGAGCTGCATCACCCACCCTACGGCTTACATCAAGCCACCAATGCCAAGCTTCCCTCTCCAGGAACTGCGTAGCTATCGCCACCTTCCTTTCCTCTGGACAATCTACTATTCGGAACATCTTTTCAGTCTCCTCCAACCAACTGAGTGCTTCCATGGGTTCATTAGCATGGGTAAACACTCTAGCACCATGCTTGCGGGCCTTCTCATAGTTAAGCTCAGAACTCATACCAGAGCGGATACCCTGCACTAACCGCTCTAACAAACCCGTTCCCATAGTAGCTGACTCCTCACTTCCTCTTCCAGGAGGAGGAGGAAGAGGGTTTTCTCCTTCCGGTGGAGGGGAAAGATTCTCCCTACGAGCTCGGACACGTGCTCGGCGCATAATTAAACCTGAAACCAAGATGTTTAGTACCATGTATCACACATAATACTATAATAGCTACTGCAAATACCCGATAATCACTTCGTATCATAAGCATAAATGCTGATGGATCCGCCGCGGTCGGTCCATCACTCTATAGATACTAGTTTCACACAAGGCATAAGCAGTAACAATTAGAAAAGGAATCGAATAACCTAGTGCTCTGATACCAATGACAGGACCCATCCCGAGATTTCCCAGTAAATCCCAAAATGACTCCTGCGGGACCCACCTAAAAGGGTAGTTACCGAAATTTCGGCATAATGTCCCCTAATAGTGAGTAACCCTTCACCTAAAATCAAAGTAAACACAGGCAGTATACACTTCTAATTCCATCCCCCTTCCTACTTGAGCCATCCTGCTCACATCAACACACAACCACCTCCACAAATACAACCACAATAACATATCATTTTGAAACTTAATAATCTTCAACATAAATAAAAATCAGAAATTCCTGAAATAGTACCGAATAAGTTCCGTACTCTACCCCGAAACATAGTAATAATACACCCAGGTTATCAGAGCTCTAATATAAAGGAGGAAAAGTACACTTGTAGGTTTTCAGAAACCTACTAGTGAAAACTGTGTGGAGAGGTAACCACTATGCGCCTTCTAATTCGCTGGCCGAACTCTGCAGTCTGGGCATTTTAAGAAAAACAAAGGCCCAGGGGAGAAACATGGAAAATGTTAGAGTGAGTGGACGAAAAAAATAATCCATGAAACACTAAAAAAATTCACCACAATAATTAAAACCAATGTTTCATGCTCTCCCAAAGATTTATTGATTTAAATAACATTTATGCATGCCCACAATTACTAAAAATTCCACAAATGCATGATAAAATAACCAAGTAAGGATTACGGGAAGAGAAATGTTCACAAACATAATAAGTCTGACCTCTCAGACTAGGGTCGGAGCTAAGAGCTCTAGTTGCGCCCTCACGCTATGCTAGCTAGATAAAATAATACGGTCAACCCTTGTAATATCAACCTGACCTCTCAGGCTTGTCTGTCCTCTCAGACCAGGGTCGGAGCTAAGAGCTCTAGATAAAGTGATAACGGTCAACCCTTATAATATCAACCTGACCTCTCAGGCTTGTCTGTCCTCTCAGACCAGGGTCGGAGCTAAGAGCTCTAGATAAAGTGGAAATGGTCAACCCTCATAGTGCACTACGTAATTTGCCTGACCTCTCAGGCTAGGGTCGGAGCTAAGAGCTCTAGTAGCGCCCTCACGCTACTCTAGCTAGCATATTCATTGGTCAACCCTTATAATAAAATTTCATAAAAATACTTTACTCAATTCTCTTCCCAAAACAAATAAGTAAAACTATTCCTCGACATATATGCATCAATCCAAATACACATTTAAGAACCCGAGGAAATTATGATACTCGAAACAATCATATAAACCCTGCAAATAAATCAATAATTAGGGCATGCATTCATTTAAAAATAATCTGTCCACTCACAGTAACGGGACTAGCCCTGGGAGCGATCCTGTGCCTCCCCGGAACGTAAATCCTCACGTCCTGTTAAATGAAATAAATATGTTAATTATCCCAATTCGTAAAGTCGGGTCTCTGGAGACACTAGTATAAACTCCGTATTAAACTAGCTTAATTCTTGTATACTCTTAACAATCTTCGATCAATCCCGACCAACGATAACATGGAAATCTCTTTCCGAACCGAAACGACATTTTGAATAATAAACGGAACTTAATCGATACGGCCATTAATCCTCCTCCACAAGGTTTTATATACATAACTTCCCTTAATCCTTTTTACTTTCAATTCTCCAAAATTAACTTAGAATTATTTTTACCTTTACCCCTAACTCATTTACCATAACTGTTAAAGTAATTTCTCAGTGAAAGGACAGAAATGCCCCTGTGAACAGTAAAATTTGGTCGCCGGCCAAATGGCCTCCGACCGGCGATCTCCGGCCATCTTCTTGCTCCTCTCAATCTCCCCTACAACAACAACAAATCACAATGAACAGTAATGAAATCCCAAAATTTGGAATCCTTGATCGAATCCCTCACCTAGACTGTAATCGACCGATTCTCCGACTTTGGAAGGCTCGGAGGATGACTGTGGACCGGCTATGAACGGCAGGCGACGGCACAGAGGCCTAACCCGACCGGAACCCGAGAGTGCAGTCAGATCTCGAGAGTTCCCTCTCTCTCCACACAGCGGCGCTGCCCCTAAACGATGGCCTGCTGGGTTGCCGGACCTCCGCCGAGTCGAGGGAGACCGGTCACGCTCCCCACGGCAGCCGGTGGTGGCGGATCTCGGCGTGCACAGTGCAAAAGCAACCCTGACCCAGGGAGACGGACGAACGCGAGGAAAGAGAAAGAAGAAAGAAGAAAGAAGAAGAAAAAGAAGAAAGTGACGCGCCGAAACGGAAAGAGGAATAAATAAAAGAAGTAAGTTTCCAAATAAGGAAACTTTCTAGAACACGGGAATCCCTAAAATTTTCCTCCGTTCCAAACCGGAATTTACCCCAATAAAATCCCCGATAATTTTTAAATTACCGTCAACAATCCCGACAGTTAATTTTATTGTTCAAACCTTGTTATCGACACCGTAAATTCACGGATAACAGAGGGAAGGTAACTCGCAGTGAAATTATAAGATTCGGGACGTGACATATACAGTGAAGAATGGAGTCAAGCGAATTTTAGTCGTCTGGGGCTAGGATGATATATGTATGCTTGTTACAAGATGTACTAGAAATGGTAACGTGACACACTTTGACAGCACTTAGGCTAACCATAACCATCAAACCTATCACAGCTAAGCCATATAGCATCAAGACAACACCAGCTACAGATGACCTCAAATCGCCACTAAAACAGAGCAGGGATGCGCTCGGAGGCGCGGCCCCAATATCTCCTCGTGGAACATCAGTGCGGTAGTCAGAACCAAATTAGTCTCACTGTTAGAATATGCCTTGAATCAGACATAAACCCTAATTTAACAAGGATTGTTAAATTAGTCTATTATGCTGGGCTGTGTTTGTTGGGCCTACCATTCGGAGGTATATATATACCTATTAGGTTATTAATCTAGTGTGTGTGGTATTTTGTTATCTGTAATCTGTTTTCCTTAAGGATTAATAAAACTGTTCTCCTCTGCATGTGGACGTAGCTAACACTTTGTTAGTGAACCACGTAAATCTGTGTTCTTTCTTACATTCGTTATAACAAATTGGCATCAGAGCCAAGATGTCTGATTTGAATGTGAAGATCGACAAATTCACGGGGAGGAACAGTTTCAGTTTATGGCAGATCAAGATGCGAGTCTTGTTAAAGCAACAAGGGTTGTGGGCGTCGCTGACAAAGAAGGCAGGGGATCCTGAAACCGTTGAGATGGCCAGGCTGGAGGAGAAGGCACACTCGACAATTATGCTGTGTCTTGCAGACGATAACCGAGATCGCGGAGGAGGAAAATACATCCGGTCTGTGGTTGAAGCTTGAGAGTTTATACATGACGAAGTCTTTAACCAACAAGCTGCTTTTAAAACAACGTCTATTTAGTCTGCGAATGCAAGAAGGTGCGCCTCTAAGAAATCTCTTAGTTCAGTTAAACACAATTTTATTAGAGTTGAGTAATAGTGATGTTAAAATCGAGGATGAGGATGCTGTCTTAATTCTGTTGGTATCTTTACCATTATCGTATGAGAATTTTATGCAATCTTTTATTGTTAGGAGAGTTACTGTGACTCTGGAGGAGGTTAGATCATCCCTTCACACCAGAGAGCTGTGTTATAAGGCGACTGGTACAGGTACAGATAATCAGGCTGCTGGCCTAGTAGCCAATGGAAGTAAGAGACATGGAAACTTGGAGAAGAAGAAATTCAAGAAACCAGGTTCTAAGGGTCTTAAACCTAATGATATCTGTAACTACTGTAAAGAGAAGAGACATTGGAAAAAAGAATGTCCAAAGAAGATGCGGCAGGAGAAACCATCAGGAACTGTTGCTATAGCAGAAGATGACACCAATTCGAAAGAGGATATTGCCCTAGTTTCTGATGAACATACACATCACACCGATGTGTGAATTTTATACTCCGGGGCGTCTTATCATATATGTCCGCGTGAGGAGTGGTTCACTACCTATGAGCAGGTAAATGGAGGCAATGTTTCTACGGCTAGTAGTTTTGTCTGCAAGGTGGTTGGAATAGGCTCGATAAAATACGGACACATGATGGTAAATTTTGTACATTGAACGATGTTAGGCATGTTCCACGCATGACCAAGAATATGATATCACTGAGCTATTTGGACAACAAGAGGTTCAGCTTCAAAGGTGAAGGTGGAGTTTTACGTGTCTGCAAGGGTTCTAATGTGGTTCTGAAAGGTGTCAAGCTGGGTACCCTGTATATTCTGCAAGGCTCTACGCTGTCAGGTTTTGCTGTTGTTGCATCATTAGAGGTTCACAAGGATGATATGACCAAGTTATGACACATGAGACTCGGTCACATGAGTGAAAGAGGGATGCAAATTCTGTTAAAAGGGGATCTTCTTGGTGGCTATAAGGTCAAGGACCTTGGATTTTGTGAACATTGTGTCTTCAGAAAATTACATCGCAGCAAGTTTCCTAAAGCAATTAAAGGCACACTTGATTACATTCATTCTGACTGTTGGGATCCTTCTCGCGTTGAGTCTCTAGGAGGTCACAAATACTTTGTGTCAATGATTGATGATTTCTCAAGAATGACTTGGGTTATTATGATGAAGGATAAAAGTGATAATGGTCTGGAATTTTGTTGATAATGGTCTGGAATTTTGTTGGTCTGAGTAATGAGTTCTGCAAGAATGAAGGAATTGCTAGACATCGTACAGTCAGACACACACCACAACAAAATGGTGTGGCAGAGCGTATGAATCAGACTCTTCTGGAGAGAGCTAGGTGCATGCTCTCTAATGTTGGACTAGAAAGAAGGTTCTGGGCAGAAGTGGTTAGTACAGCTTGTTATCTGATAAATCGTGGACCTCACACAGGAATACATTTCAAAACCCCTTATGAGGTGTGGTCTGATAAGTCTGCTAATTACTCAAATCTAAAAGTTTTTGGTTGTACTGTTTATTATCATGTGAGTGAGGGCAAGTTAAAACCAAGAGCTAAAAAGAAAGTATTTGTAGGCTATGGGGATGGGGTTAAAGGGTTACAAAATCTGGTCTTCATCCGAAAGAAGGGTTATACTTAGTAGAAACGTAGTCTTTGATAAAAATTCTATAATTAACCCTACTGTGAGGTCTATTGTTATATCAGAAAATGGTAGTGTTGAGAAACATGTGGAGTAGCTAGACAATCAAGATGAGAGTGAATCACAGCAAGAAGAACAACATTAACACCCACATTCAGAAACAGAGCCACTAGTAGTTAACCAACACAGTTTGACTCTTGATCGACCTAGGAGAGCAAACTTTGGGAAGCCTCCCACGAGGTATGGTTTTGAGAACATGATGGCTTATGCACTACAGGTTGCTGAAGAGGTGGATCCCCACGAGTCATCCACCTACAAGGAAGCAGTTACATGTACTGAGTCTACCAAATAGCTTGTTGCAATGGGAGATGAGATGGAGTCACTTCATAAGAATCAGACTTAGGAATTGGCCAAACGACCTCAGGAGAGGAAAGTTATCACTTGCAAATGGGTTTTCAAGAAGGAAGGGTTGTCACCTGCTGAGGGTATCAAGTATAAAACTCGGGTAGTTACAAGAGGGTTTCATCAGAAAGAAGGTGTAGACTATAATGAGATTTTCTCGCCAGTGGTCAGACATACTTCTATCAGGGTGCTGCTAGCCATAGTTGCATACCAGAATTTGGAGCTCGAACAACTAGATGTGAAGACAGCTTTTCTATATGGAGAGTTGGAGGAGGAAGAGATATACATGACTCAGCTAGAGGGTTTCCAAGTTCCTAGAAAAGAAGATTATGTTTGCAAATTGAAGAAATCTTTGTATGGACTAAAACAGTCTCCGAGGCAGTGGTACAAGAGGTTTGATAGCTATATGATAAATATTGGCTACACGAGGAGTCCGTATGATTGTTGTGTCTACTACAACAAGGTTACAAATGGTTATATCATTTATCTGGTCCTCTATGTAGATGATATGTTGATAGCTGCAGAAAACAAGTCAGATATTCAGAAGTTGAAGGGTCTTCTTAGTGCTGAGTTTGAGATGAAGGATTTGGGTGCAGCTCGAAAAATTATGGGAATGAAGATTTACAGAGATAGAAGTAAAAAGAGGCTTTTCTTATCACAGAAGGATTATATTCAGAAGATATTGTCGAGATTTGGCATGTCTACAACAAAATCCATAGATACTCCAAGTGCTGCAAACATTCATTTGTCTACTGCGTTTGCATCTAAATCTGCCAAGAAGAAGGAGTACATGTCTCGAGTTCCTTATGCTAGTGCAGTAGGAAGTTTGATGTATGCTATGGTCTACACTAGACCTGATCTTGCACATGCTGTCAGTGTTGTTAGTAGGTTTATGGGTGAGCCTGGCAAGGAGCATTGGCAAGCTGTGAAGAGGATTTTTCGTTATCTTAAAGGTACGTCTGATGTTAGGCTTATTTATGAAGTGATACACAGTGTTTAGTAACAGGTTTTTCAGATTCTGATTATGCTAGAGATGTTGACAGTAGAAGATCTATTACTGGTTATGTTTTCACTCTTAGTGGTTCTGTTGTTAGTTGGAAAGCTACTTTGCAGCCAACAATGACTTTGTCTACTACAGAAGCAGTGTACATGGCATTGACAGAAGCAGCCAAAAAGGGAATCTGGTTGAAAGGACTGGTTAGTAATTTAGGTCTACATCACGATCAGGCTATAGTGTATTGTGATAGTCTGAATGCAATCTGTTTAGCCAAGGATCAAGTTCATCATGAGAGGACTAAGCATATCGATGTCAGGTATCATTTTTTGAGAAGTGAGAAGAGAGTTAAGGTGAACAAAGTGGGTACTGCTGAGAATCCAGCTGACATATTCACCAAGTCAGTTCCACATGGCAAGTTCTAACATTGTTTGGACTTGCTAAATGTCAGAAGCTGTTAGTTGCCCTTTTTTGAGGGCAACATCTGAGGCAAAGGAGATGGTCGTACGTCTGGCACTATTATGATGCATCTGATACATCTATTTATTTGTGAGAGGGTTCAAGTCAATATGGAGATTTGTTAGAATATACCTTGAATCAGGCATAAACCCTAATTTAATAAGGATTGTTAAATTAGTCTATTATGATGGGCTGTGTTTGTTGGGCCTACCATTCGGGGGTATATATATACCTATTAGATTATTAATCTAGTGTGTGTGGTATTCTGTTATCTATAATCCGTTTTCTTCAAGGATTAATAAAACTGTTCTCCTCTGCCTGTGGACGTAGCTAACACTTTGTTAGTGAACCACGTAAATCTGTGTTCTTTCTTACATTCGTTATAACACTCACATCGAAGGGTAAGTGAGAGCATTCTCACCAACAACCTATAAATGATAACTATCTCTCACCTCATTAACTACACATTTATTACCCACATGTTGTTACTATGTCAACATCGATACTAATTGGCACGCTGAAGAGTCGAAGACCACCATTCGGCGGTCTCTGATCTCTAAGTAACGTTGTGTGTCTTCGTTGACAGCTTAACAGGAGCTCACATATCCCGCCATCTAGTAGACCAATACAAGATATATCAGACCGTTGCGTAACTGCATTAACATTGGCGCCGTCTGTGGAAAATCTAAACAAAAGGTTTCTCACATCACGTTATAATGGCTAACGACGAAAGTAATACAGTAAGTAAAGTGCCACAAGAAGTGGGCAACGTGACAAAAACATTAAATTTTGAAACGTCGTCTGTAAGACCCTGCCCCAAAACTTCCCTTTTTATCGGGATCATGCAGGTTACAGAGGGTTATAACCGCGCTGTTAGTTTTCTTCAAATTAATATCGAGATATTATCGATTCTGGATGAAAATATAATTAATGTCCTGAGGGGGTAGGTTATGTTATACGAGTCCTTCGGTATGTCCGGAATATTTTACGGAGTTGCGAACTATTTTTTATGAATTTATTCAATTTATGGAAGTAATAAAAGTTATTTACTTTACTGTAAAAAGATGACTTTGTGATAAGTCGAGAATTTGGGGAACTTCCTTCTGGAAAGTTGTAGAGGACGTTAATACGAACTCGTGAGTATATCCTATGAATTAATCGGAGTTCGTATGCGAAAGTTATTCGTGATATTATATAGTTACTGCTCAGTAAAAGTAAATAGTAAAATATTTATTTACCACTCATGATAACTTTTAATATTTAAATCTGGACCATTGGATCTTTTCTGATCTAATCCTGGCCGTCCAATCTTCTATAAATTAGGGTCAGTTTTGACAAAGTCAAAACTGCCCCAACTCGGTCAACCCGAGCTCTCGTCTCCGATGAGCTCTGCAGCGGCGCTCCACCGCCTACGGCCAATGCTCGCCGGCGGACTACCACCACACTCTTCCCCTCTTTCTCCTCTATCTGACCATATCCTTGAAATCTCCAGACGTCCGCCGAGGTAGGAGATTGAGTGCTACTGTGCACGGCGGTCAACGGTCAAATTCTGACGATCCATGTGACGTTAGGGCGCGTGGATGGTATATTCTTTCTCTTCTCCTCTTATTCTTCCTTTTTCTTTCCTATGATCATCGATTTGAGCCTTGATCGAGTTTCTCCATTTCATTGTGTTTTTCTGATTTTCTAGGTTTTCTGCATCTCCTGTGACGGTGTTTTGGAGCTTCTTGGCGACTCCCCAGGGACTTCTGACGTCTACAGTAGAGTCCAGAGGAGTTCCGGTGGTGTTGTGAGCGATTGGGGCCGGGGGGTACGTCGTGGGTGCGCAGCGGGGATTTTCGAGTGGAACCCGAGAGGTAACGCCTCCCTCTTTTCTCCATACCATTGTGCCTTGTGTTGTTGTGGTAGACGTTTTGTTTACCGGATAAGGGCAGAAATCCGGTCAACAAACCGACCGGTGATAGGTTAGGGTTTAAAGGGTAAATCCCTGGATTTTATTGTGGTAGATCTGGTATTTTTACCATTTATCATGTGGTGAAAAGACATAAATACCCTTGGTAGTTTAGTTTAATTACATGGATGTTATTGAGGCTGAAATCCTAGAAATGCCCTTGATAGATTTGTATATTTACAAAACCGCCACTGAGGTTAAAAAGACGATACTGCCCTCAGCAGTTTTAGTTAATTACATGGCTGACCTTAAGGGTGGAATTCCAAAAATACCCCTAGCAGCTTAACATTTTTACCAAGCTGCCATTGAGGTCGAATTGACTATACTATGATTACTATCCCTGAGAATTCAAGTTAATTACAAGGGTACCCTCTAGTTGATATTACTGTTATACCCCTGGAGGATATGTTCTTTACGTGTATGTCATTATGTTATATTTATATGTTCGAATATTGTTTTTAAGTTTGGTTGAATGTTTGGGTTAATCCAGATAAATAGCTAGTTTTTTGATACCTCAGTGGAGAGGTTAAACTCCAGAATGATCTTAGTCGTACGCCATCCATAATAGGTTACCTACCGATAAATAGAAAAAACAAGATTTGTCCGGTTAGGGCGTTAATTAAAATAAGAGCTACGTGTGGCTTGATCCTTGAGTACATGGTACGTAGGCAACCTGATCGGGATTCGAATGCAGTCACAAATAATATTAGAACCCTAGGTCCTCTAAAGTAATTAGTATGAAATCCAAATGCAGAAATCGGGATAACCTCCGACTGTGAGGTCTATTCCGGTATCGTTTGGATTGTTGAAAATGGTTTGGGAAAAAGGGTTATCCCTTCTCAAGGGGGATTTTGAGTAAATCTCTTTTAGGATGAGTCTCGCACGTCTTATCCTGGGTTTAAAGAGGTAAACTCGGACCGGGGCGTGACATCGTCGCCTAGAGATGATGCCTAGGAATCACCACTCTCGGCATCTGGTGCCTTAATAGAGGCAGGAGGAGGAAGGCTCATCATCAGCAACAACGCTATAAAGTTAGTATTGGTCATGAAAGACCTCTAGGAGGAGAGAAAGGCCAGGCTAGCAGCGGAAAGGATCATTAGGTTGTTGTCAGAAAAAACAGGGAAAAGAAAGGAAGGAGAAACAGTGGCAATCCATATAGATATGACCATAAGCTGCGATAGCGGTTGAGATATGAACTGCTGCTATCCTAGGGGATTCCAGTCTATCTTGATTCAGGACGAGAGCTAAGTTGTATTTCAAAAGTGTACTTTATCATTAGGGAATGGACTCATGTCAATCCACCACAGTCAGCTCCCATTCATGAAGAAACAGAGGAGTCAACAATAGACATCCGAGGATAGCGCATACTGAATACTTGCTATAACCTGAAGAGCTCAGATGGCTGCGATCAGTGTCCCTCATAAGATTACGACACTGTTTTGCGCCTCTTCAAAGTAAAGCAAGCCCTAGGCGAATCACTACGCTCCTTCATAATCAAGTGGAAAACAGCGACGTCGAAGTGTAGAAACTTCAGCAAGATTTTCGGACTAATAACATTCAAGTAGGGGTGTTATCGGGTGGTTTCGGTTCAGTTTGGTTTTCACCAAAAACCAAACTGAACTTAATATTCGGTTCGGTTCGGTTTTCGATTTTTTTGAAGTACAAACCATAAACCGAACCAAACTGTACGGTTCAGTCGGTTTCAATTTTTTTTTGGTTTTTTTTGGGCAATAAAAATATGTAAATTTCTAATATGTTGCACTAAATATCAAAATTGTAGTAAAAAGATAAAAATAAATTGATTTTCTACTATCGGCACCGAGACGTTACCTGAATTACGTGATTTTTCAACCATAGACGTATTTCACCATTCCGATCACATCTTATTTTATGACATTTTGATATTTTTTCTTTTATGTAGAGTTCGTTCACAAAGTTGTGCATTTGCTTAAAATCTATTAAACAAGTTATACAACATTAGTATGCACATTGTGATTCATATGACTAAAATTTACAAACAAAATTCGACTGTCAGATATGATCATTATGATGAAAGATATCTATGTTAAAAAATTGAACTGGATCCGACAACGTTAAGGGCTCGATCAAAACGGTCAACCCTAATCAGTCGTCAATTATCACACGGAAACGCTCATATCTCCCTCTATATGATGTAGTTTGGTCGAACCTTCCACACAAAAAACTCTCACGTGAATGAGACGCAACCACCTGTATAATAATTTTGGGACATTTACCCCTTCACGATAGGGCAACCCATAGGGAATAATAATGATAAATAGGGTTGACCGCTACTATCAGCACCAAATTTTTATCCGAATTATGTGATTTTTCAAACATAACCGTATTTCACCATTCCGATCACATCTTATTTCATGAGATTTTTGATAATTTTTCTTCTATGTAAAATTGGTTCATAAAGTTGTGCATTTGCTTAAAACCTACTAAACAAGTTATACAACATTGGTATGCACATTGTGATTCCGATGACTAAAATTGACAAACAAAAATTCAACCATCATATATGATAATTATGATGAAATATGTATATGGTAAAAATTCAACTGAATTCGACAACGATAAGGGCTCGATCGAAACGGTCAACCCTAATCTGTCGTCACTTATCACACGAAAATTCTTATATCTCCCTCTATATGACGTAGTTTGGTCGAACCTTTTACTTGAGACCACTGCACTCTCGTAGCAGTAAGAGAACAACAAATGTCTTACTGCTACTTAAGACCAGCGTTCTCTCATAGCAGTAAGAGAACGAAAATACCTTACCGCTACTTGAGATCAGCGCTTTCTCGTAGCAGTAAGAGAACGACAATGTCTTACCGCTACTTCAGACCACCGCTCTCCCGATCACTGCTCTCTGCTACCAAAGGGGGAACGACCAAAGAGAGCCTATCATTGCCCTAAATTGACAGCAGCAAACGCTGGGAGACTTCTTGTCAGGAGAGTTAGGGGACTCCGGAAGGACCCGCAAGTTAGTCTGCTATTTACGACCAACTCTAACTAGATAACTCTCTAGCCAAGAAGCCCTTCTTAGACTAGGGACTTAGCGCACGTTGACAGCATTTAGACTGACCGTAACCATCAAACCCACCATAGTTAGGACGTACGACCACAAGAAAACAGCATCAGCTATAGAAGGCTGCAAAACGCTACTTGAATGGAGCTGGAACGTGCTCGCACGCGCGGCTCTAATGTTTCCTCTTGGGAGAAAATTATGGTGACCCGAACCATGTCAGTCCCACATCGAAAGGTAAGAGGAAGCGTTCCCACCAACAGCCTATAAATAGTAACTATCTCTCAGCTCATTTATTACGCATTGACGACCCATATTCTGCTACTATGTCAATATCCATACTGACTTACACATCAAAGAGTAGAAGACTGTCATTCGGTGGTCTTTGACCTGTGAGTGACGTTTTGTGTTCTTAATGACAGTGTAACATAAACGTATGAGTCCCGCCGCATAGACATCATATATACACTTGCACAAACATAAGGATGCTTACCATATAACAAAAAAGAAAACGCAATCGTAATGCCTTAATGATGACAAAGCTTACATATACCAGGACATTTACGAAATATTTGAAAATAAAATGCAGAACAAGAAAATATATCGTACATCTTTTGTTTGCTTAATGTGTATAGTTTGATACATCTTCTAAGTGAGGTAATGAATGAAAATTCTAATATACATATATCTATAACATATATCAAGCAGTGAACCGCCCACTCAGATCACTTGCTTGATGTATGTTATATATATATATATATATATATATATATATATATATATATATATGTATTGAAGACAAACCCATAATGAATATCCCTATTATCAAAGCTAAAAGAGCTCATGCTTTATTGGTGGTGTTCCTTGCACCCTTTTTCGTCACATAAAGTTTATGTTAGAACAATGTATGTAAGAAAAACAAGATTATCATAGCTAACAATACTGTATTTCATATGCTTAATATAATCGAGATAAAAACTTAATACATACCGTCAGGTTGAACGATCATTCATTCCGTTGATGCTATCTGAAACACAAACAACTAGGCTTGGCCTTCTGTTAGTCACCACAATAAGGTTCTCAATGGACAAAACTTTTTGCTTGTTAATCGTGGTGATAACATGGACCAAAACAATATATTTATATAGAATCATTAACCCTAAGGGTCCTCCCATTAAGGACATTCTTAAGGCATAAGTCATCTATTAGATTCCCAACATAATGTTGTATTTAGTCTTTCTTAAGACAAAATAGATTTCGTTACCTTAATGAGATTATATGCCGATTCATTAAGTAACTAAGATTTGATATGCAGATTATGTCCATGTAGAAATAGATTTGACAATTAATGCAATTATCAATTGATCTTTATAACATGTGTAAAGTCCATATTTTCTTACAATCTCCCACTTGGACTTACACTTATTAAATTGATAATCTTCCTGAGAAATGTCAACATCCATTCTACCTACTGTAGGACGCCTTAGATACAAAATATATCAACAATCTATTCCAACATGGTCAAAATGCAGCTCCTTATGTAGAGCAACAAAAATCATGCACCTTAACAAAGATGGGGACCTTAAATGTTACCAACACAGGTTTCTGCATTGCACATATGTCATATAAAACAACAATACAATATATGTTACTGTGTATAACAAGATAAAACATATATGAGTCTAACTTTATGTTTCCTAAACCAGAAACTCAAGCAACCTTAGTGTACACCAATGATCTTATAATTTTGCTTGTACCGGAATATCATGCTAAACATGACTAAGATCATCTGATTTGCAAGTATAGACATGGAAAGAATAATTTTCAGACCATAACCATAAAAGCTGCAGCAACAATGATTTTCTAAAATACCTCAAAGCTTTATTAAAACCAAAACGATATCATTACAAAATAAGTTGTGAGAAGAATCACAACTACAGAAAATACAAGAACTCAAAACTGGTTAAAATTTTATTATGCTCCTAGCTCCCACTGAACCTAGCCACTCAACTTTGCTAGAACTCACATGCTTTCTGTATGTTTCTTGAATGCAGCAACTGACAGAGCTTTAGTAAAAGGATTTGCAAGTTGAGAATGAGTGTCAATACTCAAAACCTCTACTTGACCATGCTTCACCCTTTGTCTAACACTGTAATACTTCAAGTCTATGTGTTTTAAGTTGCCTCATCTTTTACTGTTCTTGCTAAAATAAGCAGCAACCTCATTGTCACAATACACCTCAAGAGGGTGATCTACAATATAACTCAATACTTTGGTCTCCATTCACAAATTTCTAATCTACAGTCCTTCACACAGTCTCATATACTGCAATATACTCTACTTGCATGGTAGAGGTTGAAATCAGTTTTTGTTTCATTGTTTTCCAAGCAATGGCTCCAGCTGCTAACATAAACACATAGCCACAAGTTGACTTTTTGGAATCAGGATAACTGTCTGCGAATTCTGAATCTGAAAAACCAATGAATTTCAGATCTTCTACTTGCTGTAAACATGCATGTAACTTTTAGTTCTCTGTAGGTATCTCAACACTTTCTTTCCATCCACCTAATGTTGATGGCTTGGATTGGATTGAAACCTTGACAACATCCCAACAGCAAAAGACATGTCAGGTCTAGTACAGACTTGAGCGTACATCAGACTTCCAATCAACTGTGCATATGGTTTGGATTCCATAACTTTCTTTTCAGAATCATTTTGTGGACTTTGTGACTTGTTAAGTTTATCACCCTTAGATATAGGAACCTCTCCAGATGCACATTTTTCCATGCCAAAATTTTTTTTCGTTAGAATTTTAGTAATGTAATTTTGCTGGGAGAGCCCCAACAACTTTTGTGTTCTATATCTCTTTTAATTTCAATTCCTAATACATTGGATGCTTCTCCTAAATCCTTTATGTCAAAGTTATTTGACAGAAAGCTTTTGGTATCTTGTAACAGCTTCATGTTGCTGCTGGCTAAAAGTATGTCATCCACATACAGTACTAGAAAATTAAATTGGTTCCCTACTGTTTTCAAATAAACACACTCATCCACAAAATTTTTTGTGAATCCAAAACTAGCAATCACTGAATCAAATTTCTTGTACCATTGCCTAGAAGCTTGCTTAAGGCCATATAACGACTTCTTTAATCTGCAAACTAAGTCTTCACTTCTAGCTTGAACAAAACTTTCTGGTTGCTTCATGTAAATCACTTCATCAAGCTCTCCATTTAAAAATGTTGTTTTTACATCCATTAGGTGCAGTTCCATATCAAAATGTGCTACAAGGGCCATTATTATCCTGAAGGAGTTCTTAGTAGAAACTGGAGAAAAGGTTTCGATATAATCAATTTCCTCCTTCTGAGTAAACCCTTTGGCAACAAGTCTTGACTTATGTCTCTCTATATTACCACCTGCATCTCTCTTGGTTTTGAAAACCTATTGGTTTCTATTTAGGGTCAGGTTTGACTAACTCCCACACTCCGTTTTTATCCTTGCAATCAATCTCTGCTTCCATTGCCTCTTGCCACTTTTGTGATTCTGAACTTTCAATGGCTTGAAGAAAACTTGCAGGGCCATCTTTATCTGCACAGTTCATCTCGACTTTAGCTTCTTGCGGATAAACAACATAGTCATAATCTCCCCCATAAGTTGGTTTTCTTGCTCTCTTTGATCTTCTAAGTTCCGGATCTGGTTAAGGTTCTATAGGAGGATTTTGTGATTCTACGACTGGTTTAGGTTCATGCATTACTATAGGCTCAGCTTGATTCTCATCAATTTGCATTTCTTGATCTTCTGCATCTTGATTTTCTGTATAATTTTTAGTTTCTAAATTTTCAGATTCTAAGGGCAATGCAGCTATCATGTCTCCATCTTACACAATTTCCTCAAGGTCTGAAGTTAAATCTTCAAAGTTTGTATTGTGCACCTTTTCACTTAGAAACTTGACCTGATGTGTTTTAAAATTCTAGGTGAATGTTTAGCTGAATACAACTTGTAGCCCTTAGATTTCTCCGGATATCCTATAAAATAGCAACTGACTATTTTTGGATCAAGTTTACTTATGTTTTATTATAAACTCGAGCTTCTGCATGACAACCCCAAACATGACAATGATGAAGACTAACTAGGCTTTCTGCCATACCATAATTCAAATGAGGTGGTATTCTCTATAGCTTTACTTGATGTTCTGTTGCAAATGTAATTTGCTGTCTTTAAAGCTTCACTCCATAAGAATTTTGGTAAACCAATTATACACATCATACACCTGACCATATTTAACAGGGTTATGTTCTTTCTCTCAACAATACCATTTTGCTGAGAGTTATATGGTATTGTATATTGAGCTGTAATCTCATGCTCTTGTAGATACAAGACAAAAAGGTCTCATCTGCTAACCTTTTTCTGTATATTTTCTAAAGTTATCCCCATTCCTATCTGATCTTACTGTTTTGATTTTCCATTCTAGCTGATTTTCTACCTCAGATTTGTAGATTTGGAAAAATTTTAGTGCTTGAGATTTTTCTGAGAGTAGATAAACATAACTGTATCTAGAAAAGTCATCAGTGAACGTGATGAAATACACATTCTCACAAATAGTTTGGTATTTAAAAGGCCCGCATATGTCAATATGTATGACTTCAAGTAGGTTTTTGCTTTTCTTTGCAGTCTTTTTCCTTAAGTTTGTCAATTTTCCCTTAAAGCATTCAACACAATCATTAAAATCAGAAAAGTCTAAGTTGTTAAGGATATTGTTTTTACCAAAATTTTCAGTCTATCTTTTGATACGTGGCCAAGTCTCCGGTGCTACAAAATGCAGATTTTCATCTATTTTGGTTCTTTTAACACCAATCAAGGTGTTAGTATTTACAATGTTTTCTTTTTCAACAAGTGAAATTTCTTGTTGAGACATAGAACAATTGAGCTGTAAATAATCATTCGATATCACATCAGAACCAATTTAAACAGAATCTCTTAAAATCAAAATTCCATTACTATCAATCAAGTCTACAACCAGCTTTAACCAAAAAAGAAACCGAAACTAAATTCATTCTCATGGAAGGTATATAGAAAACGTTATTCGAAATTAAAAGATTTCCTGATCCTAAATCCAGCTTCAAACTTCCAATAGCTTTTACGGCAACCCTCATGCCATTTCCAACACACAGGTTCACCTCATCACTTTTTGGGACCCTCCTTATGAATCCCTGCAAGGAGTTTGTAATATGAATAGGTGAGCCCGAGTCTAACCACCAAGATTGAGGTTTAACATTTATAAGATTTATTTCTAAGGAATATACTGTATTAGAAAAAAATCTTACCCTTTTTGGCCAACTAGTTCTTGTAGCCATTACACTCTTTCTTCATATGTCCTATTTTCTTGCAAAAATAGCACTTGAATTTAAATGGCTTGTTTTCTGCAGAGATTGATCCCTTGGTGATAGCCTTAACTGGTTTGAGCTTGTTGTTATGTGTTTTCTTTTTCTTTTTGGGATTCTCAACTAGGTTGACTGTAGTTTCACCCCTCTCAGCCATAATCCTTCTTTCCTCATCAACACATATGAACATGAGTTCATCAAGAGTCCAATTTTCCTTTTGAGCATTATAGCTTGTTCTGAGATGACTGAAACTGGATGAGAGAGAATCTAGTGCATGATGCATTACCAATTCATCCTTTATTCCCATCAGCATCTCTCTAAGCCTATTGTTGATGTTAATCAACCTCATAATATGCTCTCCGACCCCTCCTAATCCTGAATACTTTATGTTGTAAAACTCCTTATTCAGCCTAGCTATCTCAGCCTTCTCACTCTCCTTAAACCTCGCACTCACGGCCTCCAGGTACTCAGTAGCCAACCCTGGTTCCTCCACACAACCCCTAATTGTTGCAGACATAGAGGTCCTAATAGTGTTTTTAGCCATCATGTTAGACCTCATCCACTTATTATAATGTGTCTTAACTGCATTCTTATCATCCAAGGCTGGTACATCCGGCTTATCCTCAATGAAACAAAACCTTATGTTTTCGTGCATACAGATGTAGTTCATGACAGAGTCTCTCCAGGCTCTAGGGTTTGATCCGGTGAGCATCAACACATTGTTGAAGTTCACATAGATGCTACCTAAAGGAGCAAAATAAAATTTTATGAGTATATAAATTTTGTAAAGAAATTTTGAGTTTTCTGTGTATTATGGTTTTGTTAACAGACAAATGAAAAACAAAAGCATTCAAAAAACAAAACACACATAAAACACACCATATACTTGCATACATGTCAGTCCATAACTTTAAACAACATTGAGAACACTTTTGAGTAGAATATTAACATCTTATAGTTCTTTATCAATAAGCCACATTAGATGAAAATATGTTATCCAAGGAAAATAATCCACATCTTTAGACACAAGATATTTCCGAGTATCCTGATATACAATCATCTAATATGCATACTGTTGTTTGTATTCTAAAATCATAATGAACTACTCTTTGGAAGATTTAATAGCATGTTTTTAAAATTACAAAACATAAAACCAGATTCGTTTTAGCCATATGTTTACTGCAAATATCAATGAAGAATGCTTTATGCACCAAGTTCATTTATACCAATAGAAAACAATAAATCATATGAGTTTTAAACCTTTGTTTTCTAACCAGGTGTTTATGCCTTTACAAGAAAACCAAAACTCTTGCATCTGTAAACTTTATACAATGAAAATTGAGAGATTAACCATATTTCAATTATTGCTATCATCACATATACAATCAGAATGTAATCCAAAACACCATGTATATCAACATTCACATATATACACAGAAATTTCAATTAGATATTACACAACAGAACTTGAAATTGATTGTCATCTAGACAACTCCAGCTACCCTAACTTATGTGCACTCTGGAATTGCAGTGTTTTGGGGAAAGAGCAAAAACCAGGTTTTATCTTCAATTTTGTTTCAATTCATAGCATGTTCAATTCATAACTTATGTGCATCAGTTTCTCTCTTTCTCTCTGACACCCATATAGTGATGCATAGTTTTTAATTACCTTAATAACTTTGTATTCTCTTATTCCAATTGATTGAGATGAAGTACAGTTGTACAAGGATTGAGTTATTGGCTATCTTTCTGGCAAGGGCAATGTGATTTTTGCAAGGTAGAATCTGAATCATATTTCTTTTCAAGCTTATATCTTGATTGATTTGTTTTATAATGAATTTGGTTAAATCTAGGATAAGCATTTGGTTGGTTTAGTTTCTGGGTGATCTGGGATATGTAGGGCTGCAATCAATGTTGGCTCTAATTGCTGTGTTTGATTCATTTGTGCTTAACAGGTAAATTTTCAAACTATAGAATCACATTTTTTTGCAGTGTAGTTGCTTAGTGAGTTAGATTATAGACAAACCAATGTTGAGCAAATCTACCCCCAATACTCTGGGGCCATTTTCACTCTTTTTTTCCTTCATTATATATAGTTAGCTATCAATTAATTGTATGTTTATTGATTTGCACTCTTTGCATTTCATCAGCAACCTCAAACAGTAGTATTCACCTTACAGATGGCTCTTTTTTTTCTCATGTCATTATCAGATTTTTATTTTGCTTTTGTTACTGTATATACAATTAGGAGAGTTTCAATATGTATTCTATGACATGCCAGCATTAGTTAACAATCGCGCTTACACAAATAATCCATCCATATTATGTTTAGGAGGTATAGCAAAAAACCATATTTTCTGTCATCTTAAGTCAGAATGATCTTAATTGATTGGAGTTAGTTTTGGTGAAGTTGTATAATTGGTTTCAAAATTAATTTGATAAATTCAGTCCCTTTCCAGATCTGCTAGTAGCTCCAATTAGGCTGTCTTAGGAGAAGTGTGTTGTAATTTTTTTTATGTTGTCCAAATTAAGAAACAAAATAGTGGTAAACATGCTGTTAATGGTAGGGAAGGATCACTTGACCCTCCTGGCCTAGAGTGGTGTGAAGTTGCTAACTTTCATAGGCATCTGCAGTACCAATATAGAGCATTATTCTGTTGGTGAGCTGTAGCCTATTAATTTCTTGGGAAATCATGAGATCTTCGGTTAGTCTCTCAGTTGTCAACAGTACATCTAATATTAGTTTATGTCAGTTCTCTAAAACTTCTTAGTTGATAATTTGATGTTGTAGGTTTTGATGATAAAATTCTATGCAATAAAATTTTAACATTCAGTTTTTAGCATTGCTCCTTTATCTGTTGACTGTTGTTTGGTACTATATTCATCTGTTATTCTCATTTATGTATATACAAAATTGTCATTAAGACGAACTGTATGATAAAAACTTGAAACTTAAGATATTAAAAAATTTGAGTGCTAACACCAGAGCAAAAAAATTTCAATTATTGTTACTGGACTGAAATTTTAACATTCAGTTTTTACCATTGTTCTTAAACTGTATACTTGCCCCATTAGATTACCAATTCTACTTTTATCTTTTTATTTGTTGGGGGAGGAAATAAACAAATACATAGTACAGAGTGAACCCAATAAATCCTATCTTCATATAAATTTTCCTTTCCTCATCTACAGGCTTCCTTTACTTTATCAAAACCAAAAGGACTCGATCAACTGAAGGTTTAGTCTCCCATATATATCTACAGTGTTTGTAATATGTACAATCATGATATGATCAAATCATATATTTACTGCTATATATTTACTGTTACTTCATTGTTCAGGTTTTGTGAACAGTTTACTATCGAAATCTTCAACTGCTTTTGGTTCAGGTATGAATTTTAAAAGGGTGTAGTTGTGAAGAGTTGTTTGGAGTTTTTTTAAACACTAATGAAAAGATTTTCCCAAGTATCATTTTAACGTGAACAGTGATCAGCCAAAACTCTTTTTTTTACAATCACACCACCATACACGGATTGACAGATCTGCACTCAATTTTTATATTTGTACAGTTTTGTCACTCATTTAAAAATAACAATATTTATTACAATAATAATAATAATAATAAGTTGATAGGTGTGTTAATAGCAAATACCGGGTGTTGTTAATAACATCTTCATAATAAAACTAAAACTAAATAATTGTGTTGAATGTATTTTAACCGCTAATAATTGTATCAATTGTTCAGAGTTAATATTCATTTAAATCACTTTTTCAACATATTAATTTTCACGTATATATATTTGTTGATCCACTGTTTTACTGGTCACAAATCACGGTTCATCCTCTCACAAATCACTGTTCATGTAATCAGACAAAACTATTTTTTTACAATCAAACCATCCATACACGGATTGATAGATATGCCCTCAATTTTTATATTTACAGTTTTGTCACTTATTTAAAAATAACAATATTAATTACAATAATAATAATAATAATAATAATAATAATAGGTTGATGGGTGTGTTAATAACAAATGCTGGGTGTTATTAATAACAGCTCCATAATAATAATATTCATAATAATAATAGAAAGGAAATTGAATCTACTCTAAAACTAAATAATTGTGTTGAGGGTATTTTAACGGATTAATAATTGTATCGATTGTTCAGGGTTTATATTCATTTATATCAATTTTTAAAATATTAATTTTGACGATGTCAATGAATGTTGATATGTGGGTTTAGGGTTTAGGACATCAATTTAGTTTATCAATTCAGCTTTTGACATGAACTGATAGGTGTTCCTTACTTGTAATTCTAGATATTTTGGTTGTTAATATAAATTTGGTGTTAACGTCATCTCAATCAATTGTTTAATTTTTATTAGAGTTTTAGATAATTGTTACATAATATTGATCGAACTACAAAATTCACAAGTATAGTGTATCGATTTGTTATTCAAATTCTCTGCATCTCAATGTAAATATATAATTAATATAATTAGTAAGTCTTAAGGTTGAGATATATTATCTACTGAGGGTTATAGAGAGTGGCATAAAAATCAAATATTTTGTAGACACAAACAAAGTCTTTCGCGCGTGTTTGAAGGCTATTATTTACATAAAATTGATCGAACTACAGTGCTAGGTTGGGCCTTGAACACTAGACAGTGCAAAAGAAAGATAGAACAATCATCTGAAACATTCATGCGAATTTAGGCTGTGAAAGTGAAAAAAACTAAGAAAAACAAAGGACTATTTAGAGAAAAGCAGAGAGACAGAATGATAAGAAAAACATAGGACTATTCGAAGATATAACTATTATTTGTCGAAGTCGGTTTCTGTTCACGTGTACAATACTTTTTTCTATTCATTAACTACAGTGCTAGGTTGGGCTTTTAACACTAAACAGTACAAAAGAGAGAACAATCACCTAAAGCCTTCATGCGAATTTGGAGTGTGAAAGTGGAAGAAAGCTAAGAAAAACATAGGTCTATCAAAGAAAATCAGACATAATGGTGAGAAGTAGGAGGATGGTAACGTATGAGAAAAGACCTTTCCTTTGTTTTTAAATATGATTAACGACATCGGATTATTGTACTACTTAGACTTAGTAGTACAACAACATCATCATCATCATGTGTATGCGTACAAACCGACCTACATAATAGGTGAATAGTGTGTTGACTGTTTTACCTCTCTGTTAGGTTGTATATTACATACGTGTCATTGCCAGATGTTGAGCCCTCTCCTCAACAATCAACTATTTCTCTCTCTCTCTCTTTCTCTCTCTCAACCCGCAGCAACGCGCGGGTGCTGTTCTCATTTCTATATATTAAAGGAAGGGGGTGGATTACTGTTCACGTGATCAGTGTCACGTCCCTTTTGACCCCTTACGTTTTAAATTTTTTTACAGGTCCGTCATTTCAGAATGAATTTTTCGTTATACCTTTTAATTTAAATTTATTTCAGTTTTGTCATTAAATTGGTTTTTAATGAGGATTTTTTTTTATTTTTTAAATTGAATTGCATGAGAGAAAATTACATTTTTAATAATAATAATAATCATAATAATTATAATGAAAAGAAAATTGAATCGCTCTAAACCTAAATAATTAGGTTCATCAATATCGATTGTTCAATATTTATATTCATTTGTATCATTTTTTTCAAATAAGTCATTTTGATGGTGCATATGAATGTTATGTGAATAAGTTTGGTTTCAAATGTAAGTTGGGTTTGATTCGGGTTTATGATTTAGAGGTTAGAGTTTACATGTTGTATTATTTTATTTGTTGTTCAAGTTTGATATTAATTAATCAAACTGAAAAAAAACGGCTGCACTTCTGCACACGCTAAGCGTTTGGTGGAAGGGTGGAAGGTTAGTATAAATTATAAGGTGTTACTCTTTATACGACGATACTCTAGGAATGAATTATGGAGAGTACTGTTTTTGACAGTCATGTTAACGAGTTCCAGTGCTATAGCTTCAAGAAAAGGCAATGCAACTCATGATTTGGCTCAAGATTATGTTACATTAGGCAACTTTCATCATTCTTTGAATAATTTTTTTATTTCATGATGTTAATTCATAAGTGGGGGTGTTTAATAAAACAATTTGATTATTTCTTACATTATAAGATTGGACTCCCCATTTGTATTCCTTCAAGCTTCAGTAATGAAATTCGGACAAATTGCTCGCCACTGGAAGAACTTTTAGTATTCATGTCTGTAACCATGTATGTTTCGTCAAGCACTGTGGTTTAAAAGAATTTGGTGATATAAAAAAGGGAGTTTAATTGCAATTAACAACCTGCAGTAAAGCATCGGCACAATTTCTAGCAAGATTGCTCAGGCGCGAGAGCATTTTGCGGGACAAAATGGGATGAAACGACGATAGCCGTCTGATGTTTAATGAATTGATCTTGTTTGTTTAAGTCTGTTTAATTTTGTCCGTTAGATCAATTCATTAAAGATCAAACGGCTATCGCTGTTTCGTTCCGTAAAGCTCTCCCACGCCTGAGCAGTCTTGCTATTTCTAGTATGTTCTAACACTTGCGTCCTAATTTGAAATAGTATAAGACAGTGGGGTTGAATTTGAAAAATAGTTACAAGTTCGGTGAAGACATTTTATCAAACATTTTTTATAGGGCATAATATCAACAACAAACAATAACAAGAACTAAAATATCTAAACGTTCTGTGTTTTAAAAGTATCGATATTAATTTTCATATATTTCTGATATTTTATATTTAGTTTATTTTAGGTTAAATAAACAATTTTTATATAAATTTTGATAAAAATTTTTCATTATTTATTAATTTTTTAATATATCGATCAAAATTATTATTTTTTCTAAACCACTCAAATATTTTAGACCTTAAACAATAGCATAAAAATGACAAATAATAAGTGTGTAAATGTTCATGTAAATATATAAACTTACCAAAAGGATAGATCATAGAGGTAAGACATGCAGGATGGTTGAGGTCACGTGTTGATCAGGGTGCATGTGGTTAAGAACAGAGACCATCGAATCCAGCGCCCTACAATCTGTCGTCAATGAAAACGACAGACAGTGACACTGCTTCTCCACTTGCCTCAGTTCTTTTTATTATTTTTGGGTCTGAACCGATTTGGTTCGGTGGGTTAATGACAAGATCTCCTCAATAAATTTAGGGTACCCACTATGTTATTCTTTCATTATCTCCCCAAATCAACTTGCTTGTTGGACTGCTACTTTAAAGAGGTAAACCACGAAAATAGACCACACCTACGCATGAATCTACCTAAATATGAATCTATTTAGTGACAAAAAAATTGGATCGACTTATCAGATTATTGACATATCTATCTAAGTTGGTGTTTAACAAGTCAAAATATTAGAATGTATTTTTTTCCTAAAACAAAACAACCGTTAAATTTTGTTAATTTGAGTACGAAGATATGTAGTCGGATTACATATATACTGATTTGTTTTCATTATGTCACCGATATGACAAAAATAGAGTCGTCTTTAGAATAATACTTTTTGTTAGTTCATGCTTGTTAGAATACATGTACGTTGTAGAGATTCTCGATATTATTTCGAGTGTTGATAACCAATATTTAACACTTATGTATTTATATGTAACACTTTATATATATAACAGATTGTATCCTCCATGTATTTAACAATAGTTAGGATAGATATAACCAATTTTTAACACTTTATAAATACAGAGATTGTATCCTCTATGTATTTAACACTTCGGCCAAAAAGTATGCAATATTTAACACTTTTTCTTAATTGAAAAACGTTAAAACATTCATAAATATGATTCATCAATTATAAACTACAACGGCTTATGTTTGACATATTTGGATCGTCCATTGATTTGATCTATTTCGATTCTTTAATGATCATCAATTTAGTTGAAAATTTGTAAAAATGATATACTTATATAGACCTATAAACTGAATAGTTGAGATAGAAAAATATACTTGAAAAGTAGATGCAATAAACCATTAAAGAAGAAAGTCATCAACAAAAAATTATTCAATAGATATATACACGCTCTCAAATGATCAAAAACCTACAACGTTTCGATTAATTATACACGCTGCCACTGAATTAAACTGAAAACCTAATTCTGTTCAGTAGCATCAGATCTAGACTCTTTCTTCCCATTTATGTTTAGTAGCATCAGAACGAGCCTCTCTTTGCGTCGCGCCTCGCCTTCGCTTGCGCCTTCTTCTTCGCCTTGTGTTTCTCAATCTGGTAAGTAATGCTACTGTTCTTTATTTCTCTCTGCTACTATTTTGGTTTCATTCCTAAAGCAATCGAACAAAAATTTAGCTTCCGATTTCGTTTTCAGTAGCACTAATCATGTTTCTTTCGATATCAAATACGATTCCTACTATTTTGATTTGATCTGGATAGGAAAATCAGCATGTTAATGTGTTTTGAATGAAGCACGGATCAGTAGCATGGATAAGATCAGTAGCATGTTTATGTTTATGTGTTTATGTTTATAAGATCAGTAGCAGATGTACCTTTTGTAGTTGTTAGATTTTGTTCAGTAGCATCATCATCATAAACATAAGGATCAGTAGCATCATCATCAAAGAGGATCAGTAGCATGTTTATGTTTAGTAGCAGATTTACCTTTTGTTTATGGATTGGATCAATAGCATGTTTAGGAATAGTGCTACTGATTTGGGAATAGTGTTATGTATTGCTCGATTAGGGGATCAATAGCATACTATCCTTTGTGTTTTTGTTATGAAATTCAATATGTCATTGCCATCTGTGTTTTGAATGTGAGTTATTGTTTGAGTATGCTACTGCCCAATGTGATTTTGAATATGAGATATTTGAATATGCTACTGTCTGCAAGTTCCATCAAGAGAGAATGAAAACTCCACCACAAAAAGACCTAATAACGTGGAACATGAAAGACCATCATATTGCCAATACAAGTACAATATGACTGCCTTTCAAGACTTGGTTAATAAAATACATGGGGAGCTGAACGCCGAAGAAAGAAGTTTGTTGATAGAAACATTAAAGAATACGCCATTCTGGAACCTGATTGATCTTTATTATAGGGGATTGATGACAAGGGTTACTGCTGAAAAATCGGACAGAAACTTGCATAGATTAATTCAATGTTATGACACGTCTTTAAAGAAGTTTAGATTTGGGAATTGTTTGGCTGAAATTTCTGTGTCTGATGTGCATCACATCTTGGGATTGCCAATGTCAGGCCTCCTTAGAGTGCCAATCCCTAAAGATGACTCAAGGAAGCCAGTTGCTAATGCAATTGTTCAAAGGTTTTTGTCGAAGACAAAATGATTGAAAGAGCAAAGATTTTAAGATGTATTGATGTTGAGCTACAAAATGTAGAATATTAGGGAAGGATTGAGAACATAACAACATTAATGATACTGCATCCGTTCATCACTTTATTATTTGCAAGTGTTGGATCGAAGTTGGGATGGAGCTACGTCAAGTGCATCACTGATTTAGACACTATGAACAAGTACAACTGGGCGAAAGGAGTGAGAGACTACCTCATTTACTGTTTTAATACTGCCAAGAAAGGAGAGACATCTCAAATCAGTGGGTGCGCAACACTAATTCCGGTAAATTCACTACTGCTACTGCTACCTTCTTTTTGTTTTCTCGTGTTACTTATATTTTTTTGATTTTGTTTTAGTACTAGATATGTGAGAGAACTGCATTGCTTATAGAGATTAAAGGAAGAGAACAAATGATGTCGGGGTGCGCAAAATGGAATCTACAAGAATTCTCAAAAAGGCTAGAGAAAATGGAAGTGGAAGAAATAGAAGTAAGAATATGTTACTGTAAAGGTACTTATATATATTTTGCTACTGTGCAATTTCTTACTAACTAAATTGACTTAAATTCACTACTACAAAAACGTTATCAGACAACACTCATCAGACAACCGTTTAGGTTTCTCTAATTGTGTGATGAAGTAAACTGTTATATACAACGTAAAGTTACAAAATTTTGTTGTCTAATGACAAAAAATTGAAAAGGCTGAATTTCAGAGTTCAAATCACAACAGTGCTACTCATTTTCGGTTGTATGATTTACAAAAAAACATGGTGGCAGGATTCCCCCATCACCGAACCCAAAATTGTGCATGGTGCAATATATTTGGACAACAATATTTTATTTCTTTGTTGTGTGATGATGTTATAACTTTTACTCGATAATACCTAGTTTAAGAGAAAAACTTGTACAACAGATATATGCCACTGATACTACTACTACTGCTACTACTACATCTCAAATATATACTACTGCTACTGCTACCTTCTTTTTGTTGTCTTAGTTCTTATGCCACTGGTGCAAATACTTGTGCCAAATTCATTCTGGCTCCAATGACTCAATTTATTCCCTTAAAGAGGAAAATTTCCCTCTACTGAGTTTGACTTTTGAAAACATGTGTGCTACAAATCACACAACAGTTGTATTTTGTTTGTTGTCTGAGAATGTTGAACTTTGTACTAGAGCATATCTAGTGCATGTTTAGAAACTTTATACAACAGTTTGAAACATTTTGTGGTGTGATTGGGAAACCTAGTGCTTCAATTTTGTGCCCAACAGTTTGAAACATTTTGTGGTGTAAGGTAGGCGATTTGCCTTCTGTGTCACTTGAACAACATGAGAACAAGGGAAGCACTGAAACTGCCACCCACCACGGAACACACCATCTTAGCCAAGTTCACCACATCATTGCTATCCTCTGTGCAGACTTCAAAAATATTATTGATACACTGACTGAATCTCCAGTTTCTCTCGGTTTCCAACCTTTTTGACAGCTTTTTCTCAAGCTTAGGACACAACACAGTCCTCCAAGTAGAAGATTCGGCCTTTCTTTGATGAAACTTGGTCATAGTCTTGAAAAGAATGCCTTCAAGCACTTGGGGTAGTGGCATGCATCTCTCATCAATGAGCATATTATTATTGCTCTTGGCCAAGGAGCTACTCATTTTACCATATCTTATGGCAGGGAAACAAGCAATAACATAGTTTTTTGGTGCTAAATCTTTCAGGAATGATTCACCAACAATATGACACTCTTTTTTGAACTCTTCCATTTTTTCATTAAACATTTCCAAAGTCCTAGCATATGCATAATTCTGAAACTTTCTGACTATGTCTTTCTTGAAAGTAGCACCCATAGAACTTGGATATCTGCCATTCAAATTATCTTTCAAATGCTTAATACAAAAAGAGTGGGGCGCATTTGGAAAAATCTGTTTCACACCATCCAAAAGACCATGTCCACAGTTTGACATAAACACAATATTGCGGTAGTCAGTCATCAAAATGATTGCTAAATGCTCCAAAAAACCAGTTCTAATTCTCTTTGTTTTCAGCGTCAACAACCGCAAAGGCAAATTGGAATATTTCTGAAAAAGAAAGATATAATTAAGATATACAAATATGACAAAAATTAATAGCAGCTACTACTATAAAAAACAAATACTGCTACTAGCACAAACATATGCAAGTAGATTATAAAGAAAAAAGGCTGCTACTTCACATGAATTTACAATTAAAAATCATAAAGAATCAGAGTATACAAAATGCTGCTACTACCTAGATAGAAAAATCAAAATTAACAACAGCTAATGCTATAAAAAAATACTGCTACTGACACAAAGATATACAAGCAGATTATAAAGAAAAAAGCTGCTACTATGAAGTAAACATGATTTTAAAATTAAAAATCACAAAAAGAAGTCAGACTACACATTATGCTACTACCTAGACAAAATAATCAAAATTAATCTTCAGAAAAAGTTTGCATACCTTTGTTACCTGTTTTAGCATAAGCACTTAACAGGACACCCTGATACTTGTTTTTAATAAAAGTTTTATCTAGAAACAACATCGGTTGATAGAATTGGAAACCCTTTACGCAAGCACCATAACAAATGAATAACCGTCGAAAACGACCTTCAATAGAGTCAAGAATGCAGTATGAATCTGGGTTACTTCTTTTCAACACATCATTATACCAAGACAACTAAGCATACCCAAGAACTTCACTACCATTTACAAGATCATTAGCAGAATTCCTTGCTAAACCATATTGTGTACATCGTGTAATATGGAATGATCAAACCATATTCATCTTTAAAATTCTTAACAATATCAGTCGGCTTAATCAGAGGATTAGATTTCACTTTATCAAAGATGATACTGGAAATCACTTTAGATCCTAGCTTCTTAGGCTTTTCATGCCTCGCAACACCAAGACAAGAGTGAGTATTCACAAACTTTTGGATAATAAAGAAGCCACTGGCCTTTTCTATGGAAGCACACACATACCATTCACAATTATCAGACTCCTTCTTTGCACAAACAGTATTAACCCTAAAGTTGTCATTTTTTGAATAATCAAACAGAAAACCCCTCTCTATTGAAAACTTGCACAGCTTCTGCCAGAATTCTATAGCACCACCAACAAAAACTTGACCAACATGGTTGATATAATCACTCTAGTCACTACACATGTATTTCCTTTTTGCCTTGTTACTAACGAAATTGCAAATAACCATGTTATCAACAACCTCCTTATTGGAATCATCACTACTCAGATTATCTTCACCAACAAGTTGAGAAACACTATTAGAATCATTAGGTGCAGTATCGATATTCACAATAGGAATTTCCTCATTGAATATGCTCTTAGAGCTAGATCCAACATTTATGATATGTATATCTATGAACAGCGAGTTCATCATAGAGAAGATATCCAACATGATTTAACATCATCATCACATTCTAAATGACAGTTGCAACAACCTGGCAGTGTATATCTGAAAATAAATCGATCGCTAAGATCCAAAAATCTTGTCCAACATTTCGCAACCAATTGTTCAAATGAGACAATGGTAAGATGATGGTCTTTGTGCCATAAGAAAATCTTTCGTATATAGGCATTGTCATACTACATAACATATTTAGAGAAAACTGTTAGTGTTAACATAAGCGTCATGCTACAATTTATTCACAAATAAAAAACTGCTACTGTTTTAATATGTAATACTCTCTATGTTATTAACTGCTATTGTGTTAATACTAAACATTCACCAAAACAAAAACATGCTACTGCTCATATGAATTTAACCAAATCTAGTTCTCTTCAGTATCTTGCTATGCTACTAGTTCTCCTACTACTTCATCACTAGCTAGTTCCGCTACTACTATGCAATTACTACTGGTAGTTCTCTTCAGTATACTCTTATGCTATTAGTTCTCCTACTACTTTATTACCAGGTATGCTATTGCTATGCTACTATTATGTCTAGTCTTTCTACTTTTTTGTCTAGATCTGCTACGACTATGCTATGTACAGTCAAAAAGCACTGATACTTCCTCTGCTATTATGCTAAGATTACTAGTTCACCTAAAATCGAAACTTGCTACTTAGATAAAAAAGTAGGCCAACAAACCAAAATTAAACCTGATACTAGACGAATTCTAACCTAATCTAACAAAATCATCAAGATGAGATCAAACACGAAATCCAACCTGAAAAATCGATTGAATCGGAGAAGAATAAGTCGCTTCAACAAAACAGAATTGATATGTTGATGAGGAAGAGAGAGGAAGAAGCTTGATCGGACTCTGTTGAGCTTTCTGACGAGTAAATCGACGAAATACGTTGATGCAATCTCCGATGACTCTGCTCATCACAGAGAAGAGAGAGAGAAGAGGTTCAATCAGTTTGAAATTGCTAATTTCTGATCGGCCCTCTTTTTCTTTTATACTTTTTTGGCTTTTCATAGTTGAGGGAAGAAGGGTACTCGGGTAATTTTAATCATGACAGGTGACGTGATGATCATAGTTTGTCCTAATTTGTGACTTTAAAAGTGTAAAATATTGTCTATATAATGTATTTGTAAACTGTAATTTAGTTGATAATAAAACTATGCGTTTTAGTTTGTTATAGAATAATTATATCGTAATTTGTCGTTTAAATAAAAGTAAAAAAAGAAAAGAGAAGAATGGAGCCGGTTGGATATGGAGATGGATGGATGTGATTTAAAACGTGAAAACAGTTGTCATTTGAGTTGTCTCTCTTTCCTCAGCCTCTGTATATTAACAGCCAACAGTGGGTTTTCTCTCCACTCACTCTCTCTGATCTTGAGCGAACGAGCCTCCCTCGGAGTGAAAGTCTCTCCTTTTTCTCAGCGTCTCGGATTCTCTCCTTTTCCATGTAAAAAAACCAGTCTTTCATGCTCTCACATTATCTCTTCCAACACGCACGCACCCACCTTTTCTCTTCTCTTTTTTTTATTTGGCACAACACAAAACCAATAATTCAGTGTTTGACTGATGATGATGTGGGATTCTCGTGCAGATCTTCGTAACTGGGGATGTCGAAAGCCGGAGCATTTGATCTGGCGTCTGGCCTCGGCGGCAAGATCGACAAAAATGACGTTCTCTCTGCTGTTGACAAGTAACTCTCTCTATATTTGCATCATGATATTTTCATTCGTTTACCATGTTTCTCTCTAGATTCGATTAAGGTCGTGGTTTTAGTTCGATTCTGTACTTATAATGTTGTTTTGTTTAGACCCAAGTAACACCACAGTCAAGATCAAACCTAATCTCTAAATTATGGGGCTTGTAATAATGGAAAAACACACCTGCTTTTGGTGATCTATGTTGTTTGGTTTCGGGGAATGATTGGACAAGTCACGTGAGTGTGATGTGGTGTTGATGATTCTTTGTTTAGTTGTTTTGCAATGTGTTAATAAGAGTTTGAATGTTAGTTGCCGTGATATATATTTGTGCTGTCAGATCTGCCCAAATTAAAAGGTTGAAGCTCTATTTTTTTCGTTTTGGAACCTAGCTCTAGGTGGCAAGCAGCCCATGAAATGTAATCTTTTGCCTAATGGCAATTTACGCATGCACTTTTTTGTGCTACTAGGATAGGTTTAAATTTTTATTTGCATTTGCGCTCTTGGAACTTGATTACATTACATTTTTCCCGTGTTTTATTATTAGTTTTAGTGGAAGTTATCCTTTGCTATAAATAATCGGTCATATTATGAGTTTAAACTCTTGATATTCATGAGTTAAGCATGTATTGAGGATTAAAGCCTAGCAATTCTTGCAAAGATGTTTAATTCACAATTTTTCGATTTGGGAGCATTTAGAGGGCTATGATGTTTCCCTCCACTCAAAATTGCAAAAATCAAGTTTTTTCTTTCTTTCTTTCTTTCTTTCTTTACCTGTGTTTTTTTCTGAGATTGTTGATGCAGCTTGGTTAGTATACTTTATAAACTTCAATTTTGTTCAAGTGCTATAACATTGCTCTAAGAATCTAACATTTGTTCAACTTTTTCAATGTGATGCTAATACACCACACTGTTTAAATCATAGTCTCATCATGTTAAATATTGAACTGAGTCACATGTTGTTTAGGTTGCGACACAACAAGACTTCTAAGCAGATGTTCAGTTTTATAAAACTCTAAAATGCAGTTGGGATCCAATTCTTGACCCTCTTGTAATATAAAGTTCCAAGAAAAAAAACCAGACACATAACCTGTTTATTATATATATATATATTTATGTTGTGGGATTTGTGGCTGTGATCTTAGTTATTGAACAATGGTTCAGGTATGAGAAGTATCATGTCTGTTATGGAGGTGAAGAGGAAGCGAGAAAATCTAACTATACTGATATGGTAAGTGAAGCTCTGTTTATAACCCTTGTGTGTTGCCTGGTCAGTGACATATGTCTCATTTGAAGAACCTAGTTTAACACTTTAACCCCCTCTGTTTATATACTAATTCGTGAGATATGCTTCAAACTTGTATATCTATTTATATTAACACTTTACCTGGACACTAGTGCTTCATGTTTTACAATGTATGTGCTCCTAATAACCTATCCTTGTCCTCATAGAAAAGGCATAGCAATCTGAAAAATTAAATTTGTTAATATCATCAATATTGTCAGTCGAGTATGACAAGCTTTAGTTGGCCTATTGATGTTTCTTTTGATTTACAAGGATGAGTGATGCTTTGTTACTAATTAAGCTGGTTACTTTTCATTGGCTTTTCAGGTGAATAAATATTATGATCTGGTTACCAGCTTTTATGAGTATGGTTGGGGAGAGTCCTTCCATTTTGCACCCAGGTTCCTCCTCATTCCTTTCTCCACATGAAGCCATGGATTCTCTTTTTGTAAAAACAATAGCATTTCATCTCTTTTGCAAGAGTTTCTTAAAGATGATTTTTCTCTTTCAGATGGAAAGGAGAGTCTCTTCGAGAGAGCATCAAGCGGCATGAACACTTCCTTGCCTTACAACTAGGACTGAAACCTGGACAGAAGGTTTGACTTCTCAAGTAGACTTAATGTAACATGGCCTATTAAGCCAGAGAGATACAATAGTGTTTGGTGCAATATGTTGACTTTGTTGTTGGTATCTTTTGGTGCTAGGTTTTGGATGTAGGTTGTGGAATTGGAGGACCACTTAGAGAAATAGCACGCTTCAGGTGAATACCATTTAATTATTTTTACTTTGGTTGATGTGGCCTGTGTCCTTGTGGCTATGATATTTCGATTATGAAGTTGCATACTCTAGAGGCTAGACTATGCTATCGAATGTGCCTTCTTGTGGCAATGGTATTTCGATTATGAAGTTGCATACTTCTAGAGGCCAGACTATGCTATCAAATGTGCCTTCTTGTGGCTATGGTATTTCGGTTATGAAGTTGCATACGTCTAGAGGCCATACTATGCTATCGAATGTGCCTTTAGCTCCTTTATATGCATTGTTTATTTATTTTGGATCTGTAGTGCTATTGCCTAATAATTTACGTGCAAGTAACATTGATTGTTAGGCCATGCTGTATGTGTGTATTTAGTAGAAGATATTATTATTATTCAAGAAGAAAACTCTGGGAATTTTAGTCAATAATTTTGTGTATGGTGTTATACAGCTCAACGTCAATTACTGGGTTGAACAACAATGAATATCAGATATCAAGAGGAAAGGTTGGTACATATTGAACACTTATTTTTTTTAATAGGGGCTGCGCGAACGCAAGCCCCCTCAGGAACATATTATGACGTGGCTCTTCCATGTATGGAAGACCATAGGATGGCACCACTCCTAAGTGCAATGTAGGTCACCAACCTAGGCCATGGGCCTTCCATACGTGGAACACCTTGCTTTGATGTAATTTCAATAGCTAGTCTGGAACATTTCTCAATATTTTTCAATGGAAGTATAAAATATAAAAAGATGGTTTTATTTTATTTTTCATTTGTGTAATTATTACTGGGATGGTTCTGTTGCAAGGTGGCTTAATCTTCATGCCTTTTTTTTGCTTTATAGGAACTGAACCGCATCGCTGGAGTTGACAAGACTTGTGATTTCGTTAAGGTTTGTAGTCCTGTTTTGAACTTCATGATCCTAGGAGGTTACTTTTTTAATTTTCTACAGTAATTAAATAATAGTATATACTTAGTACTTGTTTCTAAATGATGCAGGCTGACTTCATGAAAATACCATTTCCTGAAAATGAGTTTGATGCAGTATATGCTATTGAAGCTACGTGCCATGCACCAGATGCTGTAAGTTGCCTTTTCAGTTTTTGGCTAAGGGGTCTCCAACTCATAAATTTTACATGGAAATACTCAGTGTTATATCCAGACACATCTGTTAGCTGGCTTGGCTAAATTTTTGGTTCATTCTGTGCAGTATGGATGTTACAAAGAGATCTATAGAGTGCTAAAACCTGGTCAATGTTTTGCTGCATATGAGTGGTGCATGACTGATTCGTTTGATCCCAACAACGCAGAACATCAAAAAATTAAGGTATGGACCAGATGCATAAATCTAGGTGTTTATATGAACTTTAAATTACTTCAATACTTCTATATGGATTTTTGATTCTTAGTACACACATGAACACAATTGTGGTGACACAGGCAGAGATTGAGATTGGTGATGGCCTCCCGGACATCAGATTGACAGGGAAGTGCCTTGAAGCTTTGAAACAAGCTGGTTTTGAGGTCAGCTGAGAGGTTTTTCCTTTCTGAAATTTTATGACATGTGTGGAAAGTTTTTGTTTAATCTTATCTGCTTCCTTTTTTTTAACCAAAGGTCATATGGGAGAAAGATCTTGCAGAGGATGTTAAAGAGTCGCCTCTTCCTTGGTACTTGCCTCTGGACAAAAGTCGCATTTCACTTAGTAGTTTCCGACTAACAGCTGTTGGCCGCTTTTTCACTAAAAATATGGTATGATGTTATTATATTATGGTTATTATAAGGATTTAGAAAACCACTTTCTTCCATTGATTTTGCAACATGGTAAATATATCTTTGCTACTTTTCATGTAGGTCAAAGCTTTGGAATATGTTGGACTTGCTCCGCAAGGAAGCCAAAGAGTTCAAGATTTTCTAGAGAAAGCTGCTGAAGGGCTAGTCGAAGGTGGAAAGTAAGTATTCCTTTATAAATTAGAGTACAAGTGAATTGGATTATAGGTATTCATGGTATTTGCATATACTGGCTATACTGACAATATTATATTGATTACTGATCTTCAGGAAAGAGATCTTCACACCAATGTATTTCTTTGTGGCCCGTAAGCCACTTTCAGCTTCAGACAGTCGGTAAATTAGTAGTGCAGACTAGTTAACCTGTCGCCGTGGTTCAGAATCCTCCAAGGATTTGAACTCCTGGAGAAGATGATGTACGCTAGAATTGATCTGTGATCATGCCCATCTGACATGGAAGTTGTCGTAGCTGCTTGTGTGTTTTATCCTGTGTTTATTATTAGCATCTGTATTTGGATTTGTACTTGTCAACCTTGTCCACCGTTTGGATAGACAATGAGAGTGAAATTTCGACCCTGGTTCAGCTGGTTTGTTTGTTTGTTCATGCATTGTTTTTTGTTTGTTTATTTCATTTTACTATTATTCCCCTGCATCTTCATGTGGAAATTTGGATGTTTAGCAGCAACATGCCAACATGTGCCGAAGCAAAACACATCTTGGTATCAAACTAGTTATATTTTTTGAAGTAACGATTTCATTCAAACAACTAGTGATTACAATCACTCAAGATGACATCCTTTGTAAAGGAAAAAAACTTCCCTAACCAGCTCTGGTTAGGAGGAGCTGACCAAAACCAATAACAATATGACAGCTGGCAAATAAAAATGAATAAATAAAACTGTCAAATACCAATCCGCTCCTGCAATCCTTTAATTACAGTCAAATTCTTCAGACTGTACACTTGTCCAATTTTGATTGGTGTTGGTCAGGTGCATCTAACAAGCACGGGTGGAAGTTGCTTCCCCTTATAAAATGGGGATCACCAACAAACTAGCTTTGTTTTTCACTATATTCCAAAGCATGATTTGTGAGGATATGAGCAATTTTACGAGGTACATGAACTTTAAAATCTGCATTGGTGAAGAAATTCTTTCAACTCTGCTATGATGGTACCTAAGGCAGAAAGATCTGTATCTGATTGCGATACAGCTTGTTGAAGTAGCAAAGAATCAGTCTCAAAGATAACTTTACTGATATGCAAAGTTTTAGCTAGTTTCAGACTCTCCAATAAAGCTATCAACTCAGCATGGAAGAGAGAAATAACTTGTACAAAAACTTTACCAGCCCCTGCAGTTCCCGTGCTCATCTCGAATTACAACTCCACTTCCTCCCTCCTCTATGGATATCAGTCACAAAAGCTCCATCACAACTACATTTATACCAACCATGACTTGGTTTTTCTCATTGCTTTTGTCTACATACAGTAGCCAAGGCTTGAGGTGTTGGTTGCTGTGAATTCTGTTAACCATCCCAAACTAAGCAAAGTAGCTTCACTGGGTCTTTGTCTCTTATTCTCCACTAATTGAGTGTATCTATTTTCCATATGGACCATACAATTATAAGCATCTTTGCAAACACAACTTTTGTCACAGTACCTACCAATGTCAACAACCAATCTAGCAAGTTCACATGGTTAGCTGCATTAATTGGAATGGATGGAGCAGACCATGTTTCTTTGGCATAAGGACAGTGAAGAAACAAATGCATATTTTCTTCAAGAATATGGTTACACATGAGACAACCCATCTCTCCTCCGTACCCCTTCCTCATTAAATTTGCTCTAGTAGGTAGAATATTAGCTCAAGACCTCCAAGTATGAATGCCAACTTTACCACGAACTTTTGCATTCCAAATTTCCACAATTTACACATAGGATCCAATACTTCCCTAGCTGATAAGATACTACGCCACGTAAAGGATGGACGTGACCCTAACTCAGCCGAAAAAAGTCACATGTTGGGAAGTAAATAGCTTTACACAAACTGGCAATCAATGAGTTGGGAAGTAAATAGCTTTACACAAACTGGCAATCAATGAGTTAGGATGTTAATTAGATTAATCGCCATCTCTGCTTTGCCAACATAGCTAAATTACCAGTGGAGATTCTCAAACCCCAAACCACTTTCGTGCTTAGAAACACAAAGTCGTTCCCACGATCTCTAATGATTTTATTTTCATCAGTATCTCCCCACCATAGACCAACACAAAACTGATGAAGATCATCATAGAAGCCAACAAGAAGCAAATGACAATTCATCACGTACATAGGAATAGTCTGGGCAACAACTTTTATTAGAATTTCTTTACCCGCACCGCTTAATAATTTTACTCTCCAACTGACTACTTTTTTGTGAGTTTCTCTCTCAAGTAGTTAAATGTTGCATTTTTCTTTCTTCCCACACGAGTAGGCAAACCTAAATATAGAACATGTTTTTCAACTCGTTCACACCCAATATCTCAGCTAACTCAAGACGCTTATCCATATTCATATGTCTGCTAAAAGCAACATAACTCTTCTGCAAGTTTACTCGTTGACTAGATGTGATCTCATGTGTACAAAATATTTTGGTATTATTGGTATTCTTCTTCAGTAGCTCTACCAAAGAAGAGATTGTCATAAGCAAACAACAAATGGTGAGGAGTTGGTGCTGCGGGAACAACTGTTGAAATATATATATATATATATATATATATATATATATATATATATATATATCCCATATCAGGAATTTGGGACCTTACCTGTGGGTTTATAAGGGTTTGGGCCCCATATCAGGAATTTGGGATCTTACCTGTGGGTTTATAAGGGTTTGGGCTATTCTCTCCATTATATATATATAATGGAGTGAACCCAAACTACTTTATCATGGTATCAGAGTGGATCACTCACGTCCACGTGTAAAGCCCAAAGGTCACACGAACTCCACGACCACCCAAGTTGTTGTCCACATGTTAGGCTTAAAGATTCGCTACACGTGCGGGGACGTGTTGAGATATATATCCCACATTGAGAATATGAGACTTTGCTTGTGGGTTTATAAGGGTTTGAGCTACTCTCTCCATTGCCAATTGAGTTTAAAGTTGAACGCCAGACTACTTTATCAACAACTTGCATGTCTGTGATCCACTGGTTGCTTACAAAATATTGAATAAGAGAGGAAAGCCTTTCCTCACATAAGATAAATATATATGGGGACAACAGATCACTTTTTTGAATACCTCTTGTAGGATGTAAATGCCCACATACTTCAACATTCACCATAAAAGAGTAACTCACTGTGTTTAAGGTGGTCATGATTAGTTTCACCCATTCAATTACAAATCACAACTTGAGTAAAATGCAGCGTATATACTCACATTCGAATCGATTATATGCTTTATTGATATCTAGCTTGAGTGAAAAGTGATCATTCACTGCAGTTCTGGTATGTAGAAAGTGTGCCACCTCTGTTGCCACCAAGGTGTTATCTAAAATTAGTCTGCCAGGAACAAAGCACTTTGTAATGGGGATACCACATAATCTAAGTTGCTTTTCAATCTGTTAGCCAAAACTTTAGAGCAAATCTGGTATAGAGCATTACATAGCGTAATAAGTCTCACCTCAGCCATAGATTTAAGATCAGTCACCTTCGGAATGAGGGTCACTTGGGTGAAGTTAAGCTTTGTAGGTAGAGCTCTTGAGGACAAAAAGGACTTGACAACCGTGCACACATTCGAACTAACTACATGCTAATACTTCTAAAAGAAAAAAGGAGACATCCCATCAGGGCCAGGAGCTTTTGATAGGTGCATCTGAAATAATGTGGCCTTTACCTCACAGTCCATATATGGAGTTAATAGCTCATGATTCTGAGCTGAAGTCACTTTAGCTTGAATACTGTCCAAAATAAGATTCAAGGTTGTTGGATTGACACCGTCTGTGGAGAACAATGAGCTATAGTAAGACGTCATAACCGCCTCAATGTCTTTTTTATCTGTAACCCACACACCAGCTGCGTTACACAAGCCCTTTAACGAATAGCATTGCTTCCTGTTGCTACGATGAAAGTATGCCGTGTTTCTGTCTCCAGCTTTAAACCATAAGGGTTTGGACCGTTGAATCCAGATAGTTTCCTTAGTTGTGTGATGTGTTGGATCGAATGGAGTAGCCATGAGTTCGTCAAGCTAGCTACGAATTGCTCTCATCTCTGCTTGTCTATACATAAAGGTTGGTTTTTGCCAAACATTTTATTAAGGAGAGCAATCCCAAGTAATTAGGGATTCCTAGAATAGATTGTATTAAGAAGAGTAATCCCAAGTAATTAGGGATTTCTAGAATAGATTGGTTACCATGTTTATCCCTAGAATACTGGATCAGAATGGAACAAACTCTATATATAAGAGGTGTAATACGCATGAATAAAATCAAGAAGTCTTTTCTTCATCTTATAATTCTCTTTATGGTACCAGAGCGTACGATCTTGAGAACATAACTTTTCTACAGAATTACCATACCTCATGGCTGGCGATGATGAGCAGAAAGTCATTGAGCACAAGAAAGGCTCATCTGCTGCAGCAGCACCATGGGAGAATCCTAATCATCCACTCTATATGCATCATTCCGATCAACCTGGCATGATTCTTGTGCCCCAAGCATTGACGGAAGACAACTACATTGATTGGTCCGATTCAATGGCCATGACACTCACAGTCAAAAACAAACATGGTTTTATTGATGGAACCATAACCAGATCACTCTTCAACGTTGCAGAACAAGGGCAGTGGGATCACTGCAACATTCTCGTCAAGACCTGGCTGTTTAGCAGCATGTCAAAGGAGATCAAACGAAGTCTCGCTCATTGCAAGACTGCACATGACATATGGGAAGAGCTAAAGGAGAGGTTTTCCCACACCAACACTGTCGAATTGTTCAACATAGAGAATGACATCCACAAGTGTGAACAAGGAACAGGTACGGTCACCACATATCACACAAATCTCACAGGTTTGTGGGATGCAAGAGACGTGCCTTGTGCACTGACTCCTTGCACATGTGAAGCTACAAACACGTTCAAGACTACATGAAAACGCAGAAGACAATAAAGTTTCTGATGAGATTGAATGAAGGATATGCGTCTCTCCGGAGCAATATTATAAGCATGGATCCTTTACCAAGCTTGAACAAGGTATATGCAGCAGCCCTACGCCATGAAAAGCAAGCAGCAGCCTCGAGTGAGAAGGTTGCTATCACAACGGAGGCTTCGGCATTTGCAGTCAAGAAGTTTGCCAGGCCTTCAACAGAGAAGGAACTCAACTGTGAAACGTGTGGCATGAATAACCACATCACAAGGAATTGCAGGGCACATCTCAAGTGCACCTACTGCAATGGCAAGGGTCATACCTACAACTATTGCCGGAAAAGAAAAGCTGACCTGGAGAGAGCACAAGAAGCAAGCAAGGTGAATCTTGCAGCCCTATCAATAGAGAACGATGATGGTTTTCCTCTGACAAAGAAGGAGTGTCAACAGATGATGGGGATGATGAGCAAAATAAAGTCTGTTGCTAAGAAACAAACTGATGAACCTCAAATGCTTGAGATGCTACAAACGACTCAGCCATCTGCTAATCTTGTTGGTAAAGTTCCCAACTATCAAGACTTCTCAGGTAAAGAAAATGCTATTTCAAAGGGTAGTATTGATGCTATATGGATTTTGGATAGTGGTGCCAGTGACCATATTGTTTGCAATCCGAAATTCCTTACTTCACTTAAACAAATCCATCATCGTTTGGTGAAACTGTCGGATGGGAAAATGAGCAAAGTAACACATGTTGGGACAGTAGTATTCACTGAGAGTCTAATCCTTCACAATGTTCTATGTGTTCCGTTGTTTTATCTCAACCTGATCTCCATTAGCAAACTAGTATTTGATTCATTTCATGTAACCATCTTTCTAAAACAAGTTTGCTTTATACAGGACCTTCGATCGGGGAAGACGATTGGGACGGGAACTGAATGCGAAGGACTCTACTGCCTCAATCTGCTAGGGAAAGGAACATGCAATATGGTCAGTACCAAAACACCAAACCTATGGCATCAAAGGCTCGGACATCCATCTAGTAAAATCTTAGCTATGTTTCCTTTTCTGCACAATAAAACTTCAGATACAAGCAACTGTTCAATTTGCCCTCTAGCCAAACTCACTAGGAAACCATTTCCATTAAGTACTTCTTCCATCAATTCTTGTTTCACGTTGATTCATGTAGACATATGGGGAGGATACCATGTCCCAGCTATTTCTGGAGCACAATTTTTCTTAACTATTGTTGATGATTATTCAAGGAGTACTTGGGCTTATCTTATGCAACACAAGTCAGATGCTCGACCCCTACTTGTTCATTTTGTCAACCTCGTTGAAAACCAATTTTGCAAGAGGGTGAAAATTGTTAGAAGTGATAATGGTCCAGAGTTCAAACACACACAATTTTATTCTTCCAAAGGTATTGAACATCAGACAAGCTGCATCAACACACCACAGCAAAATGCCGTTGTTGAGCGTAAACACAGACATCTCCTCAACATAGCTAGAGCTTTATTGTTTCAAGCACATTTGCCTAAACAGTTTTGGGGGGATGCCATTCTCACAGCCGCTTACTTAATCAACCGAACACTAACACCACTTCTACAAGGGAAAACACCATTTGAAATTTTATTTCAAAAGCCACCAAACTACGATCATCTTCGGGTTTTTGGTTCTCGTTGCTTTGTTTCCACACATCCCCTCCGACCTAGCAAGTTTGATCCCAGATCCATCGAATGTATTTTCCTTGGTTATCCACATGATCAAAAGGGTTACAAGGTCTATAGTTTGAAGGAAGAGAAAGTCCTAGTTTCAAGGGATGTTTTCTTCTTTGAGAATGAATTTCCTTATCAGACTGATGTTAGTCCGATCACCATCCCTACAAATCCTCCTCAATCTTCTACTCCAACACAATCACTTCCTGATTATGACTATCCCACTCACACCACCACTTCCGCTGATCTACACCAAATGCCTGACACAACATCTCTTTCCTCCTCTCAAACAGAAACACAACCTACCATTACCACTTCACCTCCAACAGAAACACCACCACCAGACACTGTGCCGTCTCCAACAATCCCACCTCGTCGCTCCACCCGACCAACCAAGACCCCAACCATATTGCAGGACTTTCACATTGAGGCAGCCCTCCCTTCTAGGCCTGTTCCGTCGTCTTCATCGAACGAGGTAATTCCTTCAGGCACTCCTCATTCTATCTCTCATGTATTATCATATGAAAGACTCTCTCCAAGGCATAAAGCTTTTACTGTCAAAATAACTCTCGATAAGGAGCCTAAGTCTTTTTCTCAGGCAATACACTAACCAAAGTGGAGAGAAGCCATGAACAAAGAGATTGAAGCTTTACAGGCCAATAATACATGGAGCTTAGTGCCGTTACCCCTGCATAAGAAACCAATTGGTTGCAAGTGGGTTTACAAGATCAAGCATAATCCGGATGGAACTGTGGAAAGATATAAAGCTCGATTAGTTGCAAAAGGATACAGTCAAGTTGAAGGAGTTGATTACAGAGAGACTTTCGCACCTATGGCCAAGCTAACAACTGTACGAGTTCTTCTTGGTCTCGCTTCCATTCAGAGTTGGCATCTCCATCAATTGGACGTCAATAATGCTTTTCTCAATGGTGACTTGTTTGAGGACGTCTACATGCAATTGCCACCGAGTTTCGGACGAAAGGGGGAGACTAGAGTATGTAAGTTGCACAAGTCCCTGTACGGGCTCAAGCAAGCTTCGAGGCAGTGGTTTTTGAAGCTTTCTCAAGCCCTTAAGAGTGCCGGTTTCAAACAAAGCTGGTCAGATTACTCATTATTCGTCCGAAATACACATGAAAAATTCACAGCATTACTTGTCTATGTTGATGATGTGATACTAGCAGGTAACAGCTTACAAGACATAGAAAATACTAAAAGCTTCCTTGCGAAACACTTTAAGTTGAAGGACATGGGAAAGCTCAAATACTTTCTTGGAATAGAGGTGGCAAGATCCAAGCAAGGAATTGTATTGTGTCAACGAAAGTATGCACTAGAAATTCTGGAAGATGCTGGTTTCTTAGGTGCCAAGCCTTCTCGGTTTCCTGTGGAACAAAGTTTGGTACTTACACAAGGAGATGGAGCAGAACTGCAAGATGCTTCACAATATCGAAGACTAGTTGGAAGACTCATATACCTCACAATTACAAGGCCTGATCTTGTCTATGCAGTGCACATTTTGAGCCAATTCATGGACAAACCTCGACAGCCACATCTAGATGCAGCATACCAGGTTCTCAAATATCTTAAGCAAGCGCCTGGACAAGGAATTCTCTTGCCTTCTACAGGCCAGTTGGAATTAAAGGCGTATTGCGACGCTGATTGGGCTCGTTGCAGGGATACAAGAAGAATCATTACTGGTTATTGCATCTTTCTTGGGAATGCACCTATTTCATGGAAGACGAAGAAGCAAGGGACAGTGTCTAGCTCAAGTGCTGAAGCTGAGTATAGGTCCATGGCCACGACATGTCGAGAAATAACTTGGCTTCGCAATATTCTGAAGGATTTGAACGTAAGCCAACCACATGCAGTAAAGCTCTTCTGTGACAATCAGGCTGCTATTCATATAGAGTCAAATCTCGTCTTCCACGAGCGCACGAAACACATAGAAATTGACTGTCACGTTGTGCGTGAGAAGGTACGTAGAAAGAGGACTGGTCGAAACTCTTCATGTTCGAACAGAAAAACAACCTGCAGACTTGTTCACCAAGCCATTGAGTTCGAAGCAGTTCACTGTACTGTTAGACAAGTTGAGTGTAATCAATATACACTCCAACTTGAGGGGGAGTATTAAGAAGAGCAATCCCAAGTAATTAGGGATTCCTAAAATAGATTGTATTAAGGAGAGCAATCCCAAGTAATTAGGGATTCCTAGAATAGATTGGTTACCATGTTTATCCCTAGAATACTGGATCATAATGGAACAAACTCTATATATAAGAGGTGATTACACGCATGAATAAAATCAAGAAGTCTTTTCTTCATCTTATAATTCTCTTTACATTTAGAGCTGAACAAGTATGTTTTATCTTCCCAATTGCCTGATTGATAGGGTTCCCACATACAATTCTTCCCTAACTTACTTTGATTACATCTTCACATTTTGGATGTGTTGTCCAAAATTGTTCAAATCGGAAATTTTTTTTCCTCATGTTCACACAAATTTCCACCAACAGAGGACTATGATCTGAAGTGCTCGGATGCAGATGCGTAGTAAAAGATCTAAGGAATAAAATTCTCAAACCAACACTCCAAAGACTGTTGTCCGAGCTGCATTTTACTATTTAGTTTGAACTTTATTCTTGCTATTTTCGTTTCTTTTAGCTACTTTTCCCAGTTGGTACCATTAGATTTAAATCTTATTGAGAGAAAGCGAGAGTAGACACATAGTAACTCGCCCCATCTGGTTTGATTCACATCGAAATTATTTCATTATTTTGTCTTAAAAAAAGGTATATATTTTGATGAAGGAAATCAACGTGCAACCTCCTTACTGTTGTATTTATTCGTTAGTTGTACTTGTGACTTGGTATTCACTAATCTCTATAGTCTATAACACAAAATTAGACTTGTAGCATTTTCTATATAGTATTTTCAAGCATGTTCAGAGGTAGTTGAGATGTGAGAAACCCTATATCTAAATCTAGACTCCTATAATGAGAAACTCAAGTTTTGGTATTAAGGCTTCCCAAAAAAATAAACTTCATCATTTACCTTTTGATATTGCAAATTGTTAAAAAACTGATAATATAAAACAATGCTATATAGGTAAATATGGTTAATCTATTGTAATTTGTATTTTTATTCAACTAAATATTCATTTGCACAGTTGTCTCAATACATATTTATTTGATTTGTTTTTTTAGAAAAACACACATGTTAAGAGACTATTATTGAATAAAGCTAGGTAAGAAAATGACTAAAGAAAACGAACATCTTATGTGCCCTATATAAAAGCCTTTTATGGTTGCCAAAAGAAAAAATAAAAGCCTTTTAAGAAGTGGAGAGAAACATCGATCCTTACATGCATTATTTAGCTAATAGTCTCTCAAATTGCTTTCAATAAGGACTCCTCAACTGACTTTCAAGTTCATTCTTGAGATGATTGATTGTTAGTGAAATTTTGAACATTAATGCTATATTGATCAGAGGGTGGAACCTAAACATCCTTAAATGAGTTCGTGTTTGATCGATCATTTTTGTCAAGAACGTAAAGCAAGATAAGAAGTTTGGCCATCGTATATTACATTTTTCTTCCGATTATACGTACAAAGTTACACGGTGCGTACTTATATGTGAATATTGTCATGGCTATGGGATACTTTATCAAAATACATGGATACAATTATATAACTCAAATCAAAGAGATGTTTGTTGTCTTTCTGTGATTCTAAGCTTTCTCTAGTTTTAAGAAGTTAGGTTCACAGAGGAGTAAAACATTTTGTATCATGTTTAGTAGAATTGTCAGCAAGACTTAGGTAGATCAAATGTTACTGTGCAAGAGTAAAACCTGTTTACGTATTTCTTACGAGTAAATTAAGGTTGGTGTCTGATAACTTGGTCCGCGGCAAATTAAGAATCACTGGTAGCTCATTTACTTGTTCATATAGGAAGCCAAAAGTCAAGAGAAGACACTATGGTTTGCAATATGAAACCTAGTCAACCTTTGTAATTAGTCTCTACAATATTAATCCTCCATCGTCTGTTTTCATATTTTAAGTGGAGATGGAAAAGTTAGCTAGATGCATGTCTGGGGATTCAAATGGCACCACCGAAAGTCGTTTTGTTCTATCTCTGCCTTTTTTTCTTATCCCACTTTAATTTTAGGCGTTTTATAAGAATGAATCTGCTCTTCAAATTAATTGATGTCTTAAATCTTAAATCTTGTCATCTTAATTCTCAATCTAAGAACTGAAGGACTAACAGAAGTATTTTTTGATGTTCAAAATGACTCGGTTCTATCATTGTAGAATCCAATTGTGAGCAATTAGTCACTGACTTAAGTTATGTTTTCAACACATTCCTCTATTGCGAGAATTGTCGCCGATTTCTGCCATTGGAACTTTGGAACAGCCCCTCCTCCTCATGTCAATCTTCCAAAGAGGGGGTTACGTCTTCACTGAGTTAACGACATAGTCTCCTTCAAGCTACTCTATCGAATTGATTTAGTCCTACTTAGTTTGGTGTATGCTGGAATTGGGTGTTTTATGGTTGGTACTTGAAATTCTATTGAAAAAGAACCCTCCCACCCCAGGCACCAGCCAACATAGAGCATGCAGTAGATGTCAAGATTTGTTTCACACCATGCATATTGCATACCACTCCAAGATTGTTGAATAATTCTTCCTTCTTTTTTGAATTTGTTGGTGTCATAATTTGGTTCGACAACGAATCTTGACTTTTCAACTCATTCCACGTAGGACGAGTTGAAATGTCAAAGAGTCACGTAAGACTGACATTTCAACACACTTAAACTTTTAAGGTGCTTAACTTAGCATTCCAAGTCTTCAACCTTAGATGATCATGGTAATCACCAAGTGATGACTATTAACATGTCAAGACTAACCACTGACATGTCAAGACTATCCAACATTAAGAAGCATCTAAAATAAGTATAGAGCCTCAACCTTCAAGTTTGATACTTCGACCTCCAAGACTAAGAGTTCGACCTTCAAACCTTCAGGCCTCGACTCTTAGTTGTCATGACCACAACCTCTAAGGCTAAGGCCTCGACCCTTAGGTCACACGTAGACATGCGACAATCAGCTGATCTACTCTCACCAACTCTTTCACGTGTCAAACTCCAACATCAAGTATGAGTCTCTGATGTGTGAACAATAGTCCAAGGGTCAACTCTCACTCATTAAGACACGTGTCGCTCACTGACGATGGCTACAGTCTTAGTGCATGACCAAAAGGTGATGTCATGCAAATGTATCTCACTCAATCAGCCACATAAGGGTGTCAACAACCCACTCAATCAAGCACATGCTTGTCAGCCCAATCTCATGTCGGCCAACTGACCCAATCAGCCGACCCATTTGATCAATCAAACTCATTCCTTGTCAGATCCTCAGTGTGTCAGGGTAAGTTGGTGAAGAACTCATGTCTTCACTTTCTACGTTACCAAACTCAAGTCCTATAAATACCAAGTCTTCCCAAGGCTGAAGGACGACGACTTCTTCTTCTTCTTCTCTCCCTAAATGATGCCAAAGTACATAATTTCTCTCTCTCTTTTTTATTCTGCTTTGGCATGTCAAGGATGCTTCAGCACAATGTCAAAGCATCATACACTTCTCATATCTTTATTTATTGCTTAAACACTACTGATTTGGACGTCGGAGAGTGTTTGACCGGCCTTAAGCTGGTCCTCCGATGACCTTTCTCTCTCACTTTTGCAGATTGATCATCACTATGGTGTAAACTCATCATCAAGTGGAGAAAGCTCAACGTTCAGTAGAGGAACTTTAAGAGGAGAGCATGAGCTTCATCCAACAAAGGAGGAATGACACCACTCTCAAGTGTAGGAAGTCTATCACCCAATGGAGTGAGCCCAAACCGTGTGGACGAAGTCTAAGGAGAGAATATTAGTTCCACCCAACAAAGGAGTGTGAAGGCTCATCATCCAGTAAAGAGCGACACCTAACAAAGGAGTGTGAATACTCATCATCCAATGAAAGAAGCCCCCAATAAAGAGGAAAGTCAGTCAGCCAAAGGAGTGTGTGAAGCTCACCATCGAGTGCATGAAGTTCACTATCGAGTGCAGAAGCTCATCATCGAGTGAATGAAGTTCACCATCGAGTGTAGAAAGTTCGCCATCGAGTGAAGGATGTCGAAGCCACACGATCGAGCATCCCTGCTCAACAAAAGAACTGATGGCCATGATCAAGAGCCCAATCTCATTAAAGTAAGTCTGATGCACAAGATCATCAAGGTCATTCCTCTAGCCACATGTGATGGATCACCAAGACCCGATCCAAGACCGTCAAGGAGTATCACCAGTGATCAAAGATGGATGACCAAGACCATGTTTGTGGGCAAACTGAACGTAACGGAAGATAGATCCACTACATAAGGACAACCCCACCATTTTACACGTTGGACGTCAACGGAACTCCCGTTGACCAGTTGGTGCTAAAAATCGGCACTAACAGAATTCATTCATGTCGCTTCAAGAACAATTGGTGTTGCTAATGTCCAAAGTACGAAAGCTGTAGCCTTAATGTTAGCTGAAAAGCGTGGTTTTAGAAAACCAATTGTGTCAATGGTGTTTGCTGAACGCTAAACACGACTGTTTATCACAAACATTCATCTTACTGCTGTGTTATTTGACTTTGTCATATTTCTCGTGAAACAAACTTTAGACCGGAAAGCTTTAGCAAATCCAAGTCATTCTGATCATTTTTGCTACTATGAAATCTGTCGCTCATTGGCTCAAATATCTAGTTCATTCGTAGTAGCCTTTCCTAAACTCCTATTTCATGTGCGGGTTCATATTTTAGGGCACAGAATAACATGATATATTTCATGGGACAATCTTCTCAAATTTTCCTTATGTTAAAGGGTGAACGATAAAAAAGGGTATCGAGCCAATTGTGTCGACACATAATCATGAGACAGATCTGTAATCTGCAAAAGCCAAAATATCAGATCTGTCGTTTCCCCAAATACACAATAAGCTTGAACAATATTCTTCAACTCTCTAAACCCACCGTTGCAATGAGATTCGAATATGAGAAACAGAGAATCACAACGTTCCATTCCCTTGAAAACAATAACCGATGTTGTTATTAAGACCAAAACTTTGATGTGTGTACATTTGCCAAACTAATCAATAATCATAGTCAGACAGAGAAAAGAATAAACTCATTGCTGTTGTCAGCTTTCTTGAAACGCATCGCCGTCGCGTCGCCGCCGCTCAAAGTGCAGGTGGTGTAACCGTTATTGTCATTGAGCTGGTTATGGTGGTGGTCGTCGGGGTGGTTAGGCGCCGGAGGATGGTAGTACTTGCGACTGGTCACGGGGCAATTGGAATGAAACCTACAGGCCACTCTGGCTCCCTGGTCCAAAAGCTCCACCAACTTCATACCCATCTTCTCCTGCTCAGAAAACCCAACACAAAACAACAAAAGAGTTTTCGAAAGAAACCGAGGAGATTGAGAAACAGGGCTCCCAGAAGTAGTTTACGAAGCCAGAAGCGCCCATGAAAATTGGGGAGAGACAGAGAACGATGACGGCAGATGTGTGAGCCTCTGAGCTGTTTTTATAGCTGTATTTCCCCTAGAAATTTCCAGGGTGGGGCTTTTAACTTCTTTCATTTCATATTTGGCCCTATATATTTATTTATTTTTAGGTGCTTCGTTGGTGGTCGGTTTTTCACATTTTGGCTTGGGTGACGTGTTTGCTATCAGGCCCTTCCGGTTTCGTGTATTTGAGGCTGTGAGAAATGAAGGGTTATTCTGCCCCCAGAAAGCACCTGCTCCTATATATTCCTATTGAGATGGAAGCAAGGAATACAATTGAATAATAATAACAATACTACATCAAGTAGACTATTCAAATAGGGGCTTGTTTCGTACATGGCTGGAGCCCTGAGAGTAAAAATATGAGAGAAATTGAAATGTGCACTTCAGTTTCACATATGACAAGTACCTATTTTTTTCTACGTTCTAACTAATTCATCAAAAAAATAGTACTTATCTTTTTTTCTACGTTATAACTATTTCATCAAAAAAATAGTACCTATTTTTTCGTGTTTGTAAAAGAAATATTAGACCACTAGGTATACCATATATCTTTACAATCGAAAGTCCTAATTTTCTTTTACTAGAGGTAAAATTTCATTCATAAGGCTTATGCGAGAATGACAACATAATATCATTACATTAGATAATTTGCTCAGTTATTATGAGCTTAGTAAAAGATTAAACTAGATATAAAACAAGATACTAAAGAAACATAAAAAACGAAGCCATACTCCAAGCTTCATGAATCAATCTAACTGTAACTAGCTTACTCAGTTTGCCAAGCTATCTAGACACCGCGACTTAGGTCACAGTCAATTTAAAATTAGGCCCAAACAACCCAATTCAACCGCCTGACTTTTTGCAGTTCAGGTTTAGACCCAAGTTCAAGGACTTGAGCCCATTCCCAAACCCTACTAGAGTTGCATCTCTTGTTGTAGACACTCTGACAGCGACTAAGGCATTGCAGCCTCCAGCGTCTCCAAATGTCGCTGTTATGCCTGTACTTTACCGGAAGTCCTAAATGAGAAAAATTAAACACGAAAAACACACTCATTGAAGGAGAGAGTTTCTAATGAGGACCAAGTGAGAACTTTTAAATGAACGGTTGGATAATATACACATGAGAATTAGAAAATATCAATTAAAAGTGAAAATCTTGATCCAACCGTTCATTTGAAAGTTCTCACTTGGTCCTCTTTAGAAGCTCTCCCGTCATTGAAGAAAGTAACCAAAAAACTAAGACGGCCTATGTAATTGAGTTTTCATTCACCTTCGACATTGTTAATGTCACACCCCGATCCTAGAATTATTTTACGGTTGGTTACTTTGGTCTTTTACCATTTAAAGTGACCGTTTAACCGTACAATGATGGTAAAGTTGACTTTTTGGTAAGTCAAGAATTTGAGAAAACTTCCTTCTTGAAAGTTGTAGAGGGCGTCGTTACGAGTTCGTGGACACGTAGCACGCTCAAATCGGAGTTCGTATGAGAAAGTTATGAACAAAAGTATAAAGTTACTATGCGGTAAAACGGCTATATATAGGAGTTACCGGGGTGAAAAATCAGATTTTCACCCGGCTCTCTCTCCTCTCCCCCGACGGGAAATGCTGCCGGATTTTGCGCGCGCCACAGCGCCGCCGTCCGGCCACCAACCGCCGGCGCACCGGTCCCAAAAGTTCGGCCTCCGAGTCTACTTCAATCCTAGGTAAGCTTTCCGACCTAACTCGCCGTAAATCGGGAGAAATTCCGATTTGTTCTTGGTGTGTACAGTGGATTTTCGGGATTGAATTTCTCCCTCCCTAGATCACCAATTGTTGAGTTCTTTATATGTTTAGGATGGGTTTTAGGTGTACTACAATCCCCTAGAATTTGGTAGCTTGATTTGAAGTGTGTAGGGAGAATTGAGGATTTGAAGTTTGGTAGTGTAATTTTTCGGGGTCTACTGTTCATCGAGTTTTTGACCTAGTTAGAGGCCGAATTGGCCTTCGAGTTGAACTAGAAAGTTGTCCCAATTGACGAGACGAAGCTACTGGTAAAATTTGGTGGCGATCCGAGGTCGCCGGAATTCTGCCGGCGGCCGCCGGTGGCGGCGGAGCTGGCGGGGGTGCCGCCACTTTTTGGGCAGTTTTTCATGTCCATTAATTAGTACATATTGTGAGGAGTCTATGGTTAAAATTTGGTAATTTTTGGAGGTGTTTTGGTTAGGTTTTGGAATTGTTCTAGTTTAGTATTATTGGCGGATAATTAAATATTATTCCGACCATCGATTATTGCCGGTTAAGGTTTAAGGATTATTTTTAAGGACTCCTAAGGTATTGGTGAAATGGTTGAATGGGTGTCCATAGTAATTCAACGACTTATTACGTGACACCCTAACGTCAAGTTAAAGTAATAAAGAAAAGTTCGGAAGCTGAGTCGGACTTCCGGTAAATTGAGTTAAGAGTCGATAACCGGGAAAGAAAGTTATAAAGGTTAAAGTGCTATAAGAAAGGAACTTGGTCAACATGTGGTCAAATAGGATTTCCTGGTCAAACTAGGAAAAGACCAAGTCAACTGTGGTATGACTAATGTGATGATTTGTTGTACAGTCTCTGGTCGGACGTGAGACGGGCTCGACTACGCGGGTAGTTCGAGGGTTTCGCTCGAGGAGCTTTCCGAGCGGGAAGGTCACAATAGTATTGTGAGTGGGCATATTATTTTAAATAAATGCATGCCTTAATTATTGAGTTAATTGCATGGTGTTTATGATTGTTTCCGAAAATTATATCCTTCTCGGGTTCTTGAGCGTATTTACATTATTACTCAATTTTCTATTTCTTCCGAAAATGGTTATAGACGGTGAGGGCCGTCCTTCGAATGGAATTGAACCCGAGACTTCGTTGGAAATTGGTTTCATGCATATATGACAAGGAATTGTTTTAATTAATTGTTTTGGGAAGAGAATTTGATTAATGTATTGTTATGAATGTTTATTTTAAGGGTTGACCAATAAATATGCTAGCTAGAGTAGCGTGAGGGCGCTACTAGAGCTCTTAGCTCCGACCCTAGCCTGAGAGGTCAGGCAAACTACGTAGTGCACTATGAGGGTTGACCGTATCATTTTATTTAGAGCTCTTAGCTCCGACCCTGGTCTGAGTGGACAGACAAGCCTGAGAGGTCAGGTTGATATTATAAGGGTTGACCGTTATCATTTTATTTAGAACTCTTAGCTCCGACCCTGGTCTGAGAGGACAGACAAGCCTGAGAGGTCAGGTTGATATTTCAAGGGTTGACCGTATTATTTTATATAGCTAGCATAGAGTAGCGTGAGGGCGCTACTAGAGCTCTTAGCTCCGACCCTAGTCTGAGAGGTCAGACTTATTATGTTTGAGAACATTTCTCTTCCCATAATCCTTGTTTATCTTATCATGCAATTGTGGAATATATATTTGGTATTTGTGGGCATGCATAAATGATGTTTAAATCAAAACATTTTTGGGAGAGCATTAAAAGAAATAGAGTTTTATATTTGATTTTCGTCCACTCACTCTAACAGTTTTTAAATGTTTCTCCCCTGGGCCTTTCGTTTTTAAATGCCCAGTGATGCAGGGTTATTGAGAGGAGGTCGAGCGCGTACGAGAGTCGAGGCATAGTCGATCATTCCGTTGCTGCTTAAAATTCTTTGGGGTAATCATCTCTGTAGACTGCTCTGACTAACCCGGTTTAGTTAGTTTAGTAGGAAGGGTTGGCCATTTCAAGGGGGTTTCGGTAAGAAGTTTCCTTGAGGTGGTCCCCGCAGGATTTACTTCGGGTTAAAGGGGTTTAACCTGAGGTGGGTCCTGTCAGTTAACACCACAATTTCATAACTAGGTCATAAGCAAAACTATTTATTTTTCACTAAAATGTTCATGTGAGAAATTGTGTTATTTTATTTCCAGAACACGTGGTAACAAATATCTTAATTTTTTGTTCATTTAACAAAAGAAAAAAGAATAGTTTTGAAATATCTTAAAATAGACAGATAATGTCCTATTCTATTGTTTTAGAAGGATTTAGAATCGGACAATTGTGCATACCCACTTTGGTCAAATCAAAAGAAAAGGTAAAAGAGGTAAAAATATAAATAAGAGAAAATACGGGCAAAAGATGAAAAAGGGTAAAGTTGTGAACCACAAAATGTCCGAATTTCATTGGAACGGAACAGAAACGCGTTTGGACTTTTGACTCGGTAACTCTGGACTTAGTCTAAAATCATGTTCGCCGCGTTACGACTTTATGCTTTAGGGTAGTTTCATTCCAGTTATACCCCTGCGTTGGAGTCAAGATTACGAGGCGTACCTTTCTGACTCTCTGACTTGGTCCACCGATCTACGACTTGTCGTCCTACTTCTCTAGAAAGGACGACCCTTTAATTTTTTTTATGATTCCAACCTCGTCTCATTCAGCTTCTCTCTCCGTACTACAACATACCGATTGGTATCAAGCCAATTTGCACCACCGTTAGGCTTTAATAATGGATTTCTTCAGTCTCTGCTACATAGCAACTACGTACTAAACCAAATTATATATATATATTAGGATCAAGTGCGGACGTCCGCACCTTTTTTGGGTGCGGATTTCTAATTTTTGGACCACTTCCCGAGTGAATTTCCTCAAACTTCTTTCTAGATATATCTAGATCATCTTGTGTAGATCATCTCTGTAAATTTTCAGCCAATTTGGTGATCAGAAAGGCCCTCAAACTTGTGTTACAAAACTGACGGACAAACTAGACAGAATTCTGTCCGTCAATTTTATAACGCAAGTTTGAGGGTCTTCCCGATCACCAAATTGGCTGAAATTTTGTACAGATGATCTACACAAGATGATCTAGATATGTCTAGAAGGAAGTTTTGAGGAAATTCACTCGGGAAGTGGTCCAAAAATAGAAATCCGCACCAAAAAATTGGTGCGGACGTCCGCACTTGAAACTTCCTATATATATATATGTATATTCGCTCACAAAGTGGTCTAAAAATGAAAATTCGCACCAAAAAATTTGTGTGGACGTCCGCACTTGAAACTTCTTATATATATATATATATGTATGCCTCACTGTCCAATTTTTATATAATGCATATATCGTTGTATATCTTTTTGTTTATATGAATATACAATCCACCTTTTCGAGCGACGAAAAACTACAAATAGGGTTGAAGAAGTGTTTGAAATGGACTATTAGGAATCTGGAACCCCTAACTAAAAAAAACTAGAGAAACAAAAGAAAATGAAAGTAAATTGATTTCAATTATCATATGATTTTTATAGTACCACTACACAACAGCTATATAGTTAGAACCGGACGATAATACTGTTGTAACGAGTGAAAGAAAGAATACAGATTTACGTGGTTCACTAACGATATGTTAGCTACGTCCACGGGCAAAGGAGAACAGTTTTATTATCTTGAGGAAGAACACAGAATGCAAAATACAATTAGGTTTAAGACGTTTATATACTAAACCCTAAACCCTATATACTAAGCGTCCAGGATTTCAAGAGCGAAAGTCGCGCGCAACTGAAACTGCCCCCGCGAGCGACAGTCGCGCGAACAGTCCCGCGATCGACAGTCGCGCGAGTGAGACTGTTCAACCAACTGAACCCAGCATAACAGGTTTCGTGGGCCTCGGGGGCGTTGCCCCCGAACCCCCAAACCAGGGCACGTTGCCCCTGGACCCCAACTCGCTGACCGGGTAGCGAGATCCCCAAATAGCTGGTACCCCCAGATGGCTGGTTCAAGGCATATATTAACAAATCTCCACCTTGACTTGAATCCTCTCACAAATAACAGATGTACCAGATACATCACAGTAATGCCAGATGTACAAATAACTCCTCTGCCTCAGATGTTGCCTCCAAAAGGCAACTAACAGCTTGTAACATTTAGCAAGTCCAAACAATGTTGGAACTTGCTGTGCGGAACCGGCTTGGTGAGTATATCAGCGGGATTATCAGCAGTACCCACTTTCTTCACCTTAATTCTGCTCTCACTTCTCAGAAAATGATACCTGACATCAATGTGCTTAGTCCTCTCATGATGAACCTGATCCTTTGCTAAACATATTGCACTCAAACTGTTACAATATACTATAGCCTGATCATGATGCAAACCAAGACTATTGACCAGTCCTTTCAACCATATTCCTTCCTTTGCAGCTGCTGTCAAAGCCATGTACTCTGCTTCAGTAGTAGACAAAGTCACTGTAGGCTGCAAAGTAGCTTTCCAACTAACAACAGAGCCACCAAGAGTAAAAACATAACCAGTCATAGATCTCCTAGTGTCAACATCTCCAGCATAATCGCTATCTGAATAGTCTGTTACTAAGAATTTTGTATCACCTCCATAAATGAGACCAACATCAGACGTACCTTTGAGATACCGAAAAATTCTCTTCACGGCTTGCCAATGCTCCTTTCCGGGCTCACCCATAAACCTGCTGACAACACTAACAGCATGTGCAAGATCAGGCCTAGTGCAAACCATAGCATACATCAAGCTTCATACTGCACTTGCATAGGGAACTCGAGACATGTATTCCTTCTCCTCAGCAGATTTAGGTGCAAATGCAGTAGACAAAAGAATATTTGCAGCAATTTTCTGATACTACAGTAGACTTCACAGTAGGGTTAAACATAGAATTTTCATCAAATACTACGTTTCTACTAAGTATAACCCTCTTTTCGAATGGAGACTAGATTCTGAAACCTTTAACCCCATCCCCATAGCCTACAAACACTCCCTTTTTAGCTCTTAGTTCTAACTTACCCTCACTTACATGATAATAAGCAGTACACCCAAAAACCCTCAGATTGGAGTAATCAGTGGACTTACCAGACCACATCTCATAAGGTGTTTTGAGATGTATACCTGTGTGAGGTCCACAATTTATCAGATAACATGCAGTACTCACCGCTTCTGCCCAGAACCTTCTTTCTAATCCAACATTAGAGAGCATGCACCTAGCTCTCTCCAGAAGTGTCTGATTCATACGTTCTGCTACACCATTTTGCTGTGGAATATTCCGGACTGTATGATGCCTTGCAATACCTTCAGACTTGCAGAGCTCATCAAATTCAGCAGAACAGAATTCCAAACCATTATCAGTTCGCAGCCTCTTGATCTTCTTCCCTGTTTGATTTTCCACTAATGCCTTCCACTGCTTGAAGTTCTTGAAGGCGTCACTTTTATGCTTCATCACGAACACCCAAGTCATTCTTGAGTAGTCATCAATCATAGACACGAAATATCTGTGACCTCCCAAAGAATCAACACGAGAAGGACCCCAACAATCAGAATGGATATAATCAAGCGTGCCTTTAGTTCTATGAATTGCTTTAGGGAATTTTCTGCGATGTAGCTTCCCAAAGATACAATGTTCACAGAAACCAAGATCATTAACCTTGTGGCCACCAAGAAGATCATGTTTTGATAGAATTTACATCCCTCTTTCACTCATATGACCGAGCCTCATGTGCCATAGCTTGGTCATATCATCCTTGTAAACCTCCGATGATGCAACAGCAGCAGAACCTGACAGCGTAGAACCTTGCAGAAAGTACAAAGTACCCTGCTTGACACCTTTCAGAACCACATTAGAACCCTTGTAGACATTTAGGACTCCACATGAGCCTTTGTACCTGAACCCTTTGTTGTCTAGTAGATCCAAAGAAATCAGATTCTTCGTCATGCGTGGAGCATGCCTAACATCATTCAATGTACAGAATTTACCATCATGTGTCCGTATTTTGATTGAGCCTATTCCAACCACCTTGCATGCATGGTTGTCAGCCATAGAAATATTGCCTCCATCTATCTGCTCAGAGGTGGAAAACCACTCTCTACGTGGACATATATGATAAGACGCCCCGGTATCCAAAATCCACACATCCCTGTGATGTGTGTGTGCATCTGCAACCAAGGCCAAATCCTCTTCAGAATTGGTGTCAACTTCTGCTACAACAGCAGTACCTGATGCTTTCCCATGCTGCTTCTTCTTCTTTGGACATTCGTTTTTCCAATGTCCCTTTTCTTTACAGTAGTTACAGACATCATTAGATTTGGAACTCTTTGAAACTGGTTTCTTGAATTTATTCTTCCCCGAGCTTCCCTGTCCCATACTTCCACTGGCTACCAACCCAGCAGCCTGACTGTCTGAACTTGTACCGGTTGCCTTATGACGCATCTCTCTAGTATGAAGAGATGATCTAACCTCCTCCAGAGTCACAGTATCTCTCCCACCAATAAAAGAATCCACAAAGTTCTCATACGACAAAGGTAGAGATACCAGCAGAATTAGAGCAGCATCTTCATCATCAACTTTAACATCAATGTTACGCAACTCTAATAGAATTGTGTTTAACTGATCTAAGTGATCTCTTAGAGTCGTGCCTTCTTCCATTCGCAAACTGAACAGACGTCGCTTTAGAAGCAACTTGTTGGTTAAAGACTTCGTCATGTATAGACTCTCAAGCTTCAACCACAGACCAGCCGCAGTTTCCTCCTCTGCGACCTCGGTAATTATATCATCTGCAAGACACAACAAAATTGTCGAGTGTGCCTTCTCCTCCAGACTGGCCGTCTCAGCGATTTCTGGATCCCCTGGCTTCTTCACAAGCGGCCCCCACATCCCTTGTTGTTTTAACAAGGCTCGCATCTTGATCTGCCATAAACTGAAACTGTTTCTCCCCGTGAATTTATCGATCTTCACGTTCAAACCACACATCTTTCTTCCCAGAATTCGAACCCCTCCTGGGCTCTGATACCAGTTTGTTGTAACGAGTGAAAGAAAGAACACAGATTTACGTGGTTCACTAACGATATGTTAGCTACGTCCACGGGCAAAGGAGAACAGTTTTATTATCTTGAGGAAGAACACAGAATGCAAAATACAATTAGGTTTAGGACGTTTATATACTAAACCCTAAACCCTATATACTAAGCGTCCAGGATTTCAAGAGCGAAAGTCGCGCGCGACTGAAACTGCCCCCGCGAGCGACAGTCGCTCGAACAGTCCCGCGATCGACAGTCGCGCGAGTGAGACTGTTCAACCAACTGAACCCAGCATAACAGGTTTCGTGGGCCACGTTGCGCCCCCGAACCCCCAAACCAGGGCGCGTTGCCCCTGGACCCCAACTCGTTGACCGGGTAGCGAGATCCCTGAATAGCTGGTACCCCAAATGGCTGGTTCAAAGCATATATTAACAAATACAACATATCGTCTACATAATTAGGCCCCATATAAGCTTACAAACTCAATTAGTTATTATAGGCTTGGATGACTTGATTACCCATAGACTTAGTTGTGTCAAAACATTGCGTTTCATCTATTTTTATCAAGATTCATAACATTTCTTCCCACTTCCACAGAAACTTGTCATCATTTCATCTTTAGAATCGAAGTCTTAACACACTTCAATCCTGTCATAATGAGAACATGAGAACTTTCTAGACCCTTAATCCAGCATGAGAGAAGTTCCATTCTTGAAACTTGAAGCTCAAACAAGCGCCTGCAAGCAAGCTTAGTATCCACTAAAGATGGTGTGGAGACATAAGAGATATAATGGTGTGCTGCACAAGGTGGAGGTGGTTGTGGAGGGTGAGAGCTGGACAATGAGGTCACATGGATGGCCTGAGGAGGCTGAGCCCATCCATTTTGGTTGGTGGGAAGCCAATGCGGTGAGTGGTGAAAACAAGTGGAAATTGTTGAGGGAACGAGTGACCATTATTGATCGTTGTAGGAGGATAGTGTTGCGGTGGTGGATTTTTCTACGGCGGAGGAGCAAAACAAAAAGATGGAGGATTGGGTAGCTGGTCTGAGTGAGGTGGAGGATAAGAGTGGTACTGAGGCTAGCTCGAGACCCACACACCTTGATGCTGTTGAGGGATGGTGGACGCGGCTGTGAGCGAGTACGGATACAGATAGTCTGGTGGACACGGCAGAGCAAACAAGTAAGGTGTCGATTTCCCATCTTGAGAACTCGAAGATGAGCTCACCATAGCTTGTGTAGTCGCCAATGAGTCTTGGAAACTCTCGAGCAGTAGAGCAACTCACTGGTGGAATAGATCCAAACTTCAGTAGAGTAGAAAATGTTACTTCCACAACAGCCGCAGAGGACTCCTTCAAAGCTCGAATTGCTCGAAACTCCGCAATCATTTTAGATTTTAAAGCATTTAGAGACCGATATTTACAGATATTAATAGTGGTATGAAGCTCTCTGATTTGAAAAGCAGTGAGCTATTTGCGCTTCTGTAGCCGTAGCTTGAAAGCAGCAACATCACCACTTTGAGAACTAGCAGTATGCTGGTTAGCACCTACACCATTGATTCCAGTCATGAGGCCCCAGAGCAAGAGGGCTCTGATACCAGATATTAGGGATCTGGAAATCCTAACTAAGAAAAACTAGGGCAATGAAAGAAAACGAAAATAAATTGATTTCAATTCTCAGATTATCTTTATAGTGCGATTGCACAACAACTATATAGTTAGAACCGAACGACAATACGACATATCCTTTACATAATTAGCCCCCATACGGGTTTACAAACTCAACTAGCTATTATGGGCCTGGATGACTTGATTACCCGTTGACTTGAGTTGCGTCAAAAATGCTGCGTTTCAGCTATTTTTATCAAGATTCATAACATCGACGTATATGTAGGTCGATGGATATAAAATCCTTCTCTATCAGTACGATCAACAGTGAAGAGTTAGGTCAGTAGTGGTCAATACAGTTGGATATAAATCTAAGTGTATGAAGAATTACTTTTACATCCTTTAGATTTACATCTAACGATGATTAACCATAGATCTCTTTGTATTGACTAGGTTACCATATTATGAAAGAGCTCGATCATCAAGAAAGTCTCATACATAGAATCAACGACATGATGAAGAAAGATGTTTTTTTCCTTCTTTTAAAAGAGGATCAAATGATTTCACTTTTTTTTTATTTAATGGGGTTTGGAACCCAGCCTACCCTGGGAGGCTCAGCCCCACACCCGGATTATTATTAAAAAAGAAAAAAGTACAAATAGAAGGACGGAGGACTAGACCAAAATCGTCCTCATGACCTAAACGAAATAAATAAAAAGAGAATAGGATGCACCTACCTCTAATACAAAAAATATACGGCAACAGGCAACAGCCCCAGACATGTTAACATTCCCTATGATATGCAAAAGCCTTCTCATCCATAGACAGAAGTGAGAGAAGTGCAGATGGGGGAGAATCATACCAAACTAAAAATAATGATGTCAAACCAAAGTTCGTTATTTTGTCAGCTATTGTGTTATCCTCACGAAGAATATGAGAATAAAAAAAGTTCATGGCACGAATTCGTTCAAGGCAATTAATCCGTAGTATCCGTAGCAACCATGGTGGATTAAAAGAAGAGGAAGAGAGACAAGCCAGTACACTGGTGGAGTCACTCTCTAGCCAAATATAATGCCACCCCAATTGATAAGCCAATTCAACACCATTAATGACCGCTATTAACTCAGAGAAAAAAACACATTGATGATTTAGTCCTTGACAATAGCCTCCAATAAAATTCCAAAACTTATCCCTGAAAACACCACCACAAGCAGCAGGGTCAGGATTTCCTTTAGCAAGACCATCAGTATTAAGTTTTAACCAAGGAAAAAGAGGAGGGTGCCAAATAACCAGACGCGGAACCCGCGGAACCCATTAGCAACTTATTGTCCAAGATCCCTGTAGAATGTCTAGGCATATGTGGAGCAATAAAATGGAGCTTGTTTCTAGTCTTCCAAATAGCCATAAGAGAATAAAGACCACTAGTAATCCAAAGATTCATCAATTACGTAGAGAATCGTTAACTAATGAATGATCTCCAAAAATTAGTAAGCGTACCTGAAGAAAGAGGTGGGTACCAAAACAACAAGCAAGTCACTGCCATACATGTTGACAAAGAAAAAATTATGTGATTATATATAATTGAGCAATCAGACATAATTAGCTTTCATTATGTTGTAAATTACCATTTGTAACAGTTGTACCCATCTGCTATATAAAAGAATCATCTAATAAGAATAAGAAGACCAATTCTATTGTTATTTTACTATTACATATATATATATATACCACTTACTGATATTGATATATATATATATATATATATATATATACCACTACATGCAACGAGTAAGTGGTATATATATATATATATATATATAAATTAACATTGCAACACAAAAAATACTCATAAAGATTTACATTATAAAAAAACACATTTAATACACATACATATATATACAAACATTAAAAGTCTAAACATCTATATTATTATTTTTAACATGCAACATATATAAAATGTATTCCATCAATTCACATACAAAACATAATGTGTATATATATATACATACATAATTAATAATTTATACACATAAATTTATATACATCTATATAATCAATAATCCCCACAAAAATAATAATATACATATATACACTTAGGTTCGTACACCCAATTAATCAACTCATAATATTAATTAATCCTATATATATGCATGGTTATATATATATATATACACACACAAACACATAATAAAAATATGAATTAAACAAATCGATCTAGCTGAAAATATAACCGAAAATTAAACGAATTTCGTCGAAAATAAATAAGAAAAGTTAAACAATACGTACCAATGATAAAAATGCTAGCTATAGATCAGAGTATATGGAGCTAGAGACGTCAGACTCGATCAGTTGTATATATGGATATTTTTTGATGGAGATAGAAGAAATTTTTTGATGAATGCAGGATGGAATGAATGAATAGACGAAGAAGAGTTCTGCATTTATCAATTATTGATTCACTTTAGCCAATGAAATATTCCGTCTCCTAAGGATAATAATTTGTCGACTAAGAAAATATTCGTTCTGCGCGGTGTGAGAGAATAATTGAACTTTATCTTCTTAGCTGAAGGAATATTTTGTCGGCTAAGAAGATATTTCCGTCGACTAAGAGTATCCTAGCCGACGAAATAAGATCTGTCGACTAAGATTTTCCTAGCCGACAGAATAAGTTATGTCGACTATGATTTTTCTAGCCGACAAAATACGATCTGTCGTCTACAATTATCCTAGCCGAAAAATATGCCAATGAAATTTAACCGTCGGCTAGGATACTCTTGCTCGACGAAAAATTTTTCTTTTCCAACGAATACATTTCCTTCTGCTAAGAGCATTATAGCTGACGAAACAGTAATAATTCTGTCGTCTAAGAGTCCAAATCCACAAGGGATAAAGATTTAGACAATATGAATTTTGTGTAGTTTATATAGTTTTATGTGTTTATGAACAATTTTTAAAATTTATAATGAAAAACGTGTTTTGTCACCATTTTTGGTGTTGCTGGTTATATGGAAATATTTTGGTATATTTTGCATGTTGCTTGGAATGGTAATTTAGAAATTTTGGGTTTTTTTACTAGAATGGACTTATAGCCGACGAAACTTGCCACAATTCGTCGGCTGTAGTATTTTTTATTTTTTAACGTTTAGTCGAAGAATTAGGGCAAGTTTCGTCGGCTATAATAGACTTTAGCCAACGAAACTTGCTATAATTCGTTGGCTATTGTTATTTTTTTATTTTTTATTAAATACTTTAGTCGGCCAAAGTTTCAGACTATGGTCAATGAAATGTTGTTTCGCTAGCTATAGTCTTAAACTTTAGCCGACGAAATATATAAAATATTCATCGGCTAAAGTGTGAGACAATAGTTGACGACTACTTCTCCTTTTCTCTGCTAAAGTCATAGCCGATGAGTCTTTTCTGACGAAATCATAGCTGACGAAGGTTCGTCGGCTAAGATCTTAGCTGACGAATTTAATTAATAAGCCGACAAAAGCTTTTCGTCGGCTAAAGTGCTTGTCCTGGTAGTGGTATCACAAACGAAGCTAGGGAATGATGTTGATATCAGAAGTTGACTGAAGTTGAGCAGATTCAAAGTCAAAAGAAAAAAATTAATCTTTTAACATGGTAAAAAAAATAATAACAGTTGAAACAAGGTTATTTTTATCATTTCTTATAACTTAAGTATTTGACGGTCAACTGACGAGAAGGGTAAAATAGTAGACATATGAGAGTATAGGGGTTGACTAATTAAAATTAAAAATTAAGAGACGTAACTGTTTTTGAGGGTAAAGTATAAGGTGTCATGAGTATTTTAAAGGTTGAGAAAACTGTTTTTGGTGTAAACAATTTTTGTGGGTGAAGTATAAGGGTTGGGGTTTAAAACCAAAGAGCTTTTCTCGTGAGAACCTCTAAGTTCAGGACTTTTCGGTTTATCTCACTTTTTGATTTTATATCCACATCTTAACCGTTCATTTTATAAATATTTATGAATATATCATTTATGTAAAGTTTCAACTAAATTAAAAATCGTTAAGACATTCATAAGTGTGATTTACCAATTATGAATTTGAACGGTTCATGTTTGATAGATTTGGTTTGTACATTGATTCGATCTAGTTTTAGGTATTAACGATCACTAATTTAGCTGAAATTTTATAGGAATTGGTTTATTTGTATAAATCTATGACTAAAACGGTTAAGATATTAAAATTTAATCAAAAAATTAATTTAATAAATAATTAATTTAAAAGCAATTAACTAGTTCTAAACTTAACAATCTTCATCAAATGACTCCCTTAAAACTCAATCTAACTAGGCCATTCTCACTAATAATAATATTTTTGTTTGTGTTTCTGACTCGTTGAGTGCATTTCTCGGAGCAACTTCGCTCCTCCGTATTTTATCAATGTTTTTCTTTCAGTAAATTTTACCAAATTACATCATTATAAATACCAAACACACGTCTTCCTCCACCCCTCATTTTCACTCCACACAGTAACCAATGGAGCTACACCTCCTCCGCTCCCCTGTATCGACCCCAACTCTCTACTCCGACCACACCCACAAGCGGAACCCACCAATTCAGTGTCTCCGTCTATCCAAACGGAGCTCCGGCCCGTCTACACAGAAGGAGCTTTCTCGGATTCTGAGAACGGAGGCTGCTGTTAAAAACATTAAGAGGAAAGCAAACTCCAACAAGTACAACAACCTCTGGCCTAAAGCTGTTTTGGAGGCCCTTGATGAGGCTATTGCCAACAATCTCTGGGAGAATGCTCTCAAGGTTTGTTCTTTGGATTTTCGGCTCTTTTGGGTTGTTTACATTTCGTGTTTGTTATATATTAGTAATCCAGAGAAAGTTGATAACTTTGATTGAGGGGGAATAGAATTAGGAAGATTTTTGATGAAAAGTAATGATCTTTAGACTTGTGGAGTATAATATATGTGAGTTAAGGCTTATGGGTGTGTTGCATGTTCAGTTTTTTTGGTTGTATTTCTGATCAAATCATCAAGCTTTCCTTCCTCCATGACCTCAGTTCTCTATAAACCCACCTCCATGGAGCCTAACTATATATTGGGTGAGGCTCAAAGCCAAGAAATCATATACAAAAAGAAAATAAGAAGGGGTGCTTCTGTGCTTGGTGTGAGTTGGCTAGGCAGTTTTAAATGTGAAATGCCAATGACATCTCAAAGACCTTTGAGCTTAGTATATATAGAGATTGCTTTTCCTTATGATATTTATCCAAGAGGGAAAAGGGTTTTGATCATGAATATTCAAGCCGACTTAAAAAAATAAGCATATGTTATTATTGACTGACCAGACAGTCCCATAATATTGATTCTTGAATTATTCAAACCAAAGCAATGATCTAAAGTATGAACCAAACACAGTGTGTTAATTGATGGTATACTAGTACAAGTGTGGTTGTTGGGCAAAGTAATAGTGACTTTATCTTTGTTAAAGATTTTATTTGTAGATGGATGCGTCTCAGGGAGTAAGAATTCTTGATGATTCAGTGGTTTCATGCTTAATGTTCTGAGGAGTCCAAACATCCCAGTTAACATTTCATTTTGTTGATTGATTAACTATGTAAAGTTGCCTATATACCGTTGTCATTGCTATTATAGCAGTTTCATGTGTTATCATGCCCATATACCGTTGAATTGTTTTTGTTATGTTGCCCATATGCCGTAGAATTTTTTCTGCTTCTACATTTGAGCATTTTGTTCATATTTCTGGTATGAGACATGTTCCTCTCTGTAGATATTTGGACTACTGCAGAAGCAACATTGGTATGAGCCGAGATGCCAAACTTACGCAAAATTGTTGATGATGCTTGGAAAGTGCAAGCAACCTGAGCAGGCTAGTTTACTTTTCGAGCTCATGTTAACTGATGGGCTCAAACCAACTGTTGACGTCTACACAGCTCTTGTTAGTGTTTATGGCAAAAGTGGCCTCTTTGACAAGGCATTCTCTACTGTTGATGACATGAAGTCAATTTCTGACTGCAAACCAGATGTATTTACATATTCCATTCTTATAAATTGCTGCACCAAATTTCGTCGCTATGATCTGATTGAACAAGTTTTGGCTGAGATGTCATATCTGGGAATTGGGTGTAACACAGTCATATACAACAATCTTATCGATGGATATGGTAAGGCTGAAATGTTTGAACTGATGGAGGACTCATTGACAGATATGATTGAAAGTGGCAACTGCGTTCCTGATGTTTTCACATTCAACTCTTTTCTTGGTGCTTATGGGAAAAGTGGGCAGATAGACAAGATGGAGAAGTGGTACGATGAATTTCAGCTAATGGGAATAAAGCCAGACCTCAAGACATTTAATATCCTGATTAAAGCATATGGGAAAGCAAGAATGTTTGAAAAGATGGGATCCATTATGGAGTTTATGAAGAAAAGGTATTTCACCCCAACTATTGTTACTTATAACAGTGTTATTGAGGTATTTGGGAAGGCTGGAAATATTGTGAAGATGGAGGAATACTTCAGAAAAATGAAGTACCAAGGAATGAAGCCTAACTCTATTACATATTGTTCACTCGTTAGTGCATACAGCAAAGCTGGGAATATCAAGAAAGTTGATTCTATTTTGAGGCAAGTAGAGAATTCAGATGTTATACTAGATACAGCTTTTTTCAACTGTATTATTAGTGCCTATGGTCGGGCTGGTGATATAAATAAGATGGGTGAATTATTTTTAACAATGGAAGAGAAAAAATGTGTTCCTGACCATATCACCTTTGCTACTATGATTCAAGCTTGCAATGCACTAGGCATGACTGCTGCTGCCGAAGATTTGAAAAGAAGGATGATTACCACCATTGACCATTCAGGTATCTAAAAATTTGTTTCCTTTGACTTCTGTCAAATAATTTGGTCTTTGGATTTCACCAGCAATTAGTTATATTTGTACCGATGAAATCATTCAATTTCCCTAGTCAATCCTCAGATGAGGTTAGAGTAAACAATTGTACATACTGAAATAAGGGAACTCAGGGAATAAGTTGTTGACACTAATTTGGTTGGTGCGTTTTAGCTACTGGGTTGGGTTTATAGTAGATTCTTTTGCATTGATATTTGTATAAATGAATGATTACCTAGCAGCTATACTTTATTATTTAGTGTCACTCAAGCTAGAAGGTTCATACATGAAAGAACTATTTTCTGTTTGGTCTACCGGGAGACTGCCTATTGTGTAATGAGATGGGCTGCATAATGAGAAAGTCTCTTCCATAACCCTAACCTTGGTAAATGTGGGCTTCTTTATGACGCCAAGATTATCTAGCTTTTGTCTTCGGAAAGTTTATTTTATTGCTATTATTTCTATGGGTTACTCAAATATATGATTCCCATATTAAATACTCCTTCAACCGTTATGTTTTCGGGCTCAGGGATGCTAGTATGTTCATAATGTTGAAGAACTTATGTCTCATTAGGAGTTTGCCTTGTTATGGTTAGTGCCTCCTTGGTTAACCTTTTGACTTGAAAATAATAATAATAATAATAATAATAATAATAATAATAATAATAATAATAATGTGACAATGGTCTAGTGTTGGCATTACTTGAGTAACTAAAGATTATTTGGCTTCATTCTCAAACCATTGTCGAATTGTCAACCTGTAGCATTCCCTCTAGCAGCTTCCTACAGAAGCTGGCAATGCAAATTATATGATGTAACATGTTTGAGTCGCATGTAGTTCTAGCATAATTATCCTAATCCATATGCTTCCTTGCTAGCAAAAGACCTACAGTTGTTTATGCATGGTCTGCTTAGGCAGATTATCTATGACAAGGTTATGCATTTTTAGCATCTTTTGAGTTAAAATAACAGGTAAAATTGCTCATGATTGGCTGACATCCTATCTCATTCAATCTTTTTTCTGAGTTTGTTATTCAACTTTGCTTCGGACTAATACTAACATTATGGATTATATAATGACAGAAATGGACAACTGAGGCCATAGAGAAATTGGATGTGATGGTGTATACAAATATCTTTCTCAAGTTCCCTCATAAGTTCTGGCCATGCGGACCTGGGAAAGAGTTTTTCATCTATGCCCATGAGCGAAGAGGATACTACACATTTTGGTAGGTTGGATTCAATGGTTGTCGCTGTTGTCACTAGTTAACTTAAACATAAATTTTCCATGCTGCTGCCGGTAGATTTACAGATTCAGTATTTATCCTTCTGCATAGATTTTTCTACAATACTCAAATAATATTTTGTTTAACTAAACATATGTCCATTTGAAGTGTTGCGGTAGTAGTTGATAGTAAGCTAGTAACAGAGGTTGCTTTTGTCTACTGTCCTTGTTTACCTAATTGTGATATAGCTACAGATTTTCTCATTTCCAGCACATACTAGATATGAGGGATTTCACTATTTCCTCTTTCGTGTTGTTTAGATGACCATCAAAGGAGTTTTGAAACAGGATAATTTCAAACATTGTTCCAGCATTTTTGACAGTTGGTCAGCAGTTTGGATCTCTACCTATTTCAGAGATGGTTCTATCAATATGTTAAAGCTGGCAATAATGGTTAAATTTTTAGTTCAATCGCTATCTCTAGAGCTCTACCTATTGTTCATTTGATTTAAACCTGAACACTGCATAATATATTAGATCTCAAACCTGTATACTTATTGTTTTTGTTTATTTGGAGCTAATCTGTATATTTTAAGTACCTACCATGGCTTTTTATGGAGGCATTGTGTATTGTCAATGTCTCTTTCCCTTATAAGATATATTATTTACTTCACCAATATTATGGCTTCTAAGGTTATAGTATATATTGCGACAAGTAAGATGCGTAACTGTAGAAATTCAGCTTATTGTAATCTGTGTTTGATGCGTATTGTTGTCTCCAACTAGCTGGCTGCTAATCTCTCTCTTTTTTCCTATGTCATCAGCACATGGAAAATGCATATCCTGGATCCAATATCCTGGTCATGACAGGGAATCAAAACGTGTGGAAGCTCAGTGTGATGAGGAGACGGTGAAAGAAGCCATGGCGGTTCTTAGGGACATGTTTGGACCCAACATTCCTGAAGCTACTGAAATACTAGTTCCCCGCTGGTGGAACAATAGGTTCCAGCGTGGCCCAATAATCTCTAATCATCAAGTTCGTGATATTAAGGTTTTTCCATCTCTCCTAACCGGAACTTCTATTCGTCATGTCATCTGTAGATCAAAATTCATTTAACTGATTCTAGCAGCTTTACATATGATGGTTTATATCCTTACATGACATTTCAAACACCATATTTGATGTTACCTTCGTTTGTGAAGGATGCATTAGATAGTAGAACCTGCTGGTCTAAGTTTTACTGAAAATGATATCTCCAACAGCTGTCTTATATGAAATATATACCTTTAGTTCTGCGAAAAACTGGCCGATGACCCAAACCTTGACAAAACCCACCAATATAGCGACCATGCTCATCCTGAAACACACGGCCACAACCAGGAGGATGCCCAAAAAAACCGATTTTGTAGCAACTTCTATATACCTAAGATAAAAAATGGGAAATCAACAGCATTATTATTAACACAATGATGCCATTGCATAGCTGCTTTTGTACCCCATCCCAATTCCATCATTCTCCTATCAATTTATCATCATACCACAAAAATAAAAGGTGATTTATTGGTCTCAATCATCAATGTCAGTCTCCAAGAAAGCAAGTGTAAATATTAATAATACCTCTTATTCTCCACAAGCAAAATGCTCGTTCTGTTACAATATTGGAGTATGTATAACAGCCGGTTTCTTTTCTGGTCAACATAGCACATAGAACACCAGGAGTATGCATAACGACATTGCAAAACTAGACAGTGCTTTCCTTCAAGAAATAAGTATAATTGAAAACCCTTTTCTAGTATAGAGAGGCCCTTTATAGTTTCATATCTGCACTTCCTTTAACGAAGATTTACAAGAAAGGTTTGGATATGGTAAACAACTGAAGTAGGCTTTAAGCAATTCAAAGGAACTGATAAAATATGCATCACCATTGGCTTAGTTTATAATAACAAGCTTGGGTCATAGTATAAAATTGCCATAATGCTGGTTATGGCCACCAAGATTCGTTGTCAGCTTTACTTCTCACACCTATAATCCAAAGCATAAGTTGACCACAGTATCCCAATTGTAAAAGCTTATAGATTTCATAATAAAAGCAAAAATCTTTATACGGTACTCTCAAATGCTGCTACTTTATACGTAAATCAATTTGTTAATAAAATTTTTAGTAGGCACATTATCTCGTTTATGAAAAAGTAGAATTTCAAGTATGACTTTGATACTAGTCATCATATAAGCAGGCTTCATTTTAAGTCACTTTCTCGGGCAACGCTCTATCAAAAATAAATTACGTGAATTAACCGTAGTTGCTTTTTTCATCAAAAGGGCTTGTATCAAAAGTACTTAGAAGGGCTTCTAGAGAAGTGATTATCAAAGGGGACTCCTAGTAAGAATCATGCCAAATGTAGTAACTTCGCAACTGATAACGAAAACCAAGAGGCCATGATTGGTAAATTCATAAGATTATCATGAATTATGAGTTAGTGAGTTTGTCCCATCCCCTGTCCATGTGAAGGGTTGGTGAGAGGGCCTATCAACCTTTAAAAGCTTCAGATATGTTCTGGACCAAGTTTTAATCTTTTTGCGTTGGGGTAAAATTTGCCTCTGAGATCTTTATGCCCAAGCAGTAAAATGATGACATATTTTGGACAATGATGGCAGCAGCATTTAGGGACAAGATTTCCTCAGCACTGGTCCTTTAGTTATATGAGCTCCAAAAAAAAGCAGAGAGCTGTCTTCATTACAAATTTTTAATAAAGTCTAGTTCTTTAACCCAAGTATCATAGAGAACCACATAGAGACATAGACCCCCTTTATAAAATGGTCATTAGAATTCAATCCCACCTCACAGTTGCTCTCTCCCCCTAAACCCTGTGTGTAAAAATGGTGGCTAAGAAACCAAGAATTGTTATCATTGGGGCAGGAATGGCTGGTGTTACAGCAGCTAACAAGCTTTACACTTGTGGGGGGTGTGAGGATTTGTTCGAGCTGATTGTCGTGGAAGGTGGGACTAGAATTGGAGGGAGAATAAACACTTCAGAGTTTGGTGGTGACCGGATTGAGATGGGTGCTACTTGGATCCATGGCATTGGAGGCAGCCCTGTTCACAAAATAGCTCAAGAAATCAAGGCCCTTGAGTCCGAGCAGCCATGGGAGTGCATGGACGGGTCATCAGACGAAGCCAAGACCATTGCTGAAGGTGGGTTCGAGGTGAGTCCGAATGTGGTGGATCCAATTACTAGTTTGTATAAGAATCTGATGGATTATGCTCAGGGCAAGAGGGATTGCAATGGAGATGTTGAGTATATGAAGCTTGGAGATGAAGCTGCCTCTGATAATGGTGGTGCAGGAAAGCAGCTTAGTGTTGGTTCATTTCTTCGAAAAGGGCTGGATGCTTATTGGGGGCTTTCGAAGAACAAGAGCAAGGAGGAGGTCAATAATTGTGGTGAATGGAGCAGAAGGACGCTAGAAGATGCGGTTTTTGCGATGCATGAGAGCACCCAGAGGACTTATACTTCATCTGGTGACTTGTTGACTTTGGATTATAATGCAGAAAGTGAGTACAGGATGTTCCCAGGTGAAGAAATCACCATTGCTAAAGGTTACTTGAGCATTGTTCAGTCCCTAGCCTCTGTTTTACCACCTGATGTGATCCAACTAGGCAAAAGGGTTACCAAGGTTGAATGGAAGGCAGAGGCTACTCATTTAGTTGTGGATCAAAATGTCTATGATTCAAGGCCTGTGAAGCTACACTTCAGTGATGGGTCAGTTTTGCTGGCTGATCATGTTATTGTTACTGTTTCTTTGGGGGTACTTAAAGCTGCAACACACCAAGATCCAGGCATGTTTAGTCCTCCCTTGCCTCGTTTCAAGGCTGATGCAATATCAAGGCTTGGTTTTGGTGTTGTTAACAAGCTGTTTCTGCAACTGAGCTCCACCCATGTTACAAAAGGCCAGGATTTCAGCAAGTTTCCATTTTTGCAAATGGTGTTTCACAGAGAAGACTCAGAGTTCAGGCTTAAGAAGATTCCATGGTGGATGAGGAAGACAGCTTCAATCTGTCCACTGTATCACAATTCCAGTGTACTGTTGTCCTGGTTTGCAGGGAAAGAAGCACTTGAGCTTGAATCACTCAAAAATGAAGAGATCGTCAATGGAGTCACAGCTACAATCTCTAGCTTTCTAACAAAACCCCACAAGAAAGAGAAGGAGAATACTCATTCCCATTTGGGCAACGGGCATGTGAACCATGAAGAGGAAAACTCTCAAGTGAAATTTTCCAAGGTGTTGAAGAGTCAATGGGGTACTGATCCTCTGTTTCTTGGATCCTACTCTTATGTTGCTGTTGGATCAAGTGGTGAGGATTTGGACATCCTGGCGGAGCCATTGCCAAAGTTGAGCAATTGTGATGAGGCTACTAGTGCGACTTCACCTTCTTCACTTCAAATTCTGTTTGCAGGGGAAGCAACACACAAAACTCACTATTCCACAACCCATGGTGCTTACTTTAGTGGTCTTAGAGAAGCCAATAGGCTTCTCCAATATTACAACCACCATGTTGGGGTTTAGAAGGACTTAGTAAGACTTTTACTTGTTTATTTTTGAAGATTTATTGCTATGATATTTATCATATATTGTCATTTTGTTCGATTAGGAACATCTTTGTTTCTCTTGAAGTATAAGTGAATGAGAGAGTAAGAAAATTAGGGGAAGGGGAGTCAGAGAGATATGGGGGACAATTTGTTAGAGATGTACTGCATGAATTAAACAAGCTTCTTTCATTTTCCCATTGCTTTCACTACTCTTCCCTATTGTGCTTGTGATCTTAGTAATCTTACCGTTCTTCTTTGACATGGTGTTTGATATTGAGATCAAGTTTGAGAAGTACAAAACAAGAGAGAGATTGGGGGCTTTGGATGCCACTTATCTTCCCTACCAAGAGTCTTATTTTGGATTTCTCAATGGACAGGATCCGATAAACCCGCCCTTTCCAGCTTGGACTCCTTTCACTAGTTCCTTTCTTGCACAGACAATTTGTTTGTCCATGACATAGTATTCTTGAATCCGCATCCATACAAAGCCTTTCCCTACATTCATTTCATGATTGAGGATCTTACATCTTCAATGAGTTTTCCCTTATATTTCGATGGGGGTGAATGATTCCTCCGATAGAGTTAGACCTTTGACAACTTAGGAGGAATCAATCAATGAGCTGGTGAATTCACAGGACAGTAGGATACAAACCACAGCTCTCTCATGTCCCATCTCAGAAAATGTTGGTGTTTTCTTGTGGCCAAAAGAGAGTCAGTCCAATAGTGAGTGATTTGCATATCTTCCGGAATTTCAGTATTCTCGAACACTATACAACTTTTGTCTGTAATATTAGTAAAATCCGATTTGTCTGAATTCGAGTCATTGCATTATCTTATCTTAGTGTGAGGAGCATTTCGCATGCAACAACTAATCTAACAGTTTTCTAAAACCTCCAATTATTATACAATTTCGCATTATTACCGCATTGTTTTTGACAATAAGACAGAAATAGAGATGCTCATATTGTTATTGATATCTGATCTCCTTGAAATCAGAATGATTTATTTGAATGTTATTGTTGCAGGTACCCCATTCCAGGTAATTGAATGTAAGCAAACCCAGCAGGCACACACTTGTATAGTGTGGGTTTGATTTGCAGGACATATAATGAGACAGATTTAGCTCTAAACACATAGCAGTACTCACTTGGTGCCATCAGATTTTACTACACAGCAAATCCATCTCCTCTACTAGAGGCAGAACATTACCGGCCAAAAGCAACATAAACAAATCTACACCCAATTCTTGTGTCGAAAGTCGAAACGTACTTAGATATTCGATATTAGATTCAAAGTCTCATCTTGAGCGGTGATAGGAGACTTCGCATATTTGTTTGTTTAGTAAATTAGTATTCAACAAAATTTCGATTTATAAATACATCATTTATACATTATTTTATATATTTAAAGACACAAATTAACAAATTAAAACATATTGATATCCATATGTCACCTGTCACTAGAAATTTTAGCAAACTACCCTTCACTACATATTGCTACTGTCGATGCTCAGCAGAAGTGTGTTGCTGCCGAGTAGGAAAGGAGGTGTGCTACTGTCGATAAAAAGTGTACTATCCTACTTCTATCAACATAGTGCTACTGACAGTCCTGCTTCAGCAATAAAGTGTTATTGCCAATCCTACTTCTAGGAACAAAGTGCTACTGCCAGTCCTACTTCCGACAACAAAGTGATACCACCAAAATAGCTGCTCGCGATTCCCAAAGAATTACATCAACCCAACCAAAATCTTAATCCTAACCCCCCCAATCACCACCACCTACTGTGCTCCCATTATTCCACCATCTCTGTTCCTATTGAAATCCACCAAATCCCACAAATCAAACTTACTTGATCCAAATTGCATGCCTAGGAAAGAATCCAATTGTCTTCCAAATTCACATAGTCATCGTCCAATCACCGATGACATTGTCAACAAATCATTGCCATCATTAGAAGCTGCTACTGCCGGATTGAATGCACACTGTTGCTACTGTCGACTTGAATACAAATTTTTTTCAAGCAATTATTCAGTAAACAAAGCTGCTACTGCTGAATTTTACCACTCATCTACAGTAAATTTCCCTCCAAAGTCCCAACAAATCTCAAGGACCTCTAATGGGCTTCAAAGCAAACATATGGAAAAATATGGGGCAGTAGCAGGCAAGCATCACGTAACAAGATAATAATAGCAATAAAAGACTTCGGCAATTGAAGTCACATTAGCAGCACAATTAAGAGAGGAAGAGAGATATCTGATAATAGGGGTGGGCATGGGTCGGGACGGGCCGGGTTTAGGTTGATCCTGAACCCGGACCCGAAATTTTGAAAAGGGACGGGACGATACGGGATTAGCTTTTTTTATATGTGATCCCGACAAGGCCCGGTTCCGAACGGGACCGGGACTTAAACGGGTCCAAAACGGGCCTTGAACAAATAATTATAATACAAAACCATAGCACAATCACAATCAAAACCATAGCAAATAATTCATCATCAACTACATCATAAAGTTACAAGTCCAACAACATAACAACATAATAAAATGAAGTTGCCAACTCGAGATTGATATATATTATTGCAAATTAGTGAAATTACAGGTCCTGTGCAACAATAAGTTGTGAAAGAATTTATGACTATATATGAGTTTACTTTGTGAATGGTGTCTGCGCAGGTTTGGAGCAATGACAAATATGAGAGTGTGGAGCACCGAGTAGTAGTGAATACAGAGAAAGAAAGGTTTTCAATTCCTTTCTTCTTCTTCCCAACTCACCATGTAATGGTGAAGCCCTTGGAGGAGCTGTTAAATGATGACAACCCTGCCAAATACAGGGAATACAACTGCGGAAAGTTTTTCGCTATGAGAAACCGCAGTGATTTCAAGAAACTGGATGTGGAGAATATCCAAATTATATGAAACTATAATTTGTTACAGATGCCAACAAAAACTTAAAAAGACAACCCAATTTCAAAAACCAAAAACCAGAAATCACCGACCAAAAACATATGCATCCAGAAACCAAACACATATGCATCCAGAAACCAAAAACATATCCAGAAACCAAAAACATATGCATCCAGAAACCAAAAACCAGAACTAGACCAAATCAGTCATCATTAGATACAGATCAAAATTTGAAGAACCTAAACCCTGCTACACTCATAGAACCAAAAACCCTCACTAGACCAAATCAATCCACAACACAAAAATCGCATCACCAAAATCCACATGAACAATTTCACAGATCAAATGAGACTAAACACAATCACACGCGTACGATTTCACATAATCCTCACCACATTAAATAAAAACAAAACTCAAACAAACAATCAAATCCAAAACCGATCGAAATTGCTTGAAGCTAGTATCGAAACTAAACCGCTCTAGCGGAATCGGACTGTAATCAAGCGAATCGAACCGGTTTGAAATCAAAATCACAACCCGAAACGAAACGAAATCGGAGCAGAGAGGGATTCGAATCAGAGTGGTCATATATAGAACTACCTGGAAACGGAGAGAGAGCTTGGAAAACCTTCGGGTTACGGATCGGAGCAGAGAGAGATTCTAAGAAATCGGTACTCCTCTGAAGCTGACGACGGAAGCCGAGCGAGAGGAGCGCCGCGGCCTGGGTCGCCGGAAGCCGAGGGAGAGGAGCGCCGTTGCGCTCGCCGAAGTCGCCGAAGTCGCCGAGTGACGAAGGCAGGAAGGGAGATTGTGAGGAAGGCAGGAAGGGACGGACGAGGAGAGACCGAGTGAGGCAGTGAGGGGTTAGGTTTAGGTTTATTTTATTTTTTGATCAGCGATGAATCCAACGGCCTATATTAATTCATATAATATGATTTTTTTTTATTTCGGGACGGGCCGGGTCTTAACGGGCCCTATTCAACAAGTCCCGATCCCGATCCCGTTTTTTTAAAACGGGACGGGCCGGGTCGGGCCTTTAATTTTTGAAATGAAGTATCGTCTCGTCCCGTGAATTTTCGGGACGGAATCGGGACGAGCCTTCGGGATCGGTTTCGGATGCCCACCCCTATCTGATAACAGTGTCTGGCAGCATCGTTGTTGCAGTTGAGGCTTCAGAGTCGTCGTCGTCGTTGCTGCCGAGACTTGTAATGGTCACAGTCGATGCTTTGACTTCATCACTGTCCAGGCTTCGGTGTCGTCACCGTCAAGGCTTTGGAGTCGTCGCTGTCGAGGTTTTAGATTCGCCTCCATCAAGTCACCGTCATCGAGGCTCCATCGAGGATCAACCATGGATGATGCGATTTTGAGAGAGAGAGAGAAGAGACTCAGATATGTTTTTTTGTCAAAAGATGTGGTAAATTTGATTGGTTCCTTATATATAATTCTCATATGTTTGTTTATTGAGACAATTGATCGAAAATTCTCACATGTTTGTTTATTGAGACAATTGATCGAACACATTAATGAGCGTCCGAGACTGCCATCAACGAAGGATCCCATCCATTAGATCGTCTTATTCTAAACTAATCTGTTGGTTTGAATTAATGTGTGCTTGTTTATATTAGTGAGCAACAAACCATATGTTTTATGGGTTCTTCCTAGCTAGGTTGTTAATGTGGGCACTTTAATATCCAAACCTCTTGCGCTGAAGTTCTGTGGCTTGAAAAGGAATAAGGTATCTATTTGGTAGTGGTATAAGGTAAGGAATAAAATTTTGACAATCATAAAAATATCAACGGTCTATAGATATTTTCATAGATATATTGGAGTTATTTTGATATATATACAATTTCGAAAGAAATTATAAAAAGAAAGTAAAATATATTTATATGTAATATATATATATATATATATATATATTACATATAAATATATTTTACTTTCTTTTTATAATTTCTTTCGAAATTGTATATATATCAAAAGGATACAAACAACCAGGGTTGGACGTTCTTATGGTTTGAATTTTATGGTTTTTTGAATTAAATTATGAGTGGAAAGAATGAGCATATTTTTAAAATATTCTTTCAAATATCAAAAATATCATGTGATTTCAAAAAAATATGCTAAAATTTTTAAAAAATATCAGACAAAAATCAATTAAAAAGAGAAAAATATATCGACATGTGAAAAAAAGAAATTTCGATGAAATTTCTTGATATCCGTATTTAAGACCTTGGTGTATGGTGAACGAGCTATACATTATACAAGAGTCTCTCTCTTATTGGGCAAATCACATACCATCTGTCACCAAGTCATTGTCCGGTTATAAAAAAACAACTGAGAATCTGTATTTGCTGCCCCATCCCTACTATCCACCTCCACCCACTCTAATCATTGTATATGTTTAGGGTCCTCAGCTACAATATATATCAAACTAACAATATTTGAGTTTTGATTTAACATTTCTTACGAATACACTAATAAGGGAGATATGGAAACATGAGGAATTCGAGCATTGAGAAACATCACGGACCATGAAGAACTATACACAAAATAGATGTCTCACTTTTAAATTGCAAATCATGGAACAAATGAGCAAGAGATAAGCAAAGGTTTAACAGTTTACATGATGTATTGATGCTCCATTTACACGTGTTTTAAGCAAACATAAACATGTAGAAGCAACTATTCATGCATGATTTGAAAGAGGAAATATATATAGAGCAACCTGAAGGTTTTACAGTTGAAGGCAAGGAGTACATGGTTTGCAAGTTAAAGAAAAATCTATATGGGCTGAAACAAGTGCCAAGACAATGGTACAAGAAATTTGACTCTTTCATGGTGAGTCATGGGTATAAGAGAACTGATGCAGACTCATGTGTGTATAATCGCCGATTCGCTGATGGTAAATTTATCATTTTGTTGTTGTATGTTGATGATATGTTGATTGTGGGGCAAGATGTTCCTATTATCTGCAAGTTGAAGGCATATTTATCAAAGTCTTTTGACATGAAAGACTTAGGTCTAGCGAAGCAGATATTGAGCATGGAGATTACTCATGACAGGAAGACAAAGAAATTATGGCTGTCACAGGAGAGGTATATTGAACGGGTTCTTGAAAGGTTCAACATGAAAGAAACAAATGAAGTGAGCTCACCTCTAGGTAATCACTTCAAGTTGAGTAGGTTGTTATGCCTAACTACACAAGAGGAGAAAGAGAAGATGACAGGTATCCCTTATGCATCAGCTGTTAGTTGTCTTATGTATGGCATGGTATGTACTGTCACGTCCCGGCCCAAGTTTACCTTCCTAAACCCGGGTTAGGACCTGGATTTATGAAAATATCGGGAATTTGTTTTAATTTCACCATAATGAGTCGTCTGTTGATTATAGCTAGCGGGCGGTGCTCCTCGTTCGACGGAGTAAAAGCGCACCTACCCGGCGCTTCGTTCGGCGAAGTGGAAGCGCGGGATATTTGTTCTTACAGAGAGTGGATGTTATGCGAGATTTGCGTTTTCACTTGACAGTGAATGAGACGCCAGAGCTCTTAGCTCCGACCCTAACCTATGGGGCTCACTGTCATGAACGATCATCAGATGTATGATTTGTTTTTAGCTAGCCGGCAGTGCTCCTCGTTCGGCGGAGTGGAAGCGCGCCACTTGTTGCACTCCTCTTCCATTGGAAGAGATGGTAGTGTTAGCGCGGGATTGCGTCCTCACAGAGAGGTACGCTAGAGCTCTTAGCTCTGACTCTATTATGTGTGATCGATCATTTGCGAAATGTTTTTCTCGATTTGATTTTATACGGCTGCAGGCCATGATTTGTTTCATACTAGCTGCATGTTGGGATTAGATTTATATTTGGCCGTGGGCCGAGAAATTATTTGTCTCTAGCGTAAGGCCTGGATTGTTTTCGGGGAAATACCCTAATTTCGTCGGCTAAACTTTTCAAATTTCTTCTGCTAAAGTTCATAGACTATAGCCTACGAAAAAATTAGTTTAGTCGACGAAAATTTAACTTAACCAACGAAAAAAATTTCGTCGGCCTGTTTTTGTCAGCTAAAGTCTTTTTTCTGATAGTGCATGCTGCCCCTGGCGGATTTGGTTAATTACAAGAGTGCCATTAATGCTGATTTTACTTTGGTGCCATCGGTTGATTTATTATTTACGTGGATGTCATTATATTATATTTATTTGTGTGAATGTTGTATATAAGTGTGGTTGAATGTTTGGGATAATCTTGATAGTTAGCTGGATGGTAGATACCTTGGCGGAGAGGTTATACTCCGGATTTGCAATATGCGTATGCTATCCATAATGGTTTTTTGACTGATAAATAGAAAAACGGGATTCGTCCGGTTAGAAAGTTAAAGTATGTAAGAGCTACGTGTGGCTTGATCCCTGAATACAGGGCACGTAGGCAGCCTGACCGGGATTTGGTTGTAGTCACAAATAATAGTTAGACCCTAGATCCTCTAATGTAATTAGTATGAAATACAATTCAGAAATCGGGATAACCTCAGGTTTGTGAGGTTTATTCCGGTAACGTTAGACTATTAAAAATGGTTTGGGTAAAAGGGTTATTCTTTCTCAAGGGGGATTATGAAGGAATCTCTCTTAGGATGAGTCCCGCACGTCCTATCCCAGGTTTAGGGAGGTAAACTCGGGCCGGGGGTGACAAATGGTATCAGAGCATAGGGTTATCCCTATGCTCAAGGGTTATCCCTTCTCAAGAGGATTATGAATGAATCTCTCTTGGGATGGGTCTCACACGTCCTATCCCGGGTTTAGGGAGGTAAACTTAGGCCGGGGGGATGTTTATAGCTAGCTAGCGGGCAGTGCTCCTCATTCGGTAGAGTAGAAGTGCGCTCACCTAGCGCTCCTCGTTCGGCGAAGTAGAAGCGCAGGATATGTGTTCTCACTTGGAGTGGATGATTTGCGGGATTTGAGTTCTCACTAGACAGTGGATGAGACGTTAGAGCTCTTAGTTCCGACCTTAGCCTGTGAGGCTCACTATCATGAAGGATCGTCATGTGTATTGTTGTTGTTAGCTAGCGGACAGCGCTCCTCGTTCGGTGAAGTGGAAGCGCCCCACTCGTTGCGCTCCTTTCCCTCTGGGGGAGATGGTAGTAGTAGGGCGGGATTGCGTCCTCACTGAGAGGTACGCTAGAGCTCTTAGCTCCGACCCTGGTATGCGTGATCGATCATTTGAGAAATTCTGTTCTCGATTTGTTTTATATTTGGCTGTAGACCAAGATTTGTTTTATATTTGGCTACAGGTCGGGATTTGTTTTATATTTGGCTGCATGTCGAGATTTGTTTTATATTTGGCTGCAGGTCGGGCTTTGATTTATATTTGGCTGCAGGCTAGGATTTGTTTTATATTTGGCTGCAGGCTGGGATTTGATTTTTATTTGGCTGTAGGCCGGAATCATTTTATATATTTGGCCAAGGTCTTGGAATTTATTTATATTTGGCGTAAGACCTGAATTATTTTGAGAGATTATAAAATTTGAATTTTATTTTTGGTTTGGAACCACTATTTTGGCATTGATTTTTGGTCCACTCACTCTAATGCTTTTCGCGCCTGAGAAGTTCTAACCCTAACTTGGGAGGATGTCATGTCCACATTGGTTATGGATGGTATATAAAAGTTAGGAGTGAGTAACTCTAGGTTTCTAAGGGCATTTTTGGAGGCGGTTAGGGTTGCTTGTGATCACATGTGGGATTAGGCCACAGAGCAACGAGAATATGGTTCTTGCAGTGAGCTCTTGGATTACGTATCATGTTGATGTATGGTTACATGAGTGGTGATTGATTTTGGTAAAAGAGATCAATGTATCTCTTAGAGGAAAATCCACTCTTGAGGAATGAGATTTTGGGTTGGTGGTTAATATGTGTATTGAGAAATGATTGTGCTCTCAAGTTATAGATTAACAACAGATATGTATATGTCGTGTAGGTCGTAAGGAAATGATGGAAGTGACGATAGTGGAGCAAAGCCCATTGAATCATGGAGCAAGGGTATGACTGTCCATAATTTTTTGAAATTTGTTATTAGGGTAGTCTGAAAAGTGTCACATGGTGTAAATGTGCATGACATGGACGTGGATTACATCCTGTCTTGGGAAGAAATTTGACGTTATCATCTTTCATTTTTCTTATGCATGATTTTACCCCGGGCTGGGTGGAAGTAGCTTTCAGTCATTGAGTTTTTAGTGACTATTTCTTGACTTTTATCAAGACATCAGGGTTCGAATGCTAGTGCAGTTTCGACCTTTATTGGTACGAGTTTTGAGATTTCTCATGCTGACGGTCAGGTAGAATTAAGAAAGATGTGCTTGTGCTATGGATCTGTTAGGCATCTGAGGGTATGAGCATTCACCACTGTATGTGGTGCGTTGGCGGCACTCTGACGATCATGTTAAGTTATCAAATAATTGGTAAAGTAAAGAATAGTGTCATTTGGTATGACAATTTGTTTTTAAGTCCCGCAGTGGAAATTTCGAGGATGAAATTTTTATAAAGGGGTAGATTATAACACTCCGTATCAAAATTTACCCTTTTCCGAGATCAGGCGGGTTACAGAGGGTTGTAACTGCGTTGTTGGTTTTCCCCGAATTAATATTCAAGTTTAATGTCAAGATATTCTCGATTCTGGAGGAAGATAGAATTAATATATCTTGGTGGATTATATTAATACGAGTCCTCTGGTATGTCTGAAATATTTTTCCGAGCTACGGGCTGATTAATTGGGATTTATTCAGCTTACGGGAATAATAAATGTTATTTATTTTACCATAAAAATGTGACTTTGCAATAAGTCGAGAATTTGGGTAAACCCCTTTCGGGAAAGTTGTAGAGAACGTTAATACGAACTTATGGGTATGTCCTATGAATCAATCGGAGTTCGTTTGTGGAAGTTATTCATGAAAATGTATAGTTACTGCGCAGTAAATAGTAAATAGCAAAATATCTATTTACAGGGTCGTCAAATAAAGTAGGGGTTTGATCTGGGCCGTCGATCCGTGTATAAAAGAAAGAAAAGTGTTGACCGAGGTCAGACACTCTTCCCCCCGAGTCTTTCCTTTTCTCTCTGCTCCGATCACCTTCACGACGGAGTGTCGCCGTCAAGCCGCCTCTCAGCTCACTTGAGGTGGCCACGGCTTCGTCTCGTCTTACCCATCCTCTCTATGGTCATTGTTTCCGTCGAGGAGTGTTGTTAACAGAGAATCAGAATAGATTAGATTTTAGGGTTCGATCAAGGTTTTTCTGATGCAAACCATGACGGCAGGTGTGGCCGGTGTTCGTAGCTTTGCCACAGCTCAGCGAGCCTCTCGGTGTCCTTAATTTTCCGAGAGGAGCAACGGTGAGGGAAATCGAAGAGGTGGAGGGAGGTGTTGTTCCAAGAGGTCGTCGTTGGGAGGTAACCACTTTTCCCCTCTCTTTTTCACTGTTGTGGTTGTGTGTTGTGTCGTCCAATGGTTGTTAATGTATTGTGGATGTTGATTGGGAACATTTATGGCCGGAACGTCAATGGTTGTGTGCTGTGAAAAGTCAGGATTACCCCTGACTGTTTTGTCTAATTACAGAGATGTCATTGAGGTTGAAATCTTATAAATACCCCTAGCTGGTTTGTATAATTACAAGGATGCCATTGAGGTTGAAATCCTATAAATGCCCCTAGCTGGTTTGTATAATTACAAGGATGCCATTGAGGTTGAAATCCTATAAATGCCCCTAGCTGTTTTGTATAATTACAAGGATACCATTAAGGTTGAAATTCCATTAATATCCCTGGCTGTTTTGTATAACTACAGGGATGCCATTGAGGATGAAATCTCATAAATATCCCTGGCTGTTTTGTATAATTACAAGGATGCCATTAAGGTTGAAATCCTAGAAATGCCCTCGGTAGCTTTGCATATTTACAAGGCTGTCACTGAGACCATAAAGACAATACTGCCCCTAGTAATTCTACTTAATTACAATTTACCATTAAGACCAGAATGATCATGCTGCCCCTGGCGGATTTGGTTAATTACAAGGTGCCATTAATGCTACTTTTACTTTGGTGCCCTCTGTTGATTTATTATTTACGTGGATGTCATTATATTATATTTAATTGTGTGAATGTTGTATATAAGTATGGTTGAATGTTTGGGATAATCTCAATAGTTAGTTGGGTGGTAGATACCTCGACGGAGAGGTTAAACTCCGGATTTGCAATAAGCGTATGTTATCCATAATGGTTTTTCGACTGATAAATAGAAAAACGGGATTCGTCCGGTTAGAAAGTTAAAGTATGTAAGAGCTACGTGTGGCTTGATCCTTGAGTACAGGGTACGTAGGCAGTCTGACCGGGATTTGGGTGCAGTCACAAATAATAGTTAGACCCTAGGTCCTCTAAAGTAATTAGTATGAAATCCAATTCAGAAATCGTGATAACCTCAGGTTTGTGAGGTTTATTCCGGTAACGTTGGACTATTAAAAATGGTTTGGGTAAAAGGGTTATCCCTTCTCAAGAGGGATTAGAAGGGAATCTCTCTTGAAATGGGTCTCGCATGTCCTATCTCAGGTTTATGGATGTAAACTTGGGTCAGGACGTGGCAAGCAATGACGATCAAAACCCATCTTCTAGTGTTCGATGATATGAACAAGGTTCATATTCTAAATTTCAAGAAAATGAAGAACATGAACCTAGAAGAGAAAACAAGAGGGCAAGAATTGCTAAGGCTTTGGTCACGATGTTATGACCTACATGAACCACAAACTTATAAAAAAGCTATGGTATCTCCGGAAGCTCCCTTTTTGAAGGAAGCAATTAATAGTGAAATAGAATCCATTATGAACAATAATACATGGCAATTGATTGACTTACCTTCGAGTAGCAAACTAATTGGTTTCAAATGGATTTTCAAGAAGAAATTAAAGCCCGATTGTACTATAGACAAATATAAGGCTTGTTTAGTAGCAAAAGACTTGTTTAGAGCAAGATTGATTTGATACATATGGTCCTGTTTCAAGAATCATTTCTATAAGAATGCTAATTTCAATAGCTTCTGTTTTCAATTTGGAAATTCATCAAATGGATGTGAAAACCGCATTTATAAATGATGAATTAGAAGAAGACGTTTATATGGAATAGCCAGAAGGTTTTGTAGTTAAAGGTCAAGAACACAAGGTTTGTAAACTTGTGATGTCCTTATATGGGTTGAAACAAGCACCCAAACAATGGCATGAAAAATTTAATAATACATTGTTGTCACATGGTTTCAAAATAGTTGAATGTGATAGATATGTGTATGTGAAAAATTATCAAAATAATTCATGTGCCATTATATGTTCATACGTGGATGATATGCTCATCTTGGATACAAATATCTATGTAATTAATTCCACAAAGAAATTCTTGAGTTCATTTGATATGCAAGATATGGGCAAAGCTGATGTAATATTCAAAATTAAGATTCATAGAGATGATAAGGGTTACTCTCTTACTCAATCTCATTATGTGGAAAAAGTGTTAAGGAAGTTTGGACACTTTGATGACAGACCTCTTACGACTCCGTTTAATCCAAATACAAGATTGGTAAAAAAATAAGGGTGAATGAATCTCTCAACTAAGGTATTCTTAAGTGATTAGGAGTTTAATGTACATCATGAATATTACAAGACCGGACATTGCATTTTTGGCTAGTAAACTTAGTAGATATACGCGAAATCCTGGAAAGGATCATTGAAATGTTTTAGTTAGATTATTGAGATATCTAAAACATACCATTGGTTATGATCTATACTACAAAAGTTACCCAGCAGTAGGGGTGGCCATACGAAACCGAAAAAAACCGAACCGAAACCGAACCAAAACCGAAAAAAACCGAACCGGAAGACAAACCGAACCGAAAAACAAAAACCGGACCGAACCAGGTATGTATGGTCCGGTTTGTGGTTTGGGGTCCGTAGAAACCGGACCGGACCGAAAAACCGGAAAAAAATAAATAAATAAACTCATGAATTAAAATGACTTTAATTATGTAGTAGGAAGGAAAAAGACTTTAATTATGGAAGAAAAATTATCAAAAATCTCGTAATATAAGATGTGTTAGGAATGGTGAAATACGGCTATGGTTTAAAAATCATGTAATTCGGGCAATGTCTCGGTGCCGATAGTAGCGGTCAACCCTATTTACAATTATTATTCCATTTGAGGAGCCCTATCGTTGGAAAGTAAATGTCCCAAAAATTTTATATGGGCGGTTGCGTCTCATCTACGTGAGTGTTTTTCGTGTAGAAGGTTTGACAAAAATACGTAATATAGAGGTAGATATGAGTGTTTTCGTGTGATAACTGACGATGGATCAGGGTTGACCGTTTCGATCGAGCCCTTAACTTTGTCGGATCCAGTTAAATTTTTTTCCACGGACATCTTTTGTCATAATGATTATATCTGACGGTCGAATTTTAATTTTTGACTTTTAGTCATCGGAATGAAAATATGCATACTAATGTTGTATAATTTGTTTAGTAATTTGTAAATAAATGTGCACTTTGTGAACCATAATCATAATAAGAAAAAAAAATTATCAATTTGAAAAAAAAAACCGAAAAAAAACCGAACCGCACCGAACCGTAGGTGTGGTTTGGTTTGCGGTTTGGCCTCTTGAATAGTAAAAAACCGAACCGAACCGGACCGAAATATAACATTGGTTTGGTTCGCGGTTTGGGGTATAAACCGAACCGAAGTGGACCAGAGCCAGCCCTACCCAGCAGTGTTGGAAGGATATAACGATGCTAATTGAATTTATTGGCCCACACATAAAATCACATGAGCCTGTAAAAAGCCCGGTCCGACCCGGCCAGGCCCGTTTGTCCGGTCTGAGTTTTTTTCTTCTTTGGGCTTTTTGCCCACCTCTATTTGCAATAGATTTTTTCGATGTTATATATATATATATATATATATATATATATATATATATACAGTATTCATTTTGGTACACCTACTTGGGTTGATTAAGTGCTTTCAATCTCGCCTGGATTTATCAGAGTTTATGGAGAAAATAAGAAGATGAACTCGCAAAAGATCGACGAAATACTGTAGAAGGGAGATAGACGCGCATTGGGAGATTGGGAATAAGGATATATAGAGATGTAGATAAGAAAGAAAAAATTTTGTTTATACAAACTAAAAAAGTATATTATATTATTTAAATTTGACTATTCAGGTGGAGAAAAAGTTTATCAATTTTGACATTTTCATGTCATATGTCAAAATTTAAATTTGACAAATTTTTTGCTTAATTGGTTGGAGATGCTCTAAGTGAGGTATATTATTTTAATACTATTTTACCCTCACACTTAAATATATTTAAAGAGAGAAAATATAAGAGAGAGAAGACTTGACCGGAACCTCATCGACTCCGATCACTGGTCTCCGGTTGTCGGTCGTCGGTCGTCGGATTCTGAAGTATGAAAATTACTACCCTCAATAATTTTCATATTTGGGTGCTGAACGAAAAATCAAAATCTTATGAAAAATTACTACCCCAATAATTTTCATACTTGGTGCAAAACTGAAAAATCAAATCTAGTGGAAAACTACTATCCCCAATAATTTTCATACTTGGGTAGAGCCGAAAAATCAGGCTATGTGAAAATTACTACCCCTAATAATTCTAATACTTGGGTCAGTAATGTAGAAGAATATTTTACTAGGGTAAATAATAAGTTCGTTACAACTTGAAAGTTCGTTTTTTAAAACACTAATCTTGAAATGAAAAAGAAATAGAAGAGATAAAATTAAATTGACCCTTAGTGATAAATCTATTACCTCTAGTAATAAATTCATTACCTCAATAAAACACCAATTTAAACCAAATTGATTGCTTTGGCCACCCTACGTTCAAACTCAGCCTCATTTTTCATTCACAAGCACGACAATTCTTCAGGTATATATCTTCGCCCGAAACTGATTTGTTCAAATTCTTCATTTGATCTCATGGAAAAGCTTCATTTGCTTCTATTGTTGAGCGACGATGATGCTGGGCAAGTGACGACGGCACGAGGCGAGCAGTGACGACGCTAGGTGAGTGACGACGATGGTTTGGATCTGATGCCGGGAGAGAGAGAGATATATATATATATATATATGAGATAGCGAGAGGAGAGAAATAGATCAGAGTTGTGTTGGATTGGGGTCTGACTTTTCTATTACATTGAGGTTTGACTTTTTTATATTTATGTAAATAGACATTTGCCTTTTTAATTATAAGATAATTATTTATTTTCTTATGGTCTATGTCCCATCTTTTCATATTGTGAGAATCATTGTCTTCTACCTTTGGAAAGTACATTTCTTTTTCTTTGTGTCTAACATCTTTGAAATCCAATGATATATTGAGATGTTTTGCTTTTTTCTCAAATCTTTAAATTGAAAGTTGTTTTTTTTGAACAGGTAAAGTTGTGTTTATTGATACATTATTGAAGCTGTCTCTCTGCTTTTCATTATTCTCTCCTAATGAAATTATCTTTTCAAGCTTTAGTGAGGCAGTGATGCTTAAAGCCAAGATAAACCAAGTTTTAAGTAACATATCTTGTTGGTATCTAAGATTTCTTTAACAAGGCATTAGAGGAATAGGACACCCAGTTAAACAAAAGGGATCTGCCCCATATCTGTATATTTTTCTTTTTCTTCTGATGAAATATTGGGTCTGATCATAGGAACTAGGATTTTGGGGACTACACTAGGAAGAGTTTGGAGGCTTCAAAACCAACAATATGTTAATGTCTGGTTCCTTCTGGTGCTGCTCCTATATGGCCTCTGGACTAAAAACAATGTCCTTCAAAGCAATATCTTTTGTGGATTTTTTCTGCTGATAATTAATGGTCCATCCATGTTTAACCAGTCTGTAGAAGACAAAATGTTGTTGCATTGATTTGCGGCAATTTTGGCAAGTGTCGTGCTTAATTTCAATTTTCATGTAAACGTAAACATATCAAGATGTTATCTATAGTAAAATGGATAGCTAAATTGACCATTATGGTTTTTCAGACGTGAATTAACAGTCGACGCGTGCAAATGGTGTACGAATGTCTATAGTACATAAGGTTAGAATGAGGAGCACTGTTGTCTCGACTCTTAATATGTGTCTAGTTCAAGAGACACAAACAAGGGACACGATGCATTGCAGTGAAACTGTTAACAAGTATAAATTATCTGAAAGAAAACCATCCGGTGAACTTTGCCTGCAGATTCCTGAGAATCCCACTAGGTATCTTGCTTTGTCGTTCCAGTCATCTCAGTGAAGAGGGATTAGAACTGTTGCTGCAAAAACGTCATAAACAAAGTGTCATTGAAGATGATCTTTCTAGCTAGTAGTGAATGTACAGTGTAAGAGTTTAAACATAAGTTAATTACAAGATTTTAAGACAAACCGATGAATTAACGTGTAAAAGATGAGTAAAATGAACAAAAAATGAGTGAAATGGAAAGAAGAAATTGAAAAAAAGGTAACCAAAAAAAGGAAACAGCAAAAAAATAGCTAAAAAGTACAAGAAATAAGAAAAATTCCAACCACAGCCAAATGAACTAAAACAAAGTTTCTATAATGTAAGAAATAAGAAAAATTCCAACAAATGGCACATGTTTCTCCATCTTCCAATGTCCCCAAGATGGAAATTAACAATTTCCTTCTCCGTAAACTCCATGAAACCCTCAACTACGCAGACTGCCGATCTAGGTTGGATCAAATGTCAGTGGACAACAAGAAGCGGGCACAACTGAACTGGTTTTTATCTATTTATAAAGGGATGGGTGCGACGAGGAGCGGTGGGCTCTTTTTATATAGAGGATTATATATTACATTTCCAAATTGGAGAAGAAAAACATAATCCTGTTCAAATCTGAAAACCCATCACTAAATGGAATCATGATTGCTTAATGAAACAAAAACCTATTGGGAAAGACTAAATTTTGATCAATCAATCAAAACCTGGTAGCTGGCTACGTTATAGAGGCCTGCTCTAAACTTTCATAGCTTCAAGGAAATCTTAGTTGGATTTCGGCTTAAGAAATTTACATGGAGGGGAGATCCACCACGTCAGAAAACAAATAAAATATAACAGTGAATCATTCTTAATTGTACCGAAAGCTTTTGTAGATAAAACCCAACACTTAAAGATGGTTAAGTTGGGACAGGTACAAGAATGATTCATGAACCACGCTTGTCGCTCGTGCTTTGACACCCCACAAAACAAATTTTCACTCTGGTTCAACCAGACAGCGGAACATGGTAACTGAAAACAACAGCTCTGTTATGATAACAAAGAAAAAGGCATGAGGTTCAACTTTTCTCACCATCTCTGAGACGGCTGGCCACAATTCGTCCAGCATTTTTTTTCAGTGCAAGTTCCATCATAAGAACAATTTCCACAGCTACCATGTGCTATGTATCCAGGCCAGAGGCGTTGGATGCTTCTACCATTGATCCATACTTTTACCTTTTCCCTTGCTAATTATATCTAAAGCTAACGGATCATTGCCTGGTGGTGCACGAATTATAGACTGGAAATATCACAGCACAAGTTAACACCTGGCTTTTGATTAAACCCTTTATAGTATCATGGATAAGCAATGAAGTTAACTTACCTTGTACCATGTAAGGGGTTGTTCTATAGTTTGTTAACTTTGTTCCCAGCAGAGGTACAAGATGGCTTTCTAGAGTTTTATTGACTTTAAGCTTGTTTTTCTTCCATATAGGTTTTTGCACTAGGTTATGGAGGTTGCAGGCTGCTTCCCCTTCTTCATCAGCACTGATGCAAATCGTCTAAAGTCCAGCTCTCCTTCTGTGCATTGTAACTTGTCCTCAAAACAATTTCCTAGGCCTAGCTCTTTAAGCCGAGAACACAGCTCAGTGAGCTTCATTATGAGATACCTAACTCCACCAGCTCCACTGTACTTTCAGCTTATTGTATTCCTTCCCAAGTCTTGCAACCTCTGCCTTGTTTCTCTCCACGTATTTCTCAGAAATAGCATCCATAAAATCAGTGGCTAACACAGGTTCATCTATGCTACCCCTTACTATCCTAGTCATGGAGTTCCTCATCAAGGTTTTGGCTCTATAGTTTGATCTATACCAATCCTTCAGGGCTACTACATGTAAACACACATGGTATGATGTACTTCTCTTCAAGTTCACTTTCAAATCATCTGTTGCACCAACCCTGTATTTGAAATATGATACTATTTTTGGAAACCACCTTTGATAAATGCACGAAAGTTACTCGCGGCGGAGCGAGACAGAAACTAGTATATAACATATTTGAACACGATGCATAAGTCAAGGATGATGATGGTTATTCATTCCATGGAAGTTATCTTATAGTACCTTTACAGTGTTTGTTCATTGAAGATGGAATAGATCGGTATTGGTTAACTGAGCTAGTTACACTCCAGTTAATCATACTATGGTTATATGAATTCCAAGTTTCCTTATAATGCAACTCGTCTACCAAGTCTAAGAACTCAAGCTATGATAGCCTCGCGTCAAACGAAATTAACCGTCCATAGTTGACATATGGATCTATTCAACCAGGCTCAATATCTTAAGGCTCCTTTAAAATGGAAATGAGCAAAAGCCAAGAATGTTTTGACAGAACTATAATTATACAAAACATAGAAACAAAGTTCCAACAAAAATGAATAAGTTTTTGTAATCTGTAAGTTGTAAGACGTGTCGAAAGAAACCACATCATGAAAGTCACTAACAAACCAGCAATTGCAGCGAGGACATCACCACTTAGTTATTTGCAGCAAATTACCAAGTGAGGGTGATAGCTCCTTCCTCAGTAGTAGCAGGGACGGATCCATGATCAAAATATAGGATAGATTTTAATATGACAGTCATTACTACACATTTAGTCATCAACGACGTTTAAAAAACATCATTAAAAGTAATCCATGACATTTTTAAATGTCGTCCTTTACATTAGAGTTTTACAGCATTTGAAAAACATCATTAAAATTATTTAATGATGTTTAAAAAAGATCATAGAATCACATTCAATGACATTTCCAAAATGCCATGTAATTTTACGGCGTTTACAAAATGTCATGGACTTATTTTCAATTTTTTTTAAAAAAAAATATTGATTTTGTGATTAAATATAGAAAGTCAACACTCACATCTCATTTACAAAACTCTATTTTCTATCTACATCTTTATATATTAAGCAAAGGAGGGATTACTGTTCATGTGAACAGTACCCCTAGCTGCAACTTTTTCTATTCCGTTTTTTTTTCGGATCTAGCCTTCAGTTTTTCCTTTTATATATAGATTCAGATTTCTCCTCAATTTATTTTTTTTTCTATTCAGTTTTTTTTCGGCTCTAGCTAGCTTTCCGTTTTTCTTTTTATATATAGATTCAGTTTTGCTCCTCAATTTAATTTATGATTAAATCTAATAGGTTTCAAATGCATATTAACAAATATATGACCAAATCTCAAACACATTGGATTTAAGGTTGAAAGGTTAGAGATTTAGGGTTTAGGAGATAGGATTTAAGGTTTACGTATATTAACAAATATATGACCAAATCTTAAATACATTGAATTTAAGGTTTAGGGGTTATGGATTTAGGGATTAGGGGTTTAGGGTTAGGAGTTCGGATTTAAGGTTTAGGGGTTGTGCTATTGTATTTGGGTTTCATAGAGTTGTTGTACAATATTAACTGAACTAGCAAAAATCCACTTCATCTCAATTAAATGCGTTTATTTTTATTTGAGTTTTCAGAGAGTTGTTACATAATATTGATCGAACTACTGAAATTTACATAATAATAAATTTGTCTGACAAAAATGCACTTCGGCATGCGCACAGCGCATACATGAAGACTAGTTTAAATTAATCAAAGAAGAAATATCATATCAACTGCACTACATCCATCAATGCTGCTTCTTTACAAACCCATGTATATGTAAGTTGAGAGAAAGTAAACAAAATAGATAATAAATGTCGGGGGTGAGCGGTGGGTGTCTTTGGAACTGGTGGAGATTTGCAACACCTCCTGTATACCAAATAAGGATTAGACATTAAACAAGTTGATGTTTCAACAGCTCATGTATCTAAACTTCTACATATACAATTCAAAAGAATCTGTACCATCAGGCATGATGATCGAGATTCAAACTTGAAGAAATATCCACCACCCAAAAAAGCAACATTCTAGTATGAGACTATAAGCAAAAAGAACCCACATCCAAGAAATTTAAGCAATGAGTTAATGGTCAAAAGTCCCCATTGTATGAATGAAAAAGATAAATTCAGGATGCAGTTGTTACCATAAATAAAGCGTTTGCATAAAATGTTCCAAACATTAGCAGATTGTTGTTCTTTGATTTTAGTTCTTGTCTTCTCGAAAACAACGTGCACATGCTGGAGATTAAAGCCCCGTAATTGATACATTTAGGATGCAAACGAAGTTAGATTGTTAACTTGTTATATGTAAATATATTGTTATACACTTGAAAACACCAAAACTGAAGAAAGAAAACATGATATATATTAGCGAAGTTACCAACTCTTACTGAATCATATTGAGTCCATAGACTAACAGAGCAAAACCTACATGCCAAATAGTACCTAAATATTTTCACTTAAGCTCATAATATGTTTTCTACTCCAAAACTACAAAAGCAAAAGACCCCATCTTTGAACTACAAGTCGTAGATGCCAAAAAAATAGAAAGTATAGACCTTAAGCAACGAGCCAAAACACAACAATCTCTACCTTGATGAGTTGATATCAAATGATTGCTGCTCCTTTTAGAATATCTTAAATTTTCTTGAAGTAACCCTGAACAAAACCTCTAAGAACCTTCATCTTGGAAAGACTCTTCTTGTCTTAACGCATCTCAAGTGAGGAGGTACTCCACCACAACTCAGCAAGCTGTGACATTAAGCAAGTCCAAGCAATGCTTGAACTTCTTTGTAGAAACCGGCTTGGTTCGACAATCTGTTGCATTGTCATTTGTGTGAACCTTCTCCACAATGATACTTCCATCTTCTACCCAATCTCTGATCTTGTGATAGCGACCATTAATGTGTTTTGTCCTTACATGAAACACCTGATTCTTTACCAATTGAATGTCACTTTGGCTGTCACACATAACTACCACACATCCTTGATGAATCCTGAACTAACGTGTCAACCCAGTCAACCAATTAGCCTCCTTTGATGCCTTTGTTAATGCAATATACTCTACCTCTGTAGAAGATAGAGTTGTTACTGCTTGAAGAGTCGCTTTCCAGCTCGCATGTCCTTTTTCACAGGCGAAAACATAACTTGTTATGGACCTCCTTCTATCCAAGTCTCTTGCAAAATCAGAGTCTGCAAAACCAACAACGCATGCTTCCTGTTTTCTTTCAAACATAATTCCAAGCTGCTTAGTTATGTTCAAGTACCTTCAAATCCACTTCACTACTTCACAATGGCGCTCACCTGGATTTTACATGTATTTGGAGACAACGGTCAAGACTTGTGCTTAATCTGGTCTTGTGCAAATCATTGCATACATAAGACACCCTGCTGTACTTGAATATGGAACATTCTTCATCCTATCATTCTTTTGATTTGATGGCATGTGTTGTGTACTCAACTGAAAGTGTACAGCTAATCAGGTAGAAATGAACTTAGCTCCATCCATGTTGAAGCACTCAAGTACCTTAATTATGTACTTTTCTTGTGACAACCATATTATTCCTGCGTTTTTATCCCTCCTTATTTCAATCCCAATGATCTTCTATGCAGCTCCTAGATCTTTCATATCAAATTCAGCTCCCAACGTCTTCTTAAGTTCTTGAATGTTCGACTTCTTTTTGCATGCAATTAGCATGTCATCTACATACAAAAAAATGTAGAATAAATTCTCCATCTTCGAATACATGGTAGTAGACGCAGCAATCATAGAGAAAACTTGTGTAGCCTATTTTCAGTATATAATTGTCAAAATGTTTGTACTATTGTCTTGGTGATTGTTTGAGCCCATACATAGACTTCCTCAAGCGACAAACCAGATTTTCTTTTCTTGTTTCAATAAAACCCTCTGGCTGTGACATAAATGTCTTCTTTGAGGTCCTCATGAAGAAAAATAGTCTTTACATCCTTCTGCTCAATCTCCATATCATATTGAGCTGCTATAAACAACAACAATCTGATGAAAGTGTGTTTAACGACTGAAGAGAAAATCTTGTCACAATCTACTCCCTCTTTCTGTGAATACCTTTTTGCCACCAAACATGCTTTATAAGTTATGGCATTATCTCCATGTATTCTTATTTCTTCCTAAACACCCACTTGCAGCCAACAAGTTTTCTTTCTTTGGGTTTAGGAACCAGCTCCCACACGAAATTCTTATGTAAAGATTCTATCTCTTCAGTCAATGCACCAACCCAACATGCACTTTCCATGCTTTCTATATATAGCGTCTTGATATGTTGTTAGATCTCCTTAACACATACTCAGAGCATGACTCACATCTTCTTCTGCTTATGATTGGAATCTAAAATGCTGAACTGGTTTTTGATTCCTTTTAGGTTTGTCAAGTGTCATGCTTCTTTTAAACGGCTCAGGTGCTTGTGGGATAGGAGAATCACATCTTCTCTGCTGAGATTACTCCACCTGAGCCATAACTGTTGGCTGTTTTTGATGCTACAGTCCCTCAATAGCCACTTCACTATTCCCTTGCTCAATTTGCTCTACCTGAGCTTTAAAATCTTCCACTGATGGTTTAGCTAATTAAATTCTGATTGCTTCTTCTTCATCAACAGACATATGCCCCTTCTTGCTATTAGATACTTCATTTAATAACATGATCTTCTCATCAAAAACAATGTCTCTGCTAATCACATTTTTCTCGTTGACTATATCCCACAACTTATATCCTTTACTCCTCTCTCTCTCTACGCCAATGAACACACATTCAAGTGACTTAGGTTTCAGCTTGGTTCTTTCGTGTCTGTGGGAATATGTGCATAAGTATTGTAACCAAACACTCTTAAGTTGGAATAATCAACCGGTTTGCCAGACCATACCTCCTCTACACACTTGAAATTAATAGCCTTAGAAGGTGATCAGTTAATCAAATAACATGCATGATTGGCCGCTTCTATCCAAAACTCTTCATGAAACCCTGCATGAAGTCTCATGCTCCTTTCTGTCTCCATGATAGTCCTTTTCATCCTCTCTAAAACACTTTTGTTGGGGAGTAAAGTGCCTTGTGATGCCTCCATCCTTGCATAGTTAAAAGAATTTCTTGTCCCTATATTCAGCTCCACATACACTTGATTTTTCTACCCGTCTAATTTTCTACTTCTGCCTTCATTCCTTGAACTTGGTGAAAACCTCGTTTTTAGTCTTCATAAAGTAAATCCAGACCTTCCTTGAAAAATCATCTATGAAGGACACAAAATAACTGGCTCCACCTTTTGACGTTGTTGATGCTAGCCCTCAGACATTGGTGTGAATATAGTCCAGCAGTCATTTAGACTTGTTCTTGTTGATGCCCACATTGAATAACACTCTAGTCTTCTTCCAAAGTGTGCAATAATTGCAGATTGAATAGATTTTGAACGTGTTAAAGAGGCTCGTGGCTCAAGAGAAGAGCAGAAGTGTTCAGACGATTTAAATAACTAGAAAATGACTCTAATCGATGGGTCAAAGAGTTGACTCTTTATTCATTGTGATTCTCATGAATCTTTTTCACTAAAGTTGTAGAGCATGGCTATACGAGTCCCTAGACACGTGGGAAGTGTAAAAAAATTTTGTATGAGGAAGTTATGTCCTGAAAGAAATTAATATTATGTTATAGTTTATTTATCATAAATTGTGGAACTGTCTTCTTGAAAATGAGGTTTTTTCTTAAAACAAATGAACTTAATCGACTATGGTTCTTCGGTAAGTAAAATGAGTTTTATATAAAAATATTTTATAAAAGAGATTAATGTAATAGTGACGAATATGGCATAAATGTGTGATGAATTTTGATGATTGAGTTATCTTTGGTTATGATGTGAAAAAGTGTTGGGTTGAATTATAGTAGACCATGCGATTGATTGATATGCTATTGTAAGGTTAGAGGCAAGTTGACGTGTGTAGGGCGTTAGATCTTCCTTAGTGGCAAAAAGATCTATTCTTATGTGGGGTGTAGGTCCTCTGAGGGAAACTATCTTAGTGTGACGGTTTAGATCCTCCTTAATGATTAAAAGATCTATTCTGGATTTGGCCTTTTAGGTCATCTTTAGTGGCAAAAGGATCTATTCCGGATTTGACGGTTTATGACCTCCTTAGTGACGAAATGATCTATTCTGGTGTGGGATGTTCTTGAGAATTAATGATGTGGATTTATGAATAGAGATTTTGATTTGATTTTGAGTTTGGTCTATTTGTTTGTTTTATTTGAATTCCTTAGTTTTTGGTAAATTCTGGAACTATGTTTATTGTCGGGATTACCATGACTATAATTGTGATTTCATTTGTGATTTATTGAATTACTCTTTACGCATGATTTTGTATGATTTACTTGTGAAGCAAGTAACTACCTAAACTAAGATTTCAATGCAGGGTATATTGTCGTCTACCATTTTTTTAATGTTGTATGCTTATTTTAATTGTTTTTTACTTTTATTTATTTTTCTCAATTTGTGGGGTTAGGTGCATTTAAGGTACCGGGTTTGTTGTTCACAACTCGGTGCACCAATCTATGGTTTAAGGTTTGATCTTTGATGCATCGGAACTATATATGAAGGATAGATTGATTGGAATCCACAAATGAGTCCATAAGGTCGGGTTGACTTAAATCCACAAGCCAGTTTTCTCGAATCCACGAGGAATGAGTAAAACTCAAAGTTTATTGATAAAAAGAAATGACGAATACAATTGATAAAAATGTTCTTATAAAGGAGTAAATAAACCTTAAGACAACTAACAACTAAACGTAAGCCCATGGGTTGAAAGAAAATAAAATCTAAAATAAATTAGAAAACCTAAAATACAAAGAATGTCGAATTGGATTAATAAAGCAATTTCTTTTGGCCTAAATTTGACAGGGTTCATATTAGTGAGTCTTGAAGATCTCGTCGTTCCCATTCCAGAAAGGTATCATGCATTCAAACGAATGTTCTGGCCCAAAGTTACACCAAGACAGATTTAACAGATTTTGCTCGGCAAACTCTAAAAGTCCAAAACAACATATTCTTGATTATTCATGCTTCTAGCATCCTTATGACACGAGAATTACCGATCTTCAAATCATTCTTTTTTATTATTCGTCATTTCCTTACTTTTATTGTTTTATATCTAAATTTGGCTCATTTCTGTTCTGCATCAGTCTCCTCAACTACAAAATAACTCGACCTCGAGTTCATCTTAAATAAAGAACAAGAAACCAAATAATAAATTAAACCATTGAACTTGTCATTTGTAAGCCTGAATTTCAACAAACTTGAAAGTCACAACCATGAACCCAACACAAATGATGAGTCTGTAATATGCATCTTCAGAAGATTCTTCTCGGCTCTCTAGAATATTGCAACCTTGAATAACAATTGCATCTGATTGATATTTAAAAGAATGCAAGGTCTCTTCATCATTCTTTTCACACATCTCAGGATGGTCAACTTCAATGTTCTTTTTTGCAAGCTTGATTTTGATCTTACACAACTCCTTCAGTAAATATGTATCATCTTTGCAATAACCACCATTGACGTTTTCATGTCGTGGTATTTCAAAAAACACATCAGTGTCATCCATGTTAATCACATGAGAAGTAACATCATCATTATAAAATTCTCCAGTACAGATGGAGCCTTTACAAACCAATTTACATGTCCATGACCATCAATCCTATATGGATCGCTTAGTTTCACGGTCGGTAGTTGAAGGTAATTAAAAACCTTGCTTGCAACAAAATTCTCATGTAGGGTACTATCAATTATTATCTACCATAAATTGTCTTTGATGAAACATGTTGTTTGAAAGTCGTAGTAATCCGGTGAGGTGATTAACCAATGTTCCATGCTAGATTTTTTTTTGAATTGATAACTGTTTGGTGTAGAATTTGCAGTCCTTCAAACAACCGGCTTGTATATTTGTGCTAGGCGTGCCAGTACCTTTGGGTCAGGTACAACCTTGAAGTTGGATGCTGCTTGCGTCCCTCTTCTGACTTCTTCTCACAGCGATCGTGACAGACGCCGATCTTCTTCCTCTGTGCTGGGTTCTCTCTTCAGACCTACAAGGGAAAAGTCCCTCTAGGATTTTTCTCCAACCTTGCGGATGGCCGAATCTTACTTAGTATGCAAGAAAACTAAGCAGCGGGTATCAAGATATGCAGGATATGGACTGGCGAACGGATTCTCCAGAACTGGTTGCGGGAGTAAAACTGCTCAACGGATTGAACAGGGGAATAGTGAGATTTCAACGGATTGAAACCTGTCAGACTTAACGGATTAAGTCCCTTGTGCAGCTGACGGATCAGACTACGGTTGCTGACGGATCAGGCTTGGTTGCTCCGGAGAGGCTTGAAGACGTTCGTGTGGCGAAGTTGTTGTCTGTTTGTTGATAGATGTCGTTGTTCTTTTTCTTGTATCTTAACCCCTTTATATAGTGAACACTAGGGTAGATGTTTTACTTGTGAACCATGGTACGGCACCATACTGCTAGGCTTAAGAATCCTCCTTGCAATGCAAAACAACCTTTTAAAGCCCAATCCTCTAAGCCCAACACTTTTCTGTTTGTAACTCACTCTTGTGGCCACGTGTTTTCTCTCTTCTGATACTCTCGCGAACGCTTTTCCTCCCGCGAGCGTATTTTCATGATACAAAGCCCCTTCCGCGAGCGCGTCTCCTCCTCCTGCGAGCAAACTATCTTCCCTCGCGAGCGTGTTTCGCTAGTATGCTCCTCTTGCGAGCACTTTTGACTTTCTGAGCATTCTCTGACCTTCCTGACCACAGGCATCGGTCCACTTGTTCTTTCATAAATGAGCTTTTTACTTTTGGATCTAACATTGCCCCCCAGCTCTTGAGATTAAGCCCGTTTGCGGAAATCGAAAAGAGCTGCTCAGGGGTAGGGGGAGGTCCAAAATCATTCCTAACCTTCCCCAACGCTGTCAAGTCTTCCAGAATCTCTGGTGCCTTGTGTGCATTATACGTGTAAGATTCGTACTCCGGTTTGGCAAAAGCGGCGAACGAAATTTTTACTGGCTCCTTGGACATCTTAAGCACCTGGGACTTGATAGGCTGTCTCCCTGCTAACTCCACTGCTGCCACTTCTTCCTCATATCCTATCATGTACGGATCTGCATAAGGCATAGCTTGTGGAGCCGAGTAGTAAGGATCCATGTGGGAATAGATCGCCCCTACTTTCCTATGTCTTGCTGGAGGCATTCTAGGCTTCAACGTTCCTGGGATGAGGGCCAAATTGTTCCTGGAATTATTTGCCTCCTCATCTAGCTCAATCAGGAAATATTGGTAGCTGCCAACCCTATTCATCAGGTCAGCCATGCTAGAGAACACTCCATCGTGGTGTTTTGCTCTCTGCCTCTTCTCCAACCCTCTGATTGCAATCTTGGTCAGGTCAGGTTCTGGGATTGGCGTTTTGCACTTAGCTTGTTGTACTTTGAACCTCTTAAGGAACTCTACTGATGACTTCATAGGTTGTTGATACATAGCAGTCAAAGAAGACAAATCAACCTCTGGTTCCACAGTTCCAAATGTGGTTCTAAACATGGTCTCCATCGTATTCCAGTCAGGAACTGATCTTGGTATCAACTTGGTGTACCATGTCAATGCTGACCCTGACAATGAAGCCCCGAACGTGCGCAGCTTGAAAACAGTGTCTGCGCCATACGGTCCACACTCACCTGTGAACCTTGCGATGTGGGTGGCTGCATCTTCAGACCCCTCTCCTGAGAATGAGGTGAACCTTATCTGACGATAATGCTCTGGCCATGGGCTTTCAGCCACCCATTCTGGATATGGATGCGCATACGTAGTATTCACAGCAGCAACAATAGGGGTTGCCCTTATTGCTTCCTGTATCATATTCTGAACTGCATCCCAATCCAGCTGAGGTCTTCTCTGAACGGGCGTAGGCGATTGACGTGGTTGCCTTGGAGCCCTTTGTCTCCATCTAGCTCCTCCAGGGTTCTGGTTATTGTGCACCGCCAACTGATCATCACCCACACGAAGTGGGCCGAATCCCTCTCGGTGCACAGTCCTTCTGTCCACCTGGTGATCTGCTTCTTCTAGCAACTCTTCTTCTGGAGGATGTTGATTGATAAGCTGTTCAGTTCTCATGACATTTAAAGCCTCCATGAACATATCCATCCTCCTGTTCAGCGCCTGCTGATTTTCGTCCATCTTAGTTGCTAAGTCCTTATACCTTAGATCCTGTGTCTCGGCCTTTCTGTCCTGTTGTCGGCCTCGATCTCGGACCTCCTGAAAACCTTTTGTCATGTTCTCCAATGACAAGCTCAATGCTCCTACTTGCGCAGCAAGGTTTTGTGATTGACCTTCTTTAGACATAACACCAAACTTGCTAATTGCTTGCTCTGCAGATAACTTCCTACAATGAGCCGAGTTGTGCGGCTTTGCGGTTACGTGTTCCGGTTTGGAACAAGAAGGGTATTCCTTTTGGTACTCGCTGAAGCCTGGAATCTTGACACGGTCCCACTGGGCGTGCCAGATGTTTGGTGTAGAATTTGCAGTCCTTCAAACAACCGGCTTGTATATTTGTGCTAGGCGTGCCAGTACCTTTGGGTCAGGTACAACCTTGAAGTTGGATGCTGCTTGCGTCCCTCTTCTGACTTCTTCTCACAGCGATCGTGACAGACGCCGATCTTCTTCCTCTGTGCTGGGTTCTCTCTTCAGACCTACAAGGGAAAAGTCCCTCTAGGATTTTTCTCCAACCTTGCGGATGGCCGAATCTTACTTAGTATGCAAGAAAACTAAGCAGCGGGTATCAAGATATGCAGGATATGGACTGGCGAATGGATTCTCCAGAACTAGTTGCGGGAGTAAAACTGCTCAACGGATTGAATAGGGGAATAGTGAGATTTCAACGGATTGAAACCTGTCAGACTTAACGGATTAAGTCCCTTGTGCAGCTGACGGATCAGACTACGGTTGCTGACGGATCAGGCTTGGTTGCTCCGGAGAGGCTTGAAGACGTTCGCGTGGCGAAGTTGTTGTCTGTTTGTTGATAGATGTCGTTGTTCTTTTTCTTGTATCTTAACCCCTTTATATAGTGAACACTAGGGTAGATGTTTTACTTGTGAACCAAGGTACGACACCATACTGCTAGGCTTAAGAATCCTCCTTGCAATGCAAAACAACCTCTTAAAGCCCAATCCTCTAAGCCCAACACTTTTCTGTTTGTAACTCACTCTTGTGGCCACGTGTTTTCTCTCTTCTGATACTCTCGCGAATGCTTTTCCTCCCGCGAGCGTATTTTCATGATACAAAGCCCCTTCCGCGAGCGCGTCTCCTCCTCCTGCGAGCAAACTATCTTCCCTCGCGAGCGTGTTTCGCTAGTATGCTCCTCTTGCGAGCACTTTTGACTTTCTGAGCATTCTCTGACCTTCCTGACCGCAGGCATCGGTTCACTTGTTCTTTCATAAATTGGCTTTTTACTTTTGGATCTAACAATAACCACTAAGAAACTTTCAAGCTCTGATTACCAATTGATGCAGTGGAAATAGATAGGTGTTGGAATCCACCAACATTCTAACTCACGAATCCACTAGATATTCTCGAATCCACAAGAAAATTGAGTTAAACACAAAAGTTTTAATTGAGTAAAGGCAAAATAGCTAAAATACCTCATGAACTTGGTTCTAATTGTCAATTTTACCTCCTCAACTGAGTAAAAACTGCTGATTTACACCCCATCCATTAAATTGGATGATTTTTATCCAATTTTAGATTATATTATGTGTCTTGCATGTGAGGGTATAACTATCTTTTTATAATTTTTTTTCTTTTAATAATAAAAATTATAAAACAAAATCTTCAAATGAGACGCGTGAGAAAAATAATGACTAATTAGAATTGCATGACTTAGCCATTTTATTAGACAAATTATGTCTTGTTTATTATCATCATCATCAATTCGATTTTAAGTTTACTTTTTTTTCAATTACGATTATCAATATAATCTTTCTCAAAAAAAAAGATTATCCATGTAAGCATCATCTTCTAAAAGAATATTCATGCTTGACCATTAAAAATATGAAGTGAATGAAAAAATTGTACAAAAAAATAAATAACATGTAAGGAAATTTTTTTTAAAAAATGTAACAGAGTATTATTTTTAAGAACAAATCTCTTTTTGGAGATTTTGTTTCATTATATTTGTAATATTACAACAAGTTATAAAAAGGGCAGTTATACCCCTCAAATGTATGATAATAACCGAAAATTAGATGACACCATCCAATTTAACGGTGAGGATGCAAATCGGTAAATTTTACCAAGTTAATTGGAAATTAAGGTTGTAAGTTGACAATTATAGTCAAATTCAGAAGGTGTTTTAGCTATTTTGCCTTGATAAAAAGGAATGACGACTATAACTGATAAAATGTCCTTATAAAAGAGCAAATAAAGCCTAGGGCAACTAACAACCAAACCTAAGCCCAAGGGTTAAAAGAAAACAAAATCCAAAATAAATTAAAAAAACTAAAATACAAATAATGCTGAATCAAATTAATAAAACAATATATTTTGGCCTAAATCTGAAGATTTCGTCTTTCCCATTCCGGAAAGGTGTTATGCATCTAAAATGGATGTTCTGGCCAAAAGTTACTACAAAACATATTTAACAGATTTTACTAGCAAACCCTAAAAGTCCAAAACAACATCTTATTAATTATTCCTGCCTCTAGCATCTTCACGAGAACTACTAATTTTTAAATCATTGTTTTTTATTATTTGCCACTTCCTTTTATTGTTTTGTGTTTAAATTTGACACATTCTTGTTCTACATCAATCTTTCAGGTTGGAATCTCCAAAATTGAGACGTAGTGGTTTATGGGCTTACTTGTTGGAAGTTTAGTCTTTTAAAATTGAATTGTTTTCTGTAGTAAGCTCTGATCTTTAGAGCACGACCTTATTTGATTATCAAGTTATGTGATTTTCCGGATTGTAATATTTGACTCAAAGGTTTGAGTCTTGATTGACAATTAAATTTCATATTTGCATTTTTAATAAGTGTAGACGATTACAAGAATTTGGAACGTCGGTGAGGATATCAAGCCTCGAGTTTGGATTTTTATTTATCCAAAATTTAGGGTGTCACAGTGTCACATGTCCACGAAATCGTATTAACGTCCTCTACGACTTCCATAAAGAAAGTTTTCCAAAATAATGGTCCAAGAAAAATTCAACTCTAAAGTCCTTATACGGTAAAATGGTTACTTAAAATGGTAAAGGACCAGAGTAATGTGAAAGTAACCAACCTTAGGGTAATTTAGGAACCAGGATGTGACATGTTTGGTGGACTCCCTTTGGTTGATGTTATGTCTTCACGCTTCAGTTGATGGTGGGTTTTATTGTCAATTCATTTGGTGTACTTCCTTCACTATTTTGGTGTGCTTCCTTTGGCTAATGTCGTATCTTTATGTTCCACTTGATGTGCTCACTTCCTCGACTCCTTGGTGGACTTACTCCATTCATTTGGTAGACTTCCTTCGGTTGATGTTGCACCTTCATGCTCCACTTGATGGTAGGCTTCATCCTCGACTCTTTTGGTGGCCTTCATCATCTCGTTTGGTGAACTACCTTCGGGTGATGTTGGGCTTCTCTCACCTTCCTCTTAGCATTGGACGAAGGTGCAAGGTTGGTCTCATGCTCTCTTCAATCTCCTTGTTTTTAGTTTCTTGAATTTTATCCATTTGATCATCGCCTCAAGTTGGTATAGTGTCATCGAAGGACCTGACATGCATGTGAGATGGAGGTTATCAGAGGACCAGCTTAAGGACGGTCAAACACTCTTCGAAATCCGAATCATTGAAGTGTTTGAACATTAAGTAGAGATTAAAGAAGAATGGAAGGAGCTCAAGCAACATGTTAGTGTGAAAGAATGTGAAGAGCTGATCCTAGAATTAGAGTAAGAACTAGGTATTTTGGCATGGGGTGATGGACTCCTAGCATATATATATATATATATATATATATATATATATATATAGTCATGATTGGGGAAGAAGAGAGAAAAATGGAGTTGTGGAGATCTCCAGGCTTGGGAAAGGCAAGTATTTATAAGAGGAGAGGTTGGTGATGTTAGGGGTGGGCAAAAATCCAATTTTCATCCGGATAACCGAACCGGTTAAAATGGATGAAAAAAGAGCTTAAACCGATCTGATCCGGTTTGAACCAGATTGGTTTCGGTTTTACTTAAAAACCGGTTCGGATTATCTGAATATTTTTATATTTATTATTTTTTTAGTTCTTGAGATTTTTTGCCATGTACCCACCCGTACTTGATCGGATGATCCCCCACTATATATACGAAAAAAAAACCCTAATTTCACAATCGGCCTCTCTCTCAACCCTGAGCCTTCACTCTCGGCCACTCTCTCTCTCAGACTCTCACTCTTTGACTCTCTCGCCCTCTTTAGGCTTTGTCGCTTTGGCTCTCTTATCGCAATGGATTCACGCCAAATGGTGCCGACGAATGGCGCTAGCCATACCCCATCGAGTTCACACCTTCCTCTTCTTAAAGAAATTCCACCATCAGCGACCACCACTGCAGGCACTGCTACGTCTTCTTCCACTTCTCAAACCCAAGCTATATAGAAGAGGAAGAACCAGAGCATAGCATGAGATCATTTCACCTTGTTGAAGAATCCCGATGGTACACCTTTGGCCAAGCAGAAACAGAGAGCAAAGTGGAATCATTGTCCTCAAACATATTCTTGTGTAACAGCAAATGAGACTACCAACATGAAGAACCACATGCTATATCATTGCCCAAAGTGCCCTCGTAATGTCCTAAAAAACAGAGGCATATAGTAAGTCAGTTTTCTCATCTATTGTAGTTTTTAATTTTTTTTTTACATTTGTCAATTGATTTTGTGTGTTTGAGCATATCCTATTATACTTTTGTTAATACAAACTTATTTTTTCAAGGTGCAAGAGTCTTTCGAGAAAGGAGGGAGGGTAGTAGCTTGGATGTGTCTATGTTAGCTCTTGTTAGGATGGTAGTTAAGGATGAACTGCCGTTTAGCTTTGTTGAAGGACCAGGGAGGACTTTATTAGTCAGGTTCAACCATAGTTTAAAAATTTTTCTCGTAGGACAGTTGCTAGAGATATTTAGGAATTGTATGAGGTGGAGAGGATTTCAATCAAAAATATCTTAGCCACTTATGGACAACGAGTGTCCCTAACTACTTATACATGGACTTCGGTCCAAAATATCAATTACATGGTTTTGACTGCCCACTTCATTGATGAAGATTGGGTTTTGCACAAAAAAATCTTGAACTTTTGTGTGATTCCAAACCATAAGGGGAAGACTATTGGGCAGCTAATTGAAACTTGTCTTATCGGGTAGGGAATAGAGAAATTTTTTTTGCATTGTTGTAGACAACGCTTCTTCTAATCAAGTGGCTATTGATTACATGAAAGATAAGATAAGAAATTGAAATGAGCTGGTCTTGGATGGGAAGTTTCTGCATCTTAGGTGTTGCTGTCATGTTCTTAACTTAGTGGTTAAGGATGGAATGGCAGAGCTTGACTCCTCAATCGTTGCTGTCATGTTCTTAACTTAGTGGTTAAGGATGGAATGGCAGAGCTTGACTCCTCAATCAAGTCTATTAGAAATTGTGTGAAATACATTAGGTCTAATCCATCTAGGTTAGAGAGGTTTAGGAAGTCTGCAGTTCAAGAAAAAGTGGAGAACAAAGGCATGATAGTACCTTTAGATGTCTGCATTAGGTGGAACTCAACGTATTTAATGCTAGACATAGCTATTAAGTACATAAAGACATTCAACCGAATGCTGGATGAGGATCTGCAATTTGATGCATATTTAAATGAGAAGGGTAGAATTCCAGGAGAACAAGATTGGGATAAGGCTGAAAGGCTGGTGAAGTTCTTGAAGATTTCCTATGATGCAACTCTTGATTTCAGTGGAACATAAGTTGTGACCTCCAATTAGCCAATCCGATGGATGTGTAATATCATTACAGAGCTAGATAAATGCATCAAAGGTAAACTTAATGTCAAATTTTCTTACTTATAATGTCTTTAAGCATTTAACAGTAACTAATTTTGCCAAACTTGTTCATATTTTGCAAGGTAATGATAAATTGCTTGCGACTATTGCCAAATTAATGAAAGAGAAATTCTACAAATATTGGCGATCTATTGAGAACCACAACAAAATTCTTCTAATTGCTATTGTTTTGGATCCTAGGTATTATATCACATTGAATTTTCTGTTCTTATGTTGTTTTCAGTAATGTTTTAGATTACTTTGGGTTTTATATTCTTTTTCTACTTTTCTTTTCATATATTGTTTCAGATACAAGGTTTTGTACTTGGATTATTTCTTTCCCAAACTGCTAAAAGACAAGACTTTGATGGTTGTGATAGTGACTAATGTGAAGAGCACATTGCAGGAACTCTTCAATGAATATGCAACAAATGATCCTGAAGCTGCCCTAGCATTCTACAATTCAACTCAACCAATGTCTACCTCCAATGCACGTGTGGGGGAAGAGGACAGCCATGTTGCAAGCTTGAATGAATTTATAAAGTTTCGGTAGGAGAAAGATGTGGTGGAAGTCAAAACTGAGGTTGACAAGTATTTCTTGGATCTATCTGAGGACCCTAAGAACCCTAACTTTCAACTGTTGGTTTAGTGGAAAGAGAATGCATCTAGGTATCCAATTCTGTCTCAAATTGCTAGGGATGTTTTCGCAGTGCCTGCCTCAACAATGGCATCTGAAAGTGCATTCAGCCTTGGATCAAGGATTCTTAATCAATTTCGAGCAAGTCTGACCTTAAAAATGGTTGAGGCCCTGGTTTGTACCAGTAACTGGTTGAGAGACACTAGCAAACCAATGTTTTCTGAGCCTGTGAAGGAGAAATTAGAGGATTATTCTGCTTTGGAAAAGCTTACAACAGGTAACTATATCTGTTTTGCTCTCATAACTTATAAATAATCTGTTTTGACATTTTGTATGATTCTTAAAAGTTTGTTATATTTCCTTGTAGAATCTGTTGTGACCACCAATGCTGCATCACTTGAGGATTGAATTCTGCCTAATGGAGATTGAATGTGCTCTTTTTCTAGCTTTTGTTTCAGACTTTCATCATTTTTCTATTTATTATCACACTTTATGTTATAATGAACTTATGATGATGTGTTATGGATGATTGGATTGTTGTTATGTTCTTATGGTATGTAATGAACTTATGGATGATTGAAAATGAAAATCTGAAAGGGAAATAGAAATGTCCCAACTTTAACTAAAGTTTAAAAATTCGGGTGAAATCCGAAACAAATCCGATTCAATCCGGTTTTCGGATGATCCGAATAATTGGTTAACCGGATTTCAGATCTGGTTTCGGATGGAGATTTTAAAAATCCGATTAATTCGGATAAGATATGGTTTCATCTTAAAACCGGTCCAGTCCGAATACGCCTATCCTTAGGTGATGTGGAAAGAAGGGTGTGTGCTGTAAGGGATGAGTCTGACACTCCCAAGGAACAGTCGACTTGACAAAGTACGTGGCTGATGTGATAGAGTTGGTGGAAGGTGAGGACATGTGTCACAATGCTTAGGAGACATGCTTAGTGTGACACAAGGTGAAAATAGGTGAACTGTCTGAGTTAAAAGTACAAGTTAGTTAGCACATTCATCATAGTTAGAAAACTCTAGCTCCGTATCTAAGTCACGGCTGATATGTCACTAGCTATTTTCATTTGTAGAACCTAAATAGGCAAGACTCAGAGTTTGAGTGCCAGTAAACCAAAATTGAATTCATACCTTCAATAAGTAGAACACCCATATTTTCTTCTCTACAATTGGTAATTCCAACCAAAGACAAATTGGTTTTAATCGCACTCGAGAGGTTCTAGATGGCCAAGTTTGAATGTTGCTCTGGACCATTTATTAATAAACCGTCTCGTCTCTCCTTCCCAAATGTTGTTCTCTTTGGTATCCTTTGGACCACATTTAACTATATATAACATCAAATTCCAAATTCTGGAAGAAACTTGTTCCCTTGAATTAGTTGGAACAAGAGTAACAACTTTTCGATTAAATTACAATGAGAGGAGGTAGAGTTGATTGTTACATACTATCTGAAAGAAAAAAGAGATTGTTAGAGCATCTCCAACAGATCATGTAAAACTATAATTATCTTAATTTTAAAGAAAAAACATCATATTTTAGCTCAAACAGGTCATGTAAAGCATCCTCTATTTTACAAAAATTGAGAAGAGAGAGAAACATATGCTCTATATCTATAGAATTCTCAGAATTTGTATATACATCTATAAATCTCTAAAATTTATTGTTTTTCTTATATAATTCATTATGTCTCTTCTAAAAAAGAAAACGTCATAAAATTAACTAATTTAACATTAAATTTGGGGTTTAATTTGAATAAATATATAATATATTTACATAGATACATAAATTATACAGTAAAAATATTTAATGTTGTACAATAGAATAGAAGAGTTGTTAGAACTAAACTCATTTTCTTTTAGAGATTTTGTGATTTTCTTCTCTACAATAGATAAATTATAAAAAAAACAGCTGAAGATGCTCTTACATTAGTGTCCTCAAATCTAGAATACATGTACTCGTTCATAAATAATTGTAATAATGTACTAATGTTTGACTTTCGTTCTGTGCACCTGTGTAAGAATGAATGAAGAAAGGATAAATGATCCAAATAGTGTCTGATCTTTAAGAAAAGCAAAACTTTTGTATCTCACGTTTCAAAAACTTTAAAACGGTATCCCACGTTCTTACCCCGACTGAAAAAAAGTATCTGAAAATGTTAGTTCTATTTTAAGAGAACATAAAGCTTTGGTATCTCACGTTTCAAAAACTTCAAAACTGTATCACACGTTCTTATCTTGACTGAAGAAAGATATCTGGAACCGTTAGTTTCGTTAAAAAACCAATAGCAAACATTTTTGACATGAAAAGACTAATTTACCCTTTTTAATTCTGTTTGACCTTTTAGAGAAGCAAAGTTTTGGTGTGTCACGTTTCAAAAACTTCAAAACAGTATCCCACGTTCTTACTCCGATTGAAGAAAGGTATCTAGAACCGTTAGGTCCGTTAAAAAAAATCTTTTTTTATTCCTTTTTCATCTTTAAAATTAAGAATCCTAATTAATTAAAATTTTATGTAAGAGTGAATATAACTTAGTAAATAGAAAATAAATGAAAAATTATTGTCATCTTTGTCTCTATTGAGAAAAAGAGAAGGGAGAAACGCCGCCACCAGAGAAAGAGAAAAGAGATGCGTCGCTGGAAGAGAAGAGAGAAAAGTGCAGCGTTGCCGTTAAAAAATAATCATTTCGTGGTAGTCATCGTCATTGACGAATAAACTTTGCCAAACATGTAAACCCTTCTTAAACACAACTGTTTGTAGTTGGCGCTCAAGGATGTTCTCCACAGTCAAAGTCAAAATATAATCAAGTTTGCTCTGACCCTCCTCTAAAAATTCATAACGATCAAGTAAACCATGACTTCTCCAATCCATCACGACAACCTCTCTCTCTCAGAGAATAATATAGTTTTCGATGCTAATACTTGACTTTATACACTTGATAGTTAGCATTAGTCAACCATAATCACCTAAACTATTTGGTATCAGTCATATTTTCCAAATCTTTATAGTTCATGCTAAAATTGGAGAATGTATGTGATCAAATGGTGGTTATCAAAAATAAAAGTAGCCAGATGTTGTCAATTTGAGATTCAAATGTTGCACCGGATCCTACAATAGCCATCTATATCGTGCGATCTCGACGAAGAAGAGTGAATTGGAGGAGAGCGATGAACTCAGATGGGAGTGATGGTGCAGAGGATGTTGGTGACTCAGAACCAACGGTTTCAGATATCTTTTTCAGTATGGGTAAGAACGTGAGATACCGTTTTGAAGTTTTTGAAATGCGAGACACCAAAGTTTTGATTCTCTAAAAAGTAGGACACTGTATGTATCATTTTTTTTTAAAAACAAAGGGTAAATATGTCGTTCGCTTTTTTAAATGAATTAACAGTTCAAGGTATATTTATTCAATCGAAATAAGACCGTAAGATATCTTTTTAAAATTTCTGAAATGTGAGATATTAAAACTTTATTTTTTAAATGGTAGATATTGTTTGAATCATTTTTTCAAGAATAAAATCAAAATTACATTGACGCAGCCGTGAAGAGGATGGATACAAACTTGCTGCAAGTAGTAAATTTGTATATGGAAGCAATCATCCAACTCTACCATTTTCACAAAAACTATTGTCACTATTGACCGAGGGAAATTGAAAGGTCGAATGAGCACTATAGACTTGGCTATAATTACACGTCGCGGAGTCAACTCCGGTCAATGTACTCCAAAAAAATAAAAATTTCGTGTACAACTCAAAATCCTTCTCCTTCTCTAAGAAACCGAATATATACAAACCGACTCCCGCTGTTTCTTATCTCACACAATAAGAATTACCTTCTCTCTCTCTCTCTCTCATGGACTCTTCTCGTCGCTCCTCCGTCATCATAATCGGAGCTGGAGTCTCCGGTGAGAGCCGAAACCTCCGGTTAACTTCAGTTTCATATATATAATTTCTTGCTTATTAGTTGGTTTTTGTTTTGAATTTAATTAAAGGCCTATCGGCGGCGAAGCGGTTGATCGAGAACGGCGTAGAGGACGTGGTGATTCTCGAAGCTTCGGACCGCATCGGCGGAAGGATCCGAAAGCAAGAATTCGGAGGCGTCTCGGTGGAGCTCGGCGCCGGTTGGATAGTCGGAGTCGGCGGAGAACAGCTTAATCCGGTTTGGGAGCTCGCCGAGACGACGAACCTCCGGACTTGCCTCTCCGATTACAGTAGTGCTCGCTTCAACATCTACGATCGCAGGTCCGGCGGTGCATTTTAGCCAACTTGTTTCTGTTTTAGCTTAAAGTGAGCCGTGTACGGGCCAGTTGCTTTACCGGCGTACTTTACGGTGTTTTTGCTATCGTGCGCCGAGGGTGTACGTTTATCTCGGAATTTGAAACCTGAAATGCGCGGCGCGTGAATAGTTTTGACTGACGATGGAGTATTTGATTGTGTGGTGCAGCGGCAATCTAATACCGAGTGGAGTCGCAGCGGACTCTTACAAGAAGGCGGTGGACTCGGCGATCGAGGAGCTGAGGAAGCTCGAAGCCGACGGCGGCGACGTCTCTAAAGTTACCGAACGGCTTTCGTATGTAATTAAACTGATGGAGTTTATTTGAATGCTTATGAATAATTACTGTTTATTTAGTTTAATTTTATCTTTTGGATTTTCCAGTACGCAGAAAACGCCGATAGAACTGGCCATTGATTTCACGTTGCACGATTTCGAGATGGCAGGCCAGTTTTTTTTTATTATTCAATCATCCAAAATGCATGTTTTTAATGTCTTGATCGTTTATTTATACAGTAGATTTTGTTTCGTATTGAATATTGTATTGTTAATGTTTCATTCCTCTGTAATTTGGGTGCAGAAGTGGAACCCATAGCAACCTATAAAGATTTCGGAAGTCAAGAATTTTTAGTTGTAGATGAAAGAGGGTACGAGCATTTGCTGTACAAAATGGGTGAAGATTTTGTTTTCACCTCTGAGGAAAAAATCTTGGACAATCGTCTCAGTCTTAATAAGGTACGCGTACCACCAACCGTACAATGAACAAATTTTTTACTGTTACGCAATAGCTCTGTTTCTTACTGTTACGCAATATTGTTAGTAGGCCCCGAAATTCCCAGTTTCCATAAATCTAATTCAACAACCTCCCTTTTAACACAGTATTAAGAGTTGTAAGGCACTCCACGAATGGTGACTAATTTTGGAGCATTTATGAACATCTTTCCTGCAATGCTTGATTTTGGGGCAGGTTGTTCGGGAATTGAAGCACTCGAGGGACGGCGTTACGTTAATGACGGAGGATGGCTGCCTGTACCAAGCAAAGTACGTGATTTTGTCAGCTAGCATTGGAGTCCTCCAAAGCGACCTCATTTCCTTCACTCCACCCTTGCCCGTATGTCACTCTCTCTTCTTTCTTTGTCTTGGTATCTGAATCTCTCTCCTTTTTTACTAGTAAAAGAATCTTGCTCATACAGAGCAAAAGCGGCTAGGTCCTAGGATATGGGTCCCTGTAGATGGGAGGTTGCTGTTTGTTTACTTGTTATTTAAGGGGTGGTCCAGAATGATAATTGAATAATATAACAACAGGTCAGGGTCTATGGATCATTAAATAAAGGTTCCCTCCTTGATGATGTAGGAAAAAAAAAGATGCTGGGAATTTGATCTTTTTTATTTTCCTTTTTATATATGCACAATACCACGGATGGTACATGATCCACAGAATTCTAAGTTTCTAATCCGTTGGCTGGCTCAAGTAGATTACATTGCTCGCTGGTTTGTGGTTCAGTATGTGTAGTTACATAAAATGGTAGTCGAGTGAGCTACCATTCCGAGCCGCTGGAGGGGTTAAGGTAAGAGCTCTCCCTATGGGATTCTTTACCATGCGGATGATTGAACCAGTGACCTCCTTACTACCAGGAGTATCACTGTGACATTCGCCCAACATGGTGGACCTAGCCCCGATCACTAGACCAAACCACATGGTGATCTCCTTCAGTATGTGTGTCTTGAATGCTTGGATGCAGATCAGTATAGGAGCATAGTGACTACTGAAAACAGTGTGACACCTTTATGGTTAACTGCTCTCATTCGGAGTTTGCCTTGTTATAGTTAGTGCCTTCATAGTTGGTTTACCTTTTTTGACTTGAAAATAGTAATATGACAATGGTCTAGTGTTGGCATTACTTGAGTAACTAAAGATTATTGGCTTCATTCTCAAATCATGGTCGAATTGTCAAACGGTATGAATTGTAGCATTCCCCTCTAGCAGCTTCCTACAGAAGCCGGCAATGCAAATTATATGATGTAACATGTTGAAGTCACATGTAGTTCTAGCATAATTATCCTAATCCATATGCTTCCTTGCTAGCATAAGACGACGGTAATACCTACCGTTTTTTATATATATGGTCTGCTTAGGCAGACTATCAGTGACAACGATATGCTTTTTTAGTATCTTTTGAGTTACGATACTGGTAAAATTGCTCTCATTCAATCTCTCTTCTGAATTTGTTGTTCAACTTTGCTTCGGATTAATAGTATCATCATGGATTATATAATGACACAGAAATGGAAAACTGAGGCCATAGAGAGATTGGATGTGATGGTGTATACAAAGATCTTTCTCAAGTTCCCTCATAAGTTCTGGCCATGTGGACCTGGGAAAGAGTTTTTCATCTATGCCCATGAGCGAAGAGGCTACTACACGTTTTGGCAGGTTCGATTCAATCCTTGTCGTTGTTACTAATTAACTTAAACATAAATTTTCCATGCTGCTGCCAGCAGATTTACACATTCGGTATTTTTCCTCCTGCTTAGATTTTTCTATAATCCTCAAATAATAATTTGTTTAACTAAACTTATGTTCATTTGAAGTGTTGTGATTCACATTGGATTTTTTTTTGTTCTATGGTAGTAGTTGATAGTAAGTTAGTAACAGAGGTTGCTTTTGCTACTGTCTCTCGGATTTTACCTAATTGTGATATGGCTACAGATATTCTCATTTCCACTACATGTTAGGCATGAAGATTTCACTTATTTCCCTTTAGTGTTGTTTAGATGACCATCAAAGTAGTTTTGAAACAGGATAATTTTAACATTGTTCCATCATTTTTAACAATTGGTCAGTAGTTTGGATCTCTACCTATTTCAGAGATAGTTCTGTCAATTTGTTAAGGCTGGCAATAATGGTTACATTTTGAGTTCAGTGGCTATCTCTAGAGCTCTAACTATTGTTCATTTGATTTAAATCAGAACACTGCATAATATAATCAGATCTCAGACGTGTATACTACATCATTGTTTTCGTTTTATCAGGAACTGATTCGTATATTTTAAGTACCACACATGGCTTTTTGTGAAGGCATTGTGTATTGTCAATGTCTCTTTCCCTTATAAATATATTATTTACTTCACCAATATTATGGATTCTATGGATATAGTATATATTACGACAAATAAGACGCGTAATTGATGAAATGTAGCATATTCTAATCTATGTTTGATGAGTATTGTCGTCTTTAACTAGCTGGCTGCTAATCTCTTTTTATTTTATATTTCTATGTCATCAGCACATGGAAAATGCATATCCTGGATCCAATATCCTGGTCGTGACGTTGACGAATGGGGAATCAAAGCGTGTGGAAGCTCAGTGTGATGAGGAGACAGTGAAAGAAGCCATGGCAGTTCTTAGGGACATGTTTGGACCCAACATTCCTGAAGCTACTGATATACTAGTTCCCCGCTGGTGGAACAATAGGTTCCAGTGTGGCAGCTATAGTAACTACCCGATAATCTCTAATCATCAAGTGGTTTGTGATATCAAGGTGTTTTCTCCAAACTGGAATTTCTATTCATCATCTGTAGACTGATTCTAGCAGCTTTACATTTGATGGTTTATGTCCTTAAATGACATTTCAAACATATTTGATGTTCCCTTCACTTGTAGAAGGATCATATGAGATTAGATAGTAGAACCAGCTGGTCTAAGGTTTACTGAAAACGATTTCTCCAAAAGCTGTCTTAAATGAAATATTTACCTTATAAAGTTAATCTTTAGCTTTGTTTACACAGGCAATATGAGTCATAAACCTGAAATGCGCAATGTCAAAATGGTACTTCTGTATCAGTCTAGTGAAATGTTTAAGAACTGACATCAGTTTTTTATTGGTTTTGTTGCATCAGGCTCCAGTAGGCTGCATCTTCTTCACTGGAGAACACACAAGCGAAAAATACAGCGGCTATGTTCATGGTGCATACCTTACTGGTAAGGAATTAAGTCAAAATTATGTTGCAGGTTATGTACCCCCTACTTTTAATTAAAAATCTAACCTCCAATGGCTTATCTGTGAAATATACTTTTACGATCAATAGGGATTGACACTGCAAATGCTCTGCTAGAAGAAATGGGTAGGCAGGAGGAAAGAAGCAGTGAGAGTAAAACGTTGTTGTCAGAACCCTTGCTAGCATTAACTAGTTCACTAAATTTGACACAGAAAGATGCTGTATCGAGTCTAAAATGCGATGTTCCTACACAGTTATATCTTGGCTCCAAACAATCCAAGTTATACTAGACCGTTATATCTTGGCTCCATACAATTCAAGTTATACTAGACCACTTATGGACAGATCGACCTCAGTTTGTTATGATGGTGAAGATATCACCTTTAAGAAAGATTAAATTGATGGGATTGGATAAACTTCTTGTTCAATCCTTGGTACCTATCCGAGGGATAACTTAGACAAAGGATAAGAAAAGGAGATGCAAAGGTTTCGGACTTCACAAGGAACTGGTATTGTGGTTCTTCCCACATCGAGATTAAGGGGAAAGAAAATTGGAGCAAGTAGTGCAGGTTCTAATTGTATTGGTACTTTATGTTAGAGAAGTAACTTTTGGTTTTTTACTTTCCTGCTGTAACTAGGAGTAGCTAATGTGTAATAAGTGATGTCTAAACGCAGGATTAGTTACTTGGTGGCTGACAGTTGCCAGGTCAGTCAGAGTAGGTAGCTGCCATGGTGTCAGTGCCCAGCTAGCATTCTCTGAGATGTCCTCACCAGTGTGCTAGCGACAAGTGTCATTGTTCTTAGCGTCTCATTGTATTAGAAATTGGATGGAGTAGGCTGGCTGCATCCATCATCGAAGAAAACTCTTTCAATTTCAAGTTTTTAGTCTTTCCTTTCTCTTGTATTTCTCTCAAATTCAGTAGTTGGAATTCGAACCCTAACATGTTACACGACAATAAAAACCGTTTTCATTTTACTATACCTTTTTTTATTCCAATTTCCAACATGCATGACTGACTCCTTGAGAATGCTGATGTTCCAGCAAAAGAAAGAAGGCGGTTCTGGCCATAGAGATGATTGGTGATACATCACAGAAGTATTTTCAGCTTTTAATGGTCTTCTATATTATTTATCGCTATCTGCATTATTCCTGAAGCTGCTTTAGAAGTACACATCGGCCAACTTATGTTGGAAAATTTCCAAAAAAAAACTAATGTTGGAAAAGCCTTGATTTAATAGATCGTTAACTTCTAAAATCTACACACCGATTGTTGACATACGTGCTAAGCAGAGCACTATGACGACCTACAAATCAATCATAACCATCCCGCCAATCTGCGCTAACAGGACGAGAAGCAAGCCAGCAACAAGGTCTACGCAACGGTGCGACTCGCCAGCCAAAAAAGCACGACCCAATGCATCAATGAAATTTTGAAGAAGGTGATCATTACTGCCCGTAACCACAATGTCGTCCACATATAATAGAAATTATATTGTGTGCAGCCCATGTTTAAGAATGAATAATGAAGAGTCAGCCAAACTCTGAATAAATCCAACGGATAATAAGAAGTAAGTCATACGATGAAACCAAGCTCGTGGAGCTTGTTTGAGGTCGTAAAGCGCCTTATTGAGCTTGCAAACATGAGTAGGCTTAGCCGGATCAACAAATCCTGGTGGTTGAGTCATGTACATATCCTCCTGAAGTAGACCATGAAGAAATGCATTTTTGTCGTCTAATTGACGAAGAGACCAACCTCTTGAGACAACAATACAAAGCACAACACGAATAGTGACAGGTTTAATCACTGGGCTAAAAGTTTCATGGTAATCAATACCTTGCTGTTGATGAAAACCTTTTGCCACAAGACGAGCCTTGTGACGCTCAATTGTGCCATCAGAATTATACTTAGTACGAAATACCCATTTACAACCAAATGGATTTTGTGCAGGAGAGGCAGGTACCAAAGTCCATGTATTGTTCTTGAGCAAAACATTAATCTTATCTGACATTGCTGCACGCCATACCTGATGTTTAGAAGTTTGTGTGTAGCAGGTGGGTTCGGTAAACTCTATAACAGTGAGAAGAGCTTTAGGAATGAGATATTTAACCAGGCCATAATTTCAGATTCTGGTCTGCGTAATGTCATTTCTTAGTCGAGTAGTCATGGGATGCGTCGATGGAGCCGAGGGAGGAGGAAGTTGAGTTGGGGCTGGGGCTGGTGGTGCGACTGTTGGAGCGGGCTGGATCGGCTGCCAAGAAGACTGAGTAGAAGTGGAGATGATAGGACTGGCATCTAGTGTTGTTGTCGTTGAAGTAGGGAGATCAGAAGGAGACCGATCCCTTAGAGATGAAACCAGATGGAGATGAGGTGCTGCCGCCGATTGTTGAAGACGGCGGCGACTGTACTAGAGCAGCAGCGGTTCTGATGTTGACACCGGATCTGAGTGAGATGGAGGAGCAGGAGAAGGTGGCGGAGCTGCCTGAGGCAATGGTGGAGAAGGTGGAGCGAGATCAGGCAGCTCCGAAGCACGAGAAACGGTGACAGGCGCTGAGCGGGTGTAGTCTGAGGAGTCGAGAACAAAGTCGCGACGACGATAGGCAGCTAGCGGACTGATCAGAAAGTCTCCGACGACAGATTTGGACTAGGGTGGCTGAGGTGGAGTCGGAGTCAGTGGAAGTTGGAGGGCGACTGTTTGGGGTTCTTCGTGCAAGAGAGAGGTTTGACCACTTTGAGTATCTGATGTTACTAGTTGAGGTTGTGTGCTTGGGCCTGAGAAGGAAGTACCTGGGCCTGCATCAGGAACTGAAAGTGGGCCTGGGCTAGATATCAATATGAACTTCAAAGGGTTAGAAGCCGGTACCTGCAAATGGTTATAAGGAAAAGATGTTTCGTTAAATATAACATGACGCGAGATGCAGACACGATTGGTTTTTGGATCAAGACAATGGTAGCCTTTGTGGTGTGGACTATAACCTATGAAGGCACACTCGACACTTTGATTAGACAGTTTGTTGGTGAAAAGAGTACCAAGATGAGGAAAGCAAGAACAACCAAAAACGCGAAGAGAAGAATAAGAGGGAGAGTGACCATAAAGACGAGTATGAGGGATTTCCCAATTGAGAGTATGAGTTGGAAGGGATTACCCCAATAAACTTTTTGTAGAAGTTTATTGTCCCTAGAAAAAAAAATTTGACGAAATTTTGGCTACCAGTAATTTTTCGGTGTCCGGCGATTGGTGACTGGAATTCGGTGACCGACGAAGCTCTGACAAAATATTCTTTCTCATTTCTTTCTTTAAGTGTATAAAAAACAAGAGTAAAATTGTCTTAAAAATATTATTTTATTATTAATTTAATAAATGTATTTGGACATTAATAAGTACACACCTTATATTGGAATAAACGTTGATTTTAAATCCAGAAATCATCTCAAACTAGGGCTGGGCTTGGGCTCCGGCCCAGACCGGGTCAAATTTTTTAGGGACCAGGCCCGGACCGGTAGAAGTGTGTCCGGGCCGGTTTTCAGTTTTACTGAGTGAAGGCCTGATAAAAGCCTAGACCGGGTGAAAGTTTTTCTAGGACTGGTCAAAGCCAGGACCGGCTTTAGACGGACCGGTCCTGTCGGTTTTCGGGCCCAGACCGGGTTACCATCTAATTTTTGCTCTGAGCAATCAAGAACAGCCCCAATTTCCAAATCACAAAAAGCAACTAAGAACACACACACTCTGTAAACATTGTACATTTATTCCTCTTTAATCTATTGCTCTTCCATCATCTCAAATCTAGCAGAAAAAAAATCGAAACAAATCAACAAAGTCCCCAATGAAATCGAAACGGGCTCGAAATGGAATCGGCAACTTTCATCAACTCATCAATTGAAATGGAATCGAACTGTTTTCAATTTCATCAATCGACATCTTTTATGGAATCGACAACTTTTATAAACTCATCAATCGAAATGGAATCGAACTGTTTTCAATTTCATCAAGGTAAAGGACAACCCCAACGATTCGAAACATAAATCGAATCGACACAGAAATCCATTTCAAATTTTGAAACAAGAAACGATGAGAACTGAGAAAGTAAGAAGATTCGTACCGAAACAGAGACGACTTGGTGTCTTAGTCAGAGGAGCTGTCACGCCGAGGCGGACGATGGCAACGATGAGGCGACAACGACGTAGTCGCGTTGAGGACTAGAGGAGTAGAGGGCTGATCGGCTGAGGGAGTAGAGGTAGAGAGACAGAGACGCAGAAGAAGAGAGAGAGGATAGAAGAAGATAAGAGGAAGACTGAATTCGATAGAACTCATAGAAGAAGAGTTAGAAGACTGACTTCGATATATATACTTGTTATTACTGTCAGGCCTTCAGACTTTAGTTTTTTCAAGGACCGGGACCGGGCAGGACCGAAAAAAAAAGTCTGGCCCAATCAGTCCGGCTAGGGGTTTTTTTGCTGAGTCAGATTTTTTGTCCAGCCCTATCTCATTTGTTGCCGTTGAAACTCAACTTAAAGTGAAATCATTGGATCATTTTAAAAAAAAAAAATTAATGTTTGATATTTTAATTTATTGATTTGACATGTGACTTTTATTATTTCTAGTCATTTTCTCCAAAATTTAACTAAAGTAAAGGTTTGTTTCTTCTGGGTTTAAAGTTTATCCAAAGCAAAGCAGAGAGGGTTTTGCGAAAACCCTACTCAACCACATGCTTCTTCTTTTTGTTCCTCTCTAATCCATGGCTGCTCTGGCCCACGCCCTGCTCGGAATCCCAACAGCTCGGTGTGGTCTTTGCCGAGCCATCCATCCCCGCCTCTCCACCTCTTCCCGCCCTTCTCCAATCTCCCCCATTGCTAGGGCTTCCTCAATAACCCTCGCTAATCTCACCGCCGCCCGGTCCAGAGTCAACGCCGTCAACACCCTCGCCGTCGACAGTTCTCCGTCTCCCTCCACCGTTGAAATCCCCGTCAACTGTCACCAGGTCTTCTCAATTGCTTCTCTCAATTCGCTGTTAACCTCGGTTTTCCATCTTTCGAGCTTGTTAATGTTGATAAGAGTTAAAAGCTAGTTTCTTTTTATATATGGAAATGTGAATTGCATCTTTGCATATGCATTATTGGTTTTGAAGTATTGAGATTCAGTACCCCATGTTTGTTAATTGGTTACCTCTTTCGGTTGTCAAGAGTTTGTGTTGTTTGAGATGTTGTTTCTTGTGGAAATGAAATGTTTTCTGATTAGTTTGCCTTTGAATTGCAGCTCATTGGCGTTCCTGATCAAGCTGAGAAAGATGAGGTTTTTAAAGCGGTAATGGATTTGAAGATTTCTCAAGTTGAACAGGGTTACACTGAGAATGCTATTAAATCTCGGCAGGTAGATAAATTGAAAGTATAGTTGTAAATTTTCCTTCAAACCTTATACGTCATTTTCGTTAACAACTTCTTCTTGGGTTGCTTTGTAGGATCTCTTAATGGATGTGAGGGATAAGCTTATGGCTGAACCAGAAAATGATAGCAATAGTGATGAAAATGTCCGACTTAAATCTGCTCTTCAAATCCCTTGGGCATGGTTTGGAGCTGCTCTTTGCCTCCTTCAAGAGGTATGTTTTTGTCTTTGTACAATGTACGTTGTTTTGGCGTGATGCCTTTTTTCTAAATATATACATAGTCACATACTTCTTCCTTCCAGGTTGGTGAAGTAGAGCTTGTGCTAGATATTGGTCAAGCAGCTATTCAGTATCCAGAAGCTAAGCCATACATGCATGATATTCTTCTTTCTATGGCACTAGCTGAGGTAAAAAATTGTGAGCAAGTAGGTCAGGATCTTGTATGGATTTTAGTTTTAGCGTCATTTTCTTATCAATGGTGTCCTTTCTTGAAGTGTGCAACTGCAGTGATTGGTTTTGAGAAGACCAAAGTATCCAAGGGGTTTGAAGCTTTTGCTCGAGCTCAGAGTCTTCTAAAAAGTAAAAAATCTCTAGAGAAAACGCCATTATATTCTAAGGTAACGGACACATATTTTATATCATTGGGAAAGCTATTGTTGGTTGAATCTACTCTATGCATCTGGTCCATTTTTAAATGGAGAAAAGAGTCATTAGTTGTTTTATATTGTTAGATTCTGACCTTGTGGTACTGTTTTGCAGATTGATAGAGCTAAAACTATGTGTGAGTGTCTGATTGCTTCAGACCTTACTGATCTGAAACTAGAGGAAGCTCTTACAATGTTTCTTCTTGGTAAGGTATGTGTTTTTGCTTTCCTCCTAATTCAATTATACATTGAAATACTTTTGGGTGTCTGGTGTTTCCTCCATTTTGACATTTTGGTTTTTAGGATAATGATGCTGCAGTTGTTGAAAAGCTGCAGAGTGTTGATGGGAACAAAAACCAATTAATACAGTCTTTATGCAAACAAGGTGCCCTGAAGCTAGCTGTACAACTTTTTCCTCACGAACCCAACCCCTCACAACAGACCTGTGAGCTCTTAATCCTTTCTTGCATCCGCCAGGATTCTCTCCCTGATGGGTTAGACATGCATCGCCACCTTGTTAATGGTGGGTGGGACCAAGACCCTTTTTTGGCTACCAAACTTATAGAGATGTACTCTGAGTTGGACTCCATCGAGAATGCACGTGAGGTGTTCGATAAAACTCGCAAGAGAACTATTTATATGTGGAATGCACTTTTTAGGGCCCTTACGTTGGCTGGCCATGGAACTGAGGTGTTAAATTTGTACCGACAAATGAATGCAATTGGAGTTCCGTCTAATCGGTTTACGTATACGTATGTACTCAAAGCTTGTGTTGTTTCAGAGTGTTCGAGTTCGCTTCTCCAAACGGGAAAGGAGATTCATGGGCATGTTTTGCGTCACGGATATGGGGCACATGTTCATGTAACAACCACTTTGTTGGATATGTATGCAAGGTTTGGGTGTGTTTCATATGCTAGTAGTGTATTTGATCAGATGCAAAATAGAAATGTGGTTTCTTGGAGTGCTATGATTGCATGCTATGCAAAGAATGCGAGGCCGTATGAAGCTTTGGAACTTTTCCGGAAAATGATACTAGAGGCCCCTGATTTATTTCCCAACTCCGTGACCATGGTTAGTGTTCTTCAGGCCTGTGCAGCTCTTGCTGCCTTAGAGCAGGGGAAGTTCATTCATGGGTACATCCTGAGAAGGGGTCTTGATTCAACCCTTCCAGTTATGAGTAGCCTCATCACAATGTACGCAAGGTGTGGTAAGCTTGAGTTGGCCCAACAAGTTTTTAATAAGATAAAAAAGAAGGATGTTGTTTCGTGGAATTCCTTGATTTCAAGTTATGGGATTCATGGATATGGAAAGAGGGCAATTCAAGTTTTTGAAGACATGATTGACCATGGAGTATCACCGAGTTACATTTCATTTGTTAGTGTTTTGGGGGCTTGTAGTCATGAAGGTCTTGTTGAGGAGGGAAAGGTAATATTCCAGTCTATGGTGAGAAAGCATGGATTGTATCCCAGCATTGAGCAGTATGCTTGTATGGTGGACCTTCTTGGTCGTGCTAATCGGTTAGATGAAGCAGCCAAAATCATCGATGATATGCGGATTGAACCAGGACCTCAAGTTTGGGGTGCTCTTCTTGGATCATGTAGGATTCATGGTAATGTTGAGCTGGCAGAGAGAGCAAGCGAAAGGTTATTTGAGCTTGAGCCTACAAATGCTGGCAATTATGTACTTCTAGCTGATATTTATGCTGAGGCTGAGATGTGGGACGAGGTGAAAAGAGTAAAAAAACTTCTAGAAGATCGGGAACTTCAAAAGGTACCGGGTCGCAGTTGGATTGAAGTTAATAGGAAGATATACTCATTCGATTCTGTTGACGAGTTTAACCCACAAATGGAGCAACTTCATGCCCTACTGGGTGAATTGTCAATGGAGATGAAGGGACTAGGATATAAGCCACAGACTAAAGTTGTCCTGTATGATCTTGACGAGGAAGAGAAAGAACGAATAGTATTAGGCCATAGTGAAAAGTTAGCAGTTGCATTTGGTCTCATCAATACCAAACATGGGGAAATTATTCGGATTTCCAAGAATCTGAGGTTATGTGAAGATTGCCATTATGTTACGAAATTCATATCGAGGTTTACCAATAGAGAGATTCTAGTCCGAGATGTCAATCGGTTTCACCATTTCTCTGATGGGGTTTGCTCATGCGGGGATTATTGGTAAGTGCAAACCATTAGTCTTTCATTTTTGTTACCTAATAACAAAATAGGAGACGTGAAAGTTATAGAGATCTTAAAAGGATACATAATGTAATTGGAACACTGTAGAATTATATGAAACCTTTCTGATGAATAAGTAGTTCTTCAAGCTTTATGCTTTATATTCATTTCCTGACTTAATGTGATCTTTGAATTTAACCAAATGATGCAGCTTTATAATCTTACAAACCCTGTTTTCACTAGTTTACTGTAAACCATATTACAATAATTGGAATAAGAAATGCCATTTTTCAGTGCATAACATAAGAAACGAACACAAACTACCATAAATTCATAATCTCTTTGGAGAAACTTCTGCAATGAACAAGTTGCTGGTAGTTGCATATTTCAAGTCTTGAGGAAACCCTTCTCTTTCATACTTTCAATGGTGTCCCTGAGACTTACTTCCAATGGTAGGAAACTAACTCCCAAACTCTTCGCTTTTTCCTGTGATACTTGTTGCTTTGGGGCAGTAGGGATCTCATGCTCACATCTGCAAAAATTGGAAGAAACCAAATCTGTACCTTAGAATCTGTCAAATTCAGTGACTTTTCATCTTAAAATTTGAGCTATCAACCTTTATTGGGAACATGTGTGGCCTTTTGCAAATGCTACTTACATTTCAGATGGGCACAGACTGGGATGAAGTTCCTTTAGAATCTTCAAAGCCTCGACCATGGGGGTGACACTTCCAGCTAAATTATATCTTCCATTAGCTGAAGAAACTTCCAATGCTTGAACATGAGCCAATGCAACATCTCTAACATCAACAGATAAATAATTTGCAGCTGTTACTTCGTCAATATCTGTATAGGATAAGAAACAAACAATCAATTGCTTGAATACAAGAATCATTTAAAACAGTAAAACATTTAAGTGTGGAAGTTTGTTCCGTATGTTTACGTGTATTTGATTCTGTTTCCACCTGTAGTCCCCAAACTAAAACCCAAATTGCTCATTCCTAAACCTTAGAATGTCGATTTAGGCAGATTGCTGTCTGAATTTAAATTTCCATCTTACTCTGCTCTAACCAAGGAAGATAAAAGGTGATTATTTCTGAAGTGGTACCATTCTTGAGATTCAGAAGCATCTCCAAAGAGTAATTTAGAGATGGCTGCAAGAGCGGACCCGTCACATAAGCCGGATTTATGGTCACCAAGTCAATCCCGTTTTCTTTAGCAAATTTCCAAGCAGCCTGCTCTGCTAAAGTTTTCGACATAAAATACCATGCCTGGAACGTTCATACCATACAATATGTTAAGGCCAAACATTACATTTTGTTCCTACTAATGGAACAGATACATACCTTCAACTCCTCACAAAAAAGTGGATCAGAAAACCATGTTTCATCGACTACCCCATTAGAGGTTAAAGGTTTTCCATTGTATACAACTGCACCCATGGAAGATGTTAAAACTACCCTCTTGATTGTTGGAAATTTTGTGCATGATTTAAGAACATTAAGCGTTCCATTTACAGCAGGAGCAATCAGTTCTGCCTGGATATGGAGCAAAAAGAATAATTTCTGAGTACTGCAAGAACTCTCTAATAAGCAAGTATGATAAAGATTCTCTAAATGGTAAAACATTTTAAGCATGTAGGAAAATAGTCAAGGGAATTGGATGAACCTGTGGGTCGCTGATCGATGAAAACATTACCGGAGATGCTGTATGGAAAACACCTTCGCATCCATCGACAACAAGGTCAAAAGACCCTTCTTCCAACAAGTCTGCTTTGAACAAATGAAGCCTTTCCTTTGCTCCATCAAGTGCGAGCAAGTGTTCTGTTTTCTTTGGATCATCTGCAGCACATACACAAACAAAACAGCTGGTCAGTTTAGCTGAGCTAAATTATGCTGTTGTGCTGAACAAATCGTTATGGAAACGAAAGAAACTATAGTGATGAGACTGACTTGGGTCACGAACGGTGACTTTGACAATATAGCCTCGCTGTAACAAGAGCTTCACCAGCCATGAAGCTATGAAACCAGAAGCTCCTGTAACACACACAACCTTCCCTTCTCCGCCCATCTCTGATTATTAGCTTGTTTCTTTATACCTAGCTATATATCTCTTCGTGTTTGGCTTGCTTGTTAGTGCTGCGTTAGCAGCTTGCATAATACATCAATGGTGGCTGGTTAGGTAGCTATCTACTAATTTATTGGTCTCTGCACTTCTGCGGGATCTGACCCATGCATAGCTTATCCGGATTAAAGATCCGATGCATAGCTTATCTACCAATAATTTATCCGGATCCGTAATAGAAATTTTAGATCCGGATCTGACCCACTTCTGCGGGATCTGACCCATGCATAGCTTATCTACCAATAATTTATCCGGATCCGTAATAGAAATTTTAGATCCGGATCCGATCTGTTACTTATCGGATCTTTAATAGCTTGATCTAAATCCGGATCCGACGGGTTAACGGATACCTGACCCGTTAATCCGATCCGTTTATAATAATAAATATTTCAAATTTTAATAATAATTTTATAGTTTTATTATAAAACATTAATGAAATTTTATAAGAAAATAAAGATTTATATAAATATTTCTTAATGGTACGCTAATATAATTAAAATACTTTTCGATCCAAACCCGTTTAAAAATCACGGATCTGAAATGAGTCTAGATAAGATCTGGTCCATTTACAGGTCTAGACTTTGGCTGTGGTGGTCAGTATGTTCTTTGCTTTGATTATATTTTGGCTCAAATAGTTTATTTCATACCTGTTTAACTATTTTGGGATCCAGTTTCCACATGCACTTGGAATCTGTCTTATATTTCTCAACTTGGATTCCGTAAACTAAAATACCCTAGTCATCACAAAATCGTCAATTGTGCTGTGCTGCTGCTCATCAAGTGTTATTTTGATCTTTTTTGTTTTGTTTTTATTTCGGTTCTCACTTCTGAAATTCTAAATTTGTTGTTAGTGTTCTACAATATCAGCAGTTGGGGGAGAGAGAATTCGAACTTGAGGTCTTTCTTCGTAAATGTGGGATTGGAACTTGGATTCTCCACTGATTTCGTGTGCTGGGATGGAGGTTTATCTTGGATGCTATTTCCGGTTCATAAATTAGAGGAAGGTTTTTGTGAAACTGACTTGTTTACTTGAAAAAAAAAGACCATTTCATACCATGCCAAAACAAGATATCGTGCTTGTTATCAACCACTTATTTGGGCAAATTTTTCAAGCAGCCTCAGATTTTCAGACGCATTCAGTCCACAAAGAATACTGTATTGTCTAGATGGAGCCATAACCATTTGCTTACCTTCCATCATTATATCTCTGTAGTTCAATTTAAACCACACTTCAACTGCCAATAGGTGATAGACTAACAATTGGATAAATCAAATGTTGAGGAAGCCCTTCTCCTTCAGGCTTTCAATAGTGTCCTTCAGAGTTGCTTCCAATGGATAAAAATCAATTCCCAGACCTTTTGCTTTCTCCTTGGATACTTGAAACTTTGGATCAGAAGCGAGCAAAAGAGAACCATCCTCACATCTGCCATTAACGACATAAAGAAAAGGGAAAGAGAAAGACCCGTTAGAAACTTGCCACATTCATCAACTTTACTGAGTTCCTAATAGATGTAAAGTTTGCAAATTCTTCAAAAATGAAAAGGTGGCAGTGTGACCAGTCTAACTGCACAATGAGACAGCTCAAATATATATCTACATTTCTAATATACAAACACATATTTTTCAGCCACATTGTTTTGCAACTAGAGGAGTCTGAGCAGAATAATAAAACCTAATATATGATTATGATAAGTTAGGTTGTGTATGTTATAGATAGGCTCAAGGAAATGTTCTCTGATTAGATATCAAGTATGTTATATTGTTAGACTACCAATATAGACACAGACATATAAACCCCATTAAACCTCAGACTAATGCTCCAAATTGATAGTCCGGCAATAACATGTCAAGCTGTTGATTTTCACAGGATATTACATATCGTAAGTTGAAGTCATAAAATTGGTATCCAGTTGGTTGGTAATCTAAATTACTGAAACTGGCATCAGCTATGGCATTTTGCAATTACCTTTCAGGAATGTGCAAAGTGGGATAAAGTTCTCTTATGATCTCTAGAGCCTCAGATATGTGCGCGGTATGGCTGACCAAACAATACCTTCCTGTAGCTGATGGAACTTCATATGCTTGAATATGAGCAGCGGCAACATCTCTAACATCAATGAATCTGTAATTTGAAGCGGGCACTGCCTTGCCTAGATAAAAGGGAAACAAAAATAATCAACTGCTACCTTACAGCACAAGAATTTTTCAATTCCAACTTCCCATCATACTTTGCTCTAATGTAACTAGGCAAGGTAGCTGAAGTATGTACCAGTTATGAGATTCTGAATCATCTGCACGGTCAAATTAATTGCCTGCTGCAAGATCGGTCCAATCACAAACCCCGGGTTTATTGAAACCAAGTCAATTCCATTTTCTTCAGCAAATTTCCAAGCAGCCTCCTCGGCTAAAGTCTTTGAAAGAAGATACCATAGCTGAACATGTGAAACGGAAGTTTATATTGATTTCAATATACACACTAAACTTTGTCTTATCACACTCTCATGTAAGCTTAGTACCTTGATTATAAATCTCATGTCAAGAAAGTAGAACTCACATGCATTTTTTTCTTTCTAAATCTTAGAAAAGGTGAAACCTGGAACAATATGAGAAATGGAACCTACTCACCTTGTTCTTCTCAGCAATAACTGGATTCGAATACCATGTTTCATCCACCACAACATCAGGGGTCAGAGGTTTTCCGTTCATTATCACTGAAGCTATAGAAGATGTCAAAACCACACGCTTGACAGTTGGGATTTTTTTGCATGACTTCAGAACATTTAGTGTTCCCTTCACAGCAGGGTCAATTAGTTCTGCCTGAAGATACAGAGTCATAGAGACAAAAGCTCAATGGCTATCTACATGATGAGGTTATAAATAATTAAAGAAGCAAAAATTGAACGTTTGGTAATAACAAGTACCCCAAGAAAATACAAACACATGCTGACAAATATGATCGTACAAAGGGGGACAAATGAAAACTAGAACAACCGTTTCCACAAATTCAATTTGGTTTACTGACAACTGTTGTTACCCAAAAATGTAACTTAACTTTGTGAAGGGCCCGGGGTTAAATATTGGATCTCTATCTGATCCGAGACCCGTTAGGTCAACATTGGGGTCGGCTGACATGGCTCAGAGTAACAACTCTCCATGACATGTCCATTCCGGATAACGGACAAAGGATGAGGTCCATATTCAAAACCTAAAGGAGGCAAGCCATGCCATGTCACGCTATGCCCAATGGACAAAGGGCATCATCAAATGCCAAGCCCCTCCTTAGATAAAGTAACACCAAGCCCATTTGGGAGTCAGGTCAAGTCATGCCATTCTCGTGCATGCCAAGCACACTCCCTCTATCCAGGCACGTGGCTCCTCATGGACACGCCTCAATGGCCATGTGCGCACACTGCAACAACCACATACCCACTCACTTCACACACACACTAACACAAGCCAAGCAAAATTGTGCACAAGTATCCTCGCTAGTATGTCTTAACCTGTCTATCACAACATGCCACGTGGCCAACTCGTAACGTGGATTCAAACCACTATGCCAGATGGGGCTTATTAGTGGGTTGTGGAGTGGAAGGATACAAGATTTTGCAAGGCCTATGGAGGCCAAATTTCAAGTGTCCAAAACGCCTTGGGAGTTGAGGACCTAACTCGAATTTGAGTTTCCCGAGCACGAGCTTGTAACGGACACCTCATCTCATCACCTTTTCCCTATGCCCCAGACATAGCCTATTACGAGTCATCTCAAACCTGAGCCCTGCCTCCACAGACTTTAACCTTATAAGCTTAAGGCAAACCCAAGGCCATGTTTCGTCATGAACCCTTACCTAAGAATAGCTCATTAAGGGATCAAGATCTTTGGCCCCAAGAGAGTCATGATGGAGAAAGATGAGAGTAACAACTCAAATAATGGCACTAAGAATGAGAACCCTGACCTTGGCTAAAATGGCGAGTCACGTGTCACTTTTCTTTAGACATGGGTCTTCATCTACAGTTCTATATAAAGGGACTACGAAGGACTTGAGGGACACAACATACTTACACGCTAAAACCACTTCCAAGCCCTTCATGCACAACCTACCCTAAACCCTAAACCCTAAAACCCTAGACTACCAACCATACACATCTCTCCAAACACCTTTAGACACTCTAAACACCACCACCACCACCACACTCTACAATCCCTCACCTGCATTAGACCCGTTTTCATGATGAGCATGCATGACGTTACACTTGCAAGATTCTAGCTCCCACACCATGCACACTACTAAGTCCTTTAAGTATTGATATCGCATGCTTGGAGCATCTCCATCAAAACAAAGTCTATCTACGGAAGACTTTGGGCCTAGTCTCGTAACCCTAAGAGGGAAGATCGGATCATCAAGCCCAACAACGGCAAGCTCCTAGATCCTCACTCAATTTCTACCCCAACAACATCATTAGAAGAGTCTCCTAGAATCTATCCCCCATCACCTCACTGATGAGAAACTAGCGGAAAAACAGGCCAATAGAAAAATTAACGAAGAAAAATATTATACTTATTGCAGCTAATGGAAATGACAGAAAAATATTATACTTATTGCAGCTAATGGAAATGACAAAAAATAGCATTATCTTAACAGATAAATCAAACTCATGAAGATGGGCTAAACAAAAGTAACTTCATCAGTTGGCTTGTATATATATCTTTTCTTGAAATACTACTAATTTTACAAAGGCAACATGAGACTAGCTCTTTAGATAAGTAACAGCTTCCTTCCTTTGCTCTTTTTTTAAAGTACAAGAGCACAGTGAGATATTTGTGCCACCTGGATTGAATTTACACACATATTGGTAAAAGAAGAAGTTTATATAAAAAACAGCCAGTTAAGAGAATTGCAATCTAGAACAACTCTTTTCACAAACTCAACTAAGTTTTCAACATCAGAATTACTTTTAGGGAAACTAGTCCCAACAATGTCTTCAATGAGGAAAGCAGATTAGTTGTTACTTCTTTTCTTGAGCCTCCGGGAGTGTTCTAGTGTCTTAGAGATAATTTTCTTGAATAGAATACTACACACCAGGATTGAAAGAATAACTTTAACAATAGGCAGTGTAACATACTTGATGTGCGAAAGTAATTAAAGAGATGAACCTGTGGATCACTGATGGATGAAAATATAACCGGCGATGCTGTATGGAAAACACCATCACATCCATCAACCACATGGTCAAAAGATCCTTCATCTAGCAAATCAGCTTTAAACAAGTGAAGCCTTTCTTTTGCTCCATCAAGCGAAAGCAGGTGTTCTGTTTTCTTCAGATCGTCTGGGGCATACATAAACACAGCTAGTTAGCTGAATCGAGAATACATGAAGCACACCAGATCATAAATCTCAGCAGACAAGTTTAGTTCATTTAAGTACGTGATCAAGAACAAAACATGCACATGGTTTTGGGCCTTTTGGCTAATATGAGCTGAGAAATCAGCTGATACTTGTTGCTGGGTTTGGGGTCTAACAACTCTAGAGCTAACATTTCCTCATATCTGGTATATACAAGTATACAATTCTCATTTTTTTCCTAGAGAATATCTTTCTTTTATTGCTAGAAATCGCTAAACTAAATGTGGGTTTCTCACTTCTGGCTTTGTAGCAGTTTTTGCCTTATCAAACATACATTATACATAGTAGTATATTTCAAGAATGAAGCTTTGAATCACGAACAAACAAATATTAATCCCCAGAAGGTGAAACTCACTTGGGTCCCGAACAGTGGCCTTGACAATATAACCTCGTCCTAACAAAAGCTTGACCAGCCATGACGCAATATAACCCGAAGCTCCTGTTACACACACAACATTGTTCTTTGCTCCGCTCATCCTATTTCTTCTGTTTTCTTTTGGCAGAGTCTGACCCTCTCTTCCTCACTCTCTATTTGCTTTAGTAAAGATTGGGTAGTTGCTTTAGTAAAGATTGGGTAGTTGATAACGGAGGACTCTCGACTCCTAAGCTTTCAACATTGTCTAAAATAACACGCGTGAGCTCGAGATATCAGAAGTCACACGGGTGTCAACTGTCAACAATTTTGTAACTCACTAATTCAATAAAAAAAATAGTGTTCGGCTAAATTATTCAGTAAAAAAATAACTTTACCCGAATTTATCGGCTAAATACTATTATAGTTTACGAAACTTGTCATAATTCGTCGGCTAAACATTAAAAAAAATACTATAACCGACGAATTATAACAAGTTTCGTCGGCTATAAGTCCATTCAAGTAAGAATAGAAAGGACGAACACAAAGTGAGAAGAAGAAGAAGAATGGAGTTGAACACACTCCCTTGCCGTGAAACAACATCCTGCTGTGTAGTAATATGTTGGTCTTGGGCTTTTTCTTGTGGTTTGGGTTTACCGATACAAACTAATTGATGGCCTCAAAGAGCTTTGGATTATTAATAAAAGGGTTGATCTTATTGAGAAATAGTTTGATCACATACTTGTATAAAACACAAAATTTTGGGGATATATATATATATATATATATATATATATATATATATATATTCTAGGAGAACTGAATTCTCATTCTCTTATTGATAGAATGAAACCTCTTTATATAGGGAAATACATGGGCCTCTTGGGCTATTACATGGGCCAATGGGCCTATTACATGGATATGTGTAAAACCCTATTACAACATGGATTACTACATAAAGCCCGTATACAAGGCATGGACCAAGACACATATATATATCAAATATTCTATAACACTCCCCCTTGTGTCGCGTGTTTTTATGCAGGTATGGTGCTTACAATGTTGCCTCATCAAAACCTTTGTCAATTAACAAAAACCCTGTGGGAAAACTAAACCTTGGTTGAAGGAAAAAGAGTACAACGCACCAACTACTCCATTGAGAACTCGCCATGTGATGCTCCCCCTGATGTGTGCTTCAATCGAATTTTCCTGATGAATTGTGCATTCCGGCATGTATCTCAAAAGTAGATATGAGCCAAGACTTGAACAAGTCTGTCATGATCAACCACAAATGGAGATCAATGGTCTTTGCGGTGCATGCAATGTTACCTCGTTAAAAACCTTGTCAAGCAAAAACCCAGTGGGACAAAAGCTTAAACTAAGGGAAAAAGAGTGTAACATGGTTGACACAAGCAACCACACCCTTCACATTTGATGATGACATGTATATGCTAGACTTTTTTTTCAAATCTCCATCTCCCTTGATCTTAAGATCACTCATGGAGCGCTTCCGGATCCTTTGTGACCACGGAGCTTGTTTTGACAACCTGACATATGTATGCTCTTTTACATGTCTCAAATGTGGCATTACTCAGCGCTCATCAGCTGTACGCACTACGCTCGGCAGCTGGCGTGCACAGTGTTTGGCAGCTGATGCATAGTGAACAACAGCTAGGTGCACAGGTGCACGTATAGTGTCTGGCAGCAGTGCACACGTGTGCACAAACAGTGCACAGACAACGCTCAGGCAGCGTGCAATATGTCCGGCAACTCGGCCACTAAACTAACCGGTGCCTAGATCATGATTCCGCTTCCGATGCATCTTGATTCATGCATGGCTAGCGATGACATAGGCAACAACCTTTCTCTCATGTCATAGAGATTGAATATGCCAGATACTCTTAGAGTATTTGAGTGATGTCCTTTGCCATATCTTTGGCATTGCGTGGGCGCATAGCTACTTAGCTTTATAATGAATGGAGGAGAGGTCAAGTTTTTCTTTTGATTAAACGGATCACTCTCTCTTGGAGTAAAGACCTTGACTAATCATGAGAGTATATGAAGGTTCCACTCTTCTTCAGAGGACCTAAGCCGATTGATGGAAATACATCATCAATACACAATCGATCAACTTCAATACGAGATTGTGTCTTTCCCAAGATACTTTTCATTCTAACATCGGATGTTCAATACATGATGTTGGCATCTCTTTACCATGAAGAGTCCATGTATATCCGGAATCACGCAAGGGCATTTTTCATCATATCCCTTCCAAATCAAGGAGTTATTATCCATTCCAAATTAAGGGGTTACTCAGTATGTGTTCCAACCTCTCTTGCAAACACACGCTCATGTGGTAGGGAGTCACTTGATTTGGGCAGATGAAGTCTCTTTAGGACATTCATGCATATCTCTGATCTTATAGAGATGTTTATATGACCACATTCATAAGCTGCATGTTTAGTTATTCGGAAACTACTAAACTAACAAAGTAGTGGAGTGCCATGACATCCATTACTAGAGCATATCTCATCGTACACGATTCCATTGCTTGTTAGTGGAAAACCTTGCGCCATAAGGTGAGTCAAAGCTCTTCTTCTCACTACGTTATCCAACAAAGACATATATGATAGGGTTTACACTTGCGGTGTCAGCATCACCTACACAAGGACCAATCTCTTTGTTCTGGATCGTATCTTTCCATTAGGCCAATCAACTCTGTTTCGTCAACAAAGTGCGGTTCGCCAAACTCATCATTCCACATCCTCATGTACGCTAGTGTAATGTCTGTAAAGCTTTATATGAATTGGATTGAGGCGTTCCCCAACTATAATCACAATTCAGACTCCATGAGATGAATTTGAGTGACATTGATCAATGGATCAAGTTGTACCAAGCTCGCTTTCTCTCTAGTGCGAGTGATTATCGAACCTAAGGGCCTCCTCCTAACCTTGAGGAGCCGCAAGGCCTGTGACACCATATTGCGATATTACGGCGTCACTAAATCACCACCCACAGTGCTCAAAAGCTAATACTCGACAGCGTCAGCAAGTACTCGGAATCAGCCGCAACACTTGGCATGATGATGGCGTCAGGACCATCTCAATCTGGTCGCGCCATGTCCTTTTGATAGAAGATCATTCCTTACAGACATATAGGAAGCGTTGATCTCGTCACTTTATTTTAATCGATAAGGATCAAGACTTGGTGATGACAAACCACGACAATTCACGTCGTTCCACCTGAACATTGGTGTTCATATCTCTCCCTAACGACGGGAATAAAGTCTCAAAGTGATAATCCGCAATATAGCGGTTAAAAAGATCGTCTGTCAAGGAGTAAACATAACCGGACTTTAGGTGGAGACTCATATCCAACCTAAGAACTTATTCCTTCCACATGACTCATCACTAGGCACTGTGGCAGTGCAATTTGGCACATTACTGAGCTCAAAGCTTGGAGATCCGTTTCAATCCTGCCGAGCTCAAGGATTACAACTCTATGTCAATCCTTGCACAAGTTGTCGTGCAATAACTCAATAATGATAAGTTGTGTACGAATTAGTAATGTTGCATGCATTATAACCTTAGTGGAGTAATGGTGCACATCAACCGATCTCAAGACTTTACTATAGTCGAGTTTCGGGAGGCCAAATAGGTTATAAAAACTTCTCAAAGGTACGTCCACAACTCTATGAGAACTTTTTTTTGTAATGGGTATTGAGCCCAGAGAAGTATAAGCAGCATTTGGTAGACAATAGTGTAACACGTGACCGTGTGTTCAACACTTCAACCAACACCATAAAAGCATAAACGATGTCCGTACGTTAGTTGTATATGTCTACACAATCCCTCTTTCGATTTATTGTAAGAATATATTGTTATCTTTTGTGTCATAGCATAGGAGTCTATCGGCAGCTGAGAGCATGGTGCTCGGTAGCTGAGTTTCATGGTGCCAGCGACCAACTTTTGAGATGAATAAAAGCTCTAGCAATATGCCTATACAGTTGCAAAATTTAAGAACTGTTAAACAAAATTGATAAATTTGTCAACCCAGTCATAAACTGCTAAAGAAACACCTATATTTTTCACCATTTTTTCTCCACGTGTCAGTTTATAATTTGTTAAAATGTAAAACACATTTACATATAGCAATAGCTGCCGTAGCCATATTCTTATACCAATTATTTATTGCTAAATTTTTCAATAATTTTACTTACAATGCTGGAGATGCCCTAAGCTTTTGCTTAAAATTAGTTTGGTCTATCATTTTTTAATCATGATCAACTCTGCAGTTTCAAATTTCACCACTCGAGTCTAAATTTTGAATTTGGGCAACCTCTTGTTGCGTCACAAGCTGATGTAACAAAAATGAGTTAGATATTGCAAATATATATTATCATAAATCTAATTTATAATTAAAATAAATAATTATAATTGTAAAAGTAAGAACACAAAATGAACACGAAGAACACCAATGTTACCAACTTGTATGTAGGAGAACAGGAAAGTGTTGAAGTCGAATTGTGTGTCGCACACACTTTCCTTAAGACAAATTATGCCTCCTCTACAGGTTCAAAAGGTTTGAGGACACTTGTCTTCCATAATACAACAACTACTTGTGATATTGGAGCTCCACTACTACCAAAAATACCCGACCAACTTGTAGTACCTTTTATCTATCACCATAAAACTATAAACTGGCTAGAGAGGGAGAGAGAAAACTCATGAGAGTAGGACATGATTTGAGTTGGTGTGTTGGTGTGTCTAGAATGAGGGAATGAGTCACCTATTTATACAAGGAATGTGATATTCACTTGAATGTCATGTGTTTGGTGTGAAAATGGATTTTCTCGAACAACCAAGCTTGAGGGCGTGCTAGTATCTATGGGTCAGGTACAACCTTGATCTTGATGCTTGTTCGCCTTCTGTCTTCTTCTCAAATGATTGTCGTACATGCATTGGTCAAACCGGCACTTAGGTTCTTCTTAGACCTAGCTGAAGAGCAACTAGGATTTTTCTCCTCCTCTTGCAAAGTGGACGTTCCTACTCAGACCGGTGTAGTTGAGCAGAGCTAAAAATCAGGAGTGTAGTGCGTTCGCCAAAGGGTTCTCTGACAAACCGGGGATATTTGCTAGAGTTCTCACTCCAACAATGGTTTTTACGGGTATTCGCCTATGGATAGGGCTTTATGAAGCGGTGATGGACTGTTCGCTCACAGATGAGGCTTGATGAGGTAGAAGCGGGTATTGCTCACGGATGAGGCTTTGGTGAGTAGCAGCGGGGAATGCCTACAGATAGGGCTTTGGTGGACAAAACTTTATATAATGAACACTAAAGTTTGTTCTTTCTTGCGGATCAAGTCATATCAAATCTTCTTCGGATCTTTGGAGGATTCCTTATGCAACCGCAAATCCTTACCAAATATGACTTCAAATGGAAAGAGAATCTTTACAATTACTTAGATAGCAAGAATCAGTCCAATAGGCTCGAGAAGTCATCATTCGCCAAGAAATATTAATTTGGCCCAAACACCATGAATAACAATCCATGAGTTAGCACCTTTCATTAGTCCTCTATCATATCATTGAATTTGTTGTTAAAAAATTCAAACAATCATGGAAAATGAAAGTTCAAAACGTTTCATACATTATACTTTTGGTGATTATTCACATTTACTCTATAATCATCCAATTAAAAATGATTATTTTCAACTGATTTAGAGTCGACATCATGGTGCACTAACGCCAAAACATTCTAAAACTAGCTTAATTTCCTACTAGGCTGCAAACTAGGGCTGGGAATCCTCAGGTCGGGCCGGATTTAGGTCCAAACCGCATTCGACCCGATTTTATCGGTTTGGCAAAAATACAAACCGAAGCCGAATTTTTTATGACTGACCCAAAAAATTCAGGTACATAAACTAACCAAGTCGGGTCGGTTTCAGTTTAAGGGAAGCAAGAACGAGTCGACCATGGAGGAGAGCAGATTCACCACCGTGATGATGTTGATCTAGCTCCCGAAGTCGTTATTGTCACTAGAGACGACAGTGAGGGTGAGGGTGATGGCAGTGGTGAGGAGGCTGAGGGAGAGGCGGAGGGGTCGGCGATGGAGGGATTGAGGAGGGTGAAGGCGGCGGCGGTGATGAGGAGGAGGAAGAGAGGAGGTGGCAAAGGTGAGGTTTCTTATGTGGGAGAAAAAATGGAGAGGTTCTTTGGTTTTTGAGAGAGGAGAGAGAAATGGAGAGTGAAGAAGAAGATTTTAGAGACAGTAAAAGAGAATGAGATGAGAGAAGTAGGGTTCCTGTGTGGAAGGTCCATTGTAAGAAATTTGTTTAAGTCAATAAGAAGCTGCCATGTATGTATATTTATTATTATAATTATTAATTTAAAAATTCGGGTCGAGTCGGTTTTTTCAGCTCGGGTAAGGGAAAACCCGCATCCAAACCGGTTTAAACCGAGTCGGTCGATTTTTTAACTTTTTAAAACATATTTATTCGGATCGGTTAACCGGTTTGGTTTTACAAACAGTTTTTTTTTTCAGGTCGTTCGGTTTTTTTTTTTCAGTTTTTGCCCAGCCTTACTATAAATGCAGTCACGCTTTCACATGGTTTTTCTTGTATGCTAGCTTTACCATGTTATGATATTACTATATATACTATTTATCAGTCAGTGTTACAATTTCATTGGGTGCAATATATTTTTGTGTTGTTTTTGTATAATCCACACCACATTATTATACAAATTGACATTTTATAATTAGCTTTCCTTTGTGATTTTTTTAATCTTTGTTTATTTATTTTAAAGAGTTGTTTTTAACGAATTCTTAAATAGGTAGAAAAACCTAGCTTTAGCCTCTCCGCAAAAACAGGAAAAAGTGGTTTGTGGTTTTGGTATCGTTGTTTGTCCAGTGGTAACATCTCTACTCCAATGTCAGCTCCAAGCCTCGTTGGCACGGCTGAGGCTCGCTACCAGGTGGGCATTGTAGGTGGTGGTGGCGGATTGACAGGGGGTGGCTTTCAGTAAGGTGGACCGAGAAGATTGGGGTCTCATTGTCACACCCCGGTCGAGACATCAGTGGGTTTTAACCATCGGGTGCCGGTTCCGAGACATGAACGAGTGTTACCATGCAGAACTGTAAATAAAAGCATTATCTTTTAGGCTCGTCGGCTACCATTTCTCAGCTTGGCACAATCTAAGTACTTATCTGCAACAATATCAGATATTGGTGGATGAGTATAACCACGCGCTCAGTGAGTAGACCAATGTAATATGTCCACAAAGCCATGTCGTTTTACACATACTATAATTTAATATATATATACACACACACACACACACACATCGAGTCAACAAATTCATCATATCACATCCTCCCTTCTTATTGGTTATCCTTCAATTTAGTTTACCACGGGAACTAATGACCATCATGTCCTATACAACCGTGTGGCACACCCTTACTTCTGAATAATCAATCAAGAAGTTCACATGTGTCATGACTAATCATATAATAGATCCAACATATAATAATATAAATTCCGTACTTTTCACAAATATCGACATGCTTCACAAAAAAATAGAGAGATATTTCTAAAAAACTAAAAACATGTTGTTCGACTATTTTAAAACATATAAGAATATTTTAAACACATTACAAGAATCCACTCACCTCGATAGCATCGAAACCTCATCGAGGATACCGATCGTAAACCGAGCCTCCTAAAGCGCATCAGCTAAAAATATTATTACTACATTCCAAACCTCAACCGTTGGGAGTAGGGCATCTATACGAACTCGTAATCTTTTACGAAATAAAAATTGAACTTACAGATTAAAAGTTATGATCCGTCAAAGTTTAATTGTAACCCGAAAAGGAAACAACTAAGAGCTTGTTTGGTAAGGCTTTCTGTCAGCTTTGCTTCGAAGCAAAGCTGGTTATTATGTTTGGTAAGCAGCTTCTCACTTGCTTCGCTTAGAAGCACCGGTGTTTTATCTGAAAAAGCCGAAGCTGCTCGACCCCAGCTTTTACAAGCCAAAAGCCGAAGCTGCTGTTCGATGGATCGCTACCGACCCCGTCGCCACGAAGAACTCTGGTCACTACCTCGACACTGCTGTTCCGATTCGGAACGTCAGCTATGGCGGCTACTCGGCGCAGGTATCGTCGGCGGGAAACGAATCGGACAGAGCCTCGGTCTCGAGCTACTCTGCAACGGTGGTGGTCCTCCGTCGTCGGACCGCCTCTCGTCCTAAAATTGGTGTCTGTGGCTTCGCCTCGTTGTCCCTGAGCTCTCTATGGTTTCGATTTGAAGAGATGGGCTTCAGGGAGAGAGAAAAGGAGGAGACAAGGTGACCGAGTTTTTGATCGGGTTTCCGATCCGGGTCACGATGGCAAGCAAAATTCGTATGGGTAGCTTCGCCTTGAGTTTTTGGACCTAGCTGTGGTGTTGGTTTCGTCAAAGGAGGCTTGAGGAGGGAGATTCAAAGAGATGAAGCTCAAGGAGTTAATTTGAGCTAACTTGGACTTTTTTGTGTTCTGTTCTTTCCAGGTTCCAGCCTTTCAAGGATTGCTCTCATTTCCTGGTGAGCCTTTTTCAATCCTTTTTTGTTGCTCTTGAATTCTTAGTATTAGTTTCCGGTAGTGTTTTATAGTCTTGTATTTTCTTGATCATGTGCAAGTTTATATCTACTTCTGGGTTAACTTCTGCGCATTTAGGTACCTTTTGTTGGTGTTTTCTATTGGGATTGTTTGTGTTTGTGAATTTGTGATTGTTCCTCAAATTCTATATAAAGAGGGAATCCAGGATCAAAGGGATAATGGGTTATGGTTTATATTTGTGAAAGTTAATTTGAGCTGAATTGGGGAACCATTACAAGTTTTGTGGCAAGTGAATGTGACTGTGGTGTAAATTATGGTTGATAAATGATAATGGCAATTGAAGCTATTAAAACAGAATTCTTGAATTATAGGTAGTACAATCGAATGATGGATAGAGCATTTTAGTCGGAGACCGTATAGCTCTGAACTGTAAGCAGTCGTTTGCCCTGTAAAATTGTGTATTTCTAACGGAAGGAATTTCAGTTAATTGGACTGCCATTGCAGGCACATATGGATATATGGCACCTGGTAACCTTGTTGTTCTATATTGTTATAGTTTTACACCTTCTTATGCTTTCTTTTTAGGTATATCTCGTTGCAGACTCAACGAAATGAATCTTTTATGTAATTTTCATTTTACATAGATGATGCATCATTCTGTTTCTGAAAACTTTTCGAAACAAACCAACTACCATACCATTTTTCATGGGTTTCATACAGTACGTGTGTTACAGTCAATATATTTCCCTTCATTACGAATTTATATCTGAGCAGAGCTTGCTTACAGGATGGAAGTGAACGAGAATGCGATGTTTGTAGCTTTGGAGTGGTGACACTGGAAATAGTCATAGGAAGGCATCTAGTAGAATTTCTCTCATCTTTATCCTCATCATCTACCTCATCATCAGCTGCATTACCATCCCATCACATGTTGGTGAAAACAGAGACATGATACAGCTGTGTAAACAACGATTATGGTTCATCAATTATGCGGATTACAATAGTTTCAAATGCTGAGAGATGACACAACGATTATGGTTCATCAATTATGCGGATTACAATAGTTTCAAATGCTGAGAGATGAATTGGAGTGGCTTGGATTATTAGAGTTTTTTTCATAAAACATTGGTTATGTATTTTGTGGTTCAAGTAAGCATTTCAGTGGCATTGTTTTCTAAATTGTACAGACACCTACATGCTTACCAATTTCACAGAAAGGAGTATTGAATATGCTTTGTATTGAATATGTCTGCCCAAAAGTACCACCTGGCTAGAATTATATGTGGAAGTTGGTGTTGAAGGAGTAGCGCAAAATGGGAATGCAGATGTGGCCTGTGAGGTAAAAGGAGAGGACGTTTGTCCAAAGATTGATAGAGATGAAGATGGAGGTGCAGACAAATTGGTTTTAGTAAAAAACCCACTGGAAGGGGTATTGAACGTATTTGTCTGTCCACAGGGAGTTTGAGTTGGCCAAAAGGAAGTAGATGTTTGTCCAAAAGCACTACCTGTCTGAGCAATAGGTGTGGGAGTGAATTAGATGATGGAGCTGGAAATGTGAATGAAGATGTTGGTGTACTGATAGAGGTGCCAAATGTGAATGGAGGGTAAGTTTGGCCAAAAACTGAAGGAGATGATGATGGAGGTGTAAAAGGATTGGCTGTAGAAGATGGCCCAAAAGGTGGAGATGATGAACTGAATGGTGAAGATGAAATTCCGAAGCCAGTTGAGGTAAATGGAGTCTGTGGAGAAAATATACTAGATGAAGTTGAGGCAATAAAGACTTGAAGATGTTTGAGCAAAAATTGATGCAGGATTCAAAGAGCCTGACTGTGTGAAAGATAAATTATTATTAATGTATGGAACAACATGTAATTCATATATTTATGATAGTGTCTAATATTATTCTTTTGGTAACCATAATTTATAAAACTTCATATATAAATCATAAAAAATATATAGACATAACGATTCATGAGCAATTATGTTAATACGTTACCAAATAAATAAAGCAAAAACATATTATAAGGCTAAACTAGTAATTTACAAACTCAAAGCACTTTTAAAAAGCTAATTTACCAAACAGTCTGTCTCTGCTTCTATCATTCACAGCACTTATAAAAAGCTAATTTACCAAACATTCAACAGCTTTGCTTGTCAGCTGCTTATTCTCAGAATAAGCCACAGCCAGCTTATTTTCAAAGCCACAGCTGTACCAAACAGGCCCTAAATACGAGAGAGAAAGTGACGAAACTGAGGAGGGGGAATTTTTTGAATGAAATGGGTTGTTGAGCTTTCAGCTATATATATATAGGGTGCTGAGCTGACATTGAAGGAACGACTTTGAATTTTGGCCCAATAGTAAAAGGTCATTTGTGCAAGAAATGACAAGACACACAATTTGTTTCCCCTAAGCGACTTGTAGTCTGATGATTAGGGCTTTTGCTGACATCAGCTTCTGCTGAAACTTAAGTACTAAGTCAAAGAAATGGTCTTGTAGAGATTTGCCACATTATCTCTAGAGCAAATACGACGAAAGTTTCACATAACTTTAAAAAATCATTAAAAAAAGTTTTGGGGTTTGAAAAATTTACTGAAAAATACGGCGAACTCGTAACGACCTCTACTTTTTATTTCTAAGAAGAAAAATTAATTTTGAGAAATTTAAAAATTCAGAATGTTACACTCATAGAGGTCTGGTGTTTCTTGGGTTGTTCAGTTTTTCTAGCGTTGGATGGCTGACTGTCATGTGAAGCAGATAATATCGTGGAGGCAGTAGGGTGGACATGAAATATGGTGTGCCATGAAGGGGAGAGGCGACAGTGGTGACCTAATTGGATTCATTCCCCGATTTGGTCATGTCTCTACGCTGAGTTCTAATGTAGTTTATGGGAAGTGGTGGTGTGCGTGACAGTGGCAGCGGGGAGGTGGTGCCGGAACTAAGGCGAGCCTCATGGTTAACTACTTTTGCAAATCTAGGAGGTGGTAGCGTGGCTGGTTCAGTGTGGTGGTCGAGGAGGTTGATGTCTTGCAGTTGGTTGCGATTTCACGACAGGAAAGCAGGATGGTGCTCGTGAGAGGTGGAGGTTCCTTAGGTCGGATCTTTGGTGACCCACTTCTTGAGGACCAATGGTTTAGGTTGGGCCAAAGCTCATTATGGGTCATTGGTTTGGGTTCCTATTGGGCCTAGGTTTTTGGCTTTTTAGTATTTGGTTTTTGCTAATTTTGGTGTTTGTTAGGTGTTGGTCGTCCGTCCTTTGTGAGCCAGGGTTTAAGGTATAGGTAGAGTGGTATCGAGGTCGTCCCTCTTCTTTGTGGGAGGGTTTATTGCTTGGTAGGGTTGAGGTCGTGTCGTTGGGTGTGTCATGGTTATGGTGTCTTGTCCAGAGACAATTTTAATGTCGGTTAGTTTTTGTTGTTAATGTAATGAGGAGGTTACATGTGCATATATGCTGGTAGTTTTGACATGTATTGCTTGAAATGCTGTTTCTTCTTGAGGTTGACTGTTAAGATGTATCGAGGCTTCTGGATTAAGTTAGGTTAGTTGAACCCCTATCTATTCTTGTCTACTGTAATAGTTGGTTCAAGTAGGTATGGGGATATCTCTATAGTAGTTGTAATATTTTATTCCTGGTTAATGAAATTCAATTTGTTTCTCTCAAAAAGAGTTGTTTTTTGTTACTAACAATAATCATATAGATCAGGGACTCGATGTTGGGATTGTTAGGATCGAGAGGCATGATAAATACTTGGGACTCTTGATGGAGATAAGCTACTCCAAGGAGGAGGCTTTTAGCTTTAGGTTCTTGTGAGAGGATTGAGAACCATATAAATGAGTGGAGGGATAAGTTACTTAATGTTGCCGTCATTCAGTAACCTTTAGATGATGTAAAAGACTAGGTTTTTGGCCTACCAATCCGAATGGAAAGCTCACCGCCATGATGCGCAATTTTTTTTTCTATCCCCCAAAGGCCGGTAATTGATTGGTACAAATACATTTAGCAGAAGGCGGTGCTACCGCGTAAAAGCTTGGTGGCTTGGAAAGTTTTCCATGACTGAATTCTAACAAACTGATGATGTTATACAAAGAAGAGGCACATGAAACACCCTGACCTAATTTTTTAAACAAAAATTGGGAAATCAAGGGGTCAAAGAATTAAAGAAATCTTATTTTGAAAATGAAATTGAAACTCAAAACAAATAAAAAGATGTTTCGAGCATTAGGAACCAAAATTTTATTCAGGTTATTTGCGGCGGCACTGAAGACTTGATCGGACTTCCTACGTACCCTCTTACAAGGGATCAAACCACTCGTAGTTCATAATTAATACTATATTTCAACCTTGACAACACATATCAATAATGTTTCTTAACCGTACTTCACCCACTATTAGAAAAAAACACTTTAGCCGACGAAAACATTCATCAGCCTGTTAGACATTTTCGTCGGCTAAAGTATCATCGGCTAAAGGTCGTCGGTCATACTTTAGCCGATGAAAATATAAAAAGTCGTCGGCTAAAGTCTACACTTTAGCCAACGATAAAACTCGTCGTTGGCTTAAAGTTTGGCTATTTACTCCATTATCATAATATTCTCAGAAATTAATCATTAATAATTACCAATAAATAAATCAAACATCCATTGTAAATGCATAATTGCCAAACTAGAAGATATATTTATCGATCATCCTCACCCACTCTTAAGGATAGTGGGAATCTAGAGTTTAACCTCTCCGTTAGGGTAAAAGTACTTTAAACAGTTTCCTCAAGTCTAATGGTATTGATACATTACCCGATTATTAATTTTACATCCTGTAATATCTCTAACATTTAGAAAATCTGAAACCTAACCGGCATTACTCCAAAAATTATAAATTTTCCATTCTTACTCTTCTCTCATTTTTAGCAATTTCATAAGCATGAAAAACTGTTCGAAAAGAGGCAGCGCCGCCGCCGGCGGAGGCCACCGAAATTCGGCTAGGTCGGATTCCTACACATTTTGAAATAATGATCCTCTCATCATTCCGATCATCTTTCATCAAGAGGTCGAAGACCAATTCGAAGTTTAAACAACCCAATTGAATTAAAATACCAAAATTCTCAAATTCAAAATCATAGAATTTCAAATCACAAATTCTCCTTACCTAGCTAAAATAGAGTCGAGCCTTTTTGAGGAATTGCTATAAGTGAAAAACCCTTTCAAACAAGACCAAAAGCACCGGCAGAGGTGACCTGAGGTAAGAAAACTCCGGCCAATGTGAACAGTGCGCAGGCACACTTTCATGACGTGATTGCTCACGAATGGAGGTGATTTAGCTCCAACCACCACCCCAGACTTGCAGGTGGATGTATGAGCTTTAAAACCATAACAAGATTGTTGCCTAACGCCGGCCGACGACGGCACGTTATCCGGCGGGTCGAGAGCTCGATCGGTTTCTCATATAGTATTTTTTCCTGATTTTTCACTGCTTACTGTTTCACCTCGATAAGTTTCATATTTATAGACTTTTTACAGTGAACAGTAACTTCAGATATTTTGATTTTCTAATGTTTTATCACACAATAACTTTATCATTTTACGAATAACTTTCACATTTGAACTCTGATTAAGACGCATAACATGTCTACGAGTTAACTTTATCATTTTACGAACAACTTTCACATTTGAACTCTAATTAAGATGCATAACATGTCTACGAGTTCGTATTAACTCCTCTACAACTTTCCCTAAGGAGACTTTCCCAAATTATCGATTCAACGAAAAGTCATTTTTAGGGCCTCTTACAGTAAAACAAACCGCAATTGAAAATTAATATAATATTTATAAATTCACAGAAAATAGCTCATTGCTTCATAAAATAATCCAGACATACCGGTGAGTTCGTACTAACGCGTACTACTACTTTAGAGCTTTAAGTCTATTATTTACCGATTTCATAAAAACTTAAACGATTCTTTTATTTAATGTTTGAGTGCGAATAAAAATATTTCATAATAACTCGTAATTATAAACAGTAACCATTTAGATACGGATATTACAACACATCCTTATGTTCTAAACGCTCCTTGTATGGCGTTCACGGTGAAACGCTCAATCATCTTTTCTTTGATTGTCAAATCATTAAGGATTTTTGGGATTGACTTGCTTTTTTTCAAGTGCAATTCACACCAGGTTTTACTCATTTGCATATCATATCAAGTGACTTAGTTGACAACGTGGCTTCCAGTACGAAATTGTTATGGTGTTTTGCAATTTGCAATGCTTTATATATATGGTGTTTTTGGACAGAAAGAAATTAGGTCAGATTGGATGAAGTGATTTTTAATATCTCAAGATTTAAACATTCTTTTTTATTTTTGGCCCTTAAGGCTTCATTAATGAAAGCGTCAAAACAATATAAATTGTCGCGAGGGGAGACATAACATAAACCCTTGATTACAAAAACTCGAAATAATATCAAAAATCTCTACAACGTACATGTATTCTAACAAACACCAACTAACAAAGAATACTACCCTAAGGGGTCTATATTTACTTTCTCACAGATGTGACAGGTTTCTTACTGTAATGGAAAGATCAGTAAATATGTAATCCACCTACATATTCTAACATCTAATAAAACAGGTTTCTTACTATGTTTCAGTCAGAAAACAAATATGACGACACTTAGTTTCATCTTGCCATTAAGAGGTTGCGACTATTTGACCAAAAAAATGATGTGTCGCGTACCTAAACCAGATAAGGCACACAAGTTTCATAGACCGGCACAAATCCCTTTTTTCCCTACCATATTATTTGGGTGTAAAATAAACTTTTCTGGGTGCCGTGTTCTGAACCAGTTTAGTGATTCGTCGAGGATATGACTGAGTATATTGAGAGATATCCATGATCGGGGCCCTATTAGGCCTGTCTTGGAGGTCAACACATCTTGGTGTAAATCCAAGTTATTATCGATAGATCACAGATCCGGTAATTAATAGAGGATCAAATTGTTATGAAGATTCAGCGAATATTGGAAGAGGTGGCAATGAAGGAATATTCTAGATGTGTGATTAAGGTATGTTACCTTGGTAGTTTAGTGACAGAGAACTTGTTGCCATATGAGGAATATTATCATCTGTGGTCCTTTCATTCTAGTTCGATAAAGTCATAATGTGCATGAAGTCTGAGAACCAATTATATGACAACAAGGAGATTAAATTCCTTATGCAAGAAAATGTGAAGAAACAATCATACATGGCTTAAGAAGATATCAACATTCAGGTTCATGCATAGGGTTAATTATGATGCTTTTAAGGATTCATTCCATAAATGTGTGACTACTGTCTACATGTGGTGTTAACGTCTAGAAGATGCTAGGGTATAATTGCATTGTCATGAAGATTCATTCCTTAATGGTGTAGGCAGAAGTGATTCACATCAAGGAAATATTCAAGAGACAGTTATATTACCTAGTAGACGTATATATCTAACTAATTCTCCAACAGTTAGAATTAAGGTGAATATCTTCATCTATAATATCGTATCTTTATGATACATGAACCGATACATGCGTTCAAATATTTGTACATACATTTTTTCCTAGTAGATCATGCATGGCGAGATTTGCAGTTGTTTGGGTATCTAATTTTTTGAGGTCTGATATGTCTTGATCTGCAAGAATATTGTTATTTATATAAAGAGATCGATGACAAATGAAGACAATTCAACATACAAACAACTTTGCAACACTGCAAAATAAGCCTCCCGTGAAACACCTTTACCAAAAAGACTTCTAGTGTCTTTTATTCCACCAAAACCCGCCCAGTCGGCAACTCCCGCATCTACCTCACCAAGTCCGCCTAGTCGGCAAAAGTCCACCTCTATTCCATTAAGACTCATCACGAGCACAAGTCCACAAACAACCATTTTTAGAGTGTAACAACTCTAGCAATCAAATATCCATTATTAGAGAAAAATCGTTGGCAAACACACAGTCCTGATATTGTAGACTCTGCTCGACCACACCGGCTCAAAAAAGAAACGTCCACTAGATGTGGAGGAAAATCTTATTAGTCCTCTGTTAAATTTGAGAAACAACCCACTACACGTGGATTGGTCAACACCTGCTTACCATTTCTTGAAGAGAAGTCAAGACAACATGCGAACGAAGAAGAAGACTGTTAACATAGGGAGGAAACCCTCCACTTGTGTCGAAAAAGCAGTCTAATGTCTAGTCACCGGTGGTCGTTGAGTCTCACCTACCACTCCTAGAGGCAACCTATGTAGGTGAGCATCTTAGTTTAGGACCTAGCATGCCAAAGCATTCCTCCCCGGGTCACCCTCTAACTCCTCGAACAAAAATGTTAGGAAGGGCCTCCCTGTCAGTCCTATATCGGGGAGGGGTGACACGGTTCCTAAGACACACATATATAAGTAGACTAAAGGGCTACAGAAAATGTAAGATTTTTCTAACCCTAAAACTCTGTCAAGTCACTTATCCATAACGACACTAATTTAGACATCGGAGAGTCAAATACTGGGCCCACCTTAGTCTTGGCTCCTAACATCGTTATTACTTATGCAGGATACCGGATAGCAAGACCAGTGGTACTCCTTCGTCCCGAGCTCTTGAAACAGGAGAAACCGTTGACAATAGAAGGAGAGACCTACTTTCCTTATTACCAGCCCAATCTCACACTTATCATGGTCGAGATATTAGACAATCCTGGTGACCCAGAGCCACAACTCAGGCAAACTCTTTTTAACCAAGATGATAACCCCAAAACATCAACCACTGCCCATATTCCCCATACAGACCCCGTTGCGGCTCTCAAAATCTTAAAATGAGATTTTCATCAGTTTCGAGAGCAAGCTGCTAAAGAACGCGTCGAGACCGTGGCTTACCGCGCCCGGATAGCAGAACTCGAAAAAGAACAGTTCTAATTACAGGCTATGCTCAAACATAGAAATTTTCATGACCCACCCCGAATTTCACCCTGAAATCCGAGGTAAACCCTACAGGGACCACCCCCAAAGAAGATTCTATCGAAAATTCGACAACACCTCCCTTGAAAATGGACAACCCTTTCTCAAAACACTTGAAAACACACTTCTAAAACCAAACTCCAACCTTATCACTCTATGAGCCTTCGTGCTCTCCATTTTCACAACATCTCCCAAGTCAATAAAATAATAAACTAACAATAATCTCACACTCAATATTCAAGATTCAGAGCAATTCTAACAATTAAGGAAGAAAAACAAAGATATACAAATAAGCGGAATATGTTATATTATCGACTATACCTCGACTCCATGTACGCCCAACCTCAACTAAGTTAGTCTGCAAATTGGGCATTTGAAACCGAATGATCTAGGTGAAAACATTTAGAAATTTAAGAGTGAGTGGATAAAAATAATAAAGTGTTTAATTAAACAAGATTTCATGTTTTCTCAATTTATTCATATTGGAAAACAAGATGCATGCTAAAATGATAATAACTCCGACTCTGGGATAAAATCTAATAACCATCAAAAATTAGCCTTGCTAGTTTATTAAAAACATCATCGGCCTCGAATCTTGCCGATTATAGAAAATAATCAAACACACGACTAGCCTTGCTAGTCAAAAATAATAAGATATATTGAGTCTCACAGACTAGTACATGATTACATAAGTATGCCCACCCGGGCTATGACGCTCCCGACTAACTCTCACAACACACTATAATGGCGGCAAATACAGGCTACACCATTAAGGCAGAATATACTCTCACTAAGGATATAGTATATATAATCATGATTTTATAACTATACATATATAACTATACAAGGCTACGACGCTTGAGCCTTACGCTCACGTCACGCTCATAATGGCGGCCGATAAATAATATAACATTATGGCGAAGTATACTCCATATAAGAATATAATATATATTTAGACATCGAAAATCTCATTTTCGATAACCACGCAGACTCTATCGAAAATCTCATTTTCAGCAATTCTTCAAATTGAATAAACTTTCCAAATAATAATGAAAAATTAAATGTCTCAATAAAATAGAAACAGAAATATTTCAATTAAAAAGACTTCTCCATAAAATGTACTGAAAGCATGCATTTAACTTAAATAAATCAAGCTTCCACTCACAGTGATTTGACAACATCTATTGAGAGGCCGAGACTGACCGGGTGAAAGGACTCCACAATTTCTATTACCGATTTTCCTTTCAAAGAATGACTCCTTCCTCCGTTATTAGGCTGCACGATCGAAATATCAATTAGAACTTATCTTGTGTAACGGAGCATTTAGCAAGCCTCTACTCACAAAAGGAAAAAAAATCATGTAATATCTACAAAAGATAAATATGAAAGGTCTTCTTTATCGACTCGTTACTTTAAAGAATTACTGGAGAGAAACAAAAAGAAAGTGGTCGGTATACTCGTTTTCTTTAGATAAAGTCTTTTGTTTTTGTTGTATTGTTTGCAAAGAGACAACTTGGTGAGGCAATTTACTGATGAAGGTGTTAATGATCGGCACAATATTTCAAATCGACTTTAAGAGTCATGAATAAAGCGGGTATCACATTGCAATAATGAAAAATTGAATTGAGTTGGAAAAAAGACTGAAATTGAAGTTAACAATTGATGCAAGTCTCCAAGAACAAATCAATTATGAAAAATAACACGAGAAGAAAGTATTAGAAAGAAACTTTGTTGTCATAAGATTTGAAAATAATAATTTAGCTTTTCGTGAAGAGAGTGAAAAGTGTATGAGGAGAACAATGACAGTTCTTATAGATGATAGAGTTGCTTGCTTATTTGGTGTATTTTTACACACGTAATTAGTACTCAAACAAGTGAATTAAGCTAGACCTCATGCCAATTATTATGTATTTAATCTATTTTAATATATTTTGTAGGAAATAAGGAGAGTTGCAAAAAACGAGAAAAATCGTGCGAAACTAGACCAAATTAAAGTTTATAACAAAAAGATGAAAGAGACCATCATGCATGTTCGACTTTAGTCAACGTAGCAAATAGAAGAAGGGAGAATCACATATAAGGAACAAACTAAATTTAAAAACACAAAAAACCCACTTCTAATAATTTTTAGACAAATTAGAACATAAGCCTAAGGTCCATGATCAATCTACCAAGCCTGATCCGAAATTGTTCTATCAAATGACCAAAAAACCATATTTTACAACCAAATTATGAAATGTGCCATTAATTTTCTTATTCTCCCAAATCTGATTCTCTCCATCTCTTTACGTTTTTCATCATCATCATCATCATCATCTTCAACTTCTTATTCTTATTCTCTATCTCTGTACCATTCCAAGCTTTAGATACGATCTGTGAGGTTTGGAATAAAATCGAATTGGAAGTGATGATGAGTGCTGCTACTGTACATTTAGCTGTAGCAGCTCCGCAGTAGCAAATCTGTAGCAGGTTTCAGCAGTAATAGACCTGCAACAGGTTTCATAAGTAACAGATCTGCAGCAAGTTTCAGCAGTAGCAGATCTTCAAGTTTTGTTGTTACTATTGAAGATCTGCTACTACTGAAACCTGCTGCAAATCTGCTACTGATGAAACCTATTGCAAATCTTCAGGTTATGTGAACTTTGTGATTGGGGTAATTTAAGTAGTTTGATCTTAGGGCTGTTGAATTTAGGTTTAGGATTCTGGGGCTTGATTGATTTAAGAGACAGTAACAGCTTGATATGATTGATTGTGTGCTGCTACTGCACTGTTGTGCTGCGTACGGCTTGCTGCTACTGCGTGATGGTGATGTAGGCTGTGCGGATGGTGATGCAAGATGTTATTATGCGACGGTATGTGCGATGTTATTGCACAGTGGTAGTGGCAGTGCACCAACAGCAGATTCAAGCAGTAACAGTGCGACAACATCAAAGAATTGTCAGAAAAAATGGAATAATGCTGACAGTAGCACCTTTAGACATGACAGTAGCACCTTTAAACTCGGCAGTAACATCACGCCACGTCAACATCAAAGAATTACCAGAAAAAATTACAATAACGACGATAGTAGCACCTTTCAACTCGACAGTAGCAGTGCGTCACGTCAACAGAAAAATTAAATATATAGTAAAGAGTAGTTTGGTAAATTAAATAATGATATGTGTACATCAATTTATCTAAAAAATGTCATTAAGAGTAATTTAGTAAAATATATAGTGACAAATGACATGGAGACATCAACTTGTTCTAATTTGTTAATTTATGTTCTTAAAATATAAGATATTATTTAAATAATGTATTTGTAAAATAAAATTTAGTTAATAACTAAATTGTGTTTTTTATTAGTTAATCAAATGATTAACTAATTAAACAAAGTTACCTAGTGCGCTTGGAAATGTGTGCACGCGCCTAGTTTTCAATCAAGCATATATATATGATCATCCTCAATATCACGTGCTAGATCGTCATCCCCTTATCCCTCCAATCAGCTGCTGCTGCCACCTCAATCATCCAACTCATATCGGAAGACCTAGTTTCCCTGAGGCGATGAAATTTCCATCAATATTGCTTTCCAGTGTTTGGGAATTGCCAGGATTGTAGTCAGAATACATCTTCTAAGTTTCTATTGCATTGTTTGGTGTGGTATGAAAAGGAAATAAAATCTATCAATTTTCCAGTAATACCCTCGTATCAAATAATAAGGAAACTGATCAGAAGCTTGTGATGTAAACTCTGTACCAGAATCATAATATAGAATTGGAGTTCCAAGTTCATAATTGTACCTTCTTATTTTTCTTTTCTAAGCTTCCTTTTATACTAGGGCCTCAATATGTCTTTTGTACATGTTAAGGTTGTTTTCAAAACGAATTCATGAATTTGAAACTTTATTACAGATCACTGCATCTCTATTGGTTACAAGTCTTCTCCACACAAGAACATTATGCTGAGCCATCAGCCAGTCCAACACAAAAACAAAAGGCCAGCAATATCAAACTTGAGAATCCATATCTCCTGTGGTTAAGAGATTGGAACACGTTTAACATGATCAACATGTTTATAAAGATTCAATCATACAGCCAAACACATCAATGGGTTTTGTTTTTCTTTTGGCAAGTCTTCTGAAGTGGAATAGATAATACAATCAATGGAAGTATACAAAAGAACAACACAAATATATAGCTTTGTCACCAACAGAAACTTGCACAGACATAAGACTCATAGGCTAGAGTAAATTAAATTTCAAAAACATCTATAATATAAAATCCAGCTGATAGAATTCCATTCCAATTGCCCAATGATGTAAATAAAACTTTCCACAGGTTAAGCACAAAATTAATCATCAACTACTCTTAACCATCAGATCAAAGAAATTTGATGATTTCTACAGACCAAAATAGATAAAGCAATAACTAAGTTAACATCTGAAGATGAAAAAAATTCATAGATAACAACATCGTAATAGATTATATTACAGCTTCTAAAGAAGTTTCATCAAAATATATATTAGGTTAGCCATCACTTGCATTCCAAAAAATACAAAAGCAACTTTAAGGCCAACATTAGGCTTTAACACCTATTTCTCTAGTGGTTAAGTAGCTTACAAATCCATTGGCTCATTGCCAAGTATGCTGAAATATACATTAGGTTGGCTATGTCCTGCACTCCAAAATAAATACAAAAGCAGTTTTATGGCCAACACTAGTCTTTAGCATTTATTTCCCTACTGGTTAAGGATCTTTGTAAAAATCCATTGACTCTTTAAATTGTCAAGCAAGCTAAAGAAGAGCTCAATTTTAGAGTCATCACCAATAATTTTTGCAGCAGCATCTGTTTGTTCTATGCTTGTTCAAACTCTCACACAGTAAATGCAGCACCATTCACTCTTTATTGAACTGAAAGCAGCTATTTATAATAGCTTTACAAGATGAAAACAGAAAACAACTTAGCTGATAATCTCAGCCTAAAAACGAGGAACAACTAAGAAACATTCAAAAAACAACAAACTCCCTATGACTAGGTCACTTATTTACCAGAAACCAACAGCTACAAGCAAAAGATCAGCAACGGCATTCTTCTGGTAGACTTGACTTGGTCCTCAAGGAATCCGAGAATCCCTCTGCAACCCTAACACATCCTCCCCTAAACCACACTGCTCAAAGCAGGTGGTTTACACACACCCAATTCTTCTCTTAACTTCTCAAACATTTCTAACTTCAGTGGTTTTGTCATAATGTCTGCCACTTGGTCTGCTGTTCCACAATGAACCAGTTCTATCACTTCATCTCTGGTTAGATCACGTAAGAAGTGAAATCTAACATCTATATGCTTGCTTTTTCCATGCATCACAGGATTCTTGGACAACTTAATAGCTGAATTATTGTCATAAAGAATTGTTGAACACTTGGCTTGTGACTGAGCTTTTCTAACACCCTTTGCATCCAAATACACTGACAAGCACATGAAGCTGCTGCAATGAATTCAGCTTCAGTAGTTGACAATGTAACAACTGGTTGCTTCTTTGAACTCCATGCCACAGCTCCTGAACTCAACAAGAAAACATAGCCTGAAGTACTCTTTCTGTCATCAACGTCTCCAGCATAGTCACTGTTTGAGAAAGCTGTCAAATCTCCATTACCCCCTCGTTTGTATTGTATCCCCATCTCCATAGTACCTTTCAAGTATCTCATGATCCTTTTTACTGCCTGCCAATGCTGCTCTGTAGGCCTCTCCATAAAACGGCTAACCAGACTTACTACAAACATTACATCAGGTCTTGTAGCCTTTAGGTACATAAGACTGCCTACCATCTGTTTATAAGCTGTGACATTCACTCTTGTCCCTTCTTCATCTCTTACCAGTTTTGTACCAGGTACCATAGGGTTTTTTACTGCATTGCAACCCTCCATACCATACCTATCCAGTAACTCCTTGATGTACTTCTTTTGACTTATGAAAATACCATATTCATTCTGTAAAATCTCCACACCCAGAAAATACCTCATTTTACCTAGATCAGTCATGTCAAAATGCTGCTTCATCGACCTTTTAAATGCTTCAATCATGTCTTCACTATTTCCTGTAAAAATGAGATCATCCACATACAAGCTTACTATCAGCAACTTTCCTTCTTCTCCATGTTTTACAAACAATGTGTACTCACTTGGAAAGCGTTCAAAGCCTTTTGAGACAAAGTATGATTCAATTTTGCTGTACCAAGCTCGTGGAGCTTGTTTTAGTCCATATAAAGCCTTCTTCAACCTATATACCTTGCCTTCAGCACCTTTCTTCTCGTATCCTTGTGGTTGCTCAACATATACAGCCTCATTCAACTCACCATGCAGGAATGCACTTTTCACATCCAATTGATACACATTCCATTCTTTGTGTGCAGCAAGAGCTAGGAACATTCTGATAGTGTCCCATCTGGCTACTGGAGCAAACACTTCATGAAAATCTATTCCATGTTGTTGTGTGTAACCCTTAGCCACCAACCGTGCTTTATACTTGTCCACTTCCCCTTTCTCCTTCACTTTGGTCTTGTACAGCCATTTAACTCCAACCCTTTTAGCTCCTTCTGGTAGGTTACACAGTTCCCATGTATCATTCTTTTGTATTGCCTCCATTTCACAGTCCATAGCTGCCTTCCATTTTTCACTCCCTACAGCCTCTTCAAAACACATAGGGTCATTAACTGAAGTAAACATAACCATACTACAGTCAACACTATCTGCTTCCTCTTCTGAGAATCCTTCACCACTTGTGTAGTCTTGCATCCATGTTGGTGCCCTCCTTTCTCTCTGTGTCCTCCCCTGAGCTTGAGTTTGTACTACATTTTGCTCATCAGCATTGCCTTCGTCTTCTCCCTCACTCAGATCCTCTTCAACTTCTGAAACATCCTCATCTTCCCACCTGAAGACATCATCTTTTGCTTCACTGTCTCTGTCCCAGTTCCAGCCCTTTCCTTCATCAAATATAACATCCCTACTTATCACAATCTTCTTATTCACAGGATCATACAACCTGTAACCTTTTGTTTCCTCACTCACACCCAAGACTACACATTCATAACTCTTGTCATCCAACTTCTTCCTCAGCTTATCTGGAATATGAACATGCCCTATACAACCAAAAATTCTGAAATAGTCTACTGAGGGCTTAGTATCATACCATGCTTCCTCGGGTGTCATATCTTTCAAAGCAGTGGTTGGACATCTGTTTAGAACATGCACTGCCCAATTGCTTGCCTGTGGCCAAAACTCTTTAGGAACTTGTCTTTCAGTTAACAAACATCTCACCATGTTCATAATTGTCTTATTTCTTCTCTCAGCCACCCCATTTTGTTGTGGGGTGTATGCTGCAGTGAGTTGCCTCCCAATGCCTTGTGAAGTGCAGAACATATTGAACTCCTTTGAAGTGAACTCCCCACCTCTATCTGTTCTCAGACATTTGATACAGCAGCCTGTCTCCTTCTCTACCTTGTTTTTAAACTTCTTAAACATTTCTAGAGCTTCTGATTTTGCATTTACGAAAGAGAAAAATGCACTAATAGTGTCTGAACACTTGGTGGACTTTCAATATGATACCCAGACTTTTAAATGTATCAGAAAGGTACCCGAACTTGTATTTTTGTATTGACGTCGTACCTATGGATGTTTTCCGTCACCTCTCCGTCAGTTCATGTCACAAGTGAAGCACGTGACCTCTTAAAAAAAAGAGAAAAATGCACTAATACTTCAGCCCCCAATCCAACCACCGCATCCCCACTCGTCACACTGCTAATGGAAGCCTGCGGTTGCGAATGCAGCTGCTGTTTTGAGTTTGCTCGAAAACTAGCAGCAAACATTGCAACATTCCTCTTCAACAACGACTTCATTGAAGGCGATAAATTAAACCTCTTAGGACAGTCAATATCCCTCTGCAAAGTCAACTCAGAGAAAATCCCCTGAACAGGAAACTCCGAACTCCCCCCATTCCCAAACCCCCACCCGCCATGAAACCTACACAATGCCGGCGCCATAACACCAACCGAACGGCTCCCATTACTGCCACTCTCAACATTCCCAGCCTTGGGAGCAGCAGCAGCACCGCCCTCGTTCCGGGCGCTAGGAATCTCCATGAAGATCACTTATCCTGAAGATCACTCATCAGCAAACACCACATTGCATCCCCTTTACTCAACCTCGGCTTAGCCTGCTGCAACATACACACCATCCCGGCCAGCGAATACTCCTCCAACTGCCTCAAATCAGCGAAAACCGGCTCCTTCTCCTCCCAATTCCCATCCTTACTATTCAAATAAGCCAAAGAGTTGTCCATAATATTGGTCAACACATCCATCCCGCCGTAACAATGCCCATTTCTCAGAACCGCCTTTAGCGCAAGGTCCTCATCGTAGCCCAAAGCAACCAGCTTCGAAATCGCCTCCTTGTATAACAACTCCAGATTCTTCAGTACAAGCTCCTCTAATTGATCCTCGGTGCAGTAGCCCCACCCACCCTCGTCCGGATAAGGGCTTCGAGTCGGGAAGGGCTTCAGGCTCGATTGGATTACATGTTTCGCGATTGAAGCCTTCTCGGCTTCGCACCAACGATCGAAATTGGGTCTCGTGGCGGCGGGCTTGACCCTCCGATTCGCGCCCACAAAGACTAAATCTTCATTCCATAATGGATTAGCAGTATGAGTAGGACATATCTTGGTTCTGAGGACCTGGTTTCCAACCTGAGCTTTCACAAAAACTTCTGGGAGCTGAAGTATTAGTGACGAGTGGGGATGCGGTGGTTGGATTGGGGGCTGAAGTATTAGTGCATTTTTCTCTTTTTTTTTAAGAGGTCACGTGCTTCACTTGTGACATGAACTGACGGAGAGGTGACGGAAAACATCCATAGGTACGACGTCAATACAAAAATACAAGTTCGGGTACCTTTCTGATACATTTAAAAGTCTGGGTATCATATTGAAAGTCCCCCAAGTGTTCAGACACTATTAGTGCATTTTTCTCTTTACGAAATAGCACCAAACTTTCCTACTAAAATCGTTAATGAAGGTTATAATGTACCTCTTTTGGCTGCTGGACATTGGAGTGATTGGTCCACAAATGTCTGCATGTATCAACTGCAGCCTTTGTGAAGCTCTCCAGAAACTTTTCTTAGGAATGATTTCTCTGTGTTGCTTCCTGTTTCCGAGTAAACTCGTGGTCCCTTTAGCAGGTCACACGGCTCCAGAAATAGCGAACTTCTTTGTACTCCGAGTTTTCCTGTGTAAAGAACAAACACGTCAAAGAGGAGTCCCCGGGTTTACCGAGGGAAGCCACTCCGATGCTTAAGTCAGACACTGTCAATTAAGCAGAAAACTCAAGAATAGTTAAGAAGTTCCCTTTACCGGGAGGCACGCGCTGGTATTTATAGTAGCACTAAAGACAGCATTCCTTGTCCTTTTCCAATGTGGGAACAGTTTTCCTTGCTTTTATTTAGCTTTACGGCGAATTGGGCCCAGACAAAGGACCCAGAGTGGCTTCTCACATTTAACTGGGGTTTCACCCTATAAACAATAATTCAAGCACAATTAATAATGCATATTTAATAATTAACTAGACATTTAGAGGTTATTTTTTGAATTATAACCCGGTAAAGGTGAAATATTAGGTTCCACCTATAAACAAGTCTCCCAAGTCCTCAGTCAAGGGGTACGCTGGGGTGGGGACTTAAAATCTTTTCTTTACCGGGTTACAAAGTTAGCAGCCAAACCCGAGGTATCCAGTCCCCCAAGTCCGTACGCAAGCGTAACCCGCAGACCTTTTTCACCTTTAGAACTTAAAACGACGTCTCCGGGTTGTAGTGGGGGGAAATTTGAAAAGTTTTTAGGTTTTGGGACGCTGCATGCGTGACACGTGACGCTTTTCTCGAAAATCCGAAACGTCCCTTCAGTGCACGCCTTTAACTGTATAAATAGGGGTGAGAGTGACAGTTTTGTCTCACCTCCAAATCAGATAACTTTTTCGAGCTTTTTTGCTTTCGCGCTCTCTCTTGTCTTTGTTTTTTTCGTTTCCAAGACTCGAATCTGCCTCAAAACCCCTTCAAACGTTCCCAGCTAAGGTATGGCTTCTCCTCCCCTCTTTTTGTGTGTTTTGGGATGATATTTGTGCTGTTTCTGGGTTTCCAAGAAGGTTTTCTGGGTTTCTGCGTTATTCTGGGTGGGATTTTAACTTTGCGGTCCCCGGGTTATCTGGGTTTTTGACGTCCGCGTGTTTTTTGGTTTTGCAGATGGCCAATGAAGCAATGGACACTCATCTCCCCGAGTCCAACTTTGTAACCTTCACTGATGGGACCGCTCTCGACCCTCTCGGGTATTCACTGACCTCGGAGGAGATTGTGGAGTTGAGGAGCAACTGGAAGATCCCCGAGTCCGTTGAGATACGGCCTTTAGAACCTGAGGACCAATTCTTCGCTCCCGGGGATGGGTGGACGCTGTGCCACGAGTACCAGCTGCGGTACGGCCTGTCACTCCCGTTAAAAATAGAGGTGCAGTACCTCTTAGCTGCAAGCAACTTCGCTATCGGGCAGATCGGCCCGAACACATGGAGGCAGCTTCTCGGGTTGTGCGTAATGTACAAGGTATTGAAGCAGCAGATGCCGACATACCACGAGTTGCATGCCATGTACCGGGCCGAGTACTCCCGGAAGGCGGGTTTCAGCGGGACTATCCAATTGAAATCCAAAGCGGCTTTTAAGAAGATTGTCGAGGACCTGCCATCCTCAGTGAGCAGGACTTGGAGGGAGAAAAGTTTCTTAATAAGAAACTTTCAAGACCCGGGATACATGCTCCAAGTACCGGTTGACTTCCAACAATTGATGAGTAAGTCCTTCTTTCTCTCCGGATTCTTCTTTCTTTTCTCTATCTCGGGTTATAATTATGTTGTTTGTGTTGCAGATGTCCCCGACATTCCTCTGGAGCCGGTGATGGAGAAGAGGATCTGGAGGATGCTATGGGTCTTCCGGGGTCAAGATGACCGGAGTTCATACCGGCTTTGTAGGCTGTACGTGTACAGCAGGTGCCGGTTGATGGAGCTCCCAGGTTTGTCCAGTGTCCTTTATACTTTTCTGTTGTCATATGCTCTTGTGTAACGGGCTATGTGTTCTTTATGTAGCTCTTCTTCCGATGGAGTTTACCAAGCGGAAGAACCCGGGGATATACAACGGGTTTGAAGATAAAGCTGTATGGGCCGGGATCCGGACGCAAGCAACGGATGGTCAACTGTACGACATTGACCTGACCACGAAAGCGGCTTTCCTGCGCCCAGAAGCCGAACAAGGGGATACTCAGAAATTCCACGTTGATACCTTGCACTTCAACGAGATCCCCGGGTACCTGGCTGAGGTTCTCGGTACGGAGGTGTACCAGGAGGAAGAAGAAGAGATTGTTGGGAATCCCGCGGAGGTGGCGGAAGACCCGGTGATTGAAGAACCGGTGACTCAATTCACCTTTGCAGACGAAGAGGTGGAGATTGAAGAACCGGTGATGAGCGCAGTTCCCTCATCTGTGCTCCCGGGTGAAGAGGAGTTTACTGAAGATGAGGATGACGACGGGGGTGAAGAGGTTGGAGGTTTTGAAAAGGTGATAGGGAGTGAGGAGAACCTTGAGGGGAGTGACGGGAGTGATGAAGTTCACGAAGTGGAACCCGCTCCATCTCGCAAACGCACCCGGGAGGCATCCAGCTCTGCGAGGTCTGAGAGGAGGAAGAGGAGGAAGGAGAGGAAGGAGAGGAAGCAGCACCGGGCCATCCACGAGACCATGGAAGAATTGGCGAGTGGAGGGATGGCGGACGTGCCCATCCAGATGATGGTAGCGGACATGAAGAACTGTGCCGCTGACTCCTGCATCCTGGAGCATGAAGACCCGATAATTACTGCCCAGAAGACACAGGAGAAACTAATGCGGGTAAGTGTTTTCTTTGTGTGACTTGTGTTTGGGTTGTTTTTTTTTTCTGGATACTAACCCGGTATCTGTTTTTTGTAGGCGGTCAGGATGTCATACTTGGCAACTGACCGGCTAATCAACGAAGGTATCCCCGAGAGAGAGAGAGAGTGCTCAAGGACGACCTCCGGGCGGCCCGGGACCAGGTGACGGCGAGCGAGGAATTCTTGGCTCGTGTCCGGGAAGAGGCCAGCGCATCAGCGGTTTCGTCTTGGAAGGAGTTGGCCAGGGCAGATGATCAAGTGGCAGAGTTGGTGGCCAAAAACTCGGTGTTAGAGAAGGTCATCGAGGGTCACCGGTGTTCTCAAGATGCCTCTATAGCTCAACTGACCGAACAGAACCAGGCGCTGCAGCAACAAGTGACTTCTTTGGAGCAGCAAAAGGGAGATTTGGTTCAGGCGGTTTCCCGGGCCAAGGACTCTGCTGTCTCCGAGTTTCTGGCCAGCCCCGAGTTCGATTTAAAGTTGTGGACGACAAGGGCTGAGGCTCGTGCTGAAATTGTTAGTGCCAGAATTTGCCAAGGCTGGCTCGACAAAGCGGGTTATGATGGTCACCAAGGGCATGTCAGACCTGACGAGGTTGCAGGCGCCTCCCGGCCTAATCCTGCTGTGGCTGCAAAGCCTAGAGCTCCCACAAACCCGGGTCAGAGTCCCCCGGTTCCTGCTTCAGCAGCCCGGAGAGGTGCATCCCGTGGTGGTATTGTCAGGGGTCCTCAAAACCGGCCACTACCCCGTGGAGGACAGTTCATCATACGGCCCCGTGGAGGACGTGGCGGGTCGAGCACTGGCGGGGGTAGCGGGTCTACAGCGCCATGAGCTGGAGCTTCTCTCAGAGGATTTATGTTTTTGCTTTTGTAGACTAGCTTTTTTTTTTGTAGCGGCTTTCTGCTTTGTAACTGACTTTTTTGAATGAAAGTATTCAAGCTTTTCCTTTGCATAATTCTTCCTGTCAAATAACACGGTAATCTGATGCATAATATGCAAGTGTTGACAAAATTTATACATATAGTGCCGGTTTGGCATGTTAACGTTATAAAATGAAAATAGGGCCGCTAGGGCTCTACGGGTCCATAAGGACTTTCAAGGGCCTCTAGGGCTTTACGGGTCCGTTAGGACTTTCAAGGGCCGCTAGGGCTTTACGGGTCCGTTAGGACTTCCAAGGGCCGCTAGGGCTTTACAGGTCCGTTAGGACTTCTAAGGGTTGAAATAAGGCCGTGAAAGGCTTGCAATATTTCAAGTCATGTGGAGATTACCGAGTCTTGACAGTGAAATAAGGCCGTTAAGCCTTGCAATATTTCATGTCATATGGAGATTGCCGAGTCTTGACAGTGAAATAAGGCCATTAAGGCTTGCAATATTTCATGTCATATGGAGATTGCCGAGTCTTGACAGTGAAATAAGGCCGTTAAGACTTGCAATATTTCATGTCATATGGAGATTGCCGAGTCTTGACAGTGAAATAAGGCCGTTAAGGCTTGCAATATTACATGTCATATGGAGATTGCCGAGTGAGGCATACAAGTAGTGCCGCTAAAGGCTGCATTCATTCAACAAACTGATTGATAAACATAACCCGGTAGGGTTTTATGCATTATGTGGGCCTGAAAGGCTTTATATATAACATCAAAACATAATAAATTTGGACATTCGTAGATAACTTGGTACCTATTTGGGGAAGAGATGTAGATGTTGTGCGTTCCATGGCGGTGGAAGCGTAACTCCATCTGTACCCCTGATGTAAAATGTGGTCGGGCCCACGACTTCAACAATTTCATATGGACCATCCCATTGAGCTTTCAACCCCGTTGGCTTAGGGATAACCTCCTTCATTACCCAATCCCCGAGTTTAAGTGGGCGCTTGATAACCCGGGAATTGTAATGTTTGGCCACTTTTTGCTTCTTGTTGATATTCTGGAGATGTACACGTTCCCGGCGTTCCTCCAGGAGGTCCAGGTTAAGGTGAATGCCTTCATTATTGGTTGCAGGGTCGAACAGTTGTACCCGGTCACTAGGGACTTCCATCTCTACCAGGATTACTGCCTCAGAGCCAAAGGTCATAAAAAATGGGCTCTCCCCATTGGCCTCTGTTGGAGTTGTTCTAAGTGCCCACAAAACTTCTGGCAGTTTTTCAGCCCATAAACCCTTTGCATCCTCCAGCTTCTTCTTCAAAACTTGCTTGATCAGCTTGTTAACAGCCTTGGTTTGTCCATTAGTCTACGGATGTGCAGGGGAGGCATACAGCATCTTTGTCCCATTGGAATGTAAGAACTCCCGGAACTCGTCATTATCAAACTGTGTCCCGTTATCTGTGATAAACGTCTCTGGGATTCCAAACCGGCAAAAGACATTATTCCAGAGGAATTTCTTAACATTTGCGGTTGTGATCCGAGCCAAGGGTTGAGCTTCTATCCACTTGGTATTATAATCCACTGAGACAATGACGTGTTTGAACTGTCCCGGTGCCGTGGGTAGAGATCCAATGAAATCAATCCCCCACAAGCAAAATGGATACGGAGAAATGATGACTGACAGCGGGACTGAGGGGGCCCGGGGAAAGGCTGCAAACCGGTGACATTGAAGACAGGAATCTACCACCACTCTGTCATCCTGTTCCAGAGAAGGCCAGTAATATCCCATTCTGAGTGTTTTGAAAGCCAGGTTACGGGCTCCAAAGTGATTTCCACATACCCCGCTATGAAGTGACTGTAAAACCCGGTCTCCCTCCTCGGGTGTAATACACTTCAAATCAGGGAAAGTATGTCCTCGTCGATACAGCTTTCCATCATGGATACTATACTGTGCCGCTCGAAACCGGAGTCGTTTGGCAGCTACCGGGTCCTCAGGTAAGGTTCCATGTTGGATGAAGATAATGAACTCATCCATCCAAGATGGTCGCGGCTTTGCTTCCACTGCAAAAATCTCAGAAAAGGAGAGTGAGATTCTTGGTTTCTCCAATGTCTCGATCAGTAGGCCTTTAAACTCGGCATTGGGATCCTCCCCTGTTGCAATCCTAGCCAGAGTATTTGCTCTCACATTCTGGTGCCTCGGTATCTGAGTAATCTCAAAGGTGTCAAATTTTTCAAGCAAGAAAGCCGCTAACTTTTAATAGGAGGAAAGATGTGCTTCCTTTGCCTGAAACCCGCCGTTAACCTGCTGCACCACCAGTTGAGAATCACTCAATATGTGAAGATGCCGGGCTCCCATTTCTTTAGCGAGTTGAAGCCCCTGGATTAAGGCTTCGTACTCAGCCGTGTTGTTTGATGCTTTGAAGTTAAAACGTAAAGCATAGTCAAACATGTTCCCTTCCGGGTCCACCAATGCAACTTCTGCTCCATACTGCTTCTGATTAACTGATCCATCTACAAATATCTGCCACCTCTCCGGGTCACCTTTTGTGGTGAGAGTGTCAGTAACTGTGGATTATGCTGGAATAAACTCGGTAATAAAGTCTGCTGCTGCCTGCCCTTTAATTGCCGTGCGTGGTTTAAAGTGCAAGTCATGCTCCCCCAACTCAATGGCCCACTTGACCAATCTTCCTGAAGTCTCCGGCTTTTGCAGAACCTGCCGTAACGGTTGGTTGGTGAGCACATGGATTGAGTGTGCCTGAAAATAGGGTCTTAGCTTTCTTGCCGCTACAACCAAGTTCAAGGCAAGCTTCTCAATATCTGGATACCGAGTTTCAGGATCATTGAATCCTTTTCCAGTATAATAGACCGGCAGTTCGTCAGACTCTGGCTTTCTCACCAAGGCACAACTCACAGCTGTTTGAGACACCGCGAGGTATAGATAGAGGATTTCCCCCGGGTTAGGTCTGGATAAGGAAGGAACTAATGCCAAGTATTCCTTCAACTTTTCAAAAGCTTGATTGTGCTCTTCCTGCCATGTAATCTGCTCCCGGTGTTGACTCTTAAGAATTTTGAAGAAGGGGGCACACTTATCTGTCAACCTGGATATAAACCGGGATAAGGCCACCAGCCTACCTGTAAGCTTCTGAACTTCATTCCTGGTCTTTGGCGGTTCCATAGCCAAAACTGCTTGAACTTTATCTGGGTTTGCCTCAATCCCCCGAGCGCTAACCATAAACCCGAGAAACTTTCCTCCTGAAACGCCAAAAACACACTTCTCTGGGTTTAATCTCATTCCCTTGCTCAAGGCAATGTCAATAACGGTCTCCAAGTCATCCGGGTGTTTACTTGTCTCCCGGCTTTTCACTAACATATCATCTATATAAACCTCCATAGTATCCCCGAGTTGGTTTGCAAACATACCCACTACCAGGCGCTGGAATGTGGCTCCTGCATTCCGGAGTCCAAAAGGCATCACCTTGTAGTAATACATCCCCTTGTCCGTTGTAAAAGATGTATGCTCTTAATCCGCGGGGTTCATCGGAACTTGGTTAAACCCCGAGTATGCATCTATAAAACTCAGCTGCGGGTGACCCGCGGTTGAATCTACCAGTTGATCAATCTTGGGAAGGGGAAAACTGTCCTTTGGGCAAGCCTTATTCAAATCTGTGTAGTCGACACACATCCTCCACTTTCCATTCGCTTTCTTGACCATCACAACATTGGCCAGCCAATCTGGGTATGTTGCATCTGCAATGAACCCGATGTCCTTAAGACGTTTCACTTCTGCTTGGATGGACTTATATTTCTCTTCACAAAATGCACGACGCTTCTGTCGTACCGGTTTAATACCCGGGATAATATTGAGGGAATGTGTCATAACCTCTAGAGAGATCCCTGGCATGTCGGCATATGACCATGCAAACACTTTCTGCTTCCGGGTTAGAAGCTCGATTATCCGGGTTTTGACCTCTGGGTCAAGGCCTGTGCCAATGCAAATCTTCCTTTCCGGGTACTCCTCTGAAATCTGAATCCATTCTGTTGCTTCAATTGGGGCTGGCCGGGGAAACTTGGCGGGATACTTCTGGCTCTTCTTCTGTGTTGTCTTACTGATGGGCAAGGAATCAGGGTCATCCCTAGGGTCATCAGGTTTTTCAAATGGGGATAGGGAAAAACCCGCTGAAAACATTTCATGCTGGGCATGAGCTGTTGTTACCGCGTTGCATTTGACAGCGGCTTCTTGGTCTCCGCGAATTGTAACCCAGCCCCCGGGTGTAGGCACCTTCATAAGCAGCATATGACCCGCTATAAAACTCTGCAGGCCCCAAAGGGCATTTCTCCCAAGTATGGCATTATAGGATGATGGGCAGTCCACAATTATGAAGGGAACCACAATTGTTGTGGACTGGTGTCCGGTTCTAACTGTAACCGTTAACTGATCTGACCCCAATGGTTGAGTTGTTTCGCCTGAAAAACTGATCAATGGCTCGTGGTTTCTATACATCTTATCTCTTCCTCTTTTAAACCCTTTATAGCAGCTGCTGAACATGACACTGACAGCGGCTCCCGTGTCTATTAGAACTCGCCGAGTTCGCCAATGGTCAATCTGAAGAGTAATTATGAAAGGATCATTATGATGCATTTTCAGCGTGTCTTCAGAGTGAGAAAATGACACGGTATCCCAAGGAACCAGTTCTTTGCGGCATTCCTGACGAAGCTGCATTATCTCCAACTCCGGGCCTCTTGGACAAAGTCTTTTGGCCCGGTGACCTGATACTCCTTGGGCCACCCCCGTGAATTGTCATTATCTCCCCATATACTTCAATCAGGTTGGCACCTGTAGCGGGTGACTTGTACTGCTATAACTTGTCATTCTGAATCATATATTCAATGCTATTTCGAAGGGCAAAGCACCGGTTGGTAGTGTGGCCGGACTCGTTGTGATAGGCATAATGTTGCCCGTTGTCCGGCCCTGCCTTTTGGGAAACTTCCTTTTGGGAGCCGGGGGAATGTCATTGTTATGGTGGTTCCAAATTTCTTCATAGGAGGCAGTTAAATTGGTTAACACTTCATATCGAGGAATGTATGGGGTTTTTGCCTCCTGGGCTGGAGATCTTGGGTATGGAGCTTCTCTTGGCTTATCTCTTGGTCTGCTTGAACTTTTGCCGTAGTGCCCTTGGCTATTCTTATTCTGCCCTTCCTTTCTCCATCCATCAGCTCGCTGGCTTGTAAACCCGGTATTCGTCCGGCGTTCCCCGAAGGTGTCGTACTCGGCTTGAGCTTGCCGAGTTACTTCATTAATCAAATCATCGTAACATCTGAATCGCTGCTTCCTGAGCTCAACCACAAAGCGGGTTGGCTTGAGCGCCTGCAAGAACGCCTCTGATGCCACTAATTCATCTAAGTGCCCACATTTGGAAGTCGTAGATAACCAACGGGTTACAAAGACTTTGAAGCTCTCATCATCCCTTTGCTGCACTTTGAACAGTGAAGTGGTGCTTCGGTTGGCACTAGACAGCAAGATAAACCGGGAAAGGAACTTCTGTGTCAGCTGATCATAGCTCTCTACTGACAAAGCTGGTAATTTAAGGAACCAACTCAATGCCTCCTCACTGAGTGTCTCCTGGAAGGCATGGCATGCTTGGGCATCCGTGAACCGGGTTGAATCTAACTGAGACTGGAACAACTCTAAGTGTGCATATGGGCAGCCCGTTCCGGCATACTTCTTGATCTTAAATGGCTTAGCTTCCAGGGGCTTTTTATCTGCTTGAACCCGGGTAGAGAATGGGCTTGCACGGGTAATAAGGGGTTGATAGTGCTGTTGCCCTGTCCCCGAGTTAAGACGCTGCTCAAGTTGAGTCACAGTTTGCTTCAGCTGTAAGAGAAGCCGGGTCTGGGCATCAGCTGGGTGAAGTGGTTGATTTAATACCGGCTCTGGAGGTGGAGGGGGTCCTTAAAGATTGTGATTAAACAGAGGATTGGAGAGATGGATAATTTGGGGATTTGGGGTAGGGTGGGCAATGGGTGGGAGAATAGCGGGTGGGAGGGTTGCGGGTGTGATGTATGCACTGTCAAAGGTTCGCGGGTTTCCATAACCCAGAGGATTCCCTACTGGGGTTATTATATGAGCAAGTCTGGCTGACGTCTCATTGGCATTCGCCCTCTGAGCTAGAGTTGCCTGAAGAAGACCATGCTCGACCTGGATAGTTGCTAACTGCTCCCTTAACGTCATTAACTGGGCATGTTCTCGAGAAGACTGCTCCTTCTGAGCGAGAAAGTCCTTTTTCAAGAGTTCAAATGCTGCTGCCAAATCTGTTTGGTCAAACTGGGTCTCGGAGGCCCTCGGGTTATTATCCCCTGAGAAGCTGAGTCTCCTAGTTGGATCTTGTTCTCCTGCTATTTCCACCATTGTTCTTTAAAATATTAAGCGAGAGGGTCTTGAGTTCGGCTCTCAACGAGAGCACCAATTGTTTCCGGGTAAACTCGTGGTCCCTTTAGCAGGTTACACGGCTCTAGAAATAGCGAACTTCCTTGTACTCCGAGTTTTCCTGTGTAAAGAACAAACACTTCAAAGAGGCGTCCCCGGGTTTACCGAGGGAAGCCACTCCGATGCTTAAGTCAGACACTGTCAATTAAGCAGAAAACTCAAGAATAGTTAAGAAGTTGCGCGTCCCTTTACCGGGAGGCACGCGCTGGTATTTATAGTAGCACTAAAGACAGCATTCCTTGCCCTTTTCCAATGTGGGAACAGTTTCCCTTGCTTTTATTTAGCTTTACGGCGAATTAGGCCCAGACAAAGGACCCAGAGTGGCTTCTCACATTTAACTGGGGTTTCACCCTATAAACAATAATTCAAGCACAATTAATAATGCATATTTAATAATTAACTAGACATTTAGAGGTTATTTCTTGAATTGTAACCCGGTAAAGGTGAAATATTAGGTTCCACCTATAAACACTTCCCAACCAAGCAATTGGAGCAGACCTTTGATGGTATGCTGATAGTAGGCACGCCTTGAACCAGTTTCTTGTAACCCAAGGTTCTCAAACCTTTATAACTCAGATGCCCAAAACGGCAATGTCACAGTTTAGACACATCTTCAGCTGTAGTTTGCAGGCAATTCATGATTTGTGAAGTGGATTCTGGTGTTTGTACTATGGCTAGTACAACAAACATCCTGTTTACTGTCATTTCAGACTGCATGATCAATCCCTTCACTGGATGATATACCTTACACATGTTTTTCTGAATCAAAATTGCCAGGTTTTTCTCCTGTAACTGACCAATGCTAAGTAAGTTGCTCTTGAGTTCTGGAATGTAGTATACCTCAGTTATTATATGTGTCATTCCTCCAATCTGCAGCCTGACACAGCCTTTTCCCATCACAGCCAATCTCATATTGTTACCAAGTTTCACAGTGTGATGAAATAAAACATCCAGATTGTTGAACCACTCTTTCTTCCCACACATATGGTTGCTGCAACCTGAGTCTAGAAACCACATCTCTTCTTTTCCAACCTTATGCATGTCCACATATGCCATGAGCAACATGTCTTGATCTTCCTCTAGTTCAGCATAATTAACTCCCTTCTCCCAGCTAGGACACTCATACTGAAAGTGTCCTAACTTATGACACCTGAAGCATTCAACAAGGGCTTTGTTAAAAATTCCTCTTCCACGGCCTCTACCTCTTCCACGAATCATTCCTCTCCCTCTTCCTCTAAAGCTTGCTCTCTCTTGACTCACATTCAGAACCTGTTCTTCACTTTCATGTGAGCTCATTCTTTGCTCGTGCACCAGTAGGCTACTTTGAAGTTCATCAATGGTTAGTGTGTCAAGATTATTAGATTTCTCAATTGAACACACTACATAATCAAACCTGGGACTCATTGATCTCAGTATCTTTTCAACGATGACTCCTTGCTCCATACTTTCACCATGGCTCTTCATCTTGTTGGCAATGGTTAGTGTCCTGGCAAAGTACTCATTAACCTTCTCTCCTTCTTTCATTTGTAAGACCTCGAACTCCTTTCGTAGAGCTTGCAGTTGAGCTCTCTTTACCCTTGTTGATCCCTGATACTTCTGCTTCATTGAATCCCATATATGCTTTGATGTATCCTTGACAAGAATGGTCTCCATGATTGCACGGTCTATGGCTTGAAACAAGTAATTCTTGACCTTCAAGTCCTTTAACTTCTGGTCCTCAATCTGTTTTCGCTGAACATCAGTGAGTATTGATCCACTTGGTACTGCAGCTATTCCATCCTCCACCAAGTTCCAATATTCCTTTCATCGAAGGAAGTTTTCCATAAGCATCGACCAATGATCATAATGGCCGTCGAACTTGGGAATCGCAAGCTGAACGAAGTTGCCTTCTGCGGCCATACTTCGAGTAATCTCAGATACCTCTGTCTCCTGCTGTCACTGAACTCTCTTTCTCCTTTCTACCACTCAATCAGGCCCCTTGTTGAAGGGGCTCTGATACCACTGTTTGTTCTATGCTTGTTCAAACTCTCACACATTAAATGCAGCACCATTCACACTCTTTATTGAACTGAAAGCAGCTATTTATAATAGCTTTACAAGATGAAAACAGAAAACAACTTAGCTGATAATCTCAGCCTAAAAACGAGGAACAACTAAGAAACATTCAAAAAACAACAAACTCCCTATGACTAGGTCACTTATTTATCAGAAACCAACAGCTACAAGCAAAAGATCAACAACGGCATTCTTCTAGTAGACTTGACTTGGTCCTCAAGGAATCCGAGAATCCCTCTGCAACCCTAACAGCATCAAGCACATCATAATCATTAATACCTTCAACTTTCATAATCTCATCAACAAGTTTACCTTTTTTGCAGATATTGCATGTTCATTCAAAATCACTTCTTTCATAGGCTCCAAATGGGTCTTGGTCACCTCCACAAAGGAACGTAGTGTGCCAGACATGAGATCAATCACAATAAACAAGATTACATATTGAATTGATTAAGAGAAGAAGAAATCGTATGTATAGGGTTCATACCTTGCAGTTGCTATGCGAAGAAATTGAGAATGGAAGAAGTTCAAATCGAAAGACTTCAGTTCTTCTCGAGCCCAGCTTGAAAACTCCAGATCTCCTCGGTCAGATCGATTGGAGTCGTAAGAAAAAGGAGGGAAAGGAAGAGACTGATTTATAAACATGCAGTGCGGGACAATTTTAAGCAAGGACAATTTTGTCATAACCATATGCAATTATTGCAGGATTTTAAGAGGGAAACTGAATACTGGGTGGGGATGGAGGGAAAAACATTCCGCCTAATTTTCCCTTGTTTTGAGAAGCAATTTCCTTTCCCTCCTTTTTTCTTGGGCTTCCGAACAAAGAAAAGAAACCACTTTCCTTTCCCACCAGCCACTTTCCTTGAAACAAACACCGCCTAAGAGTAGCCGCACATGATTATAAAAGAGAAAATGTCTATTTACTTCAAAATTTGACACTTTATTTTCTATTCTACCATATTTTTAAAAAAATATTGATCATTAGAACTTTTAAAAGAGAATTTATACCCATTAAGTCTAAACTCTTAAGACACTCTTAAGAACTTATATTATTTTAGTACCATTATACCTCTCACCCCTTAAATATGCTTAGAGAGAAAATGCAAGAGAGAGAATGGTTGACCGGAACCTCATCGACTCTGGTCACCTGCTGTCGGATTTCGATCACCTGACGTCGGACTCCGCTCACCTGATGTCAGACTCCGGTCATCGGTCGCCGGAATCCTATTGTCGGCTGCCGGACTCCGATGCTCGGAATCCTGTGGCCGGAATTACTGACCCTAGTAAAAATTCAATTCCAAGTTGACTACCCTAGTTAGCTTACTTCTATTTCTAAAAAACAGACTCAAACACCAAAACCATGTTTACTACTCTTAGTAAACTTACTTCTGTTCCTAAAAACCAGACTCAAAACACTAAAACCAAGTTTACTAAGAGTAGCAAACTTACTTCTGGGGTTACTAAATATTAATACACATCATAAACAACAACATGCATATCTAGTAATTCAGTGAGTCAATACACATCATAAACTGCAACATTCATATCCAGTAACTCAGTGACTCAAAACACCAAAATCAAGTTTACTACAGCTAGTAAACTTACTTATGGGGTTAGTAAACATCAATACACAACTTCTGAGTAAGAGAGACAGAGACAGAGACAGAGACAGAGAGAGAAAGAGAAACTTCGACATCGAGGTTGGGACTCCGTCGTCGTTATCGAGGACACGCAGGCTGGATCTAGATTTGTTGTCGAGGCTGGGTTTGGATTTATCGTCGAGCAGATCGAGGAGCAAGGAGTATGGTGGTACGGAGGAGGAGGGCGGTGCGAGGTTCTAGTTGCCGAAGATGGATGAGATGATTTGCATGGTCTTACATGATCTGCATCGTTTGACGGTGGCTTGGTGTGGTGGTGGTGCTCGTTGTGAACCAAAAGCAGATCAGTGCTTGGTGTGGTGTAGGAGAACAGAGCTTAGTAGAAAATTTGTGTGGTGCTCGGACGCGGAGCAGTCCGTAGAGCTAAAGATGAGGCCACCGGAGATAGTGGAGGCGAGGATGGAGTCACCGGTGATGAGGATATGGGATATATATATATATATATATATATATATATATATATATATATATATATTTAAGGAAGGGTTAGATGGTAATTTTGTTGTTAAAAGTTGAAAGTCACTGCAAAAGCTTTTTAGATCTCGTGAACAATTTTTCTGCTTTTGTAATGAATGGTCATTAGCCCATTATAAAAAGATCATATCATTTCATTTTTGAGGAGGGGAGACACATACATAGCAGCCACACGGTGACCAAAGGGAAGGGCTCTCGCCCTTTCGCATCTCCACTCTCATCTATCACTATTTCATCTCGTAAATTCTTATCTATACTTAGTTTCTTTTGAAAATTTGAAGGACTCACTCAAAGCTTCAAGACCTCATCATCAAGAGCACCACCTCTTAATCAATTGGCTAATTGGGTGAAATGTTTACTTGTTTCATACTAGCCTATTGCTAGACGTGGCCAAGCTAACTCTGTCATCTCTTCCTGTTGCAATCTTCGCATAGATGAACTGTTGGAATAATTAAGGGTAGCTTCCTAGAGTCGTCCTCCTCTTTCCCTTATTTCTTGCTCTTCCATGTTCTTTAACAAACTTCATAACCCATCAAGTATCAACTATGTACTTTACACCCATTCAATGATCTTCATTACTTTTTTTGCTTTGGAATTGGGGTTTTTCTCTATGCTTCAATTGGGGTTTTAATTTTACTGTTAGGCTCAACAATTGGGAATTTGGGACAAGAGGGATTGTGTATCTGATCATGTATTCATATACGATTTAATGGTAGTGGGATCTGGAGAAGCATATTAAGGATGTTATGCGAAAGTTTTTGATTTGGGTATTTCGTAGTGTGTATTTAGTTGTATATGATATAAGTTTATTGAAATATGAGGACATCAAAATCGTAAGCTTTAGCATTTTTGATCATTCTACATCAGCATATGTATTATTCATTTTGCATTTAATAAACAGTAGCGACTCAAGATTTTCTTGATGATATGATGATACTTTACATCGTAAAAAATGTCAATGAAATTGAGATTGATGAGTTTGAAGAGAGCAGACCTTGTAGGATACAGTTTACTTAGTTTCCCCTTCACGTCCTTGGTGGTTCCAAACCCCCCCCAATTACTTAGTGGTTCCAAAACCCAACAAAAAAACAGTTTTCCCCTCCACGTACTTGGTGGTTCCAAAACCCCAAAAAAAAACAAATTATGTGCTTGTAAAATTAGCCTAGATAACTCTCGGATCCTGGATCCGCCATCAAAATCTCTAGCCTCATGTTTTGGAAGCTCTTCCTCTTCTCCTTAGAAAACACAATCTATGTTAGCTTTCCGAGATGGATGAGACAACCTATGTAGAAAGTTACTTGATTGACTTCTATAATGAAGCCAACAGTAGAAGGGAAGAAGGGCCACAATAACCATCTCATTTCCCTTGAGTTCCACTTTCCAACAATCTCCCAAATTTAAAGAGATGCAGCAAATGAAGCCATCACAAGACCATACTTAGAGTAGCAACATCTCTCATACAACACTATGAGTCCGAAGAGCAGCGTTAAATTCAAGTACTATGGTTAGCATATTTAGATTTGGAGCATACTGGGGTTAGCATACTTGAATTTAGAGTATACTAGAGTTAGTGGACTTGCATTTGATGAAATACTAGAGTTAGTAGACTTGGTTTTAAAGTATACTGAGGTTAGTAAACTTGGTTTAAATGTATATTGGGGTTAGTAGACTTGGTTTTAAAGTATATTGGGGTTAGTATACTTGATTTTGATGTATACTGAGGTTAGTAGACCTGGTTTTGAAATATACTGGGGTCATTAGACTTGGCTTCGAAGTATACTGGGGTTAGTAAACTTGGTTTTGAAGTACACTGGGGTTAGTAGACTTGGTTTTGGAGCATATTGGGGTTAGTAGATGTGAGACCCCGAATATTTTAACCGTGGTTAATGGCGAGTTACTAAGGTTTAAGTCGCATTCGGTAACTTTGCGAGTGAACAACCACGTTCATTTTCAAGTTTTTAAAAGTTCTCCAAATACCTGATTTAATGATCGATGTCATAGTACGTGTCGACACGAGTCTCCCGGTATTTTCAGATTATTTTTCGGAGCTTCGGTTTATTTTCTACGAATTTTCGAAGTTTTCGGTAAATTTTAATTATCAATCCGGTAAAAAGAGTTTACCATTTTACCTTTTTACTTTTCAGCTAACTCGGTCAAAACTCTCCCCTCCCTTTCTCTCTCTCCCTCTCGACGCCTCTCGGCCGAGATTGAGCTCGACGGCGCTCCACTACCAGCTTCTTCCCCTCCTTCTCCTTGTCCTAACCCTGTCCTCAGATCGCACCGACGTCCGCCGAGGGAGGAGATCGAGCGCCACTGCGCTCGGCGGTCAACGGCCGGAATCCGGTGATCCAGGCATCGATTCGACGCTTGAATGGTAAGGTTCTTCTTCTCTTCCTCTTCCTTTTCCATGCTCTTGATCATTCGATTGGAGCCTTAATCGAAAACTCCTCTTCTCACTATTACTGTTTTTGGGTTTTTCTGGGTTTCGAGGCTAGCAGCTCCGGCGACCTATTCTTGGTGTTCTGGCGAGTCTTGGACACCTGTGTGATGTTTGGGAGGAGCTTGGAGGCAGCTGGTGAGGTTCTGGAGAAGCTGCAGTGTGTTGGGGCAGAGCAGAGGTGGAGGTGGTGAACGAGGCAGCTGCAGGTACTCAAGCCAACGACGAGCAGAGGTAGAGGTGGTGACTAAGGCAGCTGCAGTGGTTTTGGAGCAGAGACACAGAGGGTAGGATTTCTCCCTCTAAAAACTGTTTGGTTATGCTGTGTTATTTGATTTGTTGATCTGGTGTTGATATTAATTGGTTGTTGTTTTCGTTGTTTGTCGATAACTTGGAATTCAGAATTTACGGGGAAGCTCCGGCGAAATTCTGGCAAGTTGACCGGAATCCGGCAGAGGATTCCGGCAAGTTGCCGGAATCTGGTGACGATTCTGACAGGGCAGTGAAACCGGCTGAAATACCGAGAAGGTAGTCTTCGAATTCCTCAGAATGTGTTGTTTCCGTTTAATAGAGTTAAAGAGTCGTAATCGGAAATTACGTATAAGGGAACGTATAAAAACGGAAACTAACCGTAATTAGAATCTTTCCATTTTAGGAAACCTTCTATGTTTGGAAACCTGCTAATTTGGGAAACTTTCCATTTTGGGAAAGTTTCCATAAAGGGAAGTTTCCATTTTGGGAAAGTTTCCATTAAGAGAAAGTTTCCATTTTGGGAAAGTCCCACTTTTAGAAAAACGGTTAAGTAAAGAATTGAAGTTCAACGAAGTTTGACACAATTTGGTTAAATTGTTATCGGAAATTGATAGCTGGAATTTCTGGAAAATGTCAAGTTGACCATGTTAAGTAAAAATTGGTGCTTCACGTAAATCGGTAAATCGACTCAAGGTTAAAGATTTGGTTAGTGTGACACGTTGGGTGTCCATAGTAATTCAACAAATTATTATGTGAACCCTAACGTTATTAAAATGGTAAAGGGAAGTTCGGAAACTAAGTCGGACTTCCGGTAAATGAGTTAAGAGTCGATAACCGGAAAAGAAAGTCAAAAAGGTTAAAATGCCATAAAAGGGAATTGATTGGTCAACTTAGTCAATGTAGACATTCCTGGTCAAACTAGGAATGTTGAGGTCTGTTGACTGTTATTGTTTCTTGGTTGCTAAGCTACTTTAATTCTGCAGTGATTATTAGACGAGGTAGCTTACGCGGTGACCTCAATTCACCGAGGCAGTTCCTGGAAGCTTACGTATGGAACAACAATTCCAGGTAGGGAATCTAAACCCCCTTGGTAGTGGTTTTATATATGTTCGAGAAAGTGCATGATTTTGTGTATGCTCATGGTCGATGCCTCGGGAAGGTTTTCTTTATATTAAATGATAAATGATTTATTATTAGGCCAAGAAAACCTGAGGCTAGACGTAAATGATTTTTATACGATGATGTGATATGTTGTGCACCATTGTCCTGATTTCTGGTGCGTGACCTGAGAGTGGCGGGACCTAGTATTTAGACTACGCTTCCCACGGTGTCGGTGACCGTGAACCTCCGGAGGGGCAATGCCCTGTTTATTTTAAATGATCCCACTTACGCTCGTCTCGTACAGAGTCAAACGAGACGTAAGTGCAGTGTACTGTTACGTGAAATATTTTGGGCATTAACTGTAAATGGACACTCTCGCTACTATTCGTCTTCAACGCACAGGTAGTTAGCCCCGGTTTGCTGTATAGACAAACCCGGGATTCGGTCACAGAGATTCGTGAAGCCCTGCAGGCTGTATTATTCATTGAGCGCTCTGGGCCCCTGTTTTAGCATACTGCACTGTTTTTCCAAAAGATATGAAATGATGTTTTTGTGTGCCAAGGATTTTATAAATGATTTTATCGAGAGCTCAAATCTATATGTATATATATATATATATGATTTTATAGTTTTCAAACCTATCATTGGTGGGCCTATATGTGAGCACGCGAGAACGACGCTCACCCCTACAACAGATTGTTTGCAGGTACTGTGACAGGATAGATAGAGAGAGCTGTGTGTGGAGCCTCATTCCTAACTCGATGTTTGGTCCAAAGTGTACTCCCTATTCCGGTTTTACCCTTCGAGTCATATGCCAGAGCATTTGACATATACAGTAAAGGTGTCATCCCGATTTGTTAACCATGTTTTATATTTTTTTTTTGTCGCTAAAGTTTTTAATTGACCCTTTAATTTGACCACCTTCCGCGAAATTAGAGAAAACTCTGATGAATGTTTTAAGAATTTCTTGTGGTGTCACTCAAAGTATTAAAGTTTAAATTTTATTTTACTTACTAAAAAGCCTACGACTTTAGGTTAATAAGTTGTTGGCACGTCCTTCAGACGTGTTGGCTTCTTATTGGCTTAAACTCGAGGCTACTGTAGTTTCCCCTCCCGGGGTGCTACAGTAGACTTGGTTATGCCACAATTGCTTCTCTACATTCTTGAAATAACCCAACTGATCGTTTAAGCCTATCATGACCAAGTTTAAATTTAATTGCCAAAATCAATTTTTGATTAAATAAATTTAAACCAAGATCACATACAAATCCTTGATATGTTTCAGATAACCTTGACACACCACAACCACAACACCAACAAAAGACAAACAATCCCACTCATACCAAGAGAAACCTCACAACCACACAGAAACTCATGCAAACACACCCACAAAAGCGAAAACCGAAATTGAGAAACACCCAAACAAAGAACACAACCCAAAGACAAATGAAGAACAATAGAACAAACGCTAAACTTACCCGACACACAACAAACAGCGCATGAACCATCAAGTTAGCCCTAATGACCCAGATCAGAAGCGTAGAAGCGAGCAAGCACAAATTCACTTGAAAGCAACCTAGAGGTTAAAGCAAGCTCAGTTTTAAGGCATACAATGAAAAGCATCAGGTGTCAAAACGAAATGATTTGTACAACAACTGATTCAAAATTTATACCAAGCTATTAACCCCATCCAACACCTTTACATATTGGTTGCACATCTAAATCCCAATAGTAGCAGATGAAGACCTGAACCCATATTCTTCTTTACCTACAAAACTAACCAAAAACCAAACTCAAGTCAACAACCAATGCAACTTGAAACTGATCCAATCAAAAGCGGGAGTCCAAAAACCCAGTGAGAGATAGAGGTGTGAGCAAGCAGAGATAGAGAAAGCCAACCCAGACCGAACCATTACTACCTTAAACCACAAATCGATCTTTCTCTCTCTCTCTCTCTTCTATATCTGGAGAAAAAATGGGGATGACAGAAGATTTCACAGAAAGACGAAAAGTATGAACTGCGGTCTTTACAGGTTTTTCTCTCACTTCTGTATCTAGAGAAAAAATGGGGATGACAAACGATTTCGCAAAGAGACGAAAAGTGTGAACTGCGGTCTCTAGGGTTTTTATAGCTAGGTTAACATAACAGTCACTTGACTACTTATGGCTCGACTGGAACCGTGCCAAAAACTAGATTCTTAATAATAGCGACGGCTCCATTCCACCATTGTTATATAGAAAATTTGGACATTTAGTTTAATAATAGCAAAGAAAAGTCAAAAAAAGTAAAATCAGATTTTTGGTGCCAGGATTCAAAACCGAAATCTCATTATCCAAAGACGAGTATGAGCTACACCGGATATGTCTATTTATTTGGACATTCAGTTTTATAAATAGCAAAGGAAAAGAGAATAGTCACAAAAAGTAAAAACAAAAATTCTGATGCCAAGATTCAAACCCGAAAACTCATTATTCAAATTAGAGTATGAGCACCGGATATGTTTATTTATTTGGACATTCAGTTTTATAAATAACAAAGGAAAAGAGAATAGTCACAAAAAGGGAAAAAATGTTTTCCGGTGCCAGGATTCGAACCCGGAATCTCATTATCCAAAGAAGAGCATGAGCTACACCGGATTTGTTGTTAAATCTGGACATTCAGTTTTATTAATAAAAAATAATGAAAAAAGTCTGTCAATGTTAACGGGTTCGGGTCGGAGCCGAACGTAAAACCCTTCGAAGTGAGAAAATATATACCCTAAAATTTGATGAGAGCATAAACCCTAAACCTCTTTCCCCAAATTGGAATTGCTGAAATGGCGATGGAAGACGAAGCAGCAGCTGCGGAGAGGGCCGTGATGTGCCTTCTGACGGACCCAGATGACACTCCCTTGGGACAGGCCTTGTATCTTCCTCAACAGACTACCACCCTCCAACTCTCACAAATCGTCAATCGCCTTCTTCAAAATGTAAGCCTACTCACTTTTTCTCACTAAAGTTTCAACCTTTCTCAATTTTGCTACATTTTTTGTTGTTGGTGATGTTCAAGGTCATGTTTTTACTGTTAGCAATCAATGATTTTTGTGGATTGTGTTTTTGTCATGCTCTGATAAGTAATGTCTGTCTGTGGTTGTATGTGCTCAGGATGAGAAGATGCCTTATACTTTCTACATTGAAAATAAGGAACTTAATGAGGCCCTGGGCGTCTATGCGGAGAAGAACAAAAGTTAGTTATATCTCTATGGAACTGCTTGTTAACAATTCAGCTGACATGATTGTGTATAGTCTGAAATTCTTTTTGTCTGAAGATTTTAATGGATGCATCTTTTACTTATTACTCTTTTGCGTGGCAGTTTCTGTGGAGAAGGTACTCAAAATTGTGTATCAACCACAAGCTATTTTCCGAATTCGTCCTGTCAATCGTTGCTCGGCCACAATTGCTGGTATGACTGTCTCTCTTATATTTATGTTTAACTCAGGCCGTATGTATTGACAAAGTGCACCTTATTTATTGATCATGGTCAAATAGTTTGTGCGGAAGATAAAATTTGGGAACTTCATGATCCAGTCTTTTTATTTAAAGCATTTCAAAGTCAGCATTTTTATAGAGCTTCACTGGGCACCCAATCAATCATTATATTTGGTCAATTTTTGTTACTGGTAGTGGTATGCATCTTGGACTTAAACGATTCATGTTGTTATTACTACAGGTCACTCAGAAGCTGTTCTTTCAGTTGCCTTTAGTCCTGATGGTCAACAGTTGGCAAGTGGTTCTGGTGATACCACTGTCCGACTATGGGACCTTAATACTCAAACACCTTTGTTCACATGTTCAGGTATGGTATCTGAGGACTTCGTGACTTTTCTTGTTTGATATGGTGTGAGATAAAACGATTTCATCCTTGTTCTGTTTATCCTTTGTTCAGGACATAAGAATTGGGTTCTTTGTATTGCTTGGTCTGCTGATGGAAAGTATCTTGTTAGTGGGAGCAAGTCTGGAGAACTTCAATGTTGGGATCCACAGACAGGAAAACCATCAGGCAACCCATTGATTGTTAGTTATATATCCTTCACTGTTTGATCATCTACCTTTTTAAAAATTTTGGTTCTTGGTCGAGGAATATGTATAATGGGGAAAAGTGAAATGCGAGCATACTTGATGTTGATTTGAATTATGCATGTGCTGTGCTCTGTTTAACTAAACTTTAATGTTTGAAGATATCAACAAATAGATGTTACTGTGTATGTGACTTAATAAAACCTTCTAGTCCAAGTGTGGTGAACGATTGCCTTGTGAGTAACAACTGAAAGCTGAAGAGGGTTCCTAAAAATAACCTTTTCTGTGAGAATCTTAGTTGACTGACTTATTCAGGGTCGTATATGTGATCTTGGACATGTTTTTTATGGAATCTTGGTTTCTTCATGTGTGTTAGGGCCATAAGAAATGGATTACTGGGATCTCTTGGGAACCAGTACACCTTGCTGCTCCGTGTAGACGATTTGTAAGTGCCGGGAAAGACGGTGATGCACGCATATGGGACATCACATTGAAGAAATGTGTTATGTCTCTTACCGGCCACACACTTGCAATAACCTGTGTAAAATGGGGTGGAGATGGTTTTATATATACAGGGTATACTCTTTTCCTATTTCATGATGTTGAAATTTGTTGATTATTCTTTTCAGTTGTTTCTATACTGTAAAAAAAATAAACTTTGGGGTAATCACAAGGTTAATCACTTGGATGGTTGACGAAATCCAAGTGTGAATAGTTCGAAATCTTTTTAATAACTTTCAGGTGATGCCTTGCTGCTCTTAAAATAGAAACAAGTCATTGGAGGAGTCCATTCAAACGATGATTGAGTTATTTCATTTGAAATGTATCTAGGGTATTGAATTCTGAAGTGGCAATACTGCTAGCTCATCTGTTTAAAATTACATTGTCAAGCTGAATTTATCTGTAGACATGTAACTAACTACTCCATTTTACGTGTCACAGTTCCCAAGATTGTACAATCAAGGTCTGGGAGACTACGCAAGGGAAGCTGATTCGTGAATTAAAGGTATTATTAATACATCTTTCAAGCATTGATGAGCCCAGTCATTCCTTGTTTTTCACATTGTTGCTAGTTCGATACCAAAAATGAGTTGCGTTGTTCTTGTGAGGACTTAATTTGTTTTCTTCTGTAGTTAGTCGTTTGGTGTAGTCTCATGTCCGCAAGATTGCTTACTACTTTATTATTGTGGTTTAGTAGAAAACTTGTTATCTCCAAATTTATTTTATTCAAGGCTTGAGCATGCAAACATGAATTGTTTTGTGTATATATAGATAAGTGCCTCTTGGAAAATTGTAGTGGCTCTTTCAGCAATATAATGTTTCCCCTTTCTTTCGTGCCTTGTTTTTGTCTATAATGATATTGGAATAATTGCCTTATCATCTCTCAAATAACAGTTTGCCGTTACATCACTCATATTAAGGGATTTTGTTTAATTCTTGATGCCGTTGTTTTTCTTTTTATATATCCTTCATTCACATGCTCTGGGTACCGGTTTTGCTACATGGTTTTAGGGTCATGGGCACTGGGTTAACACTCTTGCATTGAGTACGGAATATGTTCTTCGCACTGGAGCTTATGATCACACTGGCAAAAAGCAATATTCATCTCCTGAGGAAATGAAAAAGGTAACTATATTGCATGATTTGGCATTTCCTTTTTTTAAAAGAAATAGGTTTTTGCTGAGACAAAAGGTAAAGTAATGGCACGTCAATTTTCCATTGTAGTTTTAGTCCTTGAACCTAATATTATCGCTTAATATATTACTGTGCAGTAGATAGTCAATCATCATCTGATTATCTTGACATTCTTTTTTTATTGTGAAAAGAAACAACTTTTATTGAAACGAAAGCTAAGAACAAGAACAAGGAGGCGGTCACATTTTGTTAGGCTTGGTCATTTAATTAATCACCATCTTGACTGCTATTTGATGTGGTTGGAACTTGATCATCTGTGTTTTCTTGTTTTATTAATCCATACTTCGATACATTTTCTTCTGTTCACCTTCTCTTGGCTGTTGTTTGATTTGGTTGAAATTGATCTTCAGTGTTTTCCTGTTTTATTAGTCCTTTAAACACAATTTTTGTTAGTTCAAAGTGTATCATGTTTCCAATAAAAAATAAAATATCACCATTTGCTTTCTGTAAAAAAATTCACCCTTCCTGTTATTCATTGCACGATGTTTTTGCTTTTGAATATTTTTTGTCATTTCCCGGTTCGTGGAATTGATTATATTTTCATCTGACATATAGGCAGCTTTGGAAAGGTATAACAAGATGAAAGGCAAAGCTCCTGAAAGATTGGTTTCTGGATCAGATGATTTCACCATGTTTCTGTGGGAGCCTTTTGTCAGCAAACAACCCAAGGCTCGCATGACAGGTCATCAACAGGTGAAAATATTTGCAACACTATTTGGCTTCAATTGTAGATCCATGTTAAACTGTTTATTTGAAGTGTAATAATGAGTTGAATGCATATGGTCCAAAATGCAGGCCATTACTTTTCCAATTTATGTTCGCTATCAGCATGCTTATGATTAATGAGTTGAACTTGTAACCACCACGGTGTCGGTTGTCCCTAATAATAAACAGGCCACAGCTCACTGGCAAATGAGTCTTTCGAAAATGATAGCAGTTGTTTTTAATTTTTTTTGTCTTATATCTTTTACAAATGCTAACATGTATTATCATGCTCTTCGAGTTCAAACTCGGATGACACTGGCAAGAGTTTATTAGGTAACATGCTTTCACACTATTGCCAGTTTTTTTAAATACAAAAATGTTTTCAAAACAAACACAGTAGATTTTTCTTTCATTTCTCGTCGTTGCTGCCATTTAGACTGTCATTTGACTCATTCCCAAATTATCTCAATGCATGATGCATCTTTTTGTAGAGTCAATTTTAATCTAGAGCTTTATTGGTAGCTTGCACGTGATGGACTTATGGCTACTCATACCTGATAACGGGTACATAAGCTGATGTAGTTTGTTCCCTATTGGTGCTCTTGTTAATTTCTTATGGGCTGTGCGCACTCATGTTTATGATTAAATGGAACTTGAATATGCTATATAAAGTTGCAATTTTTTTTTGCGTCTAAGGTTTTACAATTTCCATGTTTCTTGCCAGCAGCTTGTAAACCATGTCTACTTTTCACCTGATGGGCAATGGATAGCAAGTGCCTCATTTGACAGATCTGTCAGAATATGGAATGGTACTACTGGCAAGTTTTTTGGAGTTCTCCGGGGTCATGTTGGTCCTGTTTACCAGATCAGGTCTAACTTTATTCAGTTGTTTAAATTTTATGGATGTGCTTATATTTATGTCTAATCATGACATTATATATTTCCCTACAGCTGGTCCGCAGACAGCAGGCTACTTTTAAGTGGCAGCAAAGATTCAACTCTAAAGGTAGAACATTTACAGATAATCATTTTTTTGAGATTCCTGACAAAATAAAGAGATTCTTCTCACATTGATTTGAAGATCATGAAAAGTAACTTCATGTAATGTGGTATAATTGGATACAAAAGATCATCATCCTTAAACTTTTTAATAATTGGAAGTGATTTCTTCAAGTTTCAATAATCGTATAAGCCATGGTAAAACAATCATCTTAAATTCTCAACTTGCTGCTGGGCTAATGCTCAGTTCATAATTTGAGCCAGATCTTTGCAGCTCATTCTTATGGCATTTAGATAATTTAAACCTATGTGTATGACAGGCCTGCTGTATATAAAGCCTATTATTGTTGCTTATATGAGAGATAAAGGAAAACTTTTTCTAAAAGAAAATCATTGTATACCTCGGGCGTAGTAACTTCTTAGGTATGACAAGTAGTGTGCTACAGATGAATGAAACTATTCAGTATTTGTGATTCCAAATTTTGAGCATCCAAAGTTTATGTTGATAATTATTGTCTTGTTTTAATTGGACCTTGGTTGGGATACATGACCCGTTGATCAACTTCAATTATTCAGGTTTGGGATATCAGGACTATGAAACTGAAACAAGACCTCCCAGGTCATGCAGATGAGGTATGCTTTCATTTGACCCTAAAAGCGGTTAATAATCTTTCATTTTTGAGAGCCTGCAATACATGATCATAAAAAATGGCACTATTTAAGCTTTTGAGTAGAATAGTTTGCTGTATGCGATGATATGCCTATTGATTTAGTTTGTCGTCATGTGGTTTGGTACGAGTGCTTATTTTGTTGTCGTCCATCAAGTTTTCTACAACTGTTTATTTGCCACTTGAATATACAGAGGCAGGGAACTAGACATTATTTTGTCATCCTTTAGGTTTCTATATAAGAATAGGAAGACTCCAAGAAAAAAAAATGAGACATATCTGTAAGTACAGTAAAACTAAACCAATTAACCAATTCTCACATTTTTTCTCTGGATGTTGAGTGACTTAAATTAGCTGTTGTATACTGGAGAAGCTCCAAACATTTAGCATAAATGACCTTTTTTGTGACATCTGTTTATCTAATTTCACATTCTTATTTTATTTTTTGAAAGGTATACGCTGTTGATTGGAGTCCAGATGGTGAAAAGGTTGCTTCTGGTGGTAAGGATAGAGTTTTGAAGTTATGGATGGGCTAATGGCAATAGACAAAAGTACAGGCAACTAGTCTTTGAATTGTCATGTGGTGAATTTAGCACTGAAGTTCTTCATGCTGCAATATGAATATAAGTAGCGTCAACAGGAAGGCACCTAAAGAGATATACAAGACTTGGGAAAGCTCATACATCGCTTGAGTTCATATCTATTTGGGGGTAAGCGTTCTGCAAGCTGGCATTCTTAGGAGGAAGAGCAAGGCAGCCATTTACCAGTTCAGTTACGCTTTTTGTTTATTACTTTTTTTGCCTGTTGGATTAATTTGGTTTTTTGAAGCTCGACTTATGTGAACTTTCTGATGTGAACTTTCTGATTTATGGTCATTTACATAGTGCTTGGCATTGCCATTTAGAGATAAGATAGTTAGAAGTACTAAAAATTAAGAAATCTGAAAGAATATAGAGATAAGATAGTTAGAAGTACTAAAAATTATTGAGATATTATTTTTCGAATCCAACAAAGGATCTATGAAACAAGGGAATAAATTGAAATTCTACAAGAAACATTTGAAGATCAAAAGCCTCTTGTTATTTTGAGCATCAGTTAGATTCGCCCTAGTTGGTAGGTTCAAAAACAGGTTTGCAAAAAGGTTTATGTCACGAAGTTGGTTTATCTTGACTAGCAAGAGAGAATTCAAATTTAAAAATTACCAGTCTTTTCGTACTACAAAAGATACTGATAAGTGACAAGTGTGGTTTCAATCAAAACATATTTAGGAAAGTCAATACTCGATAGAGTATGCTTGTAGAGTCTTAAAAAAACTATGACGAACATATCCATCTCCAGAGATAAATTAGAGTTGAAGAGCTTGATCTAACTAGACCAAGCTTGATCAAGTTCCTAGACCATCTATCTAGGGATACGACCTCAAAAAGACTATCAGAACAACTTGAGAGATTTCATTTCATAATCAATCAACTTGAGGAAATAAATTCAAAAAATAGGAAAGCTTGAATTCATGTTCGATTACCTCAAAGAAAAGCAATATCAATTTAATATTGAAAAGAAATTAGTTCAGACTGAGAGTCTTGCCAACAACATTCGTCAACAAGCAGTCAAACTAAGAAATTCTCAAGAAACCTTGAAAAGACTTTTATAAACTCTAACCACATGATATGATGAACCAAAGAGTTGATCTAAAAATAAAGACGGAAGACAAAGAGCTTTAAGTTTCTACCTTCCTACAGAGGCCCTTGTTGATAACCTAAAAGCTATAATTCATCAACAAAATTATAAGATTACTTATCTCCAAAAGATATGTATGAACCTCGAGATCCAATTTCGAGAGTTAAACAACAAAATCTCAAATCTACAGAAGAGTGTAGAAAAGATACAAACAGAAAATAGTTAAGAAAAGATTAATGAAGAACAACTAGCTCAAAATGTAGTTAGTAAAATCATCATACCATCTCTATCAAAGGAAGAAAGTGAGTTTAAGTTTAGTGAACCTAAGCTACTTATATGGAAATCCCCCAAGTCTACATCCACAACAAAGAGAGATGTGAAGATGCTGAGCAGAATCCTCAGTAAAAGAAGCATAGTTCCAGTACAGTTGATAAACGCTCAAGAATTTGAGTACAATGAAATCAAATCTAATGTGCGAGAAACATCTTCTCCAAGATTTAAATTCAATGAGATCTATAAGAGAAGATCTTTCCTTATAGATTCTCATAAGTTCAAGATTCTTGAACTTACTATTCTGGCAACAGGTTGTCAGGACCCCTCGAGTTAAACCCTTTTAACCCGAAGTAAATCCTACGGGGACCACCTCAAGGGAATTTCTTACCGAAACCCCCTTGAGATGGACAACCCTTCCAAGAAACCAACTCAGCACTTCCATGAGTATTTAAAAAAAACAACCCCGAACTCATGAAGCCATCCTGCTCCCTAAATCACAACTACGCTTCACTAACCTATTCAACTAGCTAAGCTAGGTTAGTTAGAGCATTCTACATGGAAGTTTTACCTAAAACAATGTGCAAGCAGCAACGAATGAATCAACTATGCCCCGACTCTTGTACGCGCGACCTCCGCTCATGAACCCTGCAGCACTGGGCATTTGAAAATGAAGGGCCCAGGGAAGAAACATTTAAAAACACATTAGCGTGAGTTGACAAAATAAAAGAATAAAAGATAAATATCTTTTACTGCTCTTCCGTTAGTTTTCCAAAATCCACATGCACGCAATTCATAGAAAATGAATAGATAAATCGTAAAGCAAATCCCTTGGCTCAAATCCAAAATTAAAGATGTGGGGTATTAACCTCAACCACTAGAAAACAACCGACCCGCTCTACCACGAGAGGGTCTATTGACCAGCTTAACCGGAGAGGGTCCCATGACCCGCTCTATTCAGGAGGGTCCAACCGACCAGCTACCATCGAAGAGGGTCCCGACCTGCTCTATCCGGGAGGGTCCTACTGACCAGCTACCACCGAAGAGGGTCAGACCAGCTACTATCCAGAGAGGGTACTCTCTCCATCTGGAGAGGGTCCATGCTAGCAATACATATAACCATATCCTTGAAAATCCTTTAAAAACCTCGTGGTAAAATAAATCGAAAACCAAGTCAAAACTCCTATGACTTTACCCCAAATACATTGGATTTAAAACATTTCCAGGAATTTGAAACCGGTTCCTTGACTTTACTTTAAAATCGTTAAATCCAAGAGCCAAGTTTCCCCTTTTAAAAATCATCTCCCTCCATAACCCAAAATGATGATAACAATTAAAACCATATTCCGAGAAAATCCTTTAAAATCACGGGAAATGTAGGAACCTCTTTCCCGGCTCACTTATCTTTAAAAAGTATTAAATTCCCATTTTCCCAAAATCACCATAAAACTTAAAATGGAGGAAATTCATAAATAAAGGAGAAACTAAATAAAATCTATTGCATGCATTAAATTTAAAATAAAAGTCCACTCACTGTACTTAATGCGGTCTCCTCAATGCTCGGAACACCCATCGAGCGCCATCTCGAAATATCCACATGTCGAGTCCAGTCCCACATTCGACCATTGACTGTAGAATTAAACCAATATATTAGTCTTTCTATTGTTGACTTGATATTTTCCTAGTTTGACTAGGAAATCCTATTTGACCAAGAGTTGACCAAAATCCTTCCTTTTTAACAACTTTCAACCATTACGCTTAATTCCGAATATCGACTCGAAGTTTGGTTTCCGTTTACACCACCTTAGCACATGTATTTTCCTTTACTAAATCATTTCACAGTAGGTAACACATAGTAATTTGTGGAATTACTATGGACACCCAATCAACCACTTCACCAATTTACGGGTTATGAGTCGATATATCCGGTAAGAAATTATCCGAATTATTTACAGCGCCCAACTCGGTTTCTGATTAAGATTCCTGAGTTGCCTAGAATCTCACTTAAAGATCCGGTTGTCTTAATTTAACCAGTTAACTAAGATTGACCTTTCCCTTTTTCCTTTTATCGGTCAACTTTCCATTAATGGAAACCTTCCAAAAAGGGAAAGTTTCCCAAAAATGGAAACCTCCCATTTTCAGTAAGTTTTCCATAATTAGCCCGAATTACAATTTAGCAGAACTTTACGACTTAAGACTTAACAAGGGAATCGATTACTACCTCTTCGGTTCTCTGTCAAAAATTCTGCTACCTTGCCGGATTCCGGCAAGTTACCGGAATATCCTGCCAGATTATGACAATCTTGCCGGAAAACGGCCATAGCTTCCCCGTTTTCTCCGATTCACCAAGTTACGACAAGAAACAATCAAACAACAGCAAAGCAAACACAGTTTCAACAACAGTTCAAATAACAAAATTCTTAGAGGGACGAGTCTTACCCTCTGTCTTTGCTTCCAAACTCGAACCTAAAACCAAACCCAGCAGCTTTCTTGCTACCTACCACCTCCTAGACCCGCTCCAGCAGCTCCCCGGCCTCCACCCATCCCCAACACTGCCTCGATCACCACCTCCACCAAAACAACACCTAAAGCCTCTGCCTCGGCCTAATTCGATAGTTGCAGCTCCACAACTCACTCGAAGGTCCTACTGGACTCTCCTCCTTGTTGTGACAACGTCGTCATGGCCGAGAATCGAAGGAGAAGAATTCGCCGGTGGAGGAAAATGAAACCCAGAACAAACAGTAGAAAAGGGGAAAGAGGGATTTCTGAATTAGAGTACGTATCGAAGATTTAAGGGCATCAAATTGAAGAACAAGGAAGGAGGAAGAGAAACCTACCCTTCAAAGTCGCCGTCGCTGCCTGACACGCCGGAAAACGGCGAACACAGTCGAGTTTCTTTCTCCTCCGATCTGCCTCGAACTCGACTGCATGTAGATTTTGTATACTGGGCTTTGTAAGGTGGAAAGAGAGGGAGGGAATGGTGGAGGTACGCCTTCGCGAGGTGGCGGAACGGCGGAGAACTCGCCTGAGATAGACCGAGGCGACGCAACGGCGACAGAGAGGTCTGGGCTCGGGTCAACGCCCGAGCTGGCTTTTGACTCGGGTCAACACCTCTCCCCCTTTTTATACTCGAATCAACGGCCCAGATCAAACCCCAAATTGATCTGACGGTCTAAATTAAAATAAGGTAAAAAGTAATTAGTTAAATGGTAAAAACTATTTACCGGAGAGGTAATTGAAAATTACCATAAACTTCAGAAATTCATAGAAAATACACGGAAGCTCTAAAAAATAATCCGAAAATACCAGGAGACTCGTGTCGACACGTACTACAATATCGAGTCATTAAATGAGGAATTTGAAGAGTTTAGAAAAACTTGAAAATTAACTCGAGCGATAACTTTAAAATTTACCGGTCACAATTAAAAGTTCTCGGTAACTCACAAGCCCTTGTAAAAAGGTAACTTTTAGGTACGGGGTGTTACACAGGTGGTGAAATATACATTAGGCTAATCACTCCAAAGGAAGTAAGTGAAACATTTCTGAAAAAATATTCCTATATGCATATCGGAGAAGTCCAAGTAGGAATAAAGCTCTTACCCAAAGATGATATAGACTCATATGTTCTATGTATCCTGCAAGATGATAGAATAACAGACTTTAAGAAAAGTCTCTTAGGAACAATAGAAGATTCCTTGTGCAACCAAGTTGCATGTTTCAATGTGTTTCCAAACTTCACCATACATCTTTGAGATGCAACACATTGTTTACGATTGAGAATCAAGACACACAGAATCTCTATGAAGAAATGAATGATGAAACTTGCGATAGATTATCGAATCTATTATAAGCTGATGAATTCGAACGTAACCCCAAATACTAGATTTCTCAATAGTCCCAGGATTACCACTTCAGTTCTCACCAATCCAAAAAATAATTCTCAACAAAAACATGTTACAGAATGACATGAAGTAAAATTCACAAGAGAATGAAATCTGATACCTCAAGTTTAACAGATTGAAAATACCAATGCTTTGATTTATGAAGATATGAGAGGAAACATAAGCTTACAATTTTGTAGACATTCGTTTGCAAGCTATGACGAGGCTAGTACTTATGGAACCAAATCAACTACCTTGAAAATTCATTTGATGAAGAAGACGCTAAAAGACTTATCACTACCAGAAAAAGCAGTATAGCCGACGAAGGAAAACAGGCCGACGAAGGAAAATTTTGTCAGCTAAAGTGCACTTTAGCCGATGAAACTTTCAGTTGTCACCTAAAGTCCATAATTTTGTCGGTTAAAGTTCTAAACTTTAGCCGATGATCGTAACTTTGTCGGTTTTAATCTTTGTATTTTAGCCAACAAAATTTTAAAAATATAGGCGATGAAATAAATGATTTCGTCAGCTAAAGTTCATTATATTTCCAGATCTGGACAACAACTCTTTCGAAAAACAAAAACAGGAGAAAAGTTTGGGTGTTGTCGAAACCTGTTTAGAATTAATTAGTTTGTGGAGCTATATATATATGTTGATTTTGAGTTGATTTTTAGTACCTTGGATGTATATATGTATGTATTGATCGATTTGGATGATGACTTGATAATATGAAGTTGTTGTTGTTAATAAGTATATATATATATATATACATGGATTCACAACTAAGGACGTCGTTACCTAAGATTTGGTAAGGATTTCTTGAATTGGCCAACCCTTAGATCATATTTTCTCATCTTAACTGTTCAATTTCTAGATATATATGAGTAGATCATCTCTGCAAAATTTCAGCTAATTTGGTTATCGTCAAGGCATTCAAAATTGTGATTTACAGAGAAGAACACGAACAATTTCGGTTGAACAAATTCAGTTTGTTCATTGTATTTATACGTTTTCGACACATTGATGATTACTAAATCAGCTGAAATTTTTTTAGATTATGAATGGTTAAGATGAGAAAATTAGATCGAAAAGTTGATCAAATTAAGGAAATCTGCACCAAACTCACGGTAAGGACGTTTTTAGCCAAGAAGACATGTATATATATACATACATACATACGTACATGTTAATTAATTTATAATATTGTGTTGATGATATGAGTTGTTGATGGGTGTGGAGGTGCTGTCTTACAAAAGTCCAACAAACAAACAAAAAAATAGTAAAATTTACAATAAATGTCCATTTTGTTTTAGATGCTTATTGCCTATTCCAATGATTTTTGTCCATTGCGCATTTAAATTAATCTTATCAAAATTACATTTTTATCTCTAATCTATTTATCTCACTCATCTGATCCTCTCATTCGATTTCTATCTCTCTCTCTTTCTCTTTCTCTTTCTGAGATCGGTGACGTCACCCTCGTCACCACCATCTCTGGTGACTAGATGCCTTCACACTGCTCTTCTCCTCACTATGTTCTCTTCCACCGCACCGTCGTCCACCTCACTCGTCACTCTGCTTGACGAGCAAGCCAAATATAGCCTCAAACAACGATGAAGCTAAGCCATGCCTCGATGACGATGAAGCCAGACCCAACCTTGATGACGAAGCTAGATCTAGCCTCGACGATGAAGA